>CM067359.1:45112548-45778798 GCA_034401795.1 Chaetoderma sp. LZ-2023a
CATTACTTTGGCATCCGATAGCTTTGTGATACATTTGACCCAGCTATTTCCCTTCTGTACCCCTTACCTGTCTTCATGTTGAGTTTCTGCAGACTATTCTCCATGGAGTTCAACTCTGGATATGCTGAATATTTTTAAAACAGTTTGACTGAATGTTGTTGGTGGCTAAGCCATCAACAACATTCAGTCAAGTTGTTTTTAGCTCACCTTGCCTGAAAGGCCAAGTGAGCTTATGCCGTGGCGACCGTCAGTCATCCGTCCATCCGTCGTCCGTCAACTTTTTCTTTAAACGACTTCTCAAGAAACACTAGGACGATTTCAATTGTATTTGGCAGGAAGCATCCCTAGGGCATAGAGATTAAAGTTTGTTCAAACAAAGCCGATCGGCCAAAATCCAAGATGGCCACCGGCCAAAATAGCCGATTTTTAGAAACACTAAAAAATCTCCGAAACCGCTGAAGGAATTGATTCAAAACTCATAACATCATCTAGTACAACGGTAGACCCAAGTTTGTTCAAGGCAACCTGATTGGACTGAAGGGATAGCGCTGAAATTTGGTAAATATGCTTAGGGACCAAGGGCCATTCAAATTTGTTCAAAGGAAGTTCGTACATTAAAAAACATGGCCGTCATCTACCAATCAAAATTTAGCTTTTTGTCATATTGCCTTTTTTGTATTTGATGTATTTTGGTGGCGAAAATTGGTGTATATATGCTTATCAGGGTGGCGAGTTCAAATATGCCACTTTCGAGACTGTTGGATAAACTGTTTGACTGCCATCTTGGTTTGTTTTCCTGCCATAGCCTCCCACAGTAAAGCACAGGGCTCATAGTAAAGCAATGGGGAATTCTTTAAACGACTTCTCAAGAATCACGGGGCCGATTTCAATTATATTTGGCAGAATGTAGCGCATAGAGGTCTAAGTTTGTTCAAACGAAGATGATCAGCCAAAATCTAAGATGGCCACAGGCTAAACCAGCCAATTTTTTGAAATTTCTTTAAAAATCTAGGAAACCGCTTCGGGGTTGATTCAAAACTCATGAAACATCATCTAATGCAGGAGGAGAACCAATTTGTTCAAGGGAACCTGATTGGTCCATTGGCTTCGTGGCCATCTTGGATGATCTAGTTTTCGCAAAAACAACTTCGTATCCAGAATCGTTGAACGGATTGGGCCAAAATTTGGGCGATATGATAAGGGACTAAGGGCCGTTAAGTTTTGTTCAAAAGTAGTTTATACATAAAGAAACATGGCTTCTGTTTTCTTGTTATAATTCTGCTCAACTGTAGGGTTCTACTTATTGTTGATGGCCTTTCTGGTTGAAATGCATATGGTGCAGGTGAGCGATACAGGCCCCTCGGGCCTCTTGTTTAAAATATTCAGCATGTCCATAGTTATTGGCCATTAAAATTATTATATGGTGACTTGCAGCAGTCAGACAGTTAATATTTTCCCAGCTTGGATGATGTTTATTTGTAATTAATTTATCTCCAGCGTCTCTCCTGATGATTCTTCAGACATTTCTTTATTTCATTCCAATTGTGTTTTCCCATAATATTCCTTAAACACGTCAAATCCTTTATCATAATTCAGTTGGTTCTACCTCTTAATGCTATTTCCTTAATTATTTTATTTATTTCTGTCTTAGTTTTTAATTCCGCCTTTATTACTATCTTCCCTACTCTATTCTACCCTCTCTTCTTGATTTTCCAAATTGACAGAGCTTACTTTAGCTGGCTCATCTCTAGCTTCTCTGAATGCTTGATAGCTTCTCCGGCATGATTGTGATATACTGTCCATACAAATTGGGAACGACTTGGTCGGTCTACCAGGGAATGGAGAAGCTCTTCCCTCTTCCATATATCTATTTATGTAAGAATTCTTTTCGTTATCATCTTTCGACTATATTTTTTATAAAACGCTATTCTCTATTATTCCAATTTAAAGACGGGGCAAGCGAATTGGACAAAAGAAAGTGTATCCATCTGATTGTTTCTGGCTTATTTTAGTAAGTTAACTTAAGCACATATATAACACCAAAGGTTCACTAAGTGATCAGAGTGAGATAGCTAGTCGTGAAGAAGTCCGTTGACAGCTGATCTCTTCTTCAGCGGAAACTGTGTTTAGAGTATGGTTCCAGATCACAGATAATGGTAACAGAAATGAGTAGGACAGTGGGTGACATTTCTGAGCTGAAAGTAACATCCAGATAACCAATCGAATTGGTCATTGTCTTCGAAACACACATCAGAGGTATAAGCTATTGAAAGTAAAATTAGGTACTTCTGTTCCCGAGACCATAGAGCAGATCTATAGCTTGAAGCATCCATCAGATTCGCTAAGCCTGGATAAAATACCATAGAGTACCACAGAAAAATATAAATAGGAACACATACTTACCCATTGGGAAAAGCGCATTTGATGCTGAGCAAAGCTTAAGATGAAGCTAAGCAGTAAGCTATAACAATAATCCAGCCTGAATAAACTTAAACAGATAGTCTGTAATAACAAAAAAGAGAAGTTACTATCCAAGTGAGAACACAAATTGGTCAAACGAAGAAACTGACAGCCAGGGAAATTAAGAAATACAGTGACCTTTCAGTAGGGAGAAAAAAGTAAGCAGGTGTCAAAAGACCGCCAGATTATAAGAGCAATCAATAAGCTGGAGGCAGATTGAATGGAGAAGAGAAGTGGCTGAAACAGGGACAGAACTGGACACAAATGCACATTTTATAGTCTGAAATTACAACAGACACCAGAATAAATAATCTGAAGCAAATGCATTGTCGTAATCTGTTAAAGCACCATAATACTCTGGAACCAGTCCATATGCACGGGAAATCCAGCTCTATGTACGATATCATGTCTTCTCAGAACTCAGGGACAAGTTTAAAAGAAGATGAAACCGGGAGTCATGTCAGAGAATAGATTGGAAGAATTGATATGTTCTGAAGCGGAATCTGAATATTCAGAGGACCACATAATGGCATCGTCTGATGCAGCTATAGCACCCATGAATTTGGATCGAAAGGATCAACAAGCCAGTAATATGTGGACCGGGCAGGTGACTCAGATCTATTGACAAACCAGCTCTCTAGTTAGATACACGACCTCCAAGACCATAAGCTAGTTGAACAATTAGGTTAACGGTGCCCCACACTCAAATTATTATCGTGTGTGATGAAATATTTACAACTGTTAATAATTTATTTTCACACACGAGAGTACAAACTGGTGATAGACAATAATATTATTGCTCATAGCAAAAGCACATTTGGAAATCACATTAGATTAACCAGACAAACGAGGACACACAGTGGTGACAAGCCATATAGCTGCTCACATTGTGCTAATAAATGTACCCAGCCATATAGGTGATCACACTGTGGCAATAAACTTACTCAGTGCTGTAAATGTTTGCACTTATACGACATACCTTAATGCCGTTCATATTATGACGACCAGTCATAGCTCGAGCTATTTCAATATATGTATAATAATTCACACATTCTAATGAACATATAACTGCTTTGGTATGGTAAATCACTTCAGATCATAGTAACACTCGAGGAGTGATTTAGGATGATGGCGGGCAGACATCAATATTTTTAAAACTTTCATCAACTGTGATTAATACATTGTTCCACATAACATCGTATTTCCAGAATATTGATACTAATGCCTTAGCTTTTAATTAGTTTTCTAGGCATTGGGTGTGTTATGGTCATACCATAAAATGCTGGTACACATCTCTCGTGTTGCAAATTCGAGTCATCAATGTCACATGGTCAAAATGACACGAGGTCAATGTACTGCCTTAGTAATTTCAGAAATTAATCGTCTATGATGTATGAAATGAATTATGCTATACGCTGATATTTTGTAGGTTAAGATTTTTAATTTCCGATGCATTAATGTTATTGTGGCACTACATATGCTTATTTTGAAACGTAGAAATTGCATTCACCAACATAATTTACTTATGTTAGCATTATTATTGCTTTAAATAATGTTAATATGATCTTTGAAGGTCAATTGCCACATTTTAGTTTGCTTGAAAATAATGTGATAATGTTGTTCAACATACACATTATCAAACGCGTTTATAAAAAGTAAGTTGTCTTTCAAAATTTGAAGCATATGGGAATATGTATATGTTGTTAGTAATGTATGTGTGGATATGACCAACATTATGTATCGAGTAGATAGGCCTATAAGGCTAGAATTGGAGATGGCATATGAGTTTCAATTTCATATGTCAATACTTAGATATTCAAAACGCAGTTGTCAGGTTTATTTATTTTGGCCTTTATTAATAATGCATTGTAGATGCCTAGTTGCTGCTCGCGTATGCAGTGGAGTTTTATAAGCCAATGGACCTTTCCAGTTTTAGCTATGCCCCGCCAATCTCTAGCTAGGCTCCACCCACATCTCGCTCGTATTGGGATCGATCGATCCCTGAACTCCCTGACTATCAATTTCCGGGAAACCATACAGGTAAGCTGTTGGATTAGTTTCAAAATATTCAACAGAGGTTTACTAAATACTAAAGACATACAACCCATACAACGTATCAGACTTTTAAGCGTTTAGGACGGACTAAATCGAGTCATTCATTCTGTAATTGATTGCGACGTTATCTTACATGCCATATAGTTGATTCTGAGGTCATATGATGTATGGATAAATAGAAAGGTTCATTGTAGATGTTACTGACGAGTACTGAAAGTTTCGATTCTAATGAGTAAGTTATGGAATGGCACAAACCACCCTGTCATTATAATTTATCTAAATGAAAGGATAATCCACTCCCAGTTACTCAGGGCATCTTGTATAGTTAATCGGTTTATTGTTTTACTAGATTTATAGGCGTGCCCCCAAGAATATTTCGAGGAACTTACTATGGGAAAATAAGCAAGTCCAAACAAGTTAATATAAGAAAGCTAGGATTTATACTCAGTTTATTTATATCGCCAGAGAATTCTTCAGCATCCTTGAGTTCAGTGTGACACTATGCATAGTAACTTCTACATAACAATTATATACAACTTACAAATAAAACTATATAAACTAATTATTAGTTAAATTTGTAAAGAATATAATAACATTGAACCGGTAATGCTAAACAGTGATATATCCGTGACATGAAACAGTACTACGGCAGGTTGAAAACTGAAAGCCAAATACAT
This sequence comes from Chaetoderma sp. LZ-2023a, assembly GCA_034401795.1. Lineage (NCBI taxonomy): Eukaryota > Metazoa > Mollusca > Caudofoveata > Chaetodermatida > Chaetodermatidae > Chaetoderma > Chaetoderma sp. LZ-2023a. The sequence continues at coordinate 45,117,741 of CM067359.1, forward strand.
ATCTTACATACGATGTGTTGATGAAGGATCCAAGTTTAATCCATCAATCATATGACGTCATAATCAACTACGTGACGTGTAGGATGGCGTCATAATCAATTACGTCATGAATGACGCAGATAAGTTCGTCACGAACCCTTAATTAATGATGGACTAAGCGTCGTTGTGATAAATTGTATGCCTTTACAATTTAATAAACAAGCTGTTGAATATCTTAATACTAATTTGACTGGCTGCAGTTGCTGCCATAGGCAGCAACAGCACCCAGTCAAATTAGTTCAATAACATTCAGCAGCTAACTGTATAGTGTTCTGGAAATTGATATCGATCCCAACATGTGAAAAGCGTAGGTGGCGCTTAGCTAGAGATGGGCGGGACATAGCTAAAAGTGGATCCCCCATTAACCACACCAATTAGGTTTAACATTTGTGAGAAACGGCCTGATAGAGAGGAGCTCGATACACATTAGTTACCATATATATATATATATATATATATATATATATATATATATATATATATATATATATATATATATATATATATATATATATATATATATATATATATATATATATATATATATATATATATATATATATATGTTCTATGCATGCTTATTTGAAGACAATGGAAGGATTTGATCTGTCACTCAATTATCTCTATTTAAAATATGTCACATAGCAGCTGGCGTCACAATCAAAATGGCATAGCTCAGTAACGAAAGTCAATGTCTGTCAAGAACTTTCAATTTAATAATCATTTAATAAACATTCTGTTGCATAATTTGACAATTTTCAAAATGACAAAATCTATTGCAAATAAATGCTGGAAATATTTTCAATGCTGTTGCATAATTAATCTTAAAAGTTGTCTGTATTCAGGGCTATTTAAAGCAGCCGCAACAAGCCAATAACATCATATTTTGATCAAATAACTTGAGAAATATTTAGCATCTATGTCGCCTTGGTATGAATTTCTACATACACACACTCTCGCACACATCATACACAGTGGGAAGCTTAGACCATTGGACGGGCGACCATCTCTCCGGATTTACCTGGAAAATGCGGATCTAGGAGGGGCATAGTGGGATCAGTGCATCACCTCCACCACACACCCACACCACACACACACACACATCCCACCCCACACCCACCCCACCCACCCCGCCCCGCCAGTGCCTACTCAAAAAAATCAGACCAAGATTTTTTGCTGCGATAAAGCACATAGGTATAGCCATGCAAATGTTTCTCTCTGTCATTAGACCAATTAAAGGCTTATGTAATACACAATCAGGGTTAATTTGAGCTAATTTTTGTGTCAACAAACAGTGATAAAGGTGCAACTTTAGACCATATTGTATTGATTGCCAGGATCCAAATCCGAAACAAGTTAAACCCTCCCCTGATAACGCAGCTTATTGGGCCGATGCTGGGTATTGTGCCAACCTAACCCTTTAATAGTCAGGCAGGCCAAAACCGCCTATAGGCCTACAGTGGTCTTGGGGGGGGGGGGGAATGCTCATTTGCGAGAGACGACTACTTTTGAATATTTATCACTGAAATGACTGGCTCGGTAATCAAGCTAGTTATTCCAGTGGTAAAATTTCAAAGATACTCTTCTCATTGCGTACAAATTGACATTAGGTAGGTAAAAGAACATAATTTTCTTGACCATTTGACGATCAAGCTGACGAAAACGAGTCGTCTTGATAAATGTCCATATGCAGGTCAACAGAAAGCTTTTTAGTGGTAAAGTTTCTTGAAATATCTTGAACAGTAAATGGTTAAGAGTAGAAGAGTGACAGGATGGGCGGGTGTTCTGATTGGTCAAGTGTTATGACGTCATTAATGACGTGACATCATCGATGTTTGAATTAACCCATGGCCACTTTTTATTACATGGCATGAGTAGCATTTTGAGTGCGTTGAGGCACTGTTCACACAAGCGCGGTTAATACAATAAAATCTTTAATATCAGAAATTGTCTGCAACATTCTTGTGAAACCTGTGTGTGTATGTGTGTGTGTGTGTGTGTGCGTGCGTGCGTGCGTGCCTGCATGCGTGCGTGCGTGCGTGCGTGCGTGCATGCATGCTCCTAGGTGGCCCCTCCCCTCCACCAGCAGTGGGCTGCATGGATCTGCCCCTGATATCAATATATAATTTTGTGCTATATTTATTTGTTGAATTAGCAGTACTCATCAAATGTTACCTGCTTTCGTTTTATATAGTGCAATTTCGATCCTGTTCAAGTCAACCCAGTTAGTCGGAGTAGTCATATGATTTAACTATTCATTATGCGAATACATTGTGATGATAAACATATTTAGGGTTTATAAATAAATCTCTTGAATTATATATATATATATATATATATATATATATATATATATATATATATATATATATATATATATATATATATATATATATATATATATAATTCAAGAGATTTATTTATAAACCCTAAATATGTCTTGGAAATCTGTAATAGACAAGTTACAGCTTAGACTGATTATTTGTATGCATTTCTGCATGCTTACATATGCAAACATTGGAAGAGACAAATCATGCGAATCACACACTTTGTCTGTAAAGTGAGAATCGCGTGCTCTCACACGTGGCCAAACTTATTTTCCGGATAAAAAATCTTGACAAGATGGTCGCCCTGATTGGATATTCTGATCCAACTTATATACCAGTTACTAACCCGTCAATAGCTGCTGATTGTGATGTCAGCTAACATGTGACTTATTTGATTATAATGTCAGACACTTGAGTGATAGATCAGATCTCTCCATTGTAAGGTGTTGGTAGATTTGATTGAGAAAACAAAGTATTTGCAATCAGGATCTACAATCCATTACATTTCGGCATAAGTGTCTACATTGTGCTACATATATGCAGCATTGATGGCTGAACTATCACTAATATAATATTTATATATATATATAATTATTTCTAGTTTTTATGTTATAAAATGCTACTAATGTATAAAAGTATATATATATATATATATATATATATATATATATATATATATATATATATATATATATATATATATATATATATATATATATATATAACATTCCAAATTAGTAATTGTACAAAAAGTGATGGGATATATACATTTTGGGTTGTTATAAACCCATTACTTACATGGTCCTGGAGAATGATATATGATTATAACTCTGTTGTCCCGTTTTAATTTACAACCTAATATAATCACATAGTGCACCATCATTCAACATCATGCATCCGGACTATCAGTATAGACGGATACGTTCTGCCACTCAAATATATGATGTCATAACCAAATATGTCACATGCCACAATCAAAATGACGTAGCTCCATCACGATTGTGGAAATGTCATGAACGTGTTTGAAATGTATGTCGCTGATGAATTTACACTTCATTAAAACATGGTAGTCCCAGTCAGATTTGCTTCAAAATATTCACCATTATGTTTATTAAATTGTATGGTGATCCAAGACATACAATTCGTACACTAAGTGACTGAGCTCACAATTTTCGTGATGAAGCTATGTCACTTTGATTTTGACGTCAGCTAACATTTGATTATTTGATTATGATGTCAGATGACAGATTGGATCCCTTGATTCCATCGTAGGTTTCATGATTTTTTTCTCATACAGATAACATATTTTAATTGGTCAGTTGGATAATATACCCCAGACTTGATTGTCAGATCGAATCTCCAAATTATCTTCTATTTCACGAGTACTTTAACAGTTTTACTTCCGAATTCGCAGGCATTGTATATAGCTAATTCAGTACTACATTTTAGTCTATCCACTTGCTGGTTTGGTAGTTGCAACCATTGGTGGAATATGTATGTCCCCGCCACAGAATGCCGAGACAATATTAGGAACAATAAGTGTCAAATTACCAAAGCCATCCACGTCATAGAGCTGACCACCTCCAGTAACTATAGCTTCCAATTCTGTGGTGTCTCTAAGTGAAACACCTATACCTATAATCTTGATACCAATATTGGTGAGTTCATCTGACTGTGGAATTGTATCGTAAGATGCCACATTCGACTGACCATCGGTAATTAATACAACAATATTATCTGCATCATATCGGTCACCGTACTCATTCCTGAAGATGTATTGGCGAGCCACCTTGAAAGCACCGGCAGTATTCGTGGCACCGGCTGAGTATTTGGTGGTCACCACGGCATTAATGAGGTCACGTTTTACTGGGTATCGTTTAAAGCTGAACACAACTATAGCCTCAGTACTAAATGTTACTAGTGAGATCTGCATATCAGCCGGCCCAACTTCAAGGCGATCTATCACAGCGGCAACAAAATCTAGCTCTCTCTGAAAGTTCGTCTTTCCAACACTACTAGATGCATCCAACAGGAAGACAATATCCTTCCTGGCAACACAAACTGAAAATACAACAAAATAGTTTATATATGTATGTATGATTACTGTATTCTGTGGCTGTAGTAGTAAAAGCCACCTACAGCTGCAATCAGTCCTTTTTCGCTTTTGCCTAATGTGTCATGTCCTCAGCTGAAATCCTGAGCTTCCTCATGTTCATTCGTGACTTGAGTGTAACGGGTCCTGCTTTCTTGAAGTCACCTCGTAGCACACTTAGAAGATTTATGCAATGGCGTCCTCTCCTGGCTTTGTATTTGCTGACTTCTAGTAGGGCGAATTCCAAGGCTCTCTGTGCTGGTGTCTTTTCTGACATTCTTAGTACATGGCCAAACATGGACCATCTTTGCTGGGCGACTTTTACAGACAGCCGCAGCGATGTATTACCCATCTTGTATAGTGCATCATTGGAAATGCGGTCTGGTGTCCAGTGATGGTGCGTAGGTGTTTGCGGCTGTAGGCATCGAGCCAGTCTAGAGCTGCCTTTGGAGCTTCCCAGTTGCTACAGTTATACAGCATCGAGGATACGCAGGTTGTATTGCATAAACATAGCCTTTTTATCAAGGGCATTTTCGATCTACGAATCCATAACTTTCAGAAGGACTGGAAAGCTATGTTCCCCATGACGCAGTGTACAGCAATATCAGCAGTACTGCAAAGCATTACGCCCAGGATTTTATTTCTCCTCCATGGTTCGCCGCCACGAAGTGGATCGTCATTTTCTTTAGTTTCATGCTTTGTAGATAGGTATATGTGGGTGAACTCTGTTTTGGATTCATTCATAGAGATTCTCAATTTTTAGTTTGCTTGCGGCTATTGGGAGAGGTTCGTCAGGGGGTTTCTTTTCCTTGTCTATGAAGTCCACATCGTCAGCATATTCTATTAGCGGCATAGCAAGTATCGACACTGGGGAGGGGGGGGGGGCGGTGTTGGACATTGGGTGGTTTGGGTGTTATATATGTACAAAATTCAAATAGCCCCAGTTTACTGTAGCTATAATGTTAATCCTTTAACCCTCAAACATGTTCACCGAAATTTAAATTTTCTCATAGAAAAAATATTATTATAATCTTGGTGTTTCAGGAAACAGATCCACAATGTTTAAGAATTTCGGAAATTAGACTATCATTTTGCTTAGGCTTTTTAAATTATTTTTACCTGAATGCAAATTTTCCAAACTTTTGTCTATTGTATTGCAGTACAATGTTCTCTAACTTTCATGTTTTAGCCGACAAATATATGAGGATTATTCTGAGTACACTTAAACTGACTCATACATTTTGTAAATTAATGTAAATGATGGATCTTCTCTGCAACTGCATAACCATGGGGGTATGAATGGTAGGTGAGGGGTGGGGTGGGGTTGCTGTCACTGACCAACTTCAGCAAAGGTCAGTAAAATTATGAATAATCCATTATTTCTCAACAGCCATTGACTTCAGAAAATGCATGGGGTGGCCTCTGGGAGCATCTACATTAAAAGATTTTCTGCACCACCTGGATTTTCACATCATACCTAGAGCCCTGATAATTAAGGTACATTACATGTTGTATTGGTTCATGAAGTTGTGTTTTTCTCATACCCTGTTCGCAGTTGTCTCCGGTCACACCTCGCGGACAATCACACGTGTATTTGTTCAGGCCAGCAACACAGATACCACTATTCTGACACGGGTTGCTCTCGCATGGACTAGGATCTGAAACCAGAATAATTATGACGTAATATTAATGTGCTGATTAACTATCTTGCTTCTGCAAGCTACCACGCAATTATTACAATGATCATAAACTATAACCCCACTGAACATTCTGAAAACAATTTGACTGAAAGTTGTTGGTGGTTTAGCGCCACCAACAACTTTCAGTCAAATTGTTTTCAAAATATTTAGCAGGCCCACAGATATAGTCCCTGAAATATGCTGTCTCTGAATACATTTTTAGCTATGCTCCTCCCATATCTAGCTAAGCTCCGCCCACTTTTTATGTGTGTTGGAAATGATTTGAAACTTTGAAAACAGTTTTCCCAGAATTTCAAGGTAAGCTGTTGAATATTCAAAAACTAATTTGACTGGGGACTGTTGCCCTTGGCCGCCACAGCTCCCAGCTAAATTAGTTTCAAAATATTTAACATAATGTTTATTAAATTGTAAAATTTAATCAAAGACGTGTATTTTAGTGACAGACTTGTGTTATTTTGATAATGACTTCATCTAACAAGTGATGTATTATGACTATAACGTCAGCTAACACGTGATGTACGTTGATAATGACATCAGATCAGCTCTTTATTATTCAAATGCCATAATCACATAATACAATCATAACTAATGGTTCCAGTAATTAAGTCATTGTTGTATCCATTAAAAAGAGACGAAAGTGAACGTATCGATATATCGTCAATATTTTGAAACCAATTCGACATATATTTACTGCGGAAGAATAGGCGATGCAAAAGTATCATATATCAGGAAGCATTTGGTGTCTTACACGAGATCTCACTCTGTACCCATAGTGCAAAGAGATCAGATTAGGTCTATGGCATTTATCCACAAATCGCATAAAGGAAATTTCGCTCCGAATCGTATAATACAAACCACACACCGACACACCCACCCACACACCCAGAAGAAAGATCATCAGAATTGCGTGATTTATCAGCAAATACCTAATTATATCTCCCAAATTTCGGCCAGATCCGTTCAATGGTCCTGGAGAAGTCGTTTTCGCGTAAACTAGGCCATCCAAGATGGATGTCCAACCACTTGGCCAATCAAGTTTCCGTGGACAAACTTGGTTCATGTCTCATGCTAGATGATATTTTATGAGCTTTGAATCGATCACCAAACAGCTTCAGTGAAGACTTTTTAAAGACGTTTCTAAACATCGGACAAAATCCAATATTGCTGCCAACAAAATTTGCCGCCCGCTTTCCTTTGAAAAAACTTGGATCTATATGCCCTATGGATGCTTCCTGCCAAATATAATTGAAATCGGGCCAGTTGTTCTCCTGAAGACAACATTTTCAATTTCCCATCGCTTTAGTATAGGAGTTTTTGGTGGGAAAAAGATGTAAGATGGCCGCCAAAGTGTTTATCCGATTTTCGAAAGTAGAAATTTGAAATCACCATACTCTAAAACCTATAGGGACCCAATTTTGGCTTCAAAATCCATCAAATATGAAAATCCAATATGGCCGCCAAACACGCTACATATTGACTGGTTCAGGGTGGTTATGTCTTTTGATGCATCAACTTCCATTGAACGAACTTTAATGACCCTGAGTCCCTAATCATATGTCCCAAATTGCAGCCTGATCCATTCAACAGTTCTGGAGAAGTTGGTTTAGTGAAAACTAGGTCATCCAAATTGGTCAATCTGCTTCTTTTGAACAAACTTGGATCTCTATGCCATACGGATGCTTCCAGCCAAATTTGTTTGAAATCCGCCCAGTGGTTCTTGAGAAGTTGTTTAAATTAAAACTAAAAAGTTAACGATGGACGCCTGACAATAGACGACAGATGGAAGGATGGGCAGCAGATGGTCGCCATGGCATAAGCTCACTTGACCTTTCAGGCCAGGTGGGCTAACAACAACAACAACAACAACAACAACAACAACTACTACTACTACTACTACTACTACTACTACTACTACTGTTACATCATACAGATTCCTTGGCATCCTACATGAGAGAAAGATAAAACTATCTCACAAAAACAAAGCTAATCGAGGGTGGAATAGTGGAAACATGCCATGATAATGCAGGCTACTGGCCCGGTATTGCGCCCCTACCGGCCAGTAACCTGCACTATTTGACGTTCACGCGGAGCAAAATGATGAAATCTCAGCACAACGACGAAAATTCACCTATACTAGATTTTCGATCTCATTCTATTATTACAGTGTTTTTTTGCTGAGACGAACTGATATATGGTCATTTGGTGTATTTAAGATAAATATACTATGACAATTTTAATTTAACTAACCAACGCATATAATTCCAGTCAATCTTTCTGAAACGTCTGTCAATGAATCAAAATCTGCTACGATAAATGAATTCGCGTCGGCTGGTTTGGACGCCATTGCTGTAACCTCTCTGGTGTCCGACAGCCCCACTCCGACCGTGAAGAGATGGATGCCTCGCTTCTTTGCCTCATCAGCCTCAGGGATAGTGTCCTTCGATTGAATGTTTGAGAGACCATCGGTGACAATTATACCTAGTGATATAGACACAACATAAGAAATAAGACATTGGTGACAGACTGACAACTATACCTAGTGATACAGAAACATGAGAAATAAGACATTGGTGGCATACTGCCAATTATGCCTAAAGATACAGACACAACATGAGAGATAAGACATTGGTGACAGACTGACAATTATGCCTAGTGATACAGACACAACTTTAGAAATAAGACATTGGTGACAGACTGGCAACTATACCTAGTGATACAGACACAACATGAGAAATAAGACATTGGTGACAGACTGACAACTATGCCTAATGATACAGACACAACATGAGAAATAAGACATTGGTGACAGACTGGCAATTATGCCTAGTGATACAGAAACAACATGATAAATAAGACATTGGTGACAGACTGGCAATTATACCTAGTGATACAGACACAACATGAGAAACAAGAGATGTCAAGGCCTTAAATCCTCTTTCACAGTAATGATCCTTTGTTGTGTTTTTAGCCAAATCGCATACATTGTTTTTAGATAGACGCACGTACTCACGCACGCTGACGCACGCACAAACAACAGACTCGAATGAAATACCATCTTCCCATTGTGTGGCTCCCTCCCTCCCTCCCTCTCTCCCTCTCTCTCCCCCTCTCTCTCTCTCTCTCTCTCTCTCTCTCTCTCTCTCTCTCTCAAAACCTCCATCACATATCACTAGCCTAACGTTTGCCAAAAGACAAAAACACTATACCGATATTTTGTACTCCTGGTCTATCGCCCCGTCCAGTATGGAAAAGGTGTGCACGTAATGTTTTGATTCCAGAAGCAGTATTGGTGTCACCGTATGTATAAGAGATTCCGGATATGCCATTTTGAAGAGCACGTGCATCAGTGTATTTGTTCATGTAGAACTCCACATTGCTTTGTGTGTTGAAAGTTGCCACACCCACGCGGACCTGATCTGCAGAGATAGGCAGTTGTTGCACTATATCACTGACAAACTGTTTCATTTTTCGGAAGTTCTCCCGACCAACACTACCAGATGTGTCGAGCAGGAATGCAATATCGGCTTTGGCACTGCAACCTGTTGGGAAAACAGAAAGCTAGGTTAACCATGTTGAAAGGTGTTTCTAATGCCTATATCAGCGACCACCTTAACCCCTTGCAACCTGAATTCATAAAATCTCAATTCCAAAAAAACTAATTAGACAGAAACCAGTTGCCAGTACCGCTGTGCGTTTATCCCTATCAATAGCTAGCAGGTGCTTAGGTGGCCACAAAATAAGGTCTCTCTGAGATAGATGATTTAAAGTAAATTTGTCCCGAAGCAACCTTCTGGCATAGAGATCTAAGATTGTTCCAATAAATCCGATCAGCCAATTTGTCCGCCGGCAATTTTGTATTTTGTTCGATTTTTAGAGACATCTTTAAAATCTTCTCCGAACCCCGCTAAAGGGATAGGCGTGAGATTTGCAAAATATGATTAAGAACTATGTCCATTCAAGTTTGTTCAGGCGCAGGTAGTACGTTAAAAACATGGCCATTTTAATTGGTGCCCTCCCCCACCCCACCGATCCCCGCCATCTTAGAATTTTTTATTTGCTGAATTCTAAATCTGAAATTGGTCTTATATTGGTTTTTGGGTATGCTGATTTCTGATTTGCCACTTTCGAAACTGTCGGATAACCGGTTTGGTGGACATCATTTCTTCCCAGTCGAAAACTCTCATAGTAAAGTAATGGGAAATATAAATTGCCCTCATGCTTACGATGTTTTGAAGTTTATGTTTTACTGGAATAGAAAATGCACTGATACGAATACAAAACTTTAACTTAGAAGCAACAACTAGAGTTTTATCTTGGATTAGTTGTCTCGGCGTCCAGGTGTGAACACAACATTAATATGGATGAATCCACTTTTAGATATGGCCCGCCCATCTCTAGATAATCTTCGGCCATGCTTTGCCCGGAATCAATTTATATACTTTGAATGCTGGATTCCAAAAATCCCAATTTCATGGTAACTATGCAGATAACGCGGTTTTTTTGGAGTGCTTCTTGTTATTTTGAAACTAATTTAACTGGGGGCTGTTACTACTTCCTATAGCAGTAACGGCGCCCAGTAAAATTTGTTTCAAAATATTCAATATAAAATTGAGTAAATGGGAAAGACGCACAATTCGTACAACTGACGGACTATTCTAGATTCATGACAGAGTATTTCTGTCAATTATGATTGTGATGTCAGTCTACACGTGACGTAATTGATTCTGATATTATATTCATGACTGACAGATCGGATTCATCCATTGTCATCCTCTACTACTTACTTTTTTCACAGTTTTTGCCAGAGTGCCCCTCCTTACACGCACACGCATAGCCACTTGCTTTTGTGATACATTTGCCTTCAAATTGGCAAGGCTCATCAGCACAGAAATCTTCTTCTAGAAGATAAAAAGACAGAAATCGTAAAATGTGTAAAATGTGTACCCTGTATGAAGATTTAAAGAATTTAGAGGATTTTGAGAAAGAAGGATGACACTCTGAGATTGCTGATCAATGTCACCGCCCAGTATTTGAGCACAATATATAGATCGTATTTTAACCCGTCGCTGGACGTTAGGGTTAATGTGAGTATGAAGTGCTTCTTGTTGTTCTTCTCGCGGATATTATTTAAATAACTCTGGTTCTACTAGACGGAACTTTTCCAAACTTGGATGGAAGCTGGCCCGTGGGGTTCCAAAGATGTGGGACAATTCTTGGGTTCTTGGGTCAAAATCTAAAACACAACACCAACTGCTTACAACAACTTCATTCAGAAATATTGTTTGCAAAATACACATTTTTCGCCTCAGGGCTGTTCGATTGAAATATATATTAACGAGGAGCGTTGAATAGAAATGAAAGGAATGGGTGAACATTAAACTGGGAAAAGACAAAAGCGCTATACCTGGATCCACCAACCCCAAACATATTTAACATAAGCTCCATTCTGCGAAATAGTTCAATACACAAAAGCATCGAAAATGAAACTCAATACCACCTTGGCACATTGCTGAGACGATGTTGTCTGTGGCTTGCTGTAGATCTATCTCATCCTCGACCAGGATCAGGGTTTGGCTGGAAGGTGCGGACACTACATCTTTGATAGAGTTCCGGTCAGAATCCGATAACTTCACACCTGTGGCAAAACAAAGCAAAGTGATACTCAACTCAGCATGAAGAGAGAGAGAGAGAGAGAGAGAGAGAGAGAGAGAGAGAGAGAGAGAGAGAGAGAGAGAGAGAGGGAGAGAGGGAGAGGGATGGAGGGGGGAGGGGGACGGAGAGAGACAAAGAAAGAGAGATAGGCAGAAGGGAGAGAGATGGGAGGTAGGGAGGGGAGGAGGGAGAGAGGCAGGGAGGAGAGGGGCGGGCGGGAATGAGAGAGAGGGAGAGAGCGAGAGGTGAGGGGGAGGGAAATGAGAGAGATCTTTGCCCATTCGTCCGACCGTCCATTCGTCTGCCTGTCAATCTGCCCATCCGGTCACCCACCCGTCCGTCCATTCACTGGCGACCACTCGTTCAACAACTGTTCAATTGTCCGGCAATTCGTCAGTCTGTATGCAAGGGCAACATTAAGAATTATATTCAAAATCGTCAATAGTCACCCATGGGCCAGAACATAATGAATTGGTTTCTCGGTATATATTATGTCGGCGGGATAAAGTGTTCGCCTCCGGGTGTTTTATAGATCAATAGCCGTAGTTAAGAATTGAGATAATAGACATTTCAAGTAATTACTATTTTTGCTACTTTTCATCATTCGAAAGTAATGACGCACATGCCAATGAACCATTACACTTTATGCATCCACCATTTGACGTCATATAACGTCATAATCAACAACGTGACGTGTAGGATGGGGTCATAATCAATGACGTCATGAATGACGTAGATAAGTTCGGCAAAAACGTATAATTGACGACGAACTAAGCATTGTTGTACGAATTGTAGTCTTTACTTTTTAATAAAGATGCTGTTGAATATTTTGAAATACTCGAAATATTTTCAAAATATTCAACAGCTTACCTGTACAGTTTTCTGGAAATTGATAGTCACATAGTTCATGGATCGGTCTATCCCAACACGAGCAAGGTGTGGGTGGAGCTTAGATAGAGGTGGGCGGGCCATAGCTAAAACTGGAAAGGTCCATTGCGGGACAATATTTAAGTGGTACCAGGAACAAAATCTGGCATAACTGTTTGAACTAATCGTCAAATAGCAGTTTGATGATTTGCTATGTTGAAATTAAACTAATAAGTAGATCAATAGAGGTCATGGGCTCACCAATTTTAGGCATTTAACAAAATCTGTCAGCTAGCAGGTTCATCCATCTTTACAGGCTGATTATGAAAACGTGTTCTGGAAATGACTCATGTCTAGTTATGTCACACTCATGTCTAGCTATGTCCCACTCATGTCTAGCTTTGTACCACTCATATCTAGCTATCTCCCGCTCATGTCTAGCTATGCCCCTTTCATGTCTAGCTATCTCACGCTCATGTCTAGCTATGCCACACTCATGTCTAGCTATGCCCCACTCATGTCTAGCTATGCCCCACTCATGTCTAGCTATGTCTCACTCATGTCTAGCTATGTCCCTTGCATGTCTAGATATATCCCGCTCATGTCTAGCTATACCACACTCATGTCTATCTATGTCCCACTCATGTCTAGCTATGTCCCACTCATGTCTAGCTATGGCCCCATCGTGTCTAGCTGTGTCCCACTCATGTCTAGCTATATTGCACTCATGTCTAGCGATGTCCCACTCATGTCTAGCTATGCCCCGCTCATGTGTAGCTATGTCCCGCTCATTTCTAGCTATGTCTCACTCATGTCTAGCTATGTCCCTTTCATGTCTAGCTATCTCCCACTCATGTCTAACTATACCACACTCATGTCTAGCTATGTCCCACTCATGTCTAGCTATGTCCCACTCATGCCTAGCTATCTCCCGCTCATGTCTAGCTATTTCCCGCTCATGTCTAGCTATGTCACACACATATCTAGCTATATCCCACTCATGTCTAGCTATCTCCCGCTCATGTCTAGCTATGTGCCACTTATGTCTAGCTATTCCCCGCTCATGTCTAGCTATGTCCCACTCATGTCTACCTATGTCCCACTTATGTCTAGCTATGTCCCACTCATGTCTAGCTATGTCCTACTCATGTCTAGCTATATTGACCCATGTCTAGCGATGTCCCACTTATGTCTAGCTATGCCCCACTCATGTCTAGCTATGTCCCATTCATGTCTAGCTATGCCCCCATATCTAGCTATGTCCCACTCATGTCTAGTTATGTCCCGCTCATTTATAACTATCTCCCACTCATGTCTAGCTATGTCCCACTCATGTCTAGCTATGTCCTACTCATGTCTAGCTATATTGACCCATGTCTAGCGATGTCCCACTTATGTCTAGCTATGCCCCACTCATGTCTAGTTATGTCCCACTCATGTCTAGCTATGCCCCCATATATAGCTATGTCCAACTCACGTCTAGCTATGTCCCGCTCATTTATAACTATCTCCCGCTCATGTCTAGCTATCTCCCACTCATGTCTAGCTATGTCCGGCTCATGTCTAACTATGTCCCGCTCATCTCTAGCTATGTCCCGCTCATGTCTAGTTATCTCCTGTTAATTTATATCTATCTCCCGCTCATGTCTAGCTATCTCCCACTCATGTCTACCTATCTCCCGCTCATATCTAGCTTTCTCCCTCTCATGTCTAGCTATCTCCCGCTCATGTCTAGCTATGTCCCGCCCATGTCTAGCTATGCCCCACTCATGTCTCGCTATGCACCGCTCATGTCTAGCTATGTTGCTCTATTGTCTAGCTATGCCCCACTCATGTCTAGCTATGTCCCGCTCACATCTAGCTATGTCAAACTCATGTCTAGCTATGTCCAACTCATGTCTACCTATGTCCCACTCATGTCTAGCTATGGCCCCCTCGTGTCTAGCTGTGTCCCACTCATGTCTAGCTATATTGCACTCATGTCTAGCGATGTCCCACTCATGTCTAGCTATGTCCCGCTCATGTGTAGCTATGTCCCGCTCATTTCTAGCTATGTCTCACTCATGTCTAGCTATGTCCCTTTCATGTCTAGCTATCTCCCACTCATGTCTAACTATACCACACTCATGTCTAGCTATGTCCCACTCTTGTCTAGCTATGTCACACACATATCTAGCTATATCCCACTCATGTCTAGCTATCTCCCGCTCATGTCTCGCTATGTGCCACTCATGTCTAGCTATCTCCCGCTCATGTCTAGCTATGTCCCACTCATGTCTAGCTATGTCCCACTTATGTCTAGCTATGTCCCACTCATGTCTAGCTATGTCCTACTCATGTCTAGCTATATTGACCCATGTCTAGCGTTGTGCCACTTATGTCTAGCTATGCCCCGCTCATGTCTAGCTATGTCCCACTCATGTCTAGCTATGCCCCCATATCTAGCTATGTCCCACTCATGTCTAGTTATGTGTGGGGGGGGGGGGGGGGGAGGGGGGCTGTTGATGCCTATGGCAACAACAGCTCACAGTCAAATTAGTTTTATATTACTCAACAGAAGAGATATACATTTATACATATTCTTGCCAACTTTCCTGACGGACCTAGTAATTTTGATTGTGACGTCAGCTAGCATGTGACGAACTTGATTATGACATCAGCTACTTGGGTGACATATTGAATCCATCATTGTTTAATAGATCAGAGTTTTAGTGTCTCTAAGTGTTATTTCTTACCAACTGCCATCACCTCAATACCACTCTCCTTGAGCGCGTCGGCCGCTGTAATCACTGACTGGGAGTCCACCATGGTACTCGTCACCAGAATGGCGTAGTTTGGCGCATCTACTCTGTCACCTGCCCGAGCGCTGAAAGCTTGTTGCAATGCAACTTCTAGGCCATCTGTTGGATTTCCATCAGTGTTAATTCTCCTGAAGAGAAAATGACGATAAATGACGATAACCGTCCTCAGGGAGAACGAGTGAGCAAGCGAGCGATCGGGCGGGCGGACGGGAGGGTGGGCTGGCGGGCGAGAGAGCGAGCGATGGAGGGAGGGGTGAGTGAGTGAGTGAGGGGTTGAGTGGGTGGGTGTGTGAGTGAGTGAGTGAGTGAGTGAGTGAGAAATGAGGGGTGGCGTGAGGGAGGGAGTAAGGGGTAAGGATGGAGGTAGGAAAGGAAGGAGGGCGCGATCGGACGAACGAGAGAGAGAGAGAGAGAAAGAGAGAGAGAGTTGGGAGGGTGGGCCGGGGCGGGGTGGGGTGGGTGGAGGTAGGGATAAGGAGGGATGGGAAGGAGGAGTTTGGTTGACCATGCATAAGAATAGGCCCCAGAGAAATTTGTTTGCCAAAATCAATTTGGTTTTGATGACACCTTTATGGTCTCACAAACAGCGGTGGCAACTTTACTTTTTAAATTAGTGGTTTTATGCTGTTATTGTGAAGTCAGTCACGGTCATTGCAACAGATGGCTGACTAGTATAGGCACATAGCATATCAAATGAAAGACTCTGCTGTCTAGATCACAGATAACATAATCCCACCAAATGCATCAATGACCGGCGTACTTAGTACTACTTACTCAGAACGCGTCTAACTAATTAATAATCAATATCAGCCCAGAATGAATGAAAAAAATAACGTTTAGAGGCTTAAAGTGTGTACTTCACTGGTGAAATGATAGAAATCTTAATATACGATGGTCTCATTCTGTATAAATATAAATGCATTACCTCAGAGATATAAATAAATGTGGAAATTTTTAGTATTTTTGATGTAATATAATGGTATTATTAGTACATACAAATTTTTATACATATATTCCGACCCCGTTACACATATTTGTTATTATTTGGGTGTTTTTTTCTGGAAACTCGTGTGCGGATATGAGTTTTAAATTTAGAGAAGCATTATATTTACGAAACAATCCAATTGGAAAGAACTCTTAAATATGTCTAGACAGTCCCCGGCGAGCGACAAAATACTAGCATCACTGTGATCGCCGATCAGAAACATCAAAGAGCTTCACGTCGCGAGGATGGAAACCGCAATAAAATTATATCGGGACATCAAACAAATAAGTTGCATAATAATATTTTTTGTTTATACAAGACCGGCGATGAAACGAATACTCGGGTTTCTCTGCGAAACGGAGATGCGGGCGACCATCAATATATATATATATATATATATATATATATATATATATATATATATATATATATATATATATATATATATATATATATCAGCCCCTTTAATAAATATTTTTATTTGTGTAATTGAATTAACGACTCGTTTCCCGGCCTTCGTGCTAATGTTTGGAACACAAAAATCTTTCAGTTAAATTAATTTCAAAATATCAGTCAGTTTAGGCCTACCTGTATGATCACTGTGAAATTATACTACTGACTGGGGCACTTCAATGATCAAAGGATATATGAGTAAAGATTGTGAAATGCAAAATATATATTATCTTACGTCACTAATAAAACATGAACAATCCTATCATCTTAAAATTTAAAAAAACATGTGATGTGGGGAACCTGCGTATCCCCTGAATGGGAATCCTCCTTCCAGGACCACCCAGAGGTCACACCCTGAGAGAATCTATGGACTCGCCCGTAACACTTTCTTACCTCAAACCTGCGAGTGAACGAAGAACCTCTCTCCTGCTATTCCCGCCATTCAGTGACGTCACCAAGGTGCCATGGTCATCAAATCTGACGACACCTACTCTGAAGTTGTTATCGCGGAATTCTATCCTCTTCACCACGGATCGGACAAACCTTCTGACTTGCCTAAAAAGTGTGCGAGATATGTATCGCGACCCGTCCACGATGAAGACAACATCCGCTTTTGCCCGACACCCTGTTGTGGAATATAGACAGTGTTATGGTAAAACCCTGTGGGAATGACTGGCCACCTGACATCTTGGGCCACAAGACGGTGGTTCAATATGAATTTGATAGGTGGTCATATACATACACTTCGAGCAGAACTCGTACGTTGTGATCGCAAATGCCAGTTCATGTGGCCATCATATGGTTCTCGTATCTGGATTTATATGAGTTTGATGTGAGTATCTAACCAATGTCTGGTTGTTTAAATAGGGCATATATTCCCGTGATGTTAATATGCATCGGATAACAGATAATAGTTTTATTCCTATAAGAAGATAATTGAATAAAGTACTTGTCATTGACAGGTTCAGGAATTAAGAATACCTCCATCAATAACACACGAATAGTACGCGCCCATTTCTACCCAAGCTCCGCCAATTGTACGTCGATTTTAACGCTTTTAACGCCGTATTCACAGAATCTCGATTTGAAGGTAAATGTACAGGTAAGCTAAGCTGTTCAGTATTTTGAAACTTATTTGACCAGCGTAAACATTCGAAATAGTTTCAAAATATTGAACAAATGTTTATTAAATTGTAAATTAACCAGAAACATTCAATTCAGATAGTTACTGTTTGACCTGTGCCCCGTCACTCTCGGACTATTATCATTTAATTGTGACGTCAGTTACCATGTGACGTATTTTGATTATGACGTCAGATAATTGAGTGACAGGTCGGGCCTCTCCATAGAGATTATCCAAGACTATGATTTTTTTGTTTGTCACGTGCATCCCTGACGGTGCAGATCCCTGGGCAAGTATCGGGCCAATACCGACAATGCTAGGCATGGCAATATCCAAACTGCAAATACAATGAGCGCTCATGACATGACATATGCACATAAAATTTCATTTCCCAATAATGTAATCTACCGTAGTCTAGATCTTATATAGATGAAATGGGGCACACAAATACCAGACAAACGAAGGGCTAATGTGACTGGCAGGTACAATGGGGTGGGCGTGGGTGACTATCTGCAATCTGGATGAAATGACGATGACTCTCTGGAAGGAAAGTGACAATGATGTGGAGATTGTTATGAACATGTGTCAACAAGGACACGGGTACACGCGACAGTAAATCAGCTTACTGCTCTGGCAGTTTTCGCCTGTAAATCCAACCAGGCAATCACAGACATATCCAGCAACTCTTCTGCGACAGGTGCCTGCATTTCTGCATGGATTCTCGGAACAATAGTCCACGGCTGACAATAGATAGTGTGGTATTTATTGTAAACCGAATATATATGCGACGATAAGGTATGTAATAACTAGCCGTACTAATGGCTGCTCGAATTGTGAGAGATCAATGAGAATTGGGTAGCGAGTGAGAGAGCAAGAAGGAAAAGCAGATGGCAGGAAAGAGAGAGAGAGAGAGAGAGAGAGAGAGAGAGAGAGAGAGAGAGAGAGAGAGAGAAAGCGAGAGAGAGCGAGAGAGAGCGAGAGAGAGGGCAGATGGAGACACATGGAGAGAGCGAATGAGAGAGAGGGTAGAGATGTGAAAGTTGAAGAGGTCGATGGAGGTGTGAAAATACAAAGAATAATAAGAGGATGTAGGCGTGAGTTAAATGGAATGCTTGGGCAGGAAAGCGCTTGTGAGAGTAGGTGAGTGTGTATGAGAGAGAAAGAGAGAGAGAGAGAGAGAGAGAGAGAGAGAGAGAGAGAGAGAGAGAGAGAGAGCGAGAGAGAGAGAGATCAGTAAATAAATAAATAAATACAGTACCGATATATACAATGTCTCCATCATTAGGAGTAAAGAGAGCCTCTGACTCATGTGAACCAAAGTTTTAGAGGGGTAGAACATAATATTAATTGGAAAGCACAACGCTATCTTCAGCTGCTGTTGTCTGGGAACACCTACCAGAGAATACAAAAACTCTCTGCCCTGGTGCGACCTATTGTCGCCCTGAACTGCATAATAAATAGCTAGTAATTCTAACCATCACTAATCATCAGCATGAGGTCTGTCTCCCTAATGCTGGCCATGGACATTTCGTCGGATTTTACGGCCGTAATTCCTTGCAGTTTGGCTATGATTTCAACCTCAACTTGACTACTCCCTAGAAATCCAACTGGTATGATATGTATGCCAGCATCCATTGAGAGTTCGACCTCGGAGACTATATCATTCTGCTGCATGGTGGCTGGAGAGTTCAACAAAAGATAGACAACTCTTCTGGCACCGTTCCTGCTGTGCACTGCATCAAAAATCTGAAAAATAGCAAATTATAGTGCTATAAGCAGTTTGTTTGGCGCTAATATTAACCATTAAACCCTAAAATTTGTTAAAGATAATTGAAATTTTCTCACTGAAAATGTGAATTTGTAAACCAACAGAATAGCTGGGTTTTTGGGGTTTTTTTTACAAATGTACCACTGGAATGAATGGCTCGTTAAAATCTTTTAAAAATTGTTTTCTCTTGGTTTGCAAATGGAGATCACTGAAAATCTGTTTTGGCTTGCTTGATTAATCAGGGGTACGTCAAGGCTGCATAATATCACCGTACCTGTTTATAACTTACACAGAAAACCTGATGCGAGAGCAAAAATTGACAGCCATGGAATCAAACTAGGAAGCACTAAAATATACAACCTAAGATATGCCAATGACAGTGCTCTGGCCAAAGAAATGAAAGAATGAAAACGAATAGATGGTGGATAAAGTAAACACGACAGGAAAACATCACAATCCCGGTCTAAATATATAAAAGACCAAGCTTCTTGTAGTCAGCTAGAAGGAAGATCATGCCGAGATAAAGATCGCAGGAGAAGGCATAGAACAGGTCAGCGGCTTTAAATATCCAGACTTAATTACATCTGGAAATGCTGATTGCACACTAGATATTAAGGCCGGAATGGACCATTCCATTTTTAGCTATGCCCCGTCCATCTCTAGCTAAGACCCACCCACACATCTCTCATGTTGGGATAGATCGATCGATCTCTGAACTCCCTGATTATCCAATTTCCAGCAAACTATACATGTAAGCTGTTGAATATTTTAAAACTAATTTGACTGGCCGCTGTTGCTGCCTATAAATTGTGAAAATTAAATCCTCTGAGAGGCAAACTTCATGCATTCTTTGTGATAAAAATTTGTTGAATATTTTGAAAGAAATGTAGCTGGAGGCCGTTGCTGCCTGAGGCAGCAACAGCCTCCAGTCAAATTTCTTTTAAAATATTCAACAGATTAATTTTTACGTGGTAAAATATTACTTGCTGCATTTCGTATATTTGGTCCGATGGCTTAAATGGCTACCAGGTACATAATAGTTGTATTTTCATGATTTTACGAATTATTTTTGGGCACATTATTGGTATGGCAAGTGCCCTGCCCGCCAAACCGCTCACTACCGTTTTCCTTCTTTCATTTCTTTGGCCAGAGCACTGTCATTGTCACTGTTGGCAGCGGGATAAATAATCGATAATGGGCCTTTGCGGTTTTAGCTATGCCCCGGCCATCTCGAGCTAAGCTCCACCCACACCTCGCTCATGTTGGGATCTATCGATCTCTGAACACCCTGACTATCAATTTCCAAAAACTACACAGGTAAGCTGTTGAATATTTTGAAACTAATTTGACTTGGCGCTGTTGCTACCTAAGGCAGCAACAGCGCCCAGTCAAATTAGTTTCAAAATATTCAACAGCATGTTTATTAAATAGCAAAAAATTACAAAGACATACAATTCATACAACGTGTCGGACCATTTGAGATGACTGTCTATATGGAACCCTTTGTGACGTAATGATTATGACGTCATCATACACGCGCTGAGCTGATTATGACGTCATACGAGGTCTGATGATGGATGGATACGCTGGAAAGGTGAATTATGTCTTTGTCAACTTATGCTGACAATGGCCCCAACAATTGTCACCTCATGTAATAATCATAGATATCGTATATACTAGCGTGATTGTCAAGACCCTCTCGAAAGCGGCATTTTTAAGTTCGGTATATCCTCCCAGTATGCAGTCTCCAAAATTAATTTTTTTGTTACTAAACATATTACGTAATCGAATAAAGTGTCAGCTTAATATAGCTAACACAATTTTATTTCTGACAGAAATATGTAAAATTGCTCTGTTCACTTTCTCTTCAAATTACGAAAAGATAATTTTGTCATGTTGAAGGCTATATATGCAGCTAATTATTTGCGTCAGGCAGTAAGTGAATACCCTGTCTTGCACAATTGCGATTTACTGAACTCCGTCATCGGCTGCCGCGACAACTATCCCTATAGTGACGGTATGAGCATGTGCATTCTAGACAGTTTATAGGAAATCTATGGGAGTAATCCGAGTAATACTTTGTATCGGCACCTTCGTGACATCACAGACTCTCTCTTAAGGAGACAATGTGACGACGACCACAGTGCGACATCAACGTGATGTTAAGAAGCAAATAACGGAGCAATCAAGTTTTATCTATGCCACGCCCATTTTTAGCTAATCTCCACCCACACTTCGCCTATGTTGAGACCGATCGATCCCTGAACTCCCTGACTATCATTTTCCAGACAACTGTACAGGTAAGCTGTTGAATTTTTTTAAACTAATCTGACTGGGTGCTGTTGCTTCCTATGGCAGCAACATACTCCAGTCAAATTAGTTTTAAATTATTCAACAGCACTTTTATAGACATACAGTTCGTACAACAATGCTTAGTCAGTCATCAATTATGTGTTTGTGATGAACTTAGCCACGGCGTCACCCTACATGTCACGTAGTTGATTATGACGTCATATGATTGATGACTAAACTGGAATCCGCCGTTGTGATAAAAATAGATGAATGCGCAGAAAAGTGATACTACAATCTGTCAGTACAGTACAATATTTGAGCTGAGATTAGTATTCGTTAACCATTTAATGACGAAATTCTGACAAGAAAATTCAAATTATGTCATAGAAAATGTTTATTTACAGAGAAAGAGAAGACTATTTTTGAAAGGTTACTACTGGAATGACTTACTCGATTATTGGTAGCTTTTAAAAAAAATAGTCGTCTCTAGGTCTGCACATGGACTTTTCTCAAGACCATTCCAGAATTCGCTTTGAAAAGTGTTTAACTCTCCAGGTGAGAAGGACGTTAATCATTCAAATTAGTTTCTCTGGCATGCGTCATTACACCACCACCCTCCCTCCCCCACCCACCCTCTTCCAACCCCGCACCACCCACACACACCGTCACCCCCGCCCCCCCCCCCCCCACCGCCGCACCCCCACCTCAGCTCTCGACACCCTCGAAAGCACGCTACATCAGATCGGGATGTATTCCTTCCTTACCCGTGTCCTCATTGCTCTCAGCGCCCCGGCGACGTTATTCTGGCCACTAGACCAATAGATATGGTCGACAGTCCTCAATAAACTGTCCGTGTCGCTGTAGACGCCGAGCTGGGCCTCCACCCTGCCAATCGTGTTATACTTCATCAGCGCGATGCGGACGTCACAATTCTCCATAGACATCTCACGAATCAGGTCCTGAACCAGAGTCTTCATTTGCTCGAAGCGGCGATCGCCGACAGCAGCGGAGGAATCCATCATAATTGCGACGTCCATTGGCCCATTACAACCTACAAATAATTGACATATTGGTAGTATGCTGTTGATAGTAAGCTGTATGTGACATGTAGGGTGACGCCGTGGCTAAGTTCATCACAAACGCATAATTGATGACTGACTAAGCATTGTTGTACGAACTGTATGTCTATAAAAGTGCTGTTGAATAACCGTAACCTAAGGCAACACCAGCTTCCAGTCAATTTGGTTTCAAAATATCCAACAGCTTACATATATGCCTATCATGACTGTAAAAGAGAGATACTGCGATTAACATTTTCAAATGGGTAAAATGCGATAATTGCTTTTGATTTAGGGGCACCTTATCTTTTGGCGCCCTAGGGCTATAGTGCCCCCACCCAACACCCACCCACCCACCCACCCCATCCCCTTAGCTCTTGCTTTAATCCGGATCCGCCTATAATTGCAGAAATTTAAAATTTCAATTGGAGAAGTCGCTATCTTGATAACCATTATGCAAACGAAAAATTAAAGAACCCTCGCTATGGCTTCTTAATGGGCACTAGAAGTTGACCAAGTTTGTAGTCAATAGGTTTAACCATTTCTTGACTAATCCGGCCAAAACCGGCCTATTCAATGGTCTTAATGGCTGTATTTTTTACATGGCAAGAGAAGACTATTTTTTAGATTTTACCACTGGAATGACTGGCTCGATAACCGAGCCAGTCATTCCAGTGGTAAATTCTCAAAAACTGTTTTCTCCTAGTCTACAAATGGACATTCAATAAACGAATATTTTGATTTTTTAAACAAATTTATTCCTTAAAGGGCTACAAATGCAGGAGGAGTTGGGCTGCAAGAAAACATTACCTGCAAAAAAACCAGTTACCTGCAAGAAAACATTACCTGCAAAAAACCAGTTACCGCGATTAAGAAAGTTGACCCTCTGATTAATTACTTACTTTTCTCGCAATGTCTGCCAAAGTATCCCTCGGCACATACACAGATATAGCTGCTTAGACCATCCATACACGAACCACCACTTTGACACCGTCCAGAGGTACATTGGTTTGTGTCTGAGAGACAAATGTATTTAAACATTTAATTCGTGACAATGTGCAGACAAATGAATTATTTTTTAAATATTTATCACTGGAACGACCGACCCGGTTCTCCAGCCAGTCCTTCTAGTGGTAAATTTGAAAAAATATTTTATTATTCTGTAAGTGGATATTTCTCTATACCACTACAGAAGACGTTTTAGGTCCGATTGAGTGTAAATAGACAGTTCAGCTGTTGCGTGACTAGTTTGAAACGCATTTGATTGGGGGTGGGGGTGGGGTGGGGGTCTCCGTCCCACCAGTTACATTAATTCCCAAAATAATCAACCGAATGTGCACCTGTATTAAAGTGTAAATTCATCAAAGACACTATTCGTACACATTAGTGAAAGACTATTCGGTGTTCGTGACGGAGCTACGTCACTTTGATTGTGACGTCAGCTAACATGTGACGTATTTGATTAGTTTATGGCGTCAGATAATAGAGTGACAGATTGTATCCCTCCATTAACAAGATCTTAAGTCTTCACGCGGAAACGTACATTTTATTGTTCCTTGGATGAAAACCACCTTGACTGGTACATATTTCTCCCCATCATACTTTGCCATCAGGACAGGGGAAATAACCGTGATCACTAGTACATATTTTCCCCATCATACTTCACCATCAGGAGAGGGGAGATAACCGTGACTAAAATCAATAGGTTTCTAAATGGTCCAGAGGTAACAGTTTGTAGTAATTTGATGAATATAATAACCAAAGTGAATATGCTGAAATCGACCATACTAACTATATTTGCGATACCCAAGCCATCAGCGATATGCATGCCTTATATCAACCCTTTAATGGCTAAATTTAGTCATGAAAATTAAACTATGTGCTTACTGAATATCCATTTGCAGGCCAAGAAGACTATTTTGAAATTTTTACCACTGGAAAGACTGGCTCGGTTATCGAGCCAGTCATTCCAGTGGTAAGTTTTCAAAAATAGTCTTCGCTTGGTCTGCAAATGGGCATTCATCAAGTCCATTCCAGAGACCAGTGTTGGCCGATTTTGTCATGAAAGGGTTAATGGTTAAAATATGGCCACTATATTTCCCGATATCTAGGTTGAACTCGGTTTTTTATCGCGCTACTCCGATCGGAAGTATCACGTGGTTGCGTTTACCTATCTACGCACGTGCACACTTTTACTCTTGCTGGAAGCACGAGCAATCGAGTAGAATTTGTAGCACATGGTGAGAATTTGTACCGCGTGGAACCGTTATCCGATTATAATACTCTCGGAGTGAGTAACCGACCTTTAGGTTAGTTGCATGAAACCAGATGGAATGAAGTTAATCACCCTGTTGTAGGTACATAATTTATAGACGGATTTCTAATTAATCTCCTTATTCTCATCGTTTCTCTATAAAATATACTTAGAACTTTTATCCTATGTCATCGCGTAGCCTAAATGAAATCATAGTTTACAGATGAGATTAATTTACCTGAACAGAAGGGCTCTATAATTCTAGTTTGTAACTGGTCTAGAGCATGGAAGTTATGGACAAATATCAGATTCTCGTCTATAGGTTCTGAGGTAAGGCCCTCTAGTTCATCCGTGGTCCGATGGAAACCAATGGCAACTGTCATCATGGTAGCGCCAGTATTTTTCAGCGCACGCGCTTCCGGTAAGGTATCGTAGTTCTCGATGTTCGATTCGCCATCCGTAATTATGACTACCATGTTTGGAACATCTACAAAAGAAAATTGAGATATAATAAAGGGTTCCATTTTAGCCCCGCCCGCCCATTTCTAGTTAGGATCATCCCATTTTTCCCGCGCGTTGGAATCAATTGATATATTATGAAACCTGAATTCTCAGAATACCGATTTTAATGTAACTTTACAGGTAAGGTGTTGAATAGTTTGAAATTAATTTGACTGTCTGTTGTTGGCAGCGACATCGTCCAGTCAAATCAATTTCAAAATATTCAGCAGAATGTTTATTAAATAGTACAGACATACAATTCGTACACTTGACGGACTTTTCAAAGTCCATGACGAACCCAGATACTTCACAATATATTGTGACGTCAGCCTACGTGTGATGTAATTGACTATTGTGTCAAATACTTGGGTGTGAAATCGGATCCCTTCAATGTCTATGAGACGCAATATACATTTTGGGGCGACCAAAGATGGACGTTTTCAGGGCGGATACGCGAGTTGTTTAGGGGCGTAGCGCCTGTGAGGGGTGGGTGTGTGGGGGTAGGTGGGGGTAGGTGGGGTGGTGTTTGTTTCAATATATTCAGCATAATACTTCTTGCACCTGTAAGAAGTTAATGCATCTGGTATGGCGGACGGAACTGTAAAATGCTCAACTGCGACGAGGATTTCTTGGAGCATCTCAATAGACGTAGCGTCAGAATATATGGGTGGATTATATACCTCAAAGTTACAGAATTACAGGGGTGGCAACGATTATAACGACGAAACCAAAGTCACGACTAACAGCAGCAAAAATAAAACCAGAAATGTGTTTGGTAGTAGTGTCGAAGTCAAAATGATACCACCTCCCTCAACTGGCCGCCGTTCGGCGATCCGTGGCCCCCAGCACCCTCTCAATCCCTGGGGTATAGGTTGTTGAGACGGGGGGGGGGGGGGGGGCACAACGGATTGCCGAATGGCTGCCAGGGAGGTAGGATCATCCCGCCACTACTACTACTACCAGGGGCTGAACGCCCATTTAGAGACAAGCCTCCACAGTGATATACACCACTGATCGACATCAACCACACCAGAAGCGCCGGACTCTCCCTCCCTCCCTCCCTCCCTCCCTCCCTCCCTCCCTCCCCCTCTCTCTCTCTCTCTCTCTCTCTCTCTCTCTCTCTCTCTCTCTCTCTCTATTCTGTGTAGGCTCAGACAAACACGTAGTCTCTGCCAGAGTCATATCTCTCTCTCTCTCTCTCTCTCTCTCTCTCTCTCTCTCTCTATCTCTCTCTCGCTCTCTCTCTCTCTCTCTCTCTCTCTCTCTCTCTCTCTCTCTTTCTCTCTCTCTCTCTCTCTCTCTCTCTCTCTCTCTCTCTCTCTCTCTCTCTCTCTCTTCTGTGTAGGCTCAGACAAACACGTAGTCTCTGCCAGAGTCGCATCGGCATGATGGGACCACCCATAGGGGCTTTCATCTACCTTGACAACGCTCACCTGGGAGGAGGCTAAAGTTATTAGCATTTGCACCACGGCAGACTCTGGCATGTTCACATGTTACGCAGAGAATCTGGTGCTGAGCAGGGGTCTCCAGCAGACAACCACGGCCTACCCTCTCCACCCCATAGAAGTGGCAGACAGACTTGATCTCTTCACGTGGGTGAAAGCGGTCGTAAATGTTTCTCCGCAAGGGGTCGACCCAAAGATTGTACTGTGGGTGAGGGGGGGGGGGGGGGGTGGCATCCGGGAAGTGGGCCCACTTGGCATTCAATATCATGGCAGTCTCAGCGCCCTGTGCCACTGCTGTAGACGCCAGCATGAGCAGTATGACGAGAATCATGGCTATATATGAAGAGTTTAACTGAACAGAGTGAACCCCTCGAGAAATATTTGTGCCAGATCGAGCCCTGTTCCATCCGGGTTGATAGTGATCTTCATCCCCATAGGGGCAGAGGCTAGCTGCTTCACTCTGCCGCTGGCTAAGAAACGTAGCTCTAGGACTATATGAGTCGTTTGCGGGCTAGTGAGTCTGACTCGCTGAAGCAGCTTAGCAGCACCCTTGACTTTGGAGACATGTGACACACCATCTACCCGTAGGGTGCCCTCCTAGAGGTTAACAGCTTCTTCTAGTCCATCGAATGGACGACGCAACAGGAGCCTTCCACCTGTAACCCCAATCCGGTGACTCGTCAGGGAGACACCTTCACCTATGTAGGTGAGGAAGGATGATCCCGATTGTAGAGTTTTCGAACTGTCCCATCCTTTTTCACAACAGTGGAGAGGGGAGTAACCTCTATGTCAATGACTGCGGGAGGCCGATATAGGGGCAACCATGTTTGGCAGTCACCCCAGGTCCAGCGCGGTACCACATTGCCAGGGTCAATAGCAGGCCATCATGGGCCATCGGCAGGGCACCGCTCGAATATGGTTTGACCAGATGAAAGCTGAGGTCGTTATTTATGGTGTTGATGTCTGCCACCTCTGTATCCAAGAGGTCAATCAACGGCTCAAGGATGTACTTCCTCTTCAAGAAATCGTACCGAAACACGATCTTGTGGCCATCTATGTTGCGACCCAGGTGCTCCTTCGTCACATCCTTGAGGTCTGTGAGCATCTCCACCCCATCACCACCAATTGGGGAGAGGGAGAATGCCTTTGAGCTTGCTTCATACTGTAGGGCGAATGACTTGCCATCGCTCTTTTCTACCTTGGCAGCATGAACTGCGTACACATCTGCCAGGTCAGCAAGACCAGTCGAGTGATCAAATATGGGTTCCATAGCATGCTATAGGCGGGGTTTAAACAAGACATATAACCATGCCGATTGTCCGATTGCTGCTCTCCGGTGGTGAGAACGTAATCTCACCCTCTCTAGAGGAGAGACGGGTGCACAGTACCATGTAGAATGGGTCCTCTTCGTACATACATACACGCCAATGTGCTACATCAACCTCCGGGCAGTGCACACAGCAGCTCACTAGTAGAAGTCGGCCGGGACGTGATAGAGTATCACCCAGGTGCCAACAGCAACCTATGGAAAGTTATCAGTCCTAGCCTGTTCACACCTGTATATCACCTGTTTGACAGCTCCTCCATTAACATATATGCCAGCACGGATGGGATATTGGATGCCCATTTAGAGTTTACACTCTTATTACTCATTGACCGGACATGATATCATACCAGCATTATCTGACCTTGGCCGGGATGATGAAGAAAGAGGTTCGCCCCTTCATGACCCCTGCACAGATAAAGGCCTTAAACGAACAGAGGCTCACACTGCAATAAGAAGGAGAGCAACTACAGCGGGAGAACGGGTATCAACAGAACACAAGCCTTGCGAGGAGGCGAAGGAACAGTGAAAATTTCCGATACTGGCAGGCCCTCCTGGAGGAGAGTAAGCGGGACACAGGAGTCTTGACAGACGACGATGAGCTAGATGTCTTCACAGATGAGGATGAGGCAGGTGGCTTCTCAGACGAGGATGAGCCAGATGTCATACAGTGAAAAGAGGAGATGGCGCAGAAGTGTAAGACCAAGAAAAACATCCAGCGGCGGACCTACTATCTAGGTGATAAGGTGAGGTTCCAGATGTCATGTCTCAGAAAGCTACTGGCACCCGACATAGTGCTGGATGACCTCTGTCTAGGAGATGTCTGTCTCGAAACCAGCAAGCTGGCATGGTTCACCAGGCTCTCCAAAATGAACCCTTCCATGCCTCATGAGCAGATTCTGCAGGTGATGCAGGTTTAATCTCCAGGTATTATATGGCAAAATCAGAGTGGCAGAAGCAACCAGAAATATACCCCTCCCAGTGGGGTACAGTACACGGCTGGCGACTCCAGCAGATAGATACCATCAGACAGAATCTCGTCCATGAGGCAGAAAAGTACAGCAGAACACGCAGGCGATATAAAACATCCCACAACATCCTCGCGCGTACAACCACTGCCGCGGGTGTGATTGGAGCCATCATCGCCATCCTGCTGGGTAGCGTGACACTAGCCGCCACTGTCTTGACCACGGGCTTTGGGGTGGGGCAGCGGCAGATCACAAGGAGGCTGGAGAAGCATGCTACGTACGTGGCACTGGCACAGAGTATGCTAGGGACTATCGACGAGTCTGTCAGCAAAGCTCTCGAGCATGGCCAGGTCACCGATGAAGAGTACCACCATATATTGATGGTCCAAGTCCAGTACCGCACGGAGAAACCTAAAGTGTGACAGCAATACCTCAAAGGCTCCAGCGGGCGGGTTGATATGGAGGAGTTAAAAAACGAGATGTTACGGCGAGGTCGCCTCGCTGGTCTCTGGAGTCGAGATGACTACAAATAGTGTGCTGCCTGTACAGTAGGTTTAAGAACACCAGTATAGATGGCCTTCCCACTGAACCTCACGACAGTCATCCGGAGCCAACTGCCCCTCCTGGGTACACCCTCGACTGGCCTGAGAGGTCTACTGGATGATATACCAGAGCTAACACCATTCTCCATCACAGTGGATGGATGGTTTCGAACCAGCTTCTCTGTCAACCCACGACCACTGACAAACCGCCACATCACCATCAAGGATGCGAAGCAAGCTCATACTTGAATGGGTGCTCCAAGCCTCTCATACTGAAATCAGCAGCTGAACTTTGCCGTGTGGTGTGCCATGGCAGAATGTGGAGTAAGTTACACCCTGCTTCACTCCTATTCTGGTACTCCTGAAGCTGTGCTCATCGCCAGCTGTCTCAGATTCCACGTGTACTTCATGGTGCGACGAATTCTGCATGAGCTGGGTGTAAGCCTCCCTGATACAAATGCCTTTGACCCACAGCTCACCAGTCATAGAGTCTCAGCAGCCAGCAGACTACAGGGCGAGTTCAGCGCTCACCTAGGGGTTATGTATGGTGACCCGAGACATGACTACTCAGGATTCCCCTATCGAACCCCCCAATGAGTAGGCCGTCGGAAGACAGCGACATTCTCGTTGGATCCAGACTCTGACCCTGGAGCGCTGGTGCAAAATATGCACTTCACTGGCTTGCGGCAGGACTATCCAGATGTGTGGAAGGATTTGTCCCACACACCACCTCAGGCCTCACACCAGCAGACATCGTTCGGATCAACCAGTCCCTGGAAGCACTGTGCTACTGCCTCCTTACAGCACAGACCCAGCTGTGGTATTCCATAGATAGTGTCAGCGGAGCAGAGGTCCAGGCCATGTTCATCAGTTTCGTTGAGGATATGATCATCGTGGCAGACCCCTGTAGTCTTATTGCTATGTTCCAGCAGGGGTTGCAGAAGGCCCGTCGCAAACTTGACCTTGCTCTTTCGCCACACCTACAGTTGATTCCGAGCAACATGATCGTGAATATCGAGGACCTCCAAGTCAGGGGCTATGACAACATGATAGTTTGAGGGGAGTTCCCCTGGTGTCCACTTCAGCTTCAACACTGTCATCAACGCACCTATGCATAGCACGAACCATACAGGCGTTCCTACCCTGACACTGCAGCCAGTCGACATGGCAGCTCAAGGTGCCCCGACACTGCAGCCAGTCGACATGACACCGTTTCCCATGGTAGCTCTACGTGTGGTGTCAGGCCTAGCTATCATGGTGCTCGGGATCAGCCTACTCCGCCGCTAGCACATCAGCTATAAGACTATCCTGACTCTCTACAGTAGCAGTGCGGACCACGGTGAGACACTGAACCAGCTTGGCATGCCCTACAGCCCCTATACCCGCTACCAACATGCACATCCAAGGGCTGGAGGGTTCGGCATCGCATCTCTTTTCCAACTTGTAGTATCACAGAGCCTTGTTCAGCTCTGAGTCCGGTGAGGCTATGGCGGTCTGCAACTGCTGGAACACATCTGACAGATACTCCCAATCCTTGTAGAAACCTTTAGATCGCAGGAGCTGCTCGACGATACTCCTGCACATGATAAGGTATTCGAGGAAGCAGATCTGTCCCTTGCCAAATCCTGGATAGATCTTCACAGCTGTCAGCTCCTCTGTCAGCTCAGCACCGGAGAGCTGAGCGAAGTCATCTGGTGTCTTCTTCTTGTAGTCCTTCAACTCCCTCCGGAATACATCATCGTACTTCTCGCAAAGCATGAGCCCGGACATGTTTAAGATGTCTCAATAGAGAGATGAATATTCCTGAGTACCAACCCGGACACCTGGTAGATGCAGACTGGGAAGATCTCATTAGCTCTCTCGACAGGGGATGCAGACATTTAACCGCATTGTATACTCAGTGCTTAAACAATGATGTCAATGGTACAGATCGTGAAGCAACTGCCTGAGAGCCAGGCGAGTCTTCAGAAGGTGGAGAACCTGCTGCGAACCAAGACACAGAAGTTACTGATCAAAGCAAAACCTCTGGCAGTCCATGTCACCCGTAACGTGGTGAAGATGACAGGGGGAAATGAGGTTCTTCCTGCCGCCACTGTGGCTGTCCTCGCTACAGAGGTGAGTGGGGTGGCTGGACACTGTCTCGGAATAACTCACCCCATCCCAAAGATCGCCCTCAGTGGTGCCTCCTACACTGTTGCTGCCAAGATCATGGGTGAACGTGTTACACTAATGGCGGCCGTGGTTCTAGGGCTAACAACGAGTGCAATGGCTGAGATCATCGTCGCCTACGTTTAACCCCTCTGAAAAGTGAGAGATGGAGCACGAGACCCCTGCAGCATATGAGGCATGGCGTGCCGGAGGGCGGTGTGTAGCCCATAGTCGAGCACGTGGACTGAGGATCGCCAATTCCCGGGAATGATGGACCACCCACAAGGCGTGACCCTGCAGAGAGGGCCAGTACCGTGAGCACTGCTACCTATTCCCTTGGCTGACTGCGTGGTCCTCCTATGCCCAACTATTTCACTGGGGGTATGACTAGTAGGTTTAAGCCGTCTGTCTTTCCAATCTCGGCACAGGTCCACCAGATCAAGAGCATGACACTCGAGTTCAAGCGTCAGAGCACAATAGAACAGATGGTAGAGTTCCCGCAGATTCTGAACATGTGGGAGATCATGCAGAGCAACGGCACTGTGGACACCACCAATGTGAACGATGAGTACTGAGTCCTAGGTCCGCTGGCTCGTGGCCCAACCTTCTATGTGAAGGGAATGGGATACTATGCTGTGGGGTGCAATGAGGGGTTCACGGAATTCGAACTATGGGCAGGTGTCGAGAAGCCTGTGGCAGTTCCACACTTAACCCTCCTCAAGAACACACACGTGAATCCGGCTGCCATGCAGGATAAGCTGTTCCTCCAGGTGTACACTGAGCAGATCGCAGATGCGACGATGCATGCTCCAAGACTTCATGTCTAACATGACGAGAATGACCAGGAGCTGAAGCAAACGGGTTCTAAACAGCAGATTGTGCATGTGGAGCAGGAACACCAGCAGATCCAAGCCACATCTAACCAACGGGTATAGCTGACATTGCATTGTGGTGCATCGGACTGTGTCGCTGTTGCGGTCCTGGTTCAGAAGGGAGGAGCCATCCAGCAGGTGAATAAGCTAGACGACTTCAAGCTTGTGGTTGCTGGGACCAATGTTCTTGATGAGGTACGTGAGCTGGCTGATTGCCAACTCTACAGACAGAAAACTAAGTCATATGCACTTCTGCACCTAACCAGTGGAAGCGACGACCTCGAGTCGGCACTCGAGGGCCGTCACCACCTCGGGGGCAGGGACATCCCACCTAATCAGGGCAACTTGCTCAGCTTCAACATCGGAGACCTCATATCTGGGAGTCGCTCATTAGGTGTGACAGTACTTTACTTTGGCTATGCTAAGGTATGCATGTCGAACACATCAGGTATTCAGCTTGAGCGTGCGTAGAGCACGACTCCTGTCATTACCGCCGCAGCTTCCACCACTACTATAAGCTGTGCTGTCTTCTGACCTGTCGATGATTCATAGTCGAGTGTTGGCTCAGATATCTTTACAGCCTCGTAGTACTCATCGAGACTCATCTGCCTCTTTGAGGCTCTATTTGGCCTGAGTTCGGAGTTGGCGTCGGCGTGCCTCCCTCTGGCGCATATGCTCGATGGCTTTGCTGTACTCAAACTTCTCCTTAGACAGCCGCTCCATCGCCTGGTTGTGACGCTCATGCTCGACCTCTGCCACCTTGTTGTCGGCTAAGCTGAGTCCCCAGTTCGCTAAGGCAAACATGCCCACATTCAAGATTGCGGATGCCATGCTATAGACTACAGTTTAAAGCTACTATATAGCTGTCTGCCAGTGCCGGATCCCCAGAGCGATGTATGAACCAGAGGCTTATGAAGATCCAGTCAAGGATATAGATGACGAGGACTATGAGGAGGACTATGATGAGCAGGATGATGCAGACCACTATGATGTACCGGAGACCATGTGTGAGTATGATGATGTGGAGCCTGAATCCTGCAAGCTAGTACACAGAGCAAAAGGAATCTATCGCACTTATGTAAAAGGTTCTATCGGTCCGCTGGCAGCAATTGGGGCTCTGATCGCTCTGTTCACAATGAAGGCTGGCGAGATGGTCCGCAAGATCGCCAACAATGCTTTCTATGGGATGGAGAAGATTTCTGAAGCCATACCAGCCATCGGCTCAGGAGTAGGTACATTCTTAGGAGTCACAGGCCCTTGGCTACCATACGTTGCCATAGCGCTCGTGGCCATCTGGGCCACCGAACATTTAAGCCGTACTATATAAGGATGGCATCTCTGTATGACCTGGTCAAGGCCCTTAACTTCCGAGGGTTGGTCGATAAACTACTGTTGAGTTAGGATCCAGCAGAGATTAGATACCAGGGTATGGAGGTGTTTGAGGAGGTCTTCAGTGATGGTCGAATGAATGACGGCCCTCTGTTCATCTGTTTAGAGTTCACCCAGGCCGTGCGTGACAGGACGGGAGTGAACGTCAGTGATGAAATCCAGGAGTTTATCAACCGTCTCGAGGCTGCACGTCGCAAGGGCCACAACTTCACATTGGAGACAGTTAGCCAGTGGCTCAGCCAACAGGCGATGTGGCAGATACACAGACCTCGTCCACGGCACATCAGGCATGCCCATTTCGAGGAAACTGTCCCAAACAGAGTTCAGCAGGCGGATGTTCTATTCCTTCCACACAACTCGGTTGGTCATAAGACCTACAAGTATGCTCTCACCATCGTCGATGTCGCCAGCAGGTACAAGGCGGCAGTACCGCTTACAGACAAGTCAGCTGGCCAGATGGCCCAGGCATTGCAGGGTGTCTACAAGGCTTCGGAAAATCCCCTCCAGTGGCCGGAATTGTTGCAGGTGAATGAGGGTGAGGAGTTGAGAGGAGAGACTGCATCACTCATGCGGAAACATGGTGTGGCAGGTAGGCGAGGCGAGGTAGGGAATCACCGTGCCCAGGCTATCATTGAGCAGTGGAATCGGACACTGGCAGAGAGACTGTTCCCACACCAATATGCCCAGGAAATGGCCGCGCCGAGTGAATGTTTTAGAGTGTGGGTGAAAGGGCTGCCTGCTGTGGTGGAGAGATCCAATGCCGAGGTTACCGGGCTAATCAGAAAGAAGCTGGTAGAGGCTATCAGACACTCTGCTGGTCACAGCTCTAGAGGAGAAAACAAGGGAGAGGAGTGCCTACCACCTGATGCTCTGGTTCGGTACCAGGTGCTTGACAGCGTGGAACAGATCCTAACTGGTTGATAGATGTTCACAGGCTTGACAGGTATGTGGAGGCAGAGCGGCGGCCTACACTGTACTACCTGGCATGCCAGCACGGAGTGCCTAGGCGACCATTTGTCATAGAAGAGCTTCAGCTAGTCCCTGAAGACACACAGCTACCACCCCCTAGGGTGCTAACATGATACTCGATGGGCTCGGTATGGACCCCATCTGGCAGCACATGGCACTTATCATAGTAAGCGGAGAGTCCAAGTTTTTCCTGCGCATACGTCACCATACACTGGTTGTGCATGCATAGGCCTCGGTTTTTAGCTCTGCCCACCCCGCCATGTAGGGAACAGTAGTACCTTTGCCAAGAGACCTCATTCTGCCGCTTTGATATTCCCTTAGCCGAACACTTACTTGCAGCTGCGCTCTCCACGTACTAGCATTTAGAGCAGAGAGCGATGCCACAAAAGCCTTCGAACTCGAGCTTGAACAGTCCCGGAGTCCGTCCATTTATCCCAAGCTAGCCAGTCCCGCTTATGAGCCTGGTACTCTGCTCACATCTCGGGACGAATGACGTCATCGAGGTTGGAGCCTGCTATAGTGATATACGCGGAGTCAGTGTCCATCTATAGGTACTCAAAGCTGTCACGAGCTACGTAGCGACTGAGGAAGTCATAGTAGACCTCCAGCATTCGCAGCTTCGTGAGCTCATAAACGGCTATCCCCACCTGGAAGGGCCTTCGAATAGTGATTCTCGGCTTGTGACTCTGGAGCTCGTATGACTCACCAATCTCCTCGAGATCTTTGAACCATGCACTACGCAGGGCCTTGTCTACCACACGTTCATCCTTCGTGCAGCTGGTGTTGCTATGGCGTTCTAGGGCATCGATGAGCTTCCCGTAGGCACTGTTGCCGAGGAGTTTGAAGCGATCTGCCAAGAGCATTTTGCTCTTATCTACATCTCCTGAGCGGCGGGCCTCCGTAACATTCTCCACGGACCACGCGAATGGGTGCTTGGCCTCATAGTCTATGGTGCGGTATACAGCAGTGATCTCCAGGCCATGGGTTATATACCACTTGATGGTCGGGGAGTACAGCAGTGGCTTCTTGCCAGAGAGGGAACCGACCAGCTTTTGCATGGTGGGTCGCTTCCTCCCTGTTCGCCCTAGATATGCCAGCATCTCAGACGAGATTGCCTCTACCGGGATCACGCGGTTATAGAAGAGAGGAGGCATTTCCTCGAACTTTGTCCACAGAGCCTTGGGGACCTCTATATCCACCTCAGCAAACCCAAACCAGCTGTCTTCTAGGAGAGCCTCCTTAAAGCTAGCTACCCCACTGGCCCCGGACCAATGGCGCACTTTCTCCTTACCACATGGCATCTCTTTGGCCATCATTGACAGGTACAGAGCATTTGCGTCGTAGCCGAGTAGGCGTTGGCAGACATGCTCACTGTGGCGGATTCGAGTCACACCAGCCTCATAGTATCTAGTGAACACGATGGTGGGACCGCCAACAACAGCATGCTTCAGTATCTCGTAGGCTTCCTTGTCCGGTGAATAGAGGCTAACATGTGGCATGTGCTGAGCGGTTACATGTAGGAGGTACTGCAGTGACACATCTGAGAGAGACACTACATCTTTGAGGATGTCTATTTCTCGTTCTGTGTAGAACTCCCGCATCCGCTCTAGGGCTTCGATGAATGGACTGACGTCCAGGTTGTTGTAGTATCGCAGCCACTCGGTGAATGTCCACATTCCATGCTCGCTGAATGTTTGGTTACACTGTTCCCACGCTGTTCGCATCAAGAGGCAGCCCCCCCCCCCTTGAGCTTAGATGTCCATGCTGGGTAGTCATGGAGCCCTGGATAGCTGAGCTTCTCATGTGTGTCAAACCATTCATACAGGAGCCAGCTCTTCTGCTGTGTACACCCATAAGCTTTAACCCATATCTCGTACAAGACTCCTGGGCCGAGGTAGTTCAGCACATCGAGAAACTGTAGCTCAGGTGTTATGAGGAACATGGTCTGACTAGCCTTATTGGCGACTCTCACTGTACCTGTACTGTCAGTCAGCTCATCGACAAAGTACTTATTGATGAGGTTCAGGTCATACTGCCCAGAGTTGAACCCCAGTACAGGCACTTGGTCACACCACTCGTTGATCAGTCGCTGATGTTGCTTTGAGAGCTTGCCCAGGTCTGTTGGTATGTACTGTGCCCTAACCTTTGTCTGGATTAGAGATGCTCGCCGTTGGATCACCAGCATGAACTCTCTGATCAGTTCTTTGGGGTCAGGATTGCAGAGGTGAGTGGGCTCACTCGTGGCGCCCTCTAAGGCGCAGCCAACTGACACAGAGATAGGTATGTGAGTACTCTCGATCGTGAGAGTCTCCATAGGATGAGTCTTGATACCATCTAGGAGTGCTTCGAAGTCGTAAACTATGAAGTGTGGGTATGGGACAGTCCGAACTCGTTTATGGACGCTTGGGAAGCGTTTTATACGTCACTCACACTGTACCACAAGCGTGCATCCAGATGCTCTCCGCTTCTCCTCTCTCAGGACTGTCTTGCGGTCTCTTTGTTCAGCATCCTCACCTCGCTAGTGTTGTGGACACCAGTACCAGTGACAGCCATGGAACTGGTAAACGGTGTTGCTGGGCAGATCATAACCATCTATGGGAGCGCCCTCGATCCAACGCTTGCCACCGTGCCCACACTGTACATGGTGTATGTGTACGCCTCTGTTTCTTGACTCATACTCGATCCAACGAGTAGCCACTGAACTGGATGTTTGGGGCAGATAGAAGGCTTTCTCATACATAGACTGTGGCACCTCAACCTTCTCGCCAGGACACACGATTTTTGTTTTGCCGACTGTACAGTGATCAGCGTGGCATTTAAGATGGCATGCCTTTGCAAACCTCTGCTGACAGTGACTGCAGACTAGTGTATGTGCCAGCTTGGAGATGTTCTTGATGTAGATGGCGTGGTGGCCCCACACTCCGATGGTCATGGTGTCACGGTAGTGAGCCGCTTGCCTGATCATGTGCCAGGTGCCCTCTTCGGTTGGTTCATACATGCGAATCCCGATCTTGGCAAAGAACTCTATCTTGTCCAACTGATCCAGCGAGGTCTTGCGGACATCATGTACTGTCTTGCCGTAGAAATGTGTGACAAGCTCTCGTGCAGGAGCTGTACTTCTATCAGCTCTCGCTCCTCGGTGGACTGCTAGACATCTCCAGAGACACATGTTGTCCCTGTAGGTGTCGAGATCAGTCATACTCTTCTTCTGTCGTGGCCAGTCTGGGCAGGGGACTGTCCCAAGCAGAGGTTGGCGGTCGATGACAGCCCTGACCTCAACGTTGATTGATCGAACAAAAGCCCACTTGGTGTTGGGTCGATCGATATTGTCTGTGTTGAGGCGGGCTTGCTCTCTTGCTGCCATCCAGTCCTGAGCTGCTCCTATCGTGTTCAGCCACGGGTTCCCTGGAGCGTTCTTGTGGAAGAGCATCACCCTACCGTCTTTGATGTGACGGATGCGATAGGTATGGGTGTAGCGGAGGTAGAAGGCATTCTGGACAGTTTATTCGATCCTTTGCATGATCTGGCCTGTGAGGTCTCCTTCTATACCTCTGAAGAATGTCCAGCATACTGACTGGCGTCCTCTATCCTCTGTCTCCCTTTCACCGAGATGCTGGTCGAGAATGTGTTCGCCTTCTCGCCTCATGCTCCGGGCTAAGGGTTCAGACCTCGGCCCCCTTATGCTCAGACCGCAGCATTGCTTAACAATCCTGCATTTGAGAGTTAAGCACTCCAGTGGATGGGCTTCCATCCGCCTCGCCACGGTCTTGGCTCACAAGCTAGCAGTCACCTCCTTGGCCAACTGACAACGCTCACGTATCCGCTGCGCTTTCTCGTGGGGATTCCAAGGAGCCTCTTTGGTAAGCACTGGAAACCTTCCCGTATTCATTGCTCGGGAGAGTCGCTTCTTTCACTCCTCGGCATGGACCTGTCCGATCATCTGGAGCAGGTCAGCTTTCCTGGCCTTAGAGTCGACTCTAAGGCGGAATTGCTTTGCAATAGCGTGAATCTGTGCAACAGTACTCATGGTGCATATCCCTGTGGATGCCTGCACAGGGTGTGGGGTCCCCTGCGTTGGAGAGTTAAGGGATCCAGTGAATGGGCATCCATCCGCCTCGCTACAGCCTTGGTTCGCAAGCTAGCAGTCACCTCCTCGTCCAACTGACTAAACTCACGTATCCACTGTGCTTTCTTGTGGGGATTCCAAGGATTCTCGGTAAGCGCACGAAACCTTCCCGTATTCGTTGCTCGTGAGAGTCACTTCTGCCACTCCTCGGCACGGACCTGGTCGATCATCTGGAGCAGGTCGGCTTTCTTGGCCTTAGAGTAGCCTCTAAGGCGGAATTGCTTTGCAATAGCGTGAATCTGTGCAACAGTGCTAATGGTGCATATCCCTGTGGATGCCTGTCTCTAAATGGGCGTTCAGATGCTATTATGTGTGGCGATCAGTACCTGTGGGTGGTGTATATCCCCTGTCTGGGCGTTCAGACCTATTATGTGTGGTGCTGGCGATCAGTACCTGTGGGTGGTGTATATCCCTGTGGATGCCTGTCTCTAAATGGGTGTTCATACCCTATTATGTGTGGCGATCAGTACCTGTGGGTGGTGTATATCCCCTGTCTGGGCGTTCAGGCCTATTATGTGTGGCGATCAGCGTTCAGACCTATTATGTGTGGTGCTGGCGATCAGTACTTGTGGGTGGTGTATATCCCTGTGGATGCCTGTCTCTAAATTGGCGTTCATACCCTATTATGTGTGGCGATCAGTACCTGTGGGTGGTGTATATCCCCTGTCTGGGCGTTCAGGCCTATTATGTGTGGTGCTGGCGATCAGTACCTGTGGGTACTGTATATCCCTGTGGTTGCCTGTCTCTAAATGGGTGTTCAGACCCTATTGTGGTTGGCGATCAGTACCTGTGGGTGGTGTATATCCCTGTGGTTGCATGTCTGGGCACGTGGTGGCCCCCGTACCTAGCCCAGCAACCTATGCCCCAGGTATTGAGAGGGCGGTGGTATCATTACTAGTAGTGTCGGGATTAAAATGATACAACCTCCCTCAACTGGCAGTCGTTCGGCGATCCGTGGCCCCCACCGCCCTCTCAATCCCTGGGGCCTCCATCTAGAGGCATACCAACCGCCTGTCCCAACAACCCTGGGCCTCCCTTTAGAGGCATACACCAACCACATGTCTAACCAACCTATGCCCCAGGGATTGAGAGGGCGGTGGGGGCCACGGATCGCCGAACGGCTGCCAGTTGAGGGAGGTGGTATCATTTTGACTCCAACACTACTACTGTTTGCAATGTAACCAGGAAGTTCTGTTTTACGACAGTGCAATGAACTATGAAGCTTAGCTTCAAATATAATTATGCTTACACACGCGGAGACTAACAATATAATGATTATCAGTATAGGAGACTAACAATATAATGATTATCAATATACTTATCAGTGACCATGACCCAATGTCATTATGTCATCCCACTCATTACGAGGGAACATGTGCCCAAGTTTGGGTGCTGTATACTTATCCCAAAATGAGATACGAACCTCTAAGTTGAGCTAAATGCAAAATGTTATTGTTGAAACAATCCTAAATATCATAATCATACTGACCTTAACATTGTCCTTTTGATGCCAACGTGATTGGGTCATGCATTCCCATCATAAGGAAGCATATGTTCAAATTTGGGTCCCGTATGCGTAACCAAACATGAGTTATAATCCGCTAAGCACAAAATGTTAATGTTAGCAAATTTTTGGCAAGGATACAGCCACCTTGACCTTTGACTTTTTTACTCTAATGTCATGGTCATGATAAAAAATCATGTGTCCGAGTTTGGGTCCAGTATGCTTAAGCAAACCTGAGATATAAACCTCTAAGTGCAGCTAAGCACAAAATGTTAATGTTGTAATAAACACATTTTTTAAACAGGACATGGTGACCTTGACCTTTTGACCGCAACGACATTGTGCCATGCCCTCAGTATCTGACCAAGTTTAGATAAACACAAAATGTCAATGTTTTGAAAACAAAGTATTAACAAGGTGATATTAAAAGGAAATTTTTTACCAAGGGCACGGTGACCGTGGCGTTTTCAGCCCAATATCATTGTACTATGTCTTATCATTATAAGTAAGCATGCGTCCATGTTTGGGTCCAGTATGATTAACAAAACATGAGATCTCAACTGCTAGGTTGAGCTAAACGCAAAATATTAATGTTGAAAAAAAGTTTTTATCAATGTCACAATAACCCTGACCGTTGATCTTCTCACCATAACGCCATTGTGACATCTCATCTCATTATAAGGAAGCATGTGTCCAAGGTTGCACCCAGTATAACAAACCGAACATGAAAGATGAACTGATAAGTTAACAGGGACCTTTGACCGCAATGACAGTGTGTTCCACGCCCTCATTATTAGGAAACATACGATATTGGCTGGTAAGTTGAGCTAAGCATAAAATGTTAAAGTTGAAAAGACAAAAGTATTTACAGGATCACATAGGCCTTGACCTTTGACCTTTTGATCCCAAGATCATCGTGTCATCCCCACTCATTATAAGTAAGTATATTCCCAAGCATGCGTCCTGTATGATTAATCAAACATGAGATATGAACTGCTAAGTAGAGCTAAACACAAAATGTGAATGTTGAAAAACACAGTTTTACCAAGGTCACAATGACCTGGATCTTTGACCGTTTTATCCCAAGGTAATTGCGTTACACCTTTACAGTATAAGGACGCAAGATTTGCTTCTATTACGGTTTAGCAAATAGATATGCACTGCTAGGTTGAGATAAACTCAAATTGGACGATGGTGCCGATGTAGTAACGTCGAGCTAACAGTTATGACACGGTCTCCAAAAACACTTCAATACAATAAAAGAATAACTTTGACATCGTTGAATTATATGTCAATTCTTTGGTATGTGATTCATATTTAGCAACTTAAAAGCTGATATAATTTAAAACAGCGACACCCGCCATCTCCAATTTGTGTGCATGGTGACTACACTTTTTGGACAAATGTCACCCATGGGACTGTGCACAGGTGATGTTAGTCTGTTACTGTCTATTAATTGCGTGTAGAAAACGTTTTCAATTCGGATTATTATCAACACCAGTCTTGACAGCAAGACTGTGGAGTGGTATTATTATAGAGGTGATCTTACTGCGAAGGTGAAGTCATTATTACCTTATCGATATTAACGCTGATAAGTATACAGTGTCGATGATTAAAGGTAAACTAATATCATCTCTAATGTTGTATTGTACTGATAAATTATGGTACATAGATTAGAAATCACAAACTTTCAGGTGCATTCGCTTTATCTTTATCTCAAGCTTATGCTTTTTACTATCCCCGAAATATTAAACTGTGCTCACCGCCATTTTGTCTGCTTAAGCGATAGTGTGCGATGTCATAAAAGTACAGATAGAGTACTTTATTTAGTATGTAATAATTATCTGGTCGAATAGTTTGAAACTACTTTGATTGGAAGCTGTTGCAGCCTTAAGAAGCAACATCTGCCAGTCAAATTAGTTTTAAAATATTCAACAGCCTTCCTGTTGATTTTACATAACACTGCCAATCTTAGGTGGAACACATATGACTGGGTGACTGGGCGCATGTCAAGAAACAAGCGGCATAGCTTTCCTCTGATTGGTTGAAAAGTAGATAATGGCTGTCTTCATAAACTGGAGAAATGTATCAACAGATTGTTACTAAAGCATGGAAATTTACCTTGACGTCATAGTAAAAAGCAAAAAATATTATGCTTACTTTTAGGCGTATGTAAATTGAGTTTTTAAGAAGTGTGGGTTTCTTTCGCCAATTTACATGCACATACCTGACCTGTCTCCATTCGCCGTACTGAACATGATCGTTCTCACCTGCCGCAGTGCATCGGCGGTGTGCGTATGTCCGTATTCATATGGTAGTCTCTGTAACCACAAAAAATAATATAGCATTTTATATTTTGGGAGTGGCTAAAGGTAGCCATTTAGTCTCATCAGCGAGAACCCATGAAAATACCCACTCATATTTACACGAATATACTAAAGCATGCGGATTGCTCAGTTGACATTCACACAGCCGCTTCAGTCGTCGTCGTCGTCGTCGATGTCAGTGCCAAAGTTGTAGCCACACTGCTCACTTTTGTGGATCACACAGAGGTGTCGCAACAATTATGCCCAGATCCGAATCTGGTGTTGTCACCCTACGGTAATCATGCATACATACTACCTCAATCGTGAGCAAGTCGGCCTCCGGGTTCACTGATCATTCTGCAAATGACAGCCCCACTCAATCGGTCTCCATGCGCCATGTTCCTTCTTGGTCCCATCGTGGTCATCACCGTCTTCGGCAGCTCATGTCTAGTGTGATGGACCAAGGGCGAGGTCCAAGTTCTATCATCCCATTGTGAACGGGAATGGGCGGGGGATAGACACATACATGCTCCCATCAAGTTTAGTCCTCGTTAGTTGGTTATTCATTCAGCTAGGCGGTACGACGGTCGAGTAGACCACACTTATTGCTCTGCTGCCTCGCATGCTGCCACATGCCTTAATTCAGAGTGCTGGAAGACTCCGCTAACTGTACTTCCAATAGGCTCACCCAGATGACCATACTTTATTCCAATACTTGGCTGTCACTGGAACGGGTGCAGTACTACTATTTCTTTTTATAACCATTCGCTGTGCATCACAGCATAACAGCCATAATGTGAATTTTCCGTCCGCGTGGGAAACTTTCCTAATCCTAATGGGAATGGTTGAGTTTCCACCCCATAGTCGTCTATTCCTAATTCGATCAACTATTCAGTTCATTTCGGGGCTGCTGTATCTGGTTGAACCTGATGCTACGCAATGCGCTACCACTGCATGCTAACTAAATTCAATAAAGGCTGCTGTAGCTGCTGCGCTTGTCGATTATGCCA
This sequence comes from Chaetoderma sp. LZ-2023a, assembly GCA_034401795.1. Lineage (NCBI taxonomy): Eukaryota > Metazoa > Mollusca > Caudofoveata > Chaetodermatida > Chaetodermatidae > Chaetoderma > Chaetoderma sp. LZ-2023a. The sequence continues at coordinate 45,162,256 of CM067359.1, forward strand.
ACAAATACAGACCTGGTTAACCCACTTCATCAGCACTCAGACGGTTATCCTAACAGTGTTTACCATCCCGCCAAAGTGGACCCCTGAGAGTCACTGCATGACAAAGTACACTGATGACGCAGGTTACTGGGCCAACAGCTGGTCAATAGGGCTTCATATTGGCCCACACCAGCCCAGTAACCTGTGCTATCATCATCTCATGGTTCTATACACAGAAGCGGAGAAAACTAACCCAGCAGACAATGTAATTATGACTGCCTAATGGATATTGGCCCGTGAAGCAAGAAGTTTCCGATCAGTTTCAGGTGCTTCAGACATAGGACAGTATCACCGAGGTCGCTGTACCCGATGTTCGGGTCTAATGTGGTGACAGATAATGCCCATATGGTCATGTTTTGGTACAATGGGGCGAAGGCACAAGATGTCTTTCTACACGGTGTTCCTGCCAGTAGTAGTGTCGGAATTAAAATGATACCACCTCCCTCAACTGGCCGCCGTTCGGCGATCCGTGGCCCCCACCACTCTCTCAATCCCTGGGGCATAGGTTGTTGAGACGCGTGCCACCACGGATCGCCGAACGGCTGCCAGTTGAGGGAGGTAGTATCATTCCGACACTACTACTACCAGGGTCTGAACGCCCCTTTAGAGACAAGCCTCCACAGTGATATACACCACTGATCGCCTTTTGCTCAACCACACCAGAAGGGCCGGCCTCTATCTCTCTCAATTCTGTGTAGGCTCAGACAAACACATACTCTCTGTCAGAGTCGCATCGGCATGATAGGACCACCAATAGTGGCTTCCATCTACATTGACAACGCTCACCTGGGAGGATGCTAAAATGATTAACATTTGAACCACAGCAGACTCTGGCATGATCACATGTTACGCAGATAATCTGGTGCTGAGCAGGGGTCTCCAGCAGACAACCACGTCCTACCCTCTCAACCCCATAGAAGTGGCAGACAGACTCGAGCTCTTCACGTGGGTGAAAGTAGTCATAAATATTTCTCCGCAAGGGGTCGAACCAAGGATTGTACTGGGGGTCATCCCGGAAGTGGGCCCACTTGGCATCCAATTTCATGGTAGTCTCAGCGCCAGTGCCACTGCTGTAGACGCCAGCACGAGTAGTATGATGAGAATCATGGCTATATATGAAGAGTTAAACTGAGCAGAGTGAACCCCTCGAGAAATATCTGTGCCAGATCGAGCCCTGTTCCATCCGGATCGATAGTGATCTTCATCCCCTCAGGGGCAGGGGCTAGCTGCTTCACTCTGCTACCGGCTAAGAAATGTAGCTTTAGGACTATATGAGTCGTTTGCGGGCTAGTGAGGCCGACTCACTGAAGCAGTTTAACGGCACCCTTGACTTTGGAGACATGTGACACACCATCTACCCATAGACTGCCCTCCTGGAGGTTAGCAGCTTCTTCTGGTCCATCGAATGGACGAGGCAGCAGGAGCTTTCGACCTGTAACCCCAATCCGGTGACCCACCCTTGTCAGGGAGACACCTTCAACTATGTAGGTGAGGATGGATTATCCCCGATTGTAGAGCTTTCGAACTGTCCCATCCTTTTTCACAACAATGGAGAGGGGAGTAACCTCTATGTCAATGACTGCGGGAGGCCTATATATGGGCAACCATGTTTGCCAGTCACCCCCAGGTCCAGCGCGGTACCACACTTCATTCTTCTCAAATATGAACTGCAGGTTTTTTGCCAGGGTAAATAGCAGACCATCATGGGTCATCGGCGGGGCACCGCTCGAATAGGGTTTAACCAGATGAAAGCTGAGGTCGTTATTTAGGGTGTTGATGTCTGCCACCTCTGTATCCGGGAGCTCAATCAACGGCTCGAGGATGTACTTCCTCCTTGGGAAATCGTACCGAAACATGATCTTGTGGCCATCTGTGTTGCGACCCAGGCACTCCTTCGACACATCCTTGAGGACTATCAGCAGCTCCACCCCATCACCACCAATGGGGTGGAGGGAGAAAGCCTTTGAGTTTGCTTCGTACTGACTTGCCATCGCTCTCTTCTACCTTGGCAGCATCAACTGCATACACATCTGCCAGGTCAGCAAGACCAGTCGAGTGAGCAAATATGGGTTCCATAGCACTCTATATGAGGGGTTTAAAACAGGAGATATAACCATGCCGATTGTCTGACTGCTGCTCTCCGGTGGTGAGAACATAATCTCACCCTCTCTAGAGGGGAGACGGGTGGTACAGTACCATGTATAATGGGTCCTCTTCGAGGTGCCCCAGTGGGGCACAACATAAATACACGCCGATGTGCTACATCAACCTCCGGGCAGTGCACACAGCAGCTCACTGGTAGAAGTCAGCCGGGACGTGATCGAGTATCTCCCAGGTGCCAACAGCAACCTATGGAAAGCTATCAGTCCTAGCCAGTTCACACCTGTAAATCACCTGTTTGACAGCCCTTCCATTAACATATATGCCAGCACGGATGGGATATCGGATGCCCATTTAGAGTTTACACTCTTATTACTCATTGACCTGACATGATATCACAACAGGAATATCTGACCTTTGCCGAGATGATGAAGAGCCAGCTACAGGGTTGGCCCTTCATGACCCCTGCACAGATAAAGGCCTTAAACGAAGAAGGAGAGCAACTACAGCGGGAAAGCTGGTATCAACAGAACACGAGCATTGCATGGAGGCGAAGGAACAGTGAAGGTTCCTGATACTGGCAGGCCTTCCTGGAGGAGAGTAAGCGGGATGCAGGAGTCTTGACAGACGACGATGAGCCAGATGTCTACGATGATGTCACAGATGATGATGAGCCAGATACCATACAGTGGGAAGAGGAGATGGCGCAGAGGTGTAAGACAAAGAAAGCCATCCAGCGACGAAACTACTTTCTTGGTCATAAGGTGAAGTTCCAGATGTCACGTCTCAGAAAGCTACTGGCACAGTGCTGGATGACCCCTGTCCAAGAGACGTCTGTCTAGACACCAGCAAGCTGGCACAGTTCACCAGGCTCTCCAAAATGAACCCTTCTATGACTCATGAGCAGATTCTGCAGGTGCTGCAGGTTTAATCTCCAGGTATACTATGGCAAAATCAGAGTGGCAGAAGCAACCAGAACTATACCCCTCCCTGGCGGCTGATGAGGGCGGTACCATCCACGGCTGGAGACTCCAGCAGATAGATACCATCTGGAAGAATCTAGTCCATGAGGCAGAAAAGTACAGCAGGACACGCAGGCGATATAAGACAGCCTAAAACGTCCTCGCGCGTACAACCACTGCTGTGGGTGTGATTGGAGTCAGTGCTGGGGTGGCAGCTGTGGCCACTCTCGTTACAGGGGTGGGTGCCATCGTCGCCATCCCACTGGATGGCGTGCCATTAGACGCCACTGTCTTGGCCACGGGCTTGGGGTTGGGGCAGTGGCAGATCACAAGGAGGCTGGAGAAGCATGCTAACTACGTGACACTGTCAGAGAGTACGCTACAGATTATCGACGAGTCTGTCAGCAAAGCTCTCGAGGATGGCCAGGTCACTGATGAAGAGTACCACCATATATTGAAGGTCCAAGCCCTGTACTGCACGGAGAAACCTAAAGTGCGACAGTAATACCTCAAAGGCTCCAGCGTCTGGGTAGATATCGAGGAGTTAAAAAACAAGATGATACAGTGAGGTCGCCTCGCTGGTCTCTGGAGTCGAGACGACTACAAATAGTGTGCTGCCTGTATGGTAGCTTTAAGAACACCAGTATAGATGGCCTTCCCACTGAACCTCACGACAGTCATCTGGAGCCAACCACCCCTCCTGGGTACACCCTTGACTGGCCTGAGAGGTCTACTGGATGATATACCAGAGCTAACACCATTCTACATCACAGTGGATCGACGGTCCCGAACCAGCTTCACCGTCAACCCATGACCGCTGACCAACCGCCCCCATCACCATCAAGGATGCGAAGCAAGCTCATACTTGGATGGCTGCTCAAGCCTCTCATACTGGAAACAGCAGCTGAACTTTGCCGTGTGGTCTGCCACGGCAGGATGTGGAGTAAGTTCCACCCTGCTTCACTCCTGTTCTGGTACTCCTGAAGCTGTGCTCATCGCCAGCTGTCTCAGATTCCACGTGTACTTCACGGTGCGACGAATCCTCCATGACCTGGGTGCAAGCCTCTCTGATACAAGCGCCTTCGACCCACAGCTCAACAGTCATAGCATCTCAGCGGCCAGCAGACTACAGAGAGAGTTCAGTGCTCACCCAGACTATCGGTGGCATGGTGGTGACAACAGCGGTCTAGGGGTTATGTACAGTGACCCGAGACGTGACTACTCAGGATTCCCCTATCGAATACCCCGACGAGTAGGCCGTCGGACGACAGCGACATTCTCGTTCGATCCAGACTCCAACCCTACATCACTGGCTTGCGGCAGGACTATCCAAATGTGTGGAAGTACTTTGTCCCACACACCACCTCAGGCCTTACACCAGCAGGGATCATTTGGATCAACCAGTCCCTGGAAGCACTGTGCTACTTCCTCCTTATAGCACAGACCCAGCTGCGGCATGATGGTGTCAGCGGAGCAGAGGTCCAGGCCATGTTCAGACCCCAGTAGTCTTATTGCTAAGTTCCAGCAGGGGATGCAGAAGGCCCGTCGCAAACTTGATGTTGCTATTTCACAACACCTATGGTTGAACATGATCATGAACATCGAGGACCTCCAAGTCAGGGACTATAACAACATGATAGTCGAGGGGAGTTCCCCCGGTGTCCACTTCGGCTTCAACACTGACATCAACGCCCCTACACATAGTACAGGGCATACAACCCTGACACTGCAGCCAGTCGACACGGCGGCTGCAGTTGTTCTGACCTCGACACTGCAGCCAGTCGACATGACACCGTTTCCCATGGTAGCTCTACGAGTGTTGTCAGGCCTAGCTATCATGGCGCTCAGGATCAGCCTACTCCCCCGCTAGCAAATCATATATAAGGCTATCCTGACTCTCTACAGTAGCAGTTGGGACCACGGTGAGGCACTCAACCAGCTTGGCATGCCCTACAGCCCCTATACCCGCTTCCAACATGCACATCCAAGGGCTGGAGTGTTCTGCAGCGTATCCTTTTTCCAGCTTGTAGTATTGCAGAGCCTTATTCAGCTCTGAGTCCGGTGAGGCCATGGCAGTCTGCAACTGCTCGAACACATCTAATAGATACTACCGATCCTTGTAGAAACCTTTAGCTCACAGGAGCTGCTCGACGATACCCCCCCCCGCCCATGATAAGGTATTCGAGGAAGCAGATCTGTCCCTTGCCAAATCCTAGATAGAGCTTCACAGCTGTCAGCTCCTCTGTCAGCTCAGCACCGGAGAGCTGAGCGATCTCATCTGGTGTCTTCTTCTTGTAGTCCTTCAACTCCCTCCGGAAGACATCATAGTACTTCTCGCATAGCGTGAGCCTGGACATGTTTAAGATGTCTCAATAGAGAGATGAATATTCCTGAGTACCAACCTGGCCACCTGGCAAACGCAGACTGGGAAGATCTTATTAGCTCTCTCGACAGGGGACGCAGATGTTTAACCGTGTTGTATACTCAGTGCTTAAACAATGACATCAATGGTACAGATCGTGAAGCAACTGCCCGAGAGCCAGGCGAGTTTTCAGAAGGTGGAGCACCTGCTTCGAACTAAGACACAGAAGTTACTGACCAAAGCAAAACCTCTGGAAGTCCATATCGCCAGTAACGTGGTGGCGAATGTGGCCGTGGTGAAGATGACAGGGGGAAATGAGGTTCTTCCTGCCACCACTGTTGCTGTCCTCGCTACAGTGGTTAGTGGGGTGGCTGGGCACTGTCTCGGAATAACTCACCCCATCCCAAAAGATCGCCCTCAGTGGTGCCTCCTACACTGTTGCTGCCAAGATCATGGGTGAATGTGTTACACTAATGGAGGCTACGGTTCTAGGGCTAGCAACGAGTACAATGGCTGAGATCATCGTTGCCTACGTTTAAAACCTCTGAATAGTGAGAGATGGATCACGAGACTGCAGCATATGAGGCATGGCGTGTCGGAGTGCGGTGTGTAGCCCATAGTCGAGCACGCAGACTGAGAATTGTCAATACCCAGGAATGGTGGACTGCTCACAAGGCGTGCCCCTGCAGAGAGGGCCAGTACCATGAGCACTGCTACCTATTCCCTTGGCCGACCGTGTGGTCCTCCTATGCCTAACTATTTCACTGGGGATATGACTAATAGCTTTAAGCCGTCTGTATATAGCACTATGACTCTGTCACTCACAGACCTAGAAAGCAAAGAGCTAGGCGATCTTGCTCACTTGGGCGAGGCATGCCTCGGTTCAGAAGTCACTGTTGCCCCTATCTCCTTCCTAGACTTCGATGAGATGGGAGACCCACGTGAGATCCGACGTACCTCATCGGGAACACTGATACGGTAGGACAATCAGCCATTAACAAGGCCAAGACTGTATACAAGGGGATGGGCATCAAGAAGAGGGCAACGATTCTCGGTATACTCAGAGTCGATGAGGCTGGAGCCATCAAGGTGCTTTGCACAGGACCTGGTTAAGGATCTCCTGAAACCATGAAGCTCATTCAGACAGGATGGGGAGAATCTCAAGATAGGCACCCTCGGCCTGAGCCATATCACTGTCGATGGCAAAACAGGTGCTACCGCCAGCCTCCAGCTACCAGAGGTGAAGAAGTCAGGGTTCTTTGGCTTGCCATTTAAGACCACAGGATAGTCATGGCTTCCCATGCATGTATAATACAGATACTGGATATACTAGACACTGTGGGTGCTGACACAGGCCCTCTACGCTATCTTCTCAGCTGCTGCTGGGATCTCATGCTTGACATCTCCATCGCATCCTTCGTATCCGCCGGAGGTGCACAATTCCCTGCTCTGCAGGCGAAAGAGCTGGTGCAGAAAGTATTGCCATTTAGGCTTCCAGATATGGACGAGGCTACCGCCGTCCAAGTGCTAACCATCCTCCGCACGCATGTCTGTACCATTCGACAATATAAACATATACACTCTCAATACATCCTTCTGGTGTCTGACTCCGCCGCTGAGGTGGTTGACACTAATGATCAATGGTACAATGGCCCAATCACCAAGACGCAGAACCTGCAAGCACTGATGGAGATGCTGCTGGCAGGATGACCCTGCGATGGACCAGAAGACAGTCACCTACCTCAGCAACATCACCAGGTGCATCCGGTACACAAAGATAACTGTCTTCATCCTCTTTCAGAAGTACACCTGCGAGATCTCACCAGACATCCGCCACAATGCCCGGTTGCTATACTTCAGCTCCACGTGTGGACGTGCCATGCTCGAGACCATATACAACAGCCTAACCCTCAAGGAGACCAAAGGGGACTTTATCGCAGGTGTACAGAGGGCAGCTGATCTGTACCGCATCATCTTCAGCAACAAGGAGACAGGCGACCTGTCACACTTCAAGCCGTCTCTGGAAAAGGCACAGACCTTCACCTACAAGCTGAATCCAGCCAGGAAACTAGCCTGCTCTACGTGTCATCGCTGACAGCCTTTCGCAGCTGCTGCAACTTGTTTTTCATTCATCAGAAGGCTGAGAAACTTCGTCCGCGGTCTCCGCTACTTCGTCAGATGCTTGAGGACCTTTGTCAGAAGCTTGAGGAACCTCGTCAGTTTTGGCAGAAGCCTGTGGCTTAAGATACTTTCGCTGAAACTCTTTCCACTGAGGGTTCACTTTTGGGATTCTCTTCATCTGGTGCATCTCATGGAAGACCCACTTTCCCCATGCGAGCCTAGCATCTGACTTGTTAGGGGATTTGATGAGGTAGTCCTGGTAGTTATTTTCTGGGAATTTCGTAAATGCTGCCAGATCACTGGCGAATCTCCTGCGCCCTTCTTTGTTGAAGCTGTGCTCAACAGCCTCCTTGCGGCCAACCATGACCCCGTCCTGAGTACTTTCTGCTACAGCAGCACTGACCTGCTTCGTGAGGGCGTTATTTGCTCCAGACTGGATTCTATCCAGCATCTCTCGCTCTTCCTGGCTATGGAGTCCAAATATGGCAGCCAACTTCCTGACCATTAGTAGATATTTGGGTTAGACCCTCGCCCTTTGGAGAGCTAGAATAACAGGACTGTTGGTTGGGGCCACAGGTAGGTTGGGTAGTACCTTGTCCTGGGAGCTGTCAAACTTCCAGTAGAGTATCTGAATCAGGAGTTCTTTTGTACTACGAGCTGGTGCTCCTTCCTCTATGGCGGCCAGTATCTCCACATCAGACAGAGGTGTGACCTTGGCTCGCTCATGGATAATGTTGATGTCACGAAGCAGTCCTCGGATCCTGTGACACTGGGACAGTGCACGCCGTGACTGTGACTGTCATGCTGACTTGTCCTGCTGCCTATAGACAATCTGCTGGAGAACTTTACCAAACATGGCAGCCATTTAAAACCTCTATATACCCAGACCTTAAACATGCTGCAGTATGTGCAATATCCAGATGGGCCATTGAACCCGTGACATCGCACTGCACTGATCCTCGGAAGGACTGCCTGATGGTCGTTCGACCCAGTATACACAATGAGAACCCATTGTCCGCTGCTGGGAAGTACATCAACTTTGCAATCTCGGCACAGATCCATGACATCAGGAGCATGACACTCGAGTTCAAGCTTCAGATCACAATAGAACAGATGGTAGAGCTCCCTCAGGTTCTGAACAGGTGGGAGATCATGCAGAGCAACAGCACCGTGGACACCACCTATGTGAACGATGAGTACTGAGTCCTAGGTCCGCTGGCTCGTGGACCAACGTTCTATGCGAAGGGAAAGGGGTACTACGCTGTGGCGTGCAATGAGGGGTTCATGGAATTCGAACTAAGGGCAGGTGTCGAGAAGCCTGTGGCAGTTCCACTCTTAACCCTCCTCGAGAACACACACGTGAGTCCGGCTGCCATGAAGGATAGGCTGTTCCTCTGGGTGTACACTGAGCAACTCGTAAATGCGACGATGCATGCTCCAAGACTTCATGTCTGGCATGACGAGAATGACCAGGAGCTGAAGTAAATGGGTTCCAAACGGCGGATCGTGCATGTGGAGTGAGAACATCAGCAGGTCCAAGCCACAGCTAACCAATGGGTAGAGCTGACGTTGCATCGTGGTGCATCAGACTGTGTCGCTGTTGCGGTCCTGCTTCAGAAGGGAGGAGCCATCCAGCAGGTGGATAAGCTAGACGACTTCAAGCTTGTGGTTGCTGGGACCAATGTTCTTGCAAAGGTACGTGAGCTGGCTGATTGCCAAATCTACAGACAGAAAACTAAGTCATATGCACTTCTGCACGTAACCAGTGGAAGCGACGACCTTGAGTCAGCACTCGAGGGCCATCACCACGTCATGGGCAGGAACATCCCACCTAATCAGGGCAACCGGCTCAGCTTCAACATCAGAAACCTCATAGCGGGGACTCGCTCATTAGGTGTGACGGTACTTTACTTTGGCTATAATAAGGTATGCATGTCGAACACATCAGGTATTCCACTTGAGTCTGCGTAGAGCACGACTCCTGTCGTCATAGCGGCAGCTGTCACCACTACTATAAGCTGTGCTGTCTTCTGACCTGTCGATGCTTCATAGTCGAGCGTTGGCTCAGATATCTTTACAGCCTCATAGTACTCATCGAGACTCTCATCTACCTCTTTGATGCTCTGGTTGGCCTGAGCTCGGAGTTGTCGCCGGCGTGCCTCCCTCTGGCGCATATGCTCGAGTGCTTTGCTGTACTCAAACTTCTCGTTAGACGGCTTCTCCATTGCCTGGTTATGACGCTCAAGCTCGACATCTGCCACCTTCTTGTCGGCGAAGCTGAGTCCCCAGTTCGCTAAGGTAAACATGCCTGCATTCAAGATTGCAGATGCCATGCTATAGACTACAGTTTAAAGCTACCATATAGCTGCCCCAGCGACGGATCCCCAGAGCGATGTATGAACCAGAGGTTGATCCTGTCGAGGATATAGATGAGGGGGACTATGATGAGGAGGATTATGATGCAGTCCACGATGTCAGTGGTGAGTATGATGATGTAGAGGCTGAATCCTGCATGCTAGTACGCATAGCGAAAGGAATTTATCGCACTTATGTAAAAGGTTCTATCGGTTCGCTGGCAGCAGTTGGGGCTCTGATCGCTCTGTGTACAACGAAGGGTGGCGAGATGGTCTGCAAGATCGCCAACAATGCTCTCCATGGTGTGGAAAAGATTTCTGAAGCCATACCAGCCATCGCCTCAGGAGTAGGTACATTATTCGGAGGCGCAGGCCCCTGGCTACCATACGTTGCCATAGCGCGTGCAGCCATCTGGGCGGCCGAACATTTAAGCCGTACTATATAAGGATGGAGTCTCTGTACGACCTGGTCAAGTCCCTTAACTTCCGAGGGTTGGTCGATAAACTACCGTTCAGTGAGGATCCAGCCGAGATTAGACGCCAGTGTTCTGAGATGTTTGAGGAGGTCTTCAGTGATGGTCGAATGAGTGACGGTCGTGTGTTCGTCTGTTTAGAGTACACCCAGGCCATACATGACAGGACGGGAGTGGATGTCAGTGATGAAATCCGGAAGTTTATCAACCGTCTTTCTTGAGGAACTCTACTATCAGCCTGGTGGATATTACCATGAGCCCCCTCAACTACTCGAGGCGGCACATCGCAAGGGCCACAACTTCACATTGGAGACAGTTAGCCAGTGGCTCAGCCACCAGGCAATGTGGCAGATATATAGACCTCGTCCACGGCACATCAGGCATGCCCATTTCGAGGAAACTGTCCCAAACAGAGTTCACCAGGCGGATGTTCTATTCCTTCCACATGACTTGGTTGGTCGTAAGACCTACAAGTATGCCCTCACCATCGTCGATGTCACCAGCAGGTACAAGGCGGCAGTACTGCTCACAGACACGTCAGCTGGCCAGGTGGCCCAGGCATTCCAGGCTGTCTACGAGGCTTCGGAAAATCTCCTCCAGTGGCCGGAATTGTTGCAGGTGGATGAGGGTAAGGAGTTCAGAGGTGAGACTGCAGCCCTGAAACACAGTGTGGCAGTTAGGCGAGGTGAGGTAGGGCATCACCGTGACCAGGCTATCGTTGAGCGGTGGAATCAGACACTGGCAGAGAGACTGTTCCCACACCAATACGCCCAGGAAATGGCCGCGCCGAGTTTTTCCTGCTCTTACGTCACCGTACCCTGGTTGAGCATGCATAGGCCTCGGTTTTTAGCTTTGTCCACCCCGCCATGTAGGGCGCTGTAGAACCTCTGCCAAGAGACCTCATTCTGCCACTTTGACATTCCCTTAGCTGAGCACTTACTTGCAGCTGCGCTTTCCACGTAGTAGCATTTGGACCAGAGAGCGACACCACACGAGCCTTCGAACTTGAGCTTGAACAGTCCAGGAGTCTGTCCAGACCATTTTTCCCGAGCTAGCCAGTCCCGCTTATGAGCCAGGTACTCTGCTCACATCTCAAGGCGAATGACGTCGTCGAGGCTGGAGCCTGCTATATCGATATACGCGGAGTCAGTCTCCATCTGCAGGTACTGTAACGAGCTACGTAGCCATCGAGGAAATCGTAGTAGAACTCCAGCATTCGCAGTTTTGCGAGCTCATAAACGGCTATCACCACCTGGAAGGGCCTTCGAATAGTGATTCTCAGCTTGCGACTCTGGAGCTCGTATGACTCACCGATCTCCTCGAGATCTTTGAACCATGCACCATGCAGGGCCTTGTCTACTACGCGTTCATCCGCCGTGCAGCTGGTGTTGCTATGACGTTAGAGGGCCTTGCTGAGCTTCCCGTAGGTACTGTTGCCGAGGAGTTTGAAGAGATCTGCCAACAGTGCTTTGCTCTTATCTACATCCCCCTAGCGGCGGGCCTCCGTAACATTCGCCACGAACCACTCGAATGGGCGCTTGGCCTCATAGTCTATGGTGCAGTATACAGCAGTGATCTCCAGGCCATGGGTTATATACCACTTGAGTGTCGGTGCGTACAGCAGCCGTTTCTTGCCAGAGAGGGCACCGAAATGCTAATAGTGAGATTTGAACCTGTGATTTTAAGTCTGCTAATAACACAAATCGAGGATTTGAACCAACGCATTAACTACCTTGACCATGTATGCATTAGTAATTATAGCTGATAATGTATGTGTTCTCATTGCTCTATTGCTGCGCTTATCAGTCCCTCTAGATCTTGACGTCACTTCCAGATAACGTATATATTATAGACTGTAATTTTGTAGTTACCTGTGTGTTATCAGTCCAATTGATCTGTTTGCTATTATTGCACAACAACAATTAGTATCATTATTTGTAATCTAATTATCAGTTCTCCGTTGGCTCAGTTGATAACAGCGCTGAATTCTAATCTCTCAAAAAGCTAGATGGTACCAAGTTCGAAACGGTACGAAAAATAAGAGCAATGGGGAACCACCTAAAAAAACCCACAGAGATGGAGAGAGAGAGAGAGAGAGAGAGAGGCCAGACAGGGCCGGCGATAATGCGGGGGTTCTCCCGAAGAGGTGGGCGGGAGTTTTATAGCTTTTTATTTTTATTTTTTATTTTTTGTTTCATGACGGTATTACTCTTTACCCGTTACCCGAGAAGCATGACATCACATCAAGACCTTGTCTCTTGTGTGGTAGTAGTAATGTCGGAATGATAACTACCTCCCTCACTGCCTATGCCCCAGCGATTGAGAGGGCGGTGGGGGCCACGGATCGCCGAACGCCGGCCAGTTGAGGGAGGTGGTATTATTTTAATTCCGACACTACTACTCTGCCCCTTAGTGCGGAATCAGTAACAGAGCCGCTGGATCACTATCTAGTGCCGTCATGAACACATTTTGTGGTGGCTACCGAAATGCCACTTTTCCAGCGTTTCGTTCGACTTAGTCATTACATTGTTTATCCACAATATCAGACTTTGTTGACCATTAGCTTTCCTTGCTCAGTTTCTAATGTAACCTGTTTCTAATGTACCGTGGAAGAGAAAGTCGGGTTTATTTTGTATCACTCCCTTTTACAGCATACAATTCACTCTTGATGGACGTTTTTTTGCTTCACACTCGAACCTGACATTTCAAGGGGTAAAGGAAGTAACAGATACATAGACCAAGAAGTCCGCCATCACGTAACCCTTTCAACGCTAGATCCATGAAAAAGTAAATTCTTTATGATGCATAACATATTCCGTTGAATATTCTGAAATTAATATGAATCTAAATCTCAGGGCAAACACACAAGAAAGCTGTTAAATATTTTGAAATTAATATCACTGGAAGCCAGTGCTGCCTTAGGCAGCAACGGCTTCCAGTGATATTAATTTCAAAATATTTAACAGCTTTCTTGTGTGTTTGCCCTGAGATTTAGATACGTGGAATTTATCCTTGACATTCTTAAGAAGCCTAGCCTGTATAAAAATTCTACATACCTGTATCGCCTCTTCGAGTTCATCTTTCTTGCTATATCTGTTCAGGTGGAAATTAATCCGAGCATTGTAGCTGAAGGTGATCAGGCCAATCCTATAGGCATCATTGTCAATGTTCAGACCGTCAATGACGCCAAACACGAAATTCTTCACCAGAGCAAAGTTACTCAAGCCAACACTACCAGAGGAGTCGAGAATAAACACGATGTCACCCTTGCCTTTACAATCTGTGCAAAAATTAGATTATTAATATGATAATGCTGGCTACTGGGCCGGTAATGAACCAATACAGGGCGACTCTGGTCAGGTATAGGCCCGATAATCTGCGCTATAAGGTAGTTCCTGTACAGCTATTATTTATCATTTTACCATTATCAAAGAAGATAATATAATGATATAGTATTTCAACTACAGACTTTATTGTCGTAGCCCCTTTTGAAGAGCGATTCAGTACTGCTCAGAAGTAACCTTAAATGTTTCTAAAACAAAATTAAAATGTACTGTTGAATATTTTGAACATAATTTGATTGGAAGACATGCCTCTTCTTCTTCTTTTCGTTCGCTGATCATGCCAGTCCTGTAAGTGACTATCGACATGTTCATATGCGTTAAGTGCGTGGATCCATGGTTTATTAGAGTGCGCCGTGCAGCCTGGAACCTCCGTCTTCAGCACTCGAGGTTTCTGTCAGGGTTACCTCACCCTTACCACCTTTAGCCGCCTATTACGACACGCAGAGGATACGGAAGGTGTATTCTAAGCCCCACTTACAGGGCAAGGAAGACATGCCTGATCCAATACACCTTTCCAGAGTATCCATCTATCAATCTGACGTCATATGACGTCATAATCAGTTAAGCGTGTAAGAAAGGCGTGCAGGATGACGTCATAATCATTATGTCATAAATGATTCTACATGGTCCGTCTTTAGCTCTTAATAGTCCGGCACGTTGTACGAATTGTATGTGTCTACTATTTAATAAACATGTTGTTGAATATTTTGAAACTAATTTGATTGGACGCTGTTGCTGCCATAGGCATATTCAACAGCTTACAGGTATAGTTTTCTGGAAATTGATAGTCAGGGAGTTCAGAGATCGATCGATCCCAACACCAGCGAGGTGTGGGTGGAGCTTAGCTAGAGATGTGCGAGGCATAGCTAAAAATGTAAAGGTCCATTATGTTCAAATACTTAACAGAGCATTTCTTACATCCTCATGATTTTACTAAGTAACATACTTGTGTTTTGGTTTGGAAACACCATCCGTTATTTATGAGCTGTACTGCAGGCCACTAAACTTATATCGATACTGATCCGTGTTATATGATTCCCTCTTGGAGATCAATAAGCCTATATGGCTTTGAAACATCAACATAATGAACTAACTAATGAGTACTATTTTCCACCAAATGAAACATAAAGCAAATCTTTTAAAAGTAATTTAACTGAATTACGGCGCCAGGCAGTCAACGATTTTCTATGGTATAGCGTCAACGTACTTCCTGGGATGAACGGCCGCCTCGTGGTTGTAGTGGTTGTTGTCGTAGTTGTAGTCGTCGTTGGCACTTCCTGTGGTACTGAAACATTTCAAATACGAATATAGAAATATTAAAAAAACCTTTTTAATACAATCAACAAAATTAATAATAAGCAGGTCGAATAGAACATAATATTCCAAAAGACATTGTCTACTATGAAAACATCTTTGTTCCCGGGATGATGTGTTGCGCTAACATTGCCGTTATATTCATGTACAGAGGTCTGTGTTAAAGGTGCATATTCACAGCGGAATGGCTCAAAATAAAATTGTTAAAAATGATATACTTTTAGAGGCTTAAATTGTGTGCCGAGATGTAATGAAACGAAATAAATATTAGCATATAATGATTTCATTACGTATAAATTAATATAATTTTTTAAGTTGTCAAATTGAATTAGAGATACGAGTCCTTAATTCATATTCACAACTAAACCTATGAAGTTTATTTATATGGAATGAAATCATCATATGCTAAGATTTATTTCGTTTCATTACATTGAGGTACACAATTTACTCCTCCAAAAGTACATAATTTCAACAGTTTTATTTTCAAGCATTTTGGTGTGAATATGACCATTTAATGGTTTGATTGGCCTACGTCGAGACTTTAAGTTCTAGGTCTCATTCAGACCACACCTAGGCTAGTTTTATATTCAGTATATTACACCATTACGGCTAACTTCAGCAGTTTTTTGCAATGCACCTGGGTGGAGAGAAGCAGAAAGGGGTGAAGGAGATTGCACATGTTTGCAACGATACCGAGATAGTCACGCACAAAGACACGAGCCAGGATCACTGGCTAAGTGCGTGAGTAAGTCTATGCTATCAAATGAGCAACTGTTCCCATCTTTCACTGCTTAAACTTTCCTGTGTCAACTTAACCCTTTAATGGTCTCACTGACCAAAAAACAACTCTGCAGTGGTCTTCAGACATGGCTCTTTGAAAGGCATAGAGAAGAGTATTTTTTTTTTAATTTACCACTAGAATGACTGGCTCGATAATCGATCCAGTCATTCCAGTGGTAAATTTTCAAAAATACTTTTCTCTCGGCCTGCATATATACACTGGCTAAGTAAAAGCTTTAAGTTTCTGTGGTAAATTTACAAAAACGTTTTCTAAAATTAAAATATCTTGGAAAATCCTGACCATCAAAATGTTTAATTGATATATCGCGTAGTAATTTGAGCGCTTTGAGGACCTGTTGACACAAGAGGGGTTAAATTTTGAATCTATATCTAGCGTGCTATAAAGTGCACTGATTGCGATGAATGTGTTACCGTGAATCTAACCCTTCTCCATAGTTTACCCCGTGTAATTATGCGGCATCCGCCTCCTTCCCACCTCATTCACATTCCTTGCATAATAATTGCTGCCGGGTCTCACTATTCTATTATTTTCTTTCTCATTTCGAACGTTTTACTGGGCTAACTGTACCCATCCCATTAATGTTGCTGAATAACTCCAGTTAATCTGCTGTATTCCACATATCCCGAGGTGCCCTTGAGGCACTCTGGCTACTCACCGCATCTTTATGCTCCACTCTATCAATGGTTTGTGAGACTTTCCACTTCTTCTCCCAAGTTTTATTGGACCCCCGTTTCTTTAACCTTCTCATATCTGGCGTTCGTCGTCAGGATCCGTGTTCTTATTTTGGTGGCGTCGTACTCCACTACTATTTTGCTATCCTACAGCATAATCCAATGTCTACAATACCTGCTGGACGTCCAGCCATCTCACAATTTACCTATTAATTTTTAATCCCCGACAAGAAGAACGTCATATGCTGTCAATAGTCAAATTAGCCTTGCTATCAGGCCAAACTGGTTGCATCAGAATTTGAAATTTCTTTGTAATCCATTTATTTCTATTGCATTGCGACCCTTAACAAAGCACTTCTTCTTTGTTTTATAGCTATTGTCTAGCTTGACCTTGTGGTCTGACCTTGAATGTCCTGGAGACACGCCCTTTCTGCATTAGTATACGTTTAACACCTCTTATGTCAACTTAACCCTTTAATGGTCAAATTGACTGAAAACAACTTTGCAGTGGCTTTTTGAAAGGCTTAGAGAAGAGTATTTTTGAATATTTACCACTAGTGGTACATTTTCAAAAAATATTCCTGCAATGCTGCAGACATCGCCAGTCCTTACAGTGGCAATTTTCCTCTACCTACTTTTCTGCCATAGTCCATAGATGTAAGTTCATTAAGTAAAGGCCTGGTGGGCGGCAGATGTATAGTAATTATTTGAGTCTAATATTTGGGCACCAATGTTCAGAATTCGCAGATGAGAAATGAACTTAACTGCTGTCACAAAATGCACTACAGAGATGGTGTATCCAGCGAGGATGTCACGTTCTAGTCTCTACCAGTTTGTTATTGCATTATTTACTATGAGTTTTACTATGCAGCTTGTAGGTATAGTCAATGTTAAACACATTGTCTTATTCTGTTAAACTTTATGCGACTCAAAGTTAGCTTTGTGACTTAGTTAGATGCCTCATGATCATAGATAATTATGCGCGCGCGCACGTGCGTGCGTGGGGTTTCTATCACTAGAAAAAACACCTTAGCTACGTCACTGTCAATAATATTTATGACAATACTCGTTTTACCAATAAGTTTATACCATTCAACACATGATATTAGGCCCATTAACTACACAATACAACTACTGTTTGGTATAGAAAACCACCCATTCTTCGGAATTCATGAATCCATTTCCTCAGACAATCATATGACGTCATAATCAACTATGTGATGTATAGGATGACGTCATAATCAATTAATCATTGTATCATGACTGATTCGATTTAGTCCGTCGTAAACGTTTATTCGTCCGACACGTTGTACAAATTGTGTCTTTACTATTTAATGAACGTTCTGTTGAATATATTGAAACTAATTTCACTGACGTTGCAACAGCACCCAGGCACATTTGTTTCAAAATGTTTTAGGAAGCCATATGTAGCAATATCACCCAGTCAAATTAGTTTCAAACCATTCAACCGCTTACATGTATAGTTTTATGGAAATTGATAGTCAGGGAGTTCAGAGATCGATCGATCCCAACACGAGCGAGGTGTGGGTGGAGCTTAGATAGAGATGGACGGGACATAGGTAAAACTTGAAAGGGCCATTACCTTCTAATGTACACGAATACATATCAAAGAAGTGGGTCACAGGTAACTGATTTACCTGAGTACTAGCTTTACGACATGGTGGCGCTTGCTTTGCAAATATTATGCCCTTCAGCATCTGGTACTCGGGGAAATGTAGTTGGAAATACTAAAGTATTAGATCATATTATCCATTGTATTATGGCACCACCATGCTATAAGACAGTAATGTAGGCCGTAACATATACGCGTGTTAACTGATGGCGTAGGGAATACTTCCGGGTCCACCTGTTTTCTAAGTATTATCCAAAATTTCAGTGTATCAGTTTCAAGACACGTATCGGGAGAGCTGTTGAATATTTTGAAACTAATTTTATCGGAACCTGTTGCTCCCACAATAACTCCCAGTAGTTTCGAAATATTCAACAAAATATTATTTACACTTTAAAGAATTTTTCGGCCTGTAGCTGTGATTGTTAAATAAAAGCTATGCTGTTCGTTAACAATAAATGCTGACACCATAAACAATGTGTGGACACTAAATGGGGTGCTGGGGTGGTAACGAGTACGGGGTTGGTGGATGTGCAAGAATGGAGGAATCCAGTTTTTCGATCAACAACGTCACGTGTGGGCCGACGTCATAATCATAATCAATTACGTTATGAATGACTCGATTTCGTCTGTCACAAGTTTTACGAATTGTCTGACTTTACCACTTAATAAACGTGTTGTTGGATATTTTGAAACTAATTTTACTGACCTCTGTTGCTGCCATTCAAATTAGTTTCAAAATATGCAATAGCTTACCTGTATAGCGTCTGGAATTTGAGATTCAGCTAGTTTAGGGTTCGATCAGTCCCTGCACGGTCGAAGCGTGACTGGAGCTTAGCTAGAGATGGGCGGGGTATGGCTAAAACTGGATTCATCCATTAAATTCAGACACCCTTATGATCTTACCCAAGTTAATTTTATTTGTCATTGTGTCACCAGCTGCCCTGAGTTCTGTGGCGCCTTGGATGTTGATGCTGTTTGCGCTACCAGGAGCTGATGATATACGCCGGATTTCAGCTGGATTTCTCAATGCTAAGCCAATGGTGTAGATGTACGCGCCTTCGTCTTTAGCCAACTCAGCCTCTCTGACCGTCGCTTCTTCATCTACCTACAATGTACATCCACGTATCCAAGGTGTGGTACTGTTGTAACCGTGTTAGTGGGGGTGGGGTGGGTGGGCTGCGGTGGGTGCGTGTTGGGTGGGTGGGTGGGTGGGTGGGTGGGTGGGTGGGTGGGTGGGGGAGGGTAATGGAGATAGCACCATTAAAACATACAGTACACGTATCTCAGAAATAAGTTGACATGTTTCCAAAACATAAAGAGAAATATGTTAGTCAGTAAGAAATGTTTTGTTGAATGTTTTGAACATATCTGGATTGCAAGACAAGCCTTTCCAGAGTATCCATCCATCATCTGACCTCGTATGACGTCATAATCAGCTCAGCGCGTGTATGATGACGTCACAATCATTATGTCAAAAAGGGTTCCATATAGACCGTCATCAAATGTCAAATTGTCCGACACGTATGAATTGTATGTCTTTGTAATTCTTTGCTATTTAATAAACATGCTGTTGAATGTTTTGAAACTAATTTGACTGGGCGCTGTTGCTGCCTTAGGCAGCAACAGAACCCAGTCAAATTAGTTTCAAAATATTCAACAGCTTACCTGTGTATTTTTGGGGAAATTGATGGTCAGGGCGTTCAGTGATCGATCCCAACACGAGCGAGGTGTGGGTGGAGCCTAGCTAGAGATGGGCGGGGCATAGCTAAAACCGGAAAGGTCAATTCAATATAGTATGCACAGAATATTCAACAGTAGCCTACGTTTTATTTTGGAAACGTGTTAAGTTATTTCTTAGCTGCATTGAAGCAACATTAAATAACGATACACGTTTAAAACGAGATTTGGCGAGATTTCGCTGATAATATGTCCTTCACTAGACCCAAGCAGAACGTCAAGGATGCACATATATGGGCGAGATCTGACCAAACACCAAATAAAAGATATCAGATATTAGCGATTCTCGCCTTTTCAAGTCATTTATTTACATTGAATCCATTCAGCAATCACTAGATTTTTTCCTCATATATTGATAAAAGATACGTATCCTAAGTATGACTGTTCGATTATGGAAATAAATAATCGATTATGATGTCTGGAAAATAATCGATTTAATCGGATAATCGATTATTTAATCTTAAAATTTTGGAAGTAGCATCTACGTAGTGAGGGAGGGAGGGGGAGGAGGGGTGGTGGTGTAGGGTTGGGGTGGGGTGACGGGGTGGGCGATATAAATAAATAAATAAATAAATAAATAAATAAATAAATAAATAAATAAATAAATAAATAAATAAATAAATAAATAAATAAATAAATAAATAAATAAAAATGCCTGATTTTCTATAAAAATAACAGAATACGCAATTTAGTGTACTGGTTCTTAGTTAGGTTTTAGATTACCTCAACTAAGTAGGCCTATGAAAAGACCGCAGGACGCTCAATAGAACACGCTACATCAACCAGTCCTCTGGCTGGCTGAACACTAGGAACAGCCCCGCCCAGTATAGTGAAGTCAATTTGGAATCCATTGTTCACTCGTTCCTATTGGATAATGGTTTTAAGAAACCGGCGGGTATGCCCAGATTTCCAAGCCAATAAAAAGGCGCCAATTTAATTTTAACGTTATAGAGATTAACTTTTAATTAGATACAGCTCGCCCGTAGAGCATATCTGCGATGTTTACCTACTTTTCAGCATTGGTAGCGCTGAATATTTTGAAAATTATTTGATGCTTGTAGAGCAACAGCTTTAAGTCAAATTAGTTACAGAACAATCGGCAGAATTTATAAACATTTGTAAATTTATTACAAAGTCAATTTTGTGCATTTTTTCGTGAAATGGCCTTATTATTTTTAATTTTATTATGATATAGATTCCCCCGTAATGCCTATCTACGACGGTTCGCTATTTAGCAGCATTGGAAAAGTTGAATATTTTGAAAATCATTTGACTGCAAGTTGTTGCTGCATTAGGCAGCAACAGTTTAAAGTTAAATTTGTTCCACAACAATTGTCAGAATTTGTGAAAATTCGCATCGAAATTTTGTGAATTTACTATGAAAAACAGTAATTAATTTTTTACATCCTTTCGCAAAATGGCCACCAACACTTCAGCCTATAGCAAACAAATTCTTCCTATCATTGGCGTATCAAGCACTTACTTACATAAACATTCGCATGCATAGATTATGACTCAGGAGGTGCATGATTAAACGTCAAGAATAGATGTTTACACAACTACCTTGCTACTACTACTACTACTACTACTACTACTACTACTACTACTACTACTACTACTACTACTACTACTACCACTACTACTACTACTACTACTATCACCCACCCTACTATCACCCACCACCACCACCACCAATTCAACTCAGGTGAATCCAATCTGCACGTTACAAACTAACCCACCCATAAACTACAGGAACAGAGCTTGGCTTTGCCAATACACCATGCAAATTAGCAGGATAGACAACCATCTGTTATCATTCGACATTTCCGACACCGCTGACCACACAGACCCTCTATGGTATCCGACACACCGTAACAATGCACAATACACCAAAAACCATTAATGCACAATACACTAATCACCATTAATGCAACTGCCGAAGTGCCGGCTTAACCCTTTGAACCCTGCAAAGCCAAATAAGCCTCAAGACCTAATACAATAATATTTGTCTGCCAATGCTGAGGCTGCTTTGACTAAGAACTGTTTCTGTTACTGGAGCAGACAGTTGGGTTTTTTTAATCAGGATAGCCCCAGCCTATCAAACAGATGACTAATATTTGCATTGTAGCTGGTAGTCATGGAATGCAGCGTGAAAGGATTAATGGGTTGAATGTGTTTAACCTAACCACACTGAGCAGACAGATCTCATATTTACTCTGTACCTGTAGTGGCCGATTACTGCCAGTATGAGTCAATCCAGGGCACCCTATTTATTCCAATTCTGCGTCAATGGTTTTTATTTATTTCAAATTCTACCATTTTTATCAATCTACAACTACAAAAAGAAACACAGCTCAGTACTAGCTGATTAACTACTGTTGTTAGTAATACTATTACTATTATCAAGTTATTAAGTATGTTGACTTGCCTACATGTATCTGTACGTCTGTCATAAAATCTTTGTCCGGGCCAGATGGCATCTCCCTAATGAACAGACTCTGTATAGACAAAGTTTCATGATTTCGCTTCATCCCTAACCCTTTGTATTCGGATGGAAGAATTTTAAATTTTCAAAATAAAATAAATGACCAAAGATAATAAATGTTACATTTTCTAGGCAGGTTTGATGGAAGATGCTACAGTCGTAGACAGCAACATCGTCCAGCAAAATTGCTGAATTATTGGACGCCAATTTCTCTGCTATAGAGAAAATAAAAGCCGGGTAATTTCCATCAGATTGGTCTAAGTTATCAAACTTAGGATAGATATACCATGCTGAAAAGTATGAAATGCGCCAAAACAGATGGACCCAGTCAGATCTCAATCATCTTGAATCTTCCTCTGATATCCGCTTTCTCAATGGATATATCAGATGCCGACACTACTATAAAATATCTAAGTCACACCGACCAACAACTTCTCACCCCAATACTACTGTGACTTTGTTAAGCACACCCCCTCCCAATGTACCATATTAAAAAAACCACCTGTATCTACAATCAAAAATCCTAGTTGGAATCTAAAAGACCCTTTATATGTAGAATACGCTACATGTAGAACAATCATGACAATATGGTACAAAAAATAGCTGTTGTACCGTCCTGTGTTTACTTACGGATGTTTGTATAATTAACTATCACCCTATATATTGTAATGTTTTGTTTTGTGTGTAGGGGGTCCATCGACTCATAGGCTCTGCCTTTGATGGACTGCCCAATTGTGATGTCTGTATAGTGTATATTAAGCATGAAATAAATAATCTTGAATCTTGAGTTCACATAATATCAATCAATGCGCCAGGTTCAAAGGTCATGATTGTTAATATGCCTTCTATACATAAACAACAAACCAGGTATGTTTGGGGCCTTAGCAACTTTCACGCTTTAACATTCACCAGCCAAAAACGACTTCTGCAGTGGTCTTGTGAAAGGTCCATTTGCAGACCATGAAGGACTATTTTTGAAAATTTACCACTGGAATGACAGAGCCAGTCATTTCAGTGGTAAATTTTCAAAAATGAGTTTCTCTTGCTTTGCAAATGAACATTTTCTATATGAAATTTGAAATTTTTTGGAACAAATCCGAGGGTTAAAGGGTTAATCAATCAGATCATGAGTAGAGTTTATGAATGGCCATGGCAAAGGCGCTATAATGAGAAGGTAGTAGGTAGTTAATGGTAAGATACACGAGGGTAGGGGGAAGATTGGTTGGATGCACGAGGGTTTGCGAAGATTGGTTGGATACACGAGGGTTTGCGAAGATTGGTTGGATACACGATGGTTTGTGTGAAGATTGGTTGGATACACGAGGGTTTGTCTGAAGATTGGTTGGATACACGAGGGTTTGCTTGAAGATTGGTTGGATACACGAGGGTTTGTATGAAGATTGGTTGGATACACGATGGTTTGCGAAGATTGGTTGGATACACGATGGTTTGTGTGAAGATTGGTTGGATACACGAGGGTTTGTCTGAAGATTGGTTGGATACACGAGGGTTTGCTTGAAGATTGGTTGGATACACGAGGGTTTGTATGAAGATTGGTTGGATACACGATGGTTTGTGCGAAGATTGGTTGGATACACGATCGTTTGTGAAGATTTGTTGGATACACGATGGTTTGTGATTGGTTGGACACGTAAGGGATGCTCTGGCGAACAACCGCATGGGAACAACACGCAATATGATGTGTGCCTACTCTGATAACGCATTATACTCCTGAACCTCTGATTCACCACTTACCGATTCATGCCCGGTAATTAGGAGAATAACGTTCCTGGCATAGTCGCGGTCGCCATTGTAACGCGTAAACATCCGGGTTCTGGCTGTTCTTAGCGCTGATGCTGTGTTTGAACCCTTCTCTGATTGGAACCTGATACGGTTCAAAGCTCGCCTGGCTGAGGACTGGGTCCTGTGTTCTCGGAGATAAAACCTATAACAGAGGGATTAAGATTCTATGATTATGAAATTATTGCTATCTCATTCGACACACTACGCGAGCAATCAGAGATTGCAAACCATCGCCTTCCCGTTTGTGTCACATTGTAGCTTTTTGGATTTTTTTAATCATTGGGATTTTCCTGATTTTTGTGGTTTTTCCCAGAAAGTATACGAATTGTATTTACAATTTAAGGCAGCAACATCCACCAGTCAAAATGGTTTCAAAATAGTTCACAGCTTACCTGTATAATTACTTTAAAAATTGGGATTCTGGGAATTCAGGGCTCAAAGCGTTAATAGAATATTTACGGTTAATTTGTTTCGATTAAAAGATTATATACATATCAGATATATTAAAATTTCTCTTGTTCTTCATATTTTTAATTTTACCAGGTGGGCAAATGAGCACGGACGCAGAATGATAGTTCAATTTATGAAATTTTGACAGCTTTTAAATTAATTTTAACAATTTTACTTAATGTCATGGTAGTCGTCGTCGTTGTCGTTGTTGTTGTTGTTGTTGTTGTTGTTGTTGTTGCTGTTGTTGTTGTTGTTGTTGTTGTTGTTGTGGTGGTGGTGCTGGTGGTGGTGGTGGTGGTGGTTGTTGTGGTAGTGGTGGTGATGGTGGTCGTGGTAGTGGGGTGATGATGGTGTTGGTGGTGCTACTGGTGGTGATGATTATGGTCATGGTGATGATTATGGTGATTGTGGTCGTGGCGGTGGCGGCGGCAGCGGTGGTATTGATGGTAGCCATGGTGGTGGTTCAGCCACCCGCATAGAGACCTAACAGATATTGCATTGCCACTATCCCACCTTATCCTGGGAGCTCTGCCGTAGGTCACGAGGGCGACACGTGAATTGCCGGAATCCAAATCAAGACGACGAATGGTGTCTTCAGCAAAGTTCATAACTGTTTCAAACATGCCTTCTGGGACAGATGAATCTAGGACCATAACGACATCTCTGCCTCCACGAATGGGATCCACTGTAACGGATTAAAGCAAAAGATAACTTTAACTGACTGTCTGCTGAATTGGTGCAGACTATATTTTCCATAGTGTTTAACTCAGGATATGCGGAATATTTTGAAAACAATTTGACTGAAAATTGTTGGTGGCTAAGCCACCAATAACTTTCAGTCAAATAGTTTTCAAATATTCAGCAGGTTCAGAGTTAAACCACATGAAAATTATTGTCTGGCGGGTTGCAGCACTCAGAGAGTTAAAGAAAAGAAATACATTCATCTCTGCTTCCTAAAATTAAATATTCCTTTTTGGATAAAAAAGTAAAATAAAACCCTAAAAGTAGGCCAAAGTAGACCTAATACCCAAAGGTATTGACATCTGTCGTCTAGACGTATCATCCTCTTCATGGATGTCCACGTGACTGGCAAGGTGTCACTTCTTGGATGCTATGTCAGTGGGCTTTGGATAGCCAAGCTGACTACAGAGCCTGGTCTGCCATGGCGAGATATCACGCCTTCTGTGTCTTCTGGGGGCCCCATCTGTTCATGGTACCGCGGGGGTTCGTGCTGTAGTCTGTGTGCGGGCAGGCATGCAGTGTCAGTCTAGTAATATTTACTAGTCCACTGATCTCTGGGGAAGCTTGGAAATTGATGGAAGCTTTGTTGCCTCTCGATCTGAGCACTGGTCAGCCATGGCTTCAACTTGTGGATAGGCTTCGGTTAAAGGGAAACGCACATAATCTTATACTAACCACTTCAGTGATAGCATTTGTCACTCGTAATCCATCCATGCCATGTTAGCGATTTATCATGCCGACAACGAAATATATTCATGCTTTAGTAGCTAAATGTTGATACATTTCTACAGCCTATGATGGCTGTCATGATTTACTTTTCAACCAATCAGAAAAAGACTAGCCTGTATGCCTCGGTATATACGCACAGTCATAGAGACGCCATCTATATATTGCCAATGTGGTATAGAAGCAAGGCTTCAGGCTAGCTGTTGAACATTTTGAAACTAATTTGACTGGAAGCAACAACTTCCAGACAAGTTAATTTCAAAATATTCAACAAGGTCATTAGTACAAAATACAAAATGTAATGCCTCATGCACTAACGCTCGAG
The DNA here is from genome assembly GCA_034401795.1 of Chaetoderma sp. LZ-2023a. Classification (NCBI taxonomy): domain Eukaryota; kingdom Metazoa; phylum Mollusca; class Caudofoveata; order Chaetodermatida; family Chaetodermatidae; genus Chaetoderma; species Chaetoderma sp. LZ-2023a. The sequence continues at coordinate 45,188,698 of CM067359.1, forward strand.
GAGACAAAATGGTGGCGACAACATTTACGCGATATTACGAATCAATAATTGTGATAGAGATAATGTAGTGTGACAGGATATGAATGATATGGAATCTATAAAGAACATTCTCTCGGTGCAATACAACATTTGAAATGAGATTAGCATCCCTTTAAGAAAAGCGATAACTACGTTTTATCTCTTTATCTCTCCATAGAGAAACGTTTTCTTTTGACCTTATGATGTGTATATTGGGACTCAAAGTCTGAAGAAAAGTGACTGATTTATCCATATACGGTGGCAACGCTACATATTTCTTCTTATAGGGCAGATAGATTGTCCTTGACATCATCTACTGATATGATTGAGGAGATGACCTTTGCCGGCTACCCAATTTCCCCGAAATGACACCTACGAAAGCATAGCAGTTAAGAGTTTCCTAAGGGGCGTGGAGAATTGGAAATACAGCCATTTTTGCACTGGATGGGGAACCAGTCACACAGTTCATTGCTCTAAATCTATTAGATTCTACAGTAAGCCAGCAGTGTGCATCATTAGAACAACAAAATAAGCGCGTTTAGCCTACGTATTTGCACTCTGTTTAGGGTCTGAAGCACGTTAAGAATTCAACACCACCTTATACGCCTTCCTGTGAGTCGGAGCTTGAGACACATATGACGAGCAGAGTGGCTTCTACATCAATTATTGATTCTATGAATTCACGCAGCATGATCCATTGAATGCGTCTGCTCTATCACAAACCTTGGCATTGATGCAACAACCACGTGATCTTTAGGTTGGTGGTATGCTTCCATCAGTAATGACAACAGTTGGGCCGATACATGGAGAAACTCCTGATGTATCGCCCGGTTGTGTGTTCCGTATTCTGCCCGGTGCGCCATCCCTCGTCTTGCCACATATGTTACAACAACTGTTTCCTGGTGGCAAGCGTATCTATTCAAATGTAACAGCGTTTATATCATTTCCAGTTTATCCATCCATCATATGACGTCATATTCAACTAAGTGACGTGTATGCTGATGCCATAGGCAGCAACAGCACCCAGTCGAATTACTTTCAAAATATTCAACAGCTTACTTGCATATCTGTCTGCAAGTTAATAGTCAGGGAGTTCAGAGATCGATCGATCCCAACACAATCGTGGTGTGGGTGGAGCTTAGATAGAGATGGGCGGGGCATAGCTAAAACTGGAAAGGTTAATTGGTTGATAGTGGAAAAGCTAAGGCAACACATACTGCTTGGACATTTCCCAGTGGTAATGGATAGTACTCCAGACCGATCCTATCAGATATGTGTTGACTATCGTGAATTAAACAGGAAGACATGACTTCGTTTTAGCATGCCAAGATTTGCTTGCACTGTTGACCAGATTACAGTATGTCATGCTCAGATATTTAGTACCTTAGATGTAACTTCAGTTTCTTTCAAGTGCCCCTTGATCCAGCTACAGCGCACAAGAGTCGCTTTATGGTGTCAACTGGAAGTTTTGAATTATTATCCCATTTCATGAGACTTAAGGGCAGATCCTTTTGTTTCCAAATAGCCATGCCAGCATTATTGAGTCATTGCAAGGGATTATGTAATAGCTTACATTGATGACATAATTGTATTCAGTCCTGATTTTGATACCCATCTCCAACATTTAGATAATGTCTTTCAGTGATTTCGATCTGCCAGTCTCAAATTGAAACCTTCTAAATGTCGATTTGGCTCCACCAGGCCGTTTTGTAACATGCCAAAATGATCGTTAAAGGGATGTATCGTATCCAATGGATACCGCTCTATGAGCGCGTGTCATACAAATTTTAAAATGAGGCTAACTGATTGAAAGTTGTTGCTGTCCTTGGCAGCAACAGTTTGCAACAAACAGTTTTAAAATAATTATTTACCTGCTTAACAAAGGTATATATCCAGTTGTTTGACGCGCACTGGATAAACAAACGATAAATATGATGATTAAAACTATTAATTAATCAATTACTCTACTTCACACATACATTAGAGTTAATCAAACGTAATGAAACACTTATTATTGGTAGCCAATAAGCGTCTAGATTTTAACAATTATTATTGGTAGCCAATAAGCGTCTAGATTTTAACAATTATTATTGGTAGCCAATAAGCGTCTAGATTTTAACAATTATTATTGGTAGCCAATAAGCGTCTAGATTTTAACACTTATTATTGGTAGCCAATAAGCGTCTAGATTTTAACACTTATTATTGGTAGCCAATAAGCGTCTAGATTTTAACAATTATTATTGGTAGCCAATAAGCGTCTAGATTTTAACACTTATTATTGGTAGCCAATAAGCGTCTAGATTTTAACAATTATTATTGGTAGCCAATAAGCGTCTGGATTTTATCACTTATTATTGGTAGCCAATAAGCGTCTAGATTTTAACACTTATTATTGGTAGCCAATAAGCGTCTAAATTTTAACAATTATTATTGGTAGCCAATAAGCGTCTAGATTTTAACACTTATTATTGGTAGCCAATAAGCGTCTAGATTTTAACACTTATTATTGGTAGCCAATAAGCGTCTAGATTTTAACAATTATTATTGGTAGCCAATAAGCGTCTAGATTTTAACAATTATTATTGGTAGCCAATAAGCGTCTAGATTTTAACAATTATTATTGGTAGCCAATAAGCGTCTAGATTTTAACAATTATTATTGGTAGCCAATAAGCGTCTAGATTTTAACAATTATTATTGGTAGCCAATAAGCGTCTAGATTTTAACAATTATTATTGGTAGCCAATAAGCGTCTAGATTTTAACAATTATTCTTGGTAGCCAATAAGCGTCTAGATTTTAGCAATTATTATTGGCGCAATCAGCGATGAAAGTTATATACGCCTACCATATTGATGATGCTTATAGTGAAATTAAAAGTCGTGAGCGTGTATTTTGGGTCAAACGCTCACGAAAACACGTGTATACTTGCTACACATTTTTCGAATAAAATATGACATACAATAACTGTACAGTCACATCCTTGACCACACCCCATAAACCGACATAGGCCTGCGGTTTAAACCGGTTTGAAAATTGGCATCATCACCGGTTTGATGTTATGACATACCGCGCATTCTTACGCGCACCATGTTCAAAAGGGAAATCATTGCAAAGCGTTTTGTAAATCTGCAAACTGTGACAATCAGTGATTTTAATATTCATTAATTCATGCAATATGGAAACCGAAGAAATCTGTTATCAGTTTTCGTGTTATATAGTACAATTTCGACCCTAGTCAAGTCGACCCATTTAACATATTTATTAATAGACAAAGTATAGTTTAATTGAGGATTTGTATGCATTCTGACTTTAGACTAAACCACGTTACATGGCCAAGGTGTACGGGTGTTTCTTTCTTATACGCATTATCGCTGTTGTACCTGGTCGCAAGGTTGTTGTAGTTGGCGATAAAGTAGTACGTCTGGTAGTGGTTGGTCTTGTGCGCCTAGGCGTGGTTGGTCTAGTAGGCCTAGTTGGCCTTGTGCGCCTTGGCGTGGTTGGTCTAGTAGGCCTAGTTGGCCGCGTGCGCCTAGGCGTGGTTGGTCTAGTAGGCCTAGTTGGCCTAGTTGGCCGCGTGCGTCTAGGCGTGGTTGGCCTTCCTGTAGTAGTAAGTATGGTCGTCCTTGGCGTTGTTCTTGGAAGAGCAGCATCTAACAATAATAATAATAATAATAATAATAATAATAATAATAATAATAATAATAATAATAATAATAATAATAATAACGACGACGACGATGACGAGGAGGAGAATGATGGGGAGGAGAAGGAGGATGAGAGGGGAGGAGGAGAGGGAAGGAGAGGACGAGGAGGAGGAGGAGAGGTGGGGTGTGTGTGCGTGTGGGTGGGGGTGGGTGGGTAGGGTAGGAGAAAACAACAAGAAGAAGAAGACGAGGATACATTTATACATATGACATAACCTAGAAGCTGAATGGCCAATTAAATAAATAGATAAAGGAGAATGTTTCAGAGATTAGCTTGTACAATTGGTGTTCTCATTACCACGGATCCCTCCCTGGTATTTGGGCTAGCCTCCCTTCTAAACACCAGTGTTTAACAACATCAGTGTCAGACCAGACACAAATCAACCCTGATAACACAGGTTAATGGGCCGGTACTGAGCCAATACCCGGCCGTCTTGACCCGGTATTGTCCCAATATTGTCCCAGTAATCTGCACTATTAGGAAATATTTTCAATAATTGGTCATTTCAGTGGTAAATTTTTTTTTAATTTGGTCTCCAAGCGGGCATTCCTCAAAACCACTGCTTGATCATTAAAGAGTTAAGTTGACACAAGACATGTTTTAAAAGTTCTTTGTAAAATATTGATATGAGCTGTAAAACAGTAGCTTGCTATGACTAATTTTCTTGTCCAATTCACATATTTAGACGCACACCATGCCACGTTAACTTACTGCCCCACCCTACATATAATGATCGTTGCAAACTTAAACAGTTTTTCCAAGACAAAAACAGACATATGTTAGTTAATCCAATTTTAGACACGGGTAAGAAATGTTCTGTTGAATATTTTATATTTAATTTTAGTAGTTATTTCAATCAAATTATGTCCCAAAAAATCAACAATATGCCTACATTGTGTTTTGCTACGGAAACGTGTGTAAGTCATTTCCGAGTTGTACTTTAGCTGACTAACCAAAGAGAATTGAATTTTCCTTGAGAGCTATTCATTTTCGAGCCAACCCCACAAAATTAGCATTTCCATTGGCCTGCAAATGGTCATCGAGCAAACTTTCAATTTTCTTGAAGAACGTGACCATTAAAGGCCTTATTGGAGTAATCTCGCTTTACCTATGCTCGCCCATCTCTAGTTAGTGTTATGTTTATTTGTGTTAAGTCGTATTTCGTATTTTCTTTATTACACTCAGGCCGTGATAACGGCATATGAGGATTATTTGTACATTGACAATGGCGGTAGAAATACAATATTATTATTATTATTATTATTATTATTATTATTATTATTATTATTATTATTATTATTATTATTATCATACCATCTCCGCCGCGCTGCCGACGAGGGCTACGACAGTGGGATCGCTTACATAATAATGATAACAACAATAATCAATTTATTAACTTTTTTGGGCCACTTGCCCCTGCAGTGTTTCAGGCAGTATTAAAGGAGAACTAACTTCATATAATAGTTGTTCAGCTGATCTAACACGTCATTCGTAAACTATACTATAATATTAAGCTTATTATCATGCCGCTAAAGAAAGCTATTCATGCTTGAGTAGTTTAAACGTTGGTACATTTCCAAAGCCTATGGTGGCTGTCATGCCTTACTTTTCAACAAATCAGTATTGCAATTGGTAATGGTCAGAGGTGGGCGGGGTAACTAATCATCATATATTGTTCACTAATCACTAATGACAGAGTGACCAGCCCTGTGGTCGGTCAGCTAGCTGCTAAGATAAAAGCAGCTGGCGAGAGACTTGGTCAGCGTTTGTGACAAGAGGTGTATAAAAGAATAAATTTGAGATAGTTTAGATGCTAAAAAGAAATGTGTTTATTTATTCATTGGAAAATTCTATTGAACTAATACCCCCCCCCCCCCCTCCCCCCCCCCCCCCCCCCCCAGTTATCTATGTTATGGTGGAGGATCTAAAGCGATACTAAAAAATGAAGCATACATTTATTTATTTATTTATTCGTAGATTGAGTGGAAAAAGCTAAGGATAATTTGAAAACTGTTGCTGTACTTCTTGCCGATTAATTGAGACTAAGCAAATATGATATATTTTGGATTGTCTGTGATGTAAGTAACATCATCTATTAGCTTTACATAAACTTTCAAAATGAATGGAAACCCATTTACACCGACAAAGCTTGCACATCTGATTCGTCGCCAGCAATACCCACTCCAACGCCAGAGAATGACTCATTTTTTGTACGATTATTACCACCTACAATAATTGTCAAAACTGAGTCATCAATTACGGAAAAAACACTCCGATACTTTTCAGGCCATGTGCATGAAGCTGCTTCGAAATTCTTGGGCTAATTTGGTTCATATATGTCACTGAGTGGCATTGAGACTCCAACACCTAAAGCGGCAGCAACCTTGCATTTACATCTGCGAGGTCAGGCACTCGTATGGTTTACTTACCAGATGCAGAAAAGGTGTCATGGACAATAGTAAAGAATGCCTTTATTCGAGAGTTCGCAGACATTCCTAATAATCACGTGCTTGTTGCTGAGCAAGCAGCTTTTAATAGATTAATTTTACATTTATCGACGCCAATTGAGGAATTCCATGCAACCGTGCTGGAAAAGAGAAGACGTATTGGGAAAAATGACAGAGACATTATGTATAAATTCATAGATGGCCTTCTTCCTCAATTGGCATTTTTCGTGCGTGCGGCCCAAACACAGACATTACGAGAAGCTTTGCACTTGTCAAAAATGGGCGAAGCTCACAGTTATCGCGGTATTCATGAGACAGTTGTTGATACATATCATGATATTCATGAGACAGTTGTTGATACATATCATGATATTCATGAGACAGTTGTTGATACATATCATGATATTCAGGAGACAGTTGTTGATACATATCATGATATTCAGGGGACAGTTGTTGATACATATCATGATATTCAGGAGACAGTTGTTGATACATACCATGATATTCATGAGACAGTTGTTGATACATATCATGGTATTCATGAGACAGTTGTTGACACATATCATGGTATTCATGAGACAGTTGTTGATACATATCATGATATTCAGGAGACAGTTGTTGATACATATCATGATATTCATGAGACAGTTGTTGATACATATCATGGTATTCATGAGACAGTTGTTGATACATATCATGGTATTCATGAGACAGTTGTTGATACATATCATGGTACTCATGAGACAGTTGTTGATACATATCATGGTATTCATGAGACAGTTGTTGATACATATCATGATATTCAGGAGACAGTTGTTGATACATATCATGGTATTCATGAGACAGTTGTTGATACATATCATGGTATTCATGAGACAGTTGTTGATACATATCATGATATTCATGAGACAGTTGTTGATACATATCATGGTATTCAGGAGACAGTTGTTGATACATATCATGGTATTCATGAGACAGTTATTGATACATATCATGATATTCATGAGACAGTTGTTGATACATATCATGGTATTCATGAGACAGTTGTTGATACATATCATGATATTCAGGAGACAGTTGTTGATACATATCATGGTATTCATGAGACAGTTGTTGATACATATCATGGTATTCATGAGACAGTTGTTGATACATATCATGGTATTCATGAGACAGTTGTTGATACATATCATGGTACTCATGAGACAGTTGTTGATACATATCATGATATTGATGAGACAGTTGTTGATACATATCATGGTATTTATGAGACAGTTGTTGATACATATCATGATATTCAGGAGACAGTTGTTGATACATATCATGGTATTCATGAGACAGTTGTTGATACATATCATGGTATTCATGAGACAGTTGTTGATACATATCATGGTATTCATGAGACAGTTGTTGATACATATCATGGTATTCATGAGACAGTTGTTGATACATATCATGATATTCATGAGACAGTTGTTGATACATATCATGGTATTCAGGAGACAGTTGTTGATACATATCATGGTATTCATGAGACAGTTGTTGATACATATCATGGTATTCATGAGACAGTTATTGATACATATCATGGTATTCATGAGACAGTTGTTGACACATATCATGGTATTCATGAGACAGTTGTTGATACATATCATGGTACTCATGAGACAGTTGTTGATACATATCATGGTATTCATGAGACAGTTGTTGATACATATCATGATATTCAGGAGACAGTTGTTGATACATATCATGGTATTCATGAGACAGTTGTTGATACATATCATGGTATTCATGAGACAGTTGTTGATACATATCATGGTATTCATGAGACAGTTGTTGATACATATCATGGTATTCATGAGACAGTTGCTGATACATATCATGATATTCATGAGACAGTTGTTGATACATATCATGGTATTCAGGAGACAGTTGTTGATACATATCATGGTATTCATGAGACAGTTGTTGATACATATCATGGTATTCATGAGACAGTTATTGATACATATCATGGTATTCATGAGACAGTTGTTGACACATATCATGGTATTCATGAGACAGTCGTTGATACATATCATGATATTCAGGAGACAGTTGTTGATACATATCATGGTATTCATGAGACAGTTGTTGATACATATCATGGTATTCATGAGACAGTTGTTGATACATATCATGATATTCATGAGACAGTTGTTGATACATATCATGGTATTCAGGAGACAGTTGTTGATACATATCATGGTATTCAGGAGACAGTTGTTGATACATATCATGGTATTCATGAGACAGTTGTTGATACATATCATGGTATTCATGAGACAGTTGTTGATACATATCATGGTATTCATGAGACACTTGTTGATACATATCATGGTATTCATGAGACAGTTATTGATACATATCATGATATTCAGGAGACAGTTATTGATACATATCATGATATTCAGGAGACAGTTGTTGACACATATCATGGTATTCATGAGACAGTTATTGATACATATCATGATATTCAGGAGACAGTTGTTGACACATATCATGGTATTCATGAGACAGTTGTTGATACATATCATGGTATTCATGAGACAGTTGTTGATACATATCATGGTATTCATGAGACAGTTGTTGATACATATCATGGTATTCATGAGACAGTTATTGATACATATCATGATATTCAGGAGACAGTTGTTGACACATATCATGGTATTCATGAGACAGTTGTTGATACATATCATGGTATGCATGAGACAGTTGTTGATATATCATGGTATGCATGAGACAGTTGTTGATATATCATGATACTCATGAGACAGTTGTTGATACATATCATGGTATTCATGAGACAGTTGGTGATACATATCATGGTATTCATGAGACAGTTGTTGATACATATCATGGTATTCATGAGACAGTTGTTGATACATATCATGGTACTCATGAGACAGTTGTTGATACATATCATGGTACTCATGAGACCGTTGTTGATACATATCATGGTATTCATGAGACAGTTGTTGATACATATCATGATATTCAGGAGACAGTTGTTGATACATATCATGATATTCAGGAGACAGTTGTTGATACATATCATGGTATTCATGAGACAGTTGTTGATACATATCATGGTATGCATGAGACAGTTGTTGATATATCATGATACTCATGAGACAGTTGTTGATACATATCATGGTATTCATGAGACAGTTGTTGATACATATCATGGTATTCATGAGACAGTTGTTGATACATATCATGGTATTCATGAGACAGTTGTTGATACATATCATGGTATTCCAGAGGCATTAGTCAGGGCGGTACAACCAAGATGATTCTATTAGTGTGCAATTTACCTTTGCCGAGTATCCATCCATCATCTGACCTCGTATGACGTTATAATCAGTCCGGCGTGTGTATGATGACGTCACAATCATAACGTCACAACGGGTTCCATATAGACCGTCGTCAAATCTCAAAGAGTCTGACACATTGTATAAATTGTATGTTTTAGTAATTATGTGCTATTTAATAAGGCAGCAACAGCACCCAGTTAAATTAGTTTCAAAATATTCAACAGCTTACCTGTGTAGTTTTTTGGAATTTGATAGCCATGGTGTTCAGAGATCGATCCCAACACGAGCGAGGTGTGGGTGGAGCTTAGCTAGTGCTGGGTGGGGGTCTAAAAATGGAAAGGGACATTGAAGAAGATATTTCGACGGTTCACAGCATTGGAAGTAAAGCCAGTAACAAACACCAATGCATATCAAAGGGCAGATAGGCGTGCCCCCGAGATGGCAACAAATCGCCGGAAGGTTATATGCTATAGATGTGATGGACTTAATCACGTCCAACGCGTATCTAACTGGAATGGTGTTGGTACGAAGCATCCCTGGAATTTATGTCAAATGTGCAATCAGAACGGTCACCTGGCAAAGTATTGTAATAGATTCCAACATGCGCCAGTTAATAGGTCACCCAGTAGATGGCAACTTTGTTACAGCTCAAATCACACTGCTCCATCATATCGCCCCACCCACGCTTTTCCCAGGTTGCTATTGATCGATCCCTATCCGCTATGAATCTCAATTTCCAGAAAACTATACAGGTACGCTGTTGAATATTTTGAAACTAAGTTGCCTCGGTGCTGCAGCGACAAGTAAAATTAGTTTCAAAATATTCAACAGCATGTTCGTCGTCAATATAAGCGCCTGTGTTCGTACGTTCCATATCATTCATGACGACATTGATTATTGCGTCATATTACACGTCACGTACTTGATTATGACGTCATATGATTGATGGGTAAACTAGAACGGTCCATTGATATAAGGAACATTTCGAGTACGTTGATGTGCTGACACACGCGTGGTTAAATGCAGGGAATGTTTAGTCAGATGTCATCTTTTTACTGATTATCTAGGTAAAGATGGTTAGATAATGAAACATTCGACTCAACAGATCTGTGGAGCATTACTTTAAAGGAACGGAAAAGGGAAATAACAAATGATGTTTGTTGGTAATCTCATATAATATTAAAAAAACTACCATCGGTAAAAATGGAAATGAATCGCGATTATTTGCGATTATTTGTGCAAAGGCATTTACTAAATCTAGGAGCGCTTAACTTGGAGCCAATTAGTGCCCAAGCTGGTGCTTCTCACTCCTCCGCGTGTCAGCTGCGTGTGCGGGTAGGCCTATACCGCGTATGCCTACCTGAATATACGAAAGCACACCTGAATATAGTTTTGTAAGTGGTATGAATAGTATTCTCTACAGGCGCCTATGGAGAGCGATTAACTCGCTTCTGCTAATTCTAATTTTGATCCTTTTGAAAATGTTATATTTGAAAGTCACGTTTACTAGTGGAGGCAACAAGTTTCGGTCAAAATGATTTCAAAATACACCGTTGGTTTCCAAGGTCGCAATATGATGCCAACTGAATATTTTGACGTTCGTGTGTGACTGGAAACAACGGCTTTCAGTCAAATTGTTTTAAAACTAGACCGTATTTTACCTGCGGGACGCTGTGGCTATAATCAGGTTAGAGCGAATATAACTGAGCTTATATGACCAGCTATAGCAGGTATTATTTATTCGCTCAACATACACCAGAGCGCATGGGTACAACTTCCATAAATGGTACTTAGCTGCTTTTTAAAAATTATTCTGATTTATTTCTGTTTTTCACTGGTGGGTATAGTTTGATTATTACAAAAGCTGTCATTCAAGAGCATATGCTGGTTCCCTTCTCCTTTCCTTTAACAATGCACACGTAAACCATGTCCATACAAAACCTACTTACCTACACAAACTGACTCAAATATCTTTCTATCTATCTGCTCCAGTGAAGCGAAATCCCTAACCAGGAACCGATAGTCGCGGAGCGGTCTATTCGCGATTCCGTCCGCTTCGCGTGTGTCTGCCAGGCCAATGCCGATAACAAACAGAGTGATCCCTTTGCTACGTGCATTGTTGGCCTCGGGTATTGTCATCCGCGCATTGATATTAGAAATGCCATCCGTGATCAGAATGGCAATATTGGGCACACCAGGTCTGTCGCCATTTCTCTGACTGTACATAATTTCATGCATATTCTCCAAGGCACCGGCAGTATTGGTACTTCCATAATTATAAGGTGTTCTGGCTATCGCCTGTAAGAGGTCAGCCTTGTTCTTATATTGGTTTAGGTTAAATTGAATATGCATGGATGTGCTATAGATTAGCAAGCCAACACGAACGGCGCCACTGTCGATGTCAGCTACCTGGAGAAGGTCTTGTATGAATGCTAACATGATTTCGAAGTTGACTTCTGTTACGCTGGTCGAGGCATCAACCATAATAACCACATCAGCCTTTGTAGCTTGGCAGGCTGAAAAATAGGCATAAGTCTGTGTAATTTGATTATTACGTAATTTTTCATAAAAGGTGCGTGTATGGGTGCATGCGCGCATGCGCCTTAACCCATATCACTTTGATATCAAAATTCCTAATTTTCAAATTAAATTAAAGAATACGCTGATGTACATTTTTCAACAAATTTAGTGGAAGATGTTGCTATCGTAGACCAAAACCCCACCAAAACTTTTGCAAAATGTACACCAATTTCTATGCTAATGGCACAGACAAAAACTTGGATATTGACATCAGAGTGGTAATGGTTAATTGTTCGGTGATGAAACCATCGCTATAACAGCAGCGGAATGTTTTAGATTATGACAACAGGTGATGGTAGGGCAGAGTTGAGTCTGGCTGGCATACTAACCATAGTGTTTGGGTGAGGGGATTGCTAGGCATCATATTTGCGTGGTATTTCCTTGTTGTATAGAGATGGGAAGCGCTACGGCCAATATGATTAGCAATGGTTGGCACAGCAGTATTGTACTGATGTTAATGTGCGCGTGGGCAGAGGGTGGGTTATTATTGCTGTTTTTACAATGGCAAACTATACCAGGTAACCCTTTACCCATCAAATCTGTCCAAGAAAACTTCAATTTTCTCATAGCAAATGTCGATTTGCAGACCAAGAGATTATTTGTGAAATCTGGCCCCTGGAATGAATGGCTTTGTTATCGAACTAGGCATTGCAGCCGAAAATTATCAAAAATAGTTTTCTCTTGGTCTGTAAATGAACATCTTCAGAAGCCATTTATGCCAGCTTGAGAGGTGGGGTGGGGGGGGGGAAGGGTGGGGGCGTTGAGTATAGTATGTAGAGACCTAACCCATAGACTTAGCACATAATGCCAGTTTGTGGCTGACGTGAGCAGGCCAGGTTGTACTTGTAACGTCACACGGTCCTAGCTGAGGCTCTACGTACTACTTTATAAGCACTAGACTGTAGTAAGGTGGTAATCTATAAATCGGTCGTGAGCCTGAGCGAGCGAGGGTATGAGTGGGTGGGTGGCCGCCTGCCAGCCAGCGAGTCAGTCGGTCTGTCGGTCAATCGGGTGGTCGGTCTATCGGTCGGTCAGTTAGCTGGCCAGTCAGTCAGTCAGTCAGTGGGAGTGGGTGGGTGGTTGATTTGGTTGGTGGGTGGGTGGTTGGTAGGTGGGTGCGTGCGTGAGTGAATGAGTGAGCGAGCGAGGCAGTGTAGTTGGGTAGGCTCGTGGCTGGGTGAGCGAGCGAGTGAGTGAGTGAGTGAGTGAGTGAGTGAGTGAGTGAGTGAGTGAGTGAGTGAGTGAGTGAGTGAGTGAGTGAGATGGTGGGTGGGTGGGTGGGTGAGTGAGCGAGCGAGCCAGTGAGGCAGGGAGGGAGGGAGGGAGGGAGGGCGAAATCATGCGAGCGAGTGGCGAATGAGTGGGCGAGCAGGCGGGTGGTCGAGCGAGCAAGCGTATGCCTGCCTGCCTGCCTGCCAGCTCACCTGCCCGCTTGCCTGCCTGCCTGCATGCCTGCCTGCATGCCTGCCTGACTGACTGACTGACTGACTGACTGCCCGAATGAATGAAGGAATGAATGAATGGGTGACAAATTGGATGATTTATTGTCTGATTGATTGATTGATTATATGTTCAAAACCTGTCAGTAATTTATATAGAATCCATTTACCAACCTGCTATTGGTTGTGGCACTGGAGTTTCTGTGAGAAAATGCAAATATAAAAATACATCATTATTAGAGAGCTTATTGGTACTTTCCATTTCACCACCGCCCCCATATATATATATTTCATCGTCATAAAATCATAAAATAGAAAGTATGTATCGAAAACTTGACTCTCGCATTAATTTATCATATAGGAAGATTTGTGAGAGGCTTATTCAAATTAGTCTTCACATAGATATAGGTACATTTTTTTAATGAGATCTAATAGAAAATGACATTTCTCTATATTAAATATTAATAAATGCCAGATCATCATCATCATCATCATCATCATCTAACGTAAGTTAAAGTGCGTTAATAGCCTGAATACACAGCTCGAATAAAATGAAAAAACAATAACAATAACAATAATAATAATAATAATAATAATAATAATAATAATAATAATAATAATAATAATAATAATAATAATAATAATCCACATCAAACCTTACCGAAGAATCTGCAACAAACAATACAAAATTGAAATTGTAATTGAATTACCCAACATATGAGCTCCCGTCCCTTTGTTATTACTTTGCAGGTAAGCGATGCTAAGAGATAAGTGGTTAAGTGAAGGAATCATTGTGTACATCGAGCATGCAAAATGTCGCACATGCAGACCTTTTCCTTTCTAAAAGGTAAGGCTTCAGAATAATTTATAGGATATAATGGAAGGATCCATTTCTAGCTATGCCCAGGCCAATTCTAGTTACGCTCAGCCCGCGCTTTACAGGTGCTGAGATAGATTTATATACTTTGAAACCTGATTTCAATGAATCCTAATTTGAAGGTAACTATACAGGTACGCTGTTGAATACGTTGAAACTACCCTGGTAACGCAGCTTACTGGGCCGATTCTTGGCCGATACCGGTATCGGCCCAGCATCGGTCCAGTAAGCTGCGTTATCTGGGTAATTTGACTGGGTTCTGTTATTGCTTATGACAGCAATAGCGCCCAGCCAACTTAGTTTTAAAATAAGCAACAGAATGTTTATTAAAGAGTAAATCCATCAAAAACAAACAATTCGTACACTTGACAGGATTTTCCGGTTTCATGACAGCGTGCTCTCGGTCAAATATGATTGTGACGTCAACCCACATGTGACGTAATTAATTATGACGTCATATAGTTGAGTGACAGATCGGATCCATCCATTAGATGGACTCTCTATGCTGTACATACGGAGAGAATGCAGCGAGAATTCACTATAGGTTTAAGCTGTACAAATTACATTTCAGCTAATTAAGGATCAATTCCAATCTTCAGACATATTTTCGGTGGTGGCATACGGGTATCGCGCAGGATCTATTTTCCTTTGAATTTAGATTCTGTTGCTGTTTTATCCGACATTGATGGTGTAGTATGACTATTAATGGAATGTTTCCCGATTTGAAGACGTCATCGTGAATAAGTGGTATGTTTCGGTTACGGCGATGTAGAACCACCACACCTAATTACATAACATCTAATTGACGATGTCTCGTGCTCTAGTGCTCATTCTTCTGCACGTCAACGTGAAGGTTTGTATTAATTCTGATATTCACATCCGAATCGTATTGGATCACATTATCTGGATATCAACATCCAGATCGCATGATACAGTAGTTGTAGCAGCAGCACAAAATGATGAGCATTGTTCTAGCAACTGCAATTCCTGTTGGCAGACATGTTGATAGGAATGACATTAAACAACACAACATGTATTCAATAATTTACAATAAATGCCTGATTGCGTATGTAACTGATGTTATTGAGACTCTGAAATTAGGACTGGATTAAAAATATGCTATTCATCACCTAATATTGTATTGGATAGCTGTTAAAATGCATTAAACAAGATCAGGTGAAGGGAAATTTAAAAAACACATGGAAGGTAAAAACTCAAATTATGAAATAATTAAGTAAATGTCGATAAAGCTTTAGCGTATTGAAAATTAATAGAAACATTGACAATATGAATTATATTCACTGCAAATATAAATGGGGTTTGTTACATCATAATTTAGTACAACAGAATTGAACAGTGCGCAAAAGCAACATTATAAGTGAAACAAACAAATAGTACTAAATTACTGAAGAATTTAAATTGCGAACATTTGCTTCAGGTAAATGGATTAAATTCTTGTTGGTTGAAATAATTGTGATAAGAAGGACCAATAAAATGGCGGAATCCGTTTTTAGACATGCCACTGGCATTTCTATCTAAGGTCCGCTAACGATTTACAGAAGTTGAAATTGATTTGAATATTTCCAACATGAATTCCCAGAATCTAAATTTCAAGGCAACTATAGAAGTAAAACATCGAATATTCTGAAAATAATTTGAGTGCGGGAATGTTGCAGCATATGTCTGCATATATAGCTTAAATATTCAAGAGAAAGCTTATTAAATTGTCTTCAAAGACATACAATTTGTACAGTGCTGACCGAGTTTTCGATGTTCACTCAGATAACCTGTGATGTATTTGATTATGCTCCCAGGAAACAATACAGGTAAGTTGCTGCATATTTTGAAACTAATTTGACTGGGTGCTGTTGCTAGCTATGTCAAATTAGTTTCGAAATATTCAATAGAATGTTTATTAAACCCGTACAACTTGACGGCCTATTAAGTGTTTATAATGGAGTAAATTACATTATTCATGGCATAATTCATTATGACGTCAGGCTACATGTGAAATAGTTGATTATGACGTCATATGGTTGAGCGAGAGACTGGACTCCTCTATTGATTATGGCATCATATACTTGATTGGTAAATAGGATCCCTCAATTGGATTGATGATAACAGTGAATTTTAGTATGCACACACATTACTGAATAAAGAGGATTCACTAGTGTAATACGGATACAGGATATACCTGTTGGTTTTGGTCCCTCTCCTGAAAACAATAGGCAATGTCATTAAAACAATATTAGGACAATACTTACATACAATGGACCTTTCCAGAGTAATGACATCATATTACGTCATAATCAGCTAAGCGACATGCAGGATGATGTCATAAATGATTATATATAGGCTTTGACTCTTAATAGTCTGGCCCGTCTTTAACTCTTAATAGTCCGACACGTTGCACAAATTGTATGTCTCTACTATTTAATAAACATGCTGTTGACTATTTTGAAACTAATTTGACTGGGTGCTGTTGCTGCCATAGGCAGCACCCTGTTAAATTAGTTTCAAAATATTCCACAGCTTACCTGTATAGCTTAATGGAAATTGATAGTCCGTGAGTTCAGAGATCCAAACACGATCGACGAGTGGGCGGAGCTTAGCTAGAGAAGGGCGGGGCATAGCTAAAATGGAATGGTACATTACATAAGGACTGTATTATTTTCGTAGCGTTCACTAAGAAATACTGTTTCAGAGAGAAGTGAAGACAAGGCATTGCAAACGATCCACATATACACATTGGCATCAGTGTTCGCTAAGTTATCAAATATTGATTAAAAGTAGAGAAATCATATTGAATCTATAACAGGCGCACACACGCACACACGTACTCACACACGCACGCACGCACGCACGCATGCACGTATGCACGCGCGCATACATACATACACACACACACACACACACACACACACACACACACACGCACACACGCACACACGCACACACGCACACACGCACACACACGCACGCACGCACGCACGCATGCACACACAAGGTGAAGAAGACATTGGTATAAGATAACACCCTAAAGTACTCAACCAAGCATAATACTTACATTCTAATGTGTTGTATTTAACTATGGCATATTATCTGCTTAATGCAATTTGGATGATGACTGATTATAAGAAAATTTAAAAGCAAATTAGAAATCAAATCATTTCATGAAAAGCATGGTTTAGGTAAAATATGTTTACAAATATTTAACATTTTTAAAGGTCGAGTTCATTTGCATAGTCTACAACAATGGCGTACAACCATCATAATTCTCAAAATGTTAATCAATAATATATAAATCCATCCATGTAATCAACACAATATCATACCAAAATATAAAGACTCAATATTGCTTACCAATACATATAGTCTCAAATAGTTTTCTGTCAATGTCCTGAAGAGCACTGAAGTCCTTCACATTAAAGCGATAATCATCCAATGGCTTGCTGGAAATTCCATCAACCTCCCTAGTGTCAGCCAATCCAATACCAATTGCAAATATTGTGATGCTTTTGCCACGAGCATTGCCAGCTTCTGGGATGGTTCTACGAGAGTTAATATTAGACACCCCATCTGTAATGACTACAGCTATATTGGGAACGCCTGGTCTGTCACCATTCATCACTGTATACATGATCTCATGCATTGTCTGTAGAGCATCAGCAGTATTTGTGCTACCATAATTGTATGGAGTCTTAGCGATGGCATTGAACACATCATCTTTAGTAGTATACCGGTTCAGGTGAAACTGAATGTGTACTTCAGTACTGTATGTTAATAAAGCAACACGAACTGCCCCACCATCGATATCAGCTGGCTTCAAAAGATCTTGGAGGAATGCCAACATGACCTGGAAGTTGATTTCACTCACACTAGTGGATGCATCGAGAACAACAACAATGTCTGCCTTCGAGCTGGCGCAAGCTGAAAAGTACAGACAAATACACTCATATTTAAGGTAGCATTGCCATGTTGTGTGTGTGTGCGTGCGTGCGTGCGTGCGTGCGTGCGTGCGTGCGTGCGTGTAGATATATGTGAAGAAGTATGATATTATATATATATATATATATATATATATATATATATATATATATATATATATATATATATATATATATATATATATATATATATATATATATATATATATATATATATATATATATATATTGACATATCAGAGAATATGCATTTTCTATCTTTTATATAGTATCATACTTCTTCACATGGGTGATACGTGGGCCAGCTTCATGTTCTTGTCGCATAGTCATTTATTACCATATTAGCTTTAGATTGGATAAAATACTGATTGTACAGCATGTGAGAAAATTCCCATATGCATTGGGATAAAACATACACTTGATTATTTCAATATTTCGTCGGCTGCAACGTTGTTTGATACATCCTCTAAATCTGCTTGGAGCTGAAGTAACGGTGTTACAATTTATTGTGATATTTGAAAATAAAGCTTGCGCTTCCTGTTATTATAATTACCATTTGATTTGTGTGACATAGGAACTCACATAGTTATTCTTTTCTTTGGCATTCATGACAACAACAATACGTAATATCATATACTTTATGTGATGAATTCTGATATTCTATAATAGGTTAACAATTAAAGCAATTTATTTTAAGTTCATGTAGACTAATTATATTTATATAGATTAATGACTTTCAAAATGGCTTCCAAATGTCAAAACCATTTCCTTTCTTTCCTATATAGGCATGTCTAATTTGTCTTTCAAACGGAGCTGGCAACCGTTCTATTTCTACTCAGAATATATCTTTTTGAATTATTTACCAGGTATTACTGGGTGAGTAACAGGCACTGGCGGTTCTGTGACAACTGAAATTGGAATATAATTAAGATGAGTTATTCTTAAAGGTTATGTAGATAAAGAACAAACATAGATTGAGTTAGTTATTATATATAGCAATCAAGTAAACTCACCTGTCATTTAAAAGGCTTTTTTAATGGAATGCTTATTCAAGAGCACCTTAAATAAAACTGCATAATCTATATCAATCTACCATTTAATATATGCCTATTAGAGATTGAACAAGTAGGTGGATTTGCTGATGCTGTGAAGAACATGATTGTTATATTCCTAATCATTATATTACTACACCTGTGTCATACATTGAGTCTATGGTACTATGGCTAATTGATAATCCATGCTACAAAACCATGCGAAAGAAACAGCACTCACCCATCAAATGTGCATGCATTTACATGATATTCCTTCTTAGAATTGTCATCTGTAGAATGTTTGCAAATTACATAATAAATAAATCTGAATCAATTATTCATGAACCATGATGGTTTGGAAGGTATTACCAATAAATAAGCCAGGTTGTTATTATTATTATTATACCTATGCAAACTGAAGAGAATATTTTCTCATCAATCTCGTCCAGTGCTGAGAAGTCTTTTACAATGAATCTGTAGTCGTCCAAAGGCTTATTTGCGATTCCATCTAACTCTCTAGTGTCTGCTAAGCCAATACCAATAGCAAATACCTTAATCCCTTTGTTTCTGGCTTCTTCTGCTTCAGGAATTGTTCGTCTTGAATTAATATTAGAGACACCATCTGTTACAATGATTGCTATATTTGCTACATCAGGTCGATCCCCATTTTCAGTTGTAAACATCGTATTATGCATTGTTTCTAAAGCATCTGCAGTGTTCGTGCTTCCAAATATATATGGGATGTTACCAATTGCTTCCAATAATGCCGTCTTTGTATGGTATTCATTCAAATGGAACTGTATACGAACATCACTACTGTAAATCACTACACCTACACGAACTGATCCACTATCTACATTGGCAGGATCTAGTAAATCTTGTACAAACTTAAGCATGATGTTAAAGTTTGTTTCAGATACACTTGTTGACGCATCAAGGACAATCACGATGTCTGTTCTGCTAGAGGCACAATCTGTTAGAACTAATTCAAATGAGAAACAAAATTGCATATTTAACAAAATAAATATGTTCCACTTTCACACTGTTTATTCTATTAGCAATTGTATATTGTTAATATCTGGAACAATCACTGATTTTAGAACATTTAAATATACCACACAGACAGTATTAATTGAACAAAGTAGGATTTCTATAAAAATGTTGGTTTATCAGAAAGCAACTAAAATATTATCTACGTTTAGAAAATGTTATATTCTAAATGGAGAGATTAGTGTATTCAATACAAAAAGCAGGATACAGATGTAAAATTGCTGCTCATAATATTTAGAATAATATGTATTAAAATGAATATCCAAATCAGGAGATAACTGCCAGAATGTATCTCGAAATTATAACTACTGTATGTAATATCATAATTCCAGTAATAGTAGAACTCAATTAATAAGGCATGACACACTCATAATTTGGCTGCAATATGGCAATGAGGGAAAACAGCAGAAAGTTCAAATGCTACCATTCTGACTGCGTTCACTAATTGCCAAATAGGGGATAGCACAACTACTGATATCATTTATTCTCAAAATAAAGTGTGGGATAGGACATCTAACATTATTTAGGAGATGGTGAATGTTGTTTTTTCTTCCTACTACATAGGCCCATGGCCCACACTGCAAGAGGTATCACACTTTCACTATGCTTGGGTTTAGAACTAGTAGAAGTGTATTTTATTACAGATTTCTAGATGCGGAGAGCAAAAAAAAAGAATGACTATAAGACTATATGAAAATTAGAATGCAGCACACTAAATAAACGCACTGCCAATCAAGTAGGAAGATGATGCAGACAATGGTTCCTAGATAGATTAGCTCTCACAGAGCATAAATCAACTCAATCAGAATCGGAATAACAACAATATAAGCATGCATAGTTTAGCTGATTAAAGATGTCATGTAAATGTGAACACATCCATACATACCTGGCGCAGGAGTTGGATGTGGAGTTGATTCTGGTATTTCAGCTGTTGGAAAACAGGTAACAGAATTCATTAGGACTTCAATATCTGACATGTCTCAACAAATGTTTATGCGCCCTGCAACTGTGATTAGTTATTGACATAATTCAATATGGCAATATACTTCTTGCTACTTCATTATGATTATCATCTGTACACAGCTTTTATGAACATTTACCTGGCAGGGATAGCAGTCTAAATGGGAAATTAATCGACATCTGTTTACCAATATTCCATGTTTAAGATATTGCAGTGCGTTAATTAGTAGAAAAACACTCTGATGGCAAAGGTATGAATGCATAAATATGGAATACAGGTCAATGTATGTGCTCTATGACTATTTTGACTATATCTAATTGCAAGTGATTACTCACTATATAAATCTTGTGCAGATACTACTACTACTACTACTACTACTACTACTACTACTACTACTACTACTACTACTACTACTACTACTACTACTACTACTACTACTACTACTACTACTACTACTACTACCACTACTACTACTACTACTACTACTACTACTACTACTACTACTACTACTACTAAAAAATTATACATACCAAGACATATAGTCTCAAATAGTTTTCTGTCAATGTCCTGAAGGGCACTGAAGTCCTTCACATTAAAGCGATAATCATCCAATGGCTTGCTGGAGATTCCATCTACCTCTCTAGTGTCAGCTAATCCGATACCAATTGCAAATATTGTGATGCCTTTGCCACGAGCATTGCCAGCTTCTGGGATGGTTCTACGAGAGTTAATATTAGACACCCCATCAGTAATGACAACAGCGATATTGGGAACACCTGGTCTGTCACCATTCATCACTG
This sequence comes from Chaetoderma sp. LZ-2023a, assembly GCA_034401795.1. NCBI lineage: Eukaryota > Metazoa > Mollusca > Caudofoveata > Chaetodermatida > Chaetodermatidae > Chaetoderma > Chaetoderma sp. LZ-2023a. The sequence continues at coordinate 45,210,918 of CM067359.1, forward strand.
TATACATGATCTCATGCATTGTCTGTAGAGCATCAGCAGTATTTGTGCTGCCATAGGTGTATGGAGTGTTAGCGATGGCCTTGAACACATCATCTTTAGTAGTAAACTGGTTCAGGTGAAACTGAATGTGTACTCCAGTACTGTATGTTAATAAAGCAACACGAACTGCCCCACCATCGATATCAGCTGGCTTCAGAAGATCTTGCAGGAATGCCAACATGACCTGGAAGTTGATCTTAGTCACACTAGTGGATGCATCGAGAACAACAACGATGTCTGCCTTCGAGCTGGCGCAAGCTGAAAAGTACAGACAGATACACTCATATTTAAAGTAATACTTAGCATTGCCATGTTGTAAGTGTACATTGTATATATATATATATATATATATATATATATATATATATATATATATATATATATATATATATATATATATATATATATATATATATATATATATATATATATATATCATATCAGAGAATGTGCAATTTCTTTCTTTTATATAGTATCATACTTCTTCACATGGGTAATACGTGGGCCAGCTTCATGTTCTTGTCGCATAGTCATTTATTACCATATTAGCTTTAGATTGGATAATATGCTGATTGTACAGCATGTGAGAAAATTCCCATATGCATTGGGATAAAACATACACTTGATTATTTCAATATTTCGTCGGCTGCAACGTTGTTTGATACATCCTCTAAATCTGCTTGGAGCTGAAGTAACGGTGTTACAATTTATTGTGATATTTGAAAATAAAGCTTGCGCTTCCTGTTATTATAATTACCATTTGATTTGTGTGACATAGGAACTCACATAGTTATTCTTTTCTTTGGCATTCATGACAACAACAATACTTAATACCATATACTTTATGTGATGAATTCTGATATTCTATAATAGGTTAACAATTAAAGCAATTTATTTTAAGTTCATGTAGACTAATTATATTTATATAGATTAATGACTTTCAGAATGGCTTCCAAATGTCAAAACCATTTCCTTTCTTTCCTATATAGGCATGTCTAATTTGTCTTTCAAACGGAGCTGGCAACCGTTCTATTTCTACTCAGAATATATCTTTTTGAATTATTTACCAGGTATTACTGGGTGAGTAACAGGCACTGGCGGTTCTGTGACAACTGAAATTGGAATATAATTAAGATGAGTTATTCTTAAAGGTTATGTAGATAAAGAACAAACATAGATTGAGTTAGTTATTATATATAGCAATCAAGTGAACCCACCTGTCATTTAAAAGGCTTTTTAATGGAATGCTTATTCAAGAGCACCTTAAATAAAACTGCATAATCTATATCAATCTACCATGTAATATATGCCTATTAGAGATTTAACAAGTAGGTGGATTATTTTCAATATAGATTTGCTGATGCTGTGAAGAACATGATTGTTATATTCCTAATCATTATATTACTACACCTGTGTCATACATTGAGTCTATGGTACTATGGCTAATTGATAATCTATGCTACAAAACCATGCGAAAGAAACAGCACTCACCCATCAAATTTGCATGCATTTACAAGATATTCCTTCTTAGAATTGTCATCTGTAGAATGTTTGCAAATTACATAATAAATAAATCTGAATCAATTATTCATAAACCATGATGGTTTGGAAGGTATTACCAATAAATAAGCCAGGTTGTTATTATCATTATTATACCTATGCAAACTGAAGAGAATATTTTCTCATCAATCTCGTCCAGTGCTGAGAAGTCTTTTACAATGAATCTGTAGTCGTCCAAAGGCTTATTTGCGATTCCATCTAACTCTCTAGTGTCTGCTAAGCCAATACCAATAGCAAATACCTTAATCCCTTTGTTTCTGGCTTCTTCTGCTTCAGGAATTGTTCGTCTTGAATTAATATTAGAGACACCATCTGTTACAATGATTGCTATATTTGCTACATCAGGTCGATCCCCATTTTCAGTTGTAAACATCGTATTATGCATTGTTTCTAAAGCATCTGCAGTGTTCGTGCTTCCAAATATATAAGGGATGTTACCAATTGCTTCCAATAATGCCGTCTTTGTATGGTATTCATTCAAATGGAACTGTATACGAACATCACTACTGTAAATCACTACACCTACACGAACTGATCCACTATCTACATCGGCAGGCTCTAGTAAATCTTGTACAAACTTAAGCATGATGTTAAAGTTTGTTTCAGATACACTTGTTGATGCATCAAGGACAATCACGATGTCCGTTCTGCTAGAGGCACAATCTGTTAGAACTAATTCAAATGAGAAACAAAATTACATATTTAACAAAATAAATATGTTCCAGTTTCACACTGTATATTCTATTAGCAATTGTATATTGTTAAGATCTGGAACAATCACTCATTTTAGAACATTCAAATATACCACACAGACAGTGTTAATTTAAGATAATAAGAAGCAACTATTAATTGAACAAAGTAGGATTTCTATAAAAATGTTGGTTTATCAGAAAGCAACTAAAGCAGTATCTACGTTTAGAAAATGTTATATTCTAAATTGAGAGATTAGCGTATTCAATACAAAAAGCAGGATACAGATGTAAAATTGCTGGTCATAATATTTAGAATAATATGTATTAAAATGAATATCTAAATCAGGAGATAACTGCCAGAATGTATCTCGAAATTACAACTACTGTCTGCAATATCATAATTCCAGTAATAGTAGAACTCAATTAATTAGGCATGACACACTCATAATGAGGCTGCAATATTGTGATGAGGGAAAACAGCAGAAAGTTCAAATGCTACCATTCTGACTACGTTCACTAATTACCAAATAGGGGATAGCACAACTACTGATATCGTTTATTCTCAAAATAAAGTGTGGGATAGGACATCGAACATTATTTAGGTGATGGTGAACGTTGTTTTTTCTCCCCATTACATGGGCCCATGGCTCATACTGCAAGAGGTATCACACTTTCACTATGCTTGGATTTAGAACTAGTAGAAGTGTATTTTATTACAGATTTCTAGATGCAGAGAGCAAAAAAAATAATGACTATATGAAAATTAGAATGCAGCACACTAAATGAACGCACTGTCACTCAAGTAAGAACTTGATGCAGACAATGGTTCCTAGATAGATCAGCTATTACAGAGCATAAATCAACTCAATCAGAATGGCAATAACAAAAATCTAAGCATGCATAGTTTAGCTGATTAAAGATGTCATGTAAATGTGAACACATCCATACATACCTGGCGCAGGAGTTGGATGTGGAGTTGATTCTGGTATTTCAGCTGTTGGAAAACAGGAAACACAATTCATTAGGACCTCAATATCTGACATGTCTCAACAAATGTTTATGCGCCCTGCAACTGTGATTAGTTATTGACATAATTCAATATGGCAATATACTTCTTGCTACTTCATTATGATTATCATGTGTACACAGCTTTTATGAAGATTTACCTGGCAGGGATAGCAGTCTAAATGGGAAATTAATCGACATCTGTTTACCAATATTCCTTGTTTAAGATATTGCAGTGCATTAATTAGTAGAAAAACACTCTGATGGCAAAGGTATGAATGCATAAATATGGAATACAGGTCAATGTATGTGCTCTATGACTATTTTGACTATATCTAATTGCAAGTGATTACTCACTATATAAATCTTGTGCAGATACTACTACTACTACTACTACTACTACTACTACTACTACTACTACTACTACTACAGAATTATACATACCAAGACATATAGTCTCAAATAGTTTTCTGTCAATGTCCTGAAGGGCACTGAAGTCCTTCACATTAAAGCGATAATCATCCAATGGCTTGCTGGAGATTCCATCTACCTCTCTAGTGTCAGCTAATCCGATACCAATTGCAAATATTGTGATGCCTTTGCCACGAGCATTGCCAGCTTCTGGGATGGTTCTACGAGAGTTAATATTAGACACCCCATCTGTAATGACAACAGCTATATTGGGAACACCTGGTCTGTCACCATTCATCACTGTATACATGATCTCATGCATTGTCTGTAGAGCATCAGCAGTATTTGTGCTGCCATAGGTGTATGGAGTGTTAGCGATGGCCTTGAACACATCATCTTTAGTAGTAAACTGGTTCAGGTGAAACTGAATGTGTACTCCAGTACTGTATGTTAATAAAGCAACACGAACGGCCCCACCATCGATATCAGCTGGCTTCAGAAGATCTTGCAGGAATGCCAACATGACCTGGAAGTTGATCTCAGTCACACTAGTGGATGCATCGAGAACAACAACGATGTCTGCCTTCGAACTGGCGCAAGCTGAAAAGTACAGACAGATACACTCATATTTAAAGTAATACTTAGCATTGCCATGTTGTAAGTGTACATTGTGTAAATATATATATGTATATATATATATATATATATATATATATATATATATATATATATATATATATATATATATATATATATATATATATATATATATATATATATATATATATCATATCAGAGAATGTGCAATTTCTTTCTTTTATATAGTATCATACTTCTACACATGGGTAATACGTGGGCCAGCTTCATGTTCTTGTCGCATAGTCATTTATTACCATATTAGCTTTAGATTGGATAATATGCTGATGGTACAACATGTGAGAAAATTCCCATATGCATTGGGATAAAACATACACTTGATTATTTCAATATTTCGTCGGCTGCAACGTTGTTTGATACATCCTCTAAATCTGCTTGGAGCTGAAGTAACGGTGTTACAATTTATTGTGATATTTGAAAATAAATCCTGCGCTTCCTGTTATTACAATTACCATTTGATTTGTGTGACATAGGAACTCACATAGTTATTCTTTTCTTTGGCATTCATGACAACAACAATACTTAATACCATATACTTTATGTGATGAATTCTGATATTCTATAATAGGTTAACAATTAAAGCAATTTATTTTAAGTTCATGTAGACTAATTATATTTATATAGATTAATGACTTTCAGAATGGCTTCCAAATGTCAAAACCATTTCCTTTCTTTCCTATATAGGCATGTCTAATTTGTCTTTCAAACGGAGCTGGCAACCGTTCTATTTCTACTCAGAATATATCTTTTTGAATTATTTACCAGGTATTACTGGGTGAGTAACAGGCACTGGCGGTTCTGTGACAACTGAAATTGGAATATAATTAAGATGAGTTATTCTTAAAGGTTATGTAGATAAAGAACAAACATAGATTGAGTTAGTTATTATATATAGCAATCAAGTCAACCCATCTGTCATTTAAAAGGCTTTTTAATGGAATGCTTATTCAAGAGCACCTTAAATAAAACTGCATAATCTATATCAATCTACCATGTAATATATGCCTATTAGAGATTTTACAAGTAGGTGGATTATTTTCAATATAGATTTGCTGATGCTGTGAAGAACATGATTGTTATATTCCTAATCATTATATTACTACACCTGTGTCATACAATGAGTCTATGGTACTATGGCTAATTGATAATCTATGCTACAAAACCATGCGAAAGAAACAGCACTCACCCATCAAATTTGCATGCATTTACATGATATTCCTTCTTAGAATTGTCATCTGTAGAATGTTTGCAAATTACATAATAAATAAATCTGAATCAATTATTCATAAACCATGATGGTTTGGAAGGTATTACCAATAAATAAGCCAGGTTGTTATTATCATTATTATACCTATGCAAACTGAAGAGAATATTTTCTCATCAATCTCGTCCAGTGCTGAGAAGTCTTTTACAATGAATCTGTAGTCGTCCAAAGGCTTATTTGCGATTCCATCTAACTCTCTAGTGTCTGCTAAGCCAATACCAATAGCAAATACCTTAATCCCTTTGTTTCTGGCTTCTTCTGCTTCAGGAATTGTTCGTCTTGAATTAATATTAGAGACACCATCTGTTACAATGATTGCTATATTTGCTACATCAGGTCGATCCCCATTTTCAGTTGTAAACATCGTATTATGCATTGTTTCTAAAGCATCTGCAGTGTTCGTGCTTCCAAATATATAAGGGATGTTACCAATTGCTTCCAATAATGCCGTCTTTGTATGGTATTCATTCAAATGGAACTGTATACGAACATCACTACTGTAAATCACTACACCTACACGAACTGATCCACTATCTACATCGGCAGGCTCTAGTAAATCTTGTACAAACTTAAGCATGATGTTAAAGTTTGTTTCAGATACACTTGTTGATGCATCAAGGACAATCACGATGTCCGTTCTGCTAGAGGCACAATCTGTTAGAACTAATTCAAATGAGAAACAAAATTACATATTTAACAAAATAAATATGTTCCAGTTTCACACTGTATATTCTATTAGCAATTGTATATTGTTAAGATCTGGAACAATCACTCATTTTAGAACATTCAAATATACCACACAGACAGTGTTAATTTAAGATAATAAGAAGCAACTATTAATTGAACAAAGTAGGATTTCTATAAAAATGTTGGTTTATCAGAAAGCAACTAAAGCAGTATCTACGTTTAGAAAATGTTATATTCTAAATTGAGAGATTAGCGTATTCAATACAAAAAGCAGGATACAGATGTAAAATTGCTGGTCATAATATTTAGAATAATATGTATTAAAATGAATATCTAAATCAGGAGATAACTGCCAGAATGTATCTCGAAATTACAACTACTGTCTGCAATATCATAATTCCAGTAATAGTAGAACTCAATTAATTAGGCATGACACACTCATAATGAGGCTGCAATATTGTGATGAGGGAAAACAGCAGAAAGTTCAAATGCTACCATTCTGACTACGTTCACTAATTACCAAATAGGGGATAGCACAACTACTGATATCGTTTATTCTCAAAATAAAGTGTGGGATAGGACATCGAACATTATTTAGGTGATGGTGAACGTTGTTTTTTCTCCCCATTACATGGGCCCATGGCTCATACTGCAAGAGGTATCACACTTTCACTATGCTTGGATTTAGAACTAGTAGAAGTGTATTTTATTACAGATTTCTAGATGCAGAGAGCAAAAAAAATAATGACTATATGAAAATTAGAATGCAGCACACTAAATGAACGCACTGTCACTCAAGTAAGAACTTGATGCAGACAATGGTTCCTAGATAGATCAGCTATTACAGAGCATAAATCAACTCAATCAGAATGGCAATAACAAAAATCTAAGCATGCATAGTTTAGCTGATTAAAGATGTCATGTAAATGTGAACACATCCATACATACCTGGCGCAGGAGTTGGATGTGGAGTTGATTCTGGTATTTCAGCTGTTGGAAAACAGGAAACACAATTCATTAGGACCTCAATATCTGACATGTCTCAACAAATGTTTATGCGCCCTGCAACTGTGATTAGTTATTGACATAATTCAATATGGCAATATACTTCTTGCTACTTCATTATGATTATCATGTGTACACAGCTTTTATGAAGATTTACCTGGCAGGGATAGCAGTCTAAATGGGAAATTAATCGACATCTGTTTACCAATATTCCTTGTTTAAGATATTGCAGTGCATTAATTAGTAGAAAAACACTCTGATGGCAAAGGTATGAATGCATAAATATGGAATACAGGTCAATGTATGTGCTCTATGACTATTTTGACTATATCTAATTGCAAGTGATTACTCACTATATAAATCTTGTGCAGATACTACTACTACTACTACTACTACTACTACTACTACTACTACTACTACTACTACTACTACTACAGAATTATACATACCAAGACATATAGTCTCAAATAGTTTTCTGTCAATGTCCTGAAGGGCACTGAAGTCCTTCACATTAAAGCGATAATCATCCAATGGCTTGCTGGAGATTCCATCTACCTCTCTAGTGTCAGCTAATCCGATACCAATTGCAAATATTGTGATGCCTTTGCCACGAGCATTGCCAGCTTCTGGGATGGTTCTACGAGAGTTAATATTAGACACCCCATCTGTAATGACAACAGCTATATTGGGAACACCTGGTCTGTCACCATTCATCACTGTATACATGATCTCATGCATTGTCTGTAGAGCATCAGCAGTATTTGTGCTGCCATAGGTGTATGGAGTGTTAGCGATGGCCTTGAACACATCATCTTTAGTAGTAAACTGGTTCAGGTGAAACTGAATGTGTACTCCAGTACTGTATGTTAATAAAGCAACACGAACGGCCCCACCATCGATATCAGCTGGCTTCAGAAGATCTTGCAGGAATGCCAACATGACCTGGAAGTTGATCTCAGTCACACTAGTGGATGCATCGAGAACAACAACGATGTCTGCCTTCGAACTGGCGCAAGCTGAAAAGTACAGACAGATACACTCATATTTAAAGTAATACTTAGCATTGCCATGTTGTAAGTGTACATTGTGTAAATATATATATATATATATATATATATATATATATATATATATATATATATATATATATATATATATATATATATATATATATATATATATATATATATCATATCAGAGAATGTGCAATTTCTTTCTTTTATATAGTATCATACTTCTACACATGGGTAATACGTGGGCCAGCTTCATGTTCTTGTCGCATAGTCATTTATTACCATATTAGCTTTAGATTGGATAATATGCTGATTGTACAACATGTGAGAAAATTCCCATATGCATTGGGATAAAACATACACTTGATTATTTCAATATTTCGTCGGCTGCAACGTTGTTTGATACATCCTCTAAATCTGCTTGGAGCTGAAGTAACGGTGTTACAATTTATTGTGATATTTGAAAATAAATCCTGCGCTTCCTGTTATTACAATTACCATTTGATTTGTGTGACATAGGAACTCACATAGTTATTCTTTTCTTTGGCATTCATGACAACAACAATACTTAATACCATATACTTTATGTGATGAATTCTGATATTCTATAATAGGTTAACAATTAAAGCAATTTATTTTAAGTTCATGTAGACTAATTATATTTATATAGATTAATGACTTTCAGAATGGCTTACAAATGTCAAAACCATTTCCTTTCTTTCCTATATAGGCATGTCTAATTTGTCTTTCAAACGGAGCTGGCAACCGTTCTATTTCTACTCAGAATATATCTTTTTGAATTATTTACCAGGTATTACTGGGTGAGTAACAGGCACTGGCGGTTCTGTGACAACTGAAATTGGAATATAATTAAGATGAGTTATTCTTAAAGGTTATGTAGATAAAGAACAAACATAGATTGAGTTAGTTATTATATATAGCAATCAAGTGAACCCACCTGTCATTTAAAAGGCTTTTTAATGGAATGCTTATTCAAGAGCACCTTAAATAAAACTGCATAATCTATATCAATCTACCATGTAATATATGCCTATTAGAGATTTTACAAGTAGGTGGATTATTTTCAATATAGATTTGCTGATGCTGTGAAGAACATGATTGTTATATTCCTAATCATTATATTACTACACCTGTGTCATACAATGAGTCTATGGTACTATGGCTAATTGATAATCTATGCTACAAAACCATGCGAAAGAAACAGCACTCACCCATCAAATTTGCATGCATTTACATGATATTCCTTCTTAGAATTGTCATCTGTAGAATGTTTGCAAATTACATAATAAATAAATCTGAATCAATTATTCATAAACCATGATGGTTTGGAAGGTATTACCAATAAATAAGCCAGGTTGTTATTATCATTATTATACCTATGCAAACTGAAGAGAATATTTTCTCATCAATCTCGTCCAGTGCTGAGAAGTCTTTTACAATGAATCTGTAGTCGTCCAAAGGCTTATTTGCGATTCCATCTAACTCTCTAGTGTCTGCTAAGCCAATACCAATAGCAAATACCTTAATCCCTTTGTTTCTGGCTTCTTCTGCTTCAGGAATTGTTCGTCTTGAATTAATATTAGAGACACCATCTGTTACAATGATTGCTATATTTGCTACATCAGGTCGATCCCCATTTTCAGTTGTAAACATCGTATTATGCATTGTTTCTAAAGCATCTGCAGTGTTCGTGCTTCCAAATATATAAGGGATGTTACCAATTGCTTCCAATAATGCCGTCTTTGTATGGTATTCATTCAAATGGAACTGTATACGAACATCACTACTGTAAATCACTACACCTACACGAACTGATCCACTATCTACATCGGCAGGCTCTAGTAAATCTTGTACAAACTTAAGCATGATGTTAAAGTTTGTTTCAGATACACTTGTTGATGCATCAAGGACAATCACGATGTCCGTTCTGCTAGAGGCACAATCTGTTAGAACTAATTCAAATGAGAAACAAAATTACATATTTAACAAAATAAATATGTTCCAGTTTCACACTGTATATTCTATTAGCAATTGTATATTGTTAAGATCTGGAACAATCACTCATTTTAGAACATTCAAATATACCACACAGACAGTGTTAATTTAAGATAATAAGAAGCAACTATTAATTGAACAAAGTAGGATTTCTATAAAAATGTTGGTTTATCAGAAAGCAACTAAAGCAGTATCTACGTTTAGAAAATGTTATATTCTAAATTGAGAGATTAGCGTATTCAATACAAAAAGCAGGATACAGATGTAAAATTGCTGGTCATAATATTTAGAATAATATGTATTAAAATGAATATCTAAATCAGGAGATAACTGCCAGAATGTATCTCGAAATTACAACTACTGTCTGCAATATCATAATTCCAGTAATAGTAGAACTCAATTAATTAGGCATGACACACTCATAATGAGGCTGCAATATTGTGATGAGGGAAAACAGCAGAAAGTTCAAATGCTACCATTCTGACTACGTTCACTAATTACCAAATAGGGGATAGCACAACTACTGATATCGTTTATTCTCAAAATAAAGTGTGGGATAGGACATCGAACATTATTTAGGTGATGGTGAACGTTGTTTTTTCTCCCCATTACATGGGCCCATGGCTCATACTGCAAGAGGTATCACACTTTCACTATGCTTGGATTTAGAACTAGTAGAAGTGTATTTTATTACAGATTTCTAGATGCAGAGAGCAAAAAAAATAATGACTATATGAAAATTAGAATGCAGCACACTAAATGAACGCACTGTCACTCAAGTAAGAACTTGATGCAGACAATGGTTCCTAGATAGATCAGCTATTACAGAGCATAAATCAACTCAATCAGAATGGCAATAACAAAAATCTAAGCATGCATAGTTTAGCTGATTAAAGATGTCATGTAAATGTGAACACATCCATACATACCTGGCGCAGGAGTTGGATGTGGAGTTGATTCTGGTATTTCAGCTGTTGGAAAACAGGAAACACAATTCATTAGGACCTCAATATCTGACATGTCTCAACAAATGTTTATGCGCCCTGCAACTGTGATTAGTTATTGACATAATTCAATATGGCAATATACTTCTTGCTACTTCATTATGATTATCATGTGTACACAGCTTTTATGAAGATTTACCTGGCAGGGATAGCAGTCTAAATGGGAAATTAATCGACATCTGTTTACCAATATTCCTTGTTTAAGATATTGCAGTGCATTAATTAGTAGAAAAACACTCTGATGGCAAAGGTATGAATGCATAAATATGGAATACAGGTCAATGTATGTGCTCTATGACTATTTTGACTATATCTAATTGCAAGTGATTACTCACTATATAAATCTTGTGCAGATACTACTACTACTACTACTACTACTACTACTACTACTACTACTACTACTACTACTACTACTACTACTACTACTACTACTACAGAATTATACATACCAAGACATATAGTCTCAAATAGTTTTCTGTCAATGTCCTGAAGGGCACTGAAGTCCTTCACATTAAAGCGATAATCATCCAATGGCTTGCTGGAGATTCCATCTACCTCTCTAGTGTCAGCTAATCCGATACCAATTGCAAATATTGTGATGCCTTTGCCACGAGCATTGCCAGCTTCTGGGATGGTTCTACGAGAGTTAATATTAGACACCCCATCTGTAATGACAACAGCTATATTGGGAACACCTGGTCTGTCACCATTCATCACTGTATACATGATCTCATGCATTGTCTGTAGAGCATCAGCAGTATTTGTGCTGCCATAGGTGTATGGAGTGTTAGCGATGGCCTTGAACACATCATCTTTAGTAGTAAACTGGTTCAGGTGAAACTGAATGTGTACTCCAGTACTGTATGTTAATAAAGCAACACGAACGGCCCCACCATCGATATCAGCTGGCTTCAGAAGATCTTGCAGGAATGCCAACATGACCTGGAAGTTGATCTCAGTCACACTAGTGGATGCATCGAGAACAACAACGATGTCTGCCTTCGAACTGGCGCAAGCTGAAAAGTACAGACAGATACACTCATATTTAAAGTAATACTTAGCATTGCCATGTTGTAAGTGTACATTGTGTAAATATATATATATATATATATATATATATATATATATATATATATATATATATATATATATATATATATATATATATATATATATATATATATATCATATCAGAGAATGTGCAATTTCTTTCTTTTATATAGTATCATACTTCTACACATGGGTAATACGTGGGCCAGCTTCATGTTCTTGTCGCATAGTCATTTATTACCATATTAGCTTTAGATTGGATAATATGCTGATTGTACAACATGTGAGAAAATTCCCATATGCATTGGGATAAAACATACACTTGATTATTTCAATATTTCGTCGGCTGCAACGTTGTTTGATACATCCTCTAAATCTGCTTGGAGCTGAAGTAACGGTGTTACAATTTATTGTGATATTTGAAAATAAATCCTGCGCTTCCTGTTATTACAATTACCATTTGATTTGTGTGACATAGGAACTCACATAGTTATTCTTTTCTTTGGCATTCATGACAACAACAATACTTAATACCATATACTTTATGTGATGAATTCTGATATTCTATAATAGGTTAACAATTAAAGCAATTTATTTTAAGTTCATGTAGACTAATTATATTTATATAGATTAATGACTTTCAGAATGGCTTACAAATGTCAAAACCATTTCCTTTCTTTCCTATATAGGCATGTCTAATTTGTCTTTCAAACGGAGCTGGCAACCGTTCTATTTCTACTCAGAATATATCTTTTTGAATTATTTACCAGGTATTACTGGGTGAGTAACAGGCACTGGCGGTTCTGTGACAACTGAAATTGGAATATAATTAAGATGAGTTATTCTTAAAGGTTATGTAGATAAAGAACAAACATAGATTGAGTTAGTTATTATATATAGCAATCAAGTGAACCCACCTGTCATTTAAAAGGCTTTTTAATGGAATGCTTATTCAAGAGCACCTTAAATAAAACTGCATAATCTATATCAATCTACCATGTAATATATGCCTATTAGAGATTTTACAAGTAGGTGGATTATTTTCAATATAGATTTGCTGATGCTGTGAAGAACATGATTGTTATATTCCTAATCATTATATTACTACACCTGTGTCATACAATGAGTCTATGGTACTATGGCTAATTGATAATCTATGCTACAAAACCATGCGAAAGAAACAGCACTCACCCATCAAATTTGCATGCATTTACATGATATTCCTTCTTAGAATTGTCATCTGTAGAATGTTTGCAAATTACATAATAAATAAATCTGAATCAATTATTCATAAACCATGATGGTTTGGAAGGTATTACCAATAAATAAGCCAGGTTGTTATTATCATTATTATACCTATGCAAACTGAAGAGAATATTTTCTCATCAATCTCGTCCAGTGCTGAGAAGTCTTTTACAATGAATCTGTAGTCGTCCAAAGGCTTATTTGCGATTCCATCTAACTCTCTAGTGTCTGCTAAGCCAATACCAATAGCAAATACCTTAATCCCTTTGTTTCTGGCTTCTTCTGCTTCAGGAATTGTTCGTCTTGAATTAATATTAGAGACACCATCTGTTACAATGATTGCTATATTTGCTACATCAGGTCGATCCCCATTTTCAGTTGTAAACATCGTATTATGCATTGTTTCTAAAGCATCTGCAGTGTTCGTGCTTCCAAATATATAAGGGATGTTACCAATTGCTTCCAATAATGCCGTCTTTGTATGGTATTCATTCAAATGGAACTGTATACGAACATCACTACTGTAAATCACTACACCTACACGAACTGATCCACTATCTACATCGGCAGGCTCTAGTAAATCTTGTACAAACTTAAGCATGATGTTAAAGTTTGTTTCAGATACACTTGTTGATGCATCAAGGACAATCACGATGTCCGTTCTGCTAGAGGCACAATCTGTTAGAACTAATTCAAATGAGAAACAAAATTACATATTTAACAAAATAAATATGTTCCAGTTTCACACTGTATATTCTATTAGCAATTGTATATTGTTAAGATCTGGAACAATCACTCATTTTAGAACATTCAAATATACCACACAGACAGTGTTAATTTAAGATAATAAGAAGCAACTATTAATTGAACAAAGTAGGATTTCTATAAAAATGTTGGTTTATCAGAAAGCAACTAAAGCAGTATCTACGTTTAGAAAATGTTATATTCTAAATTGAGAGATTAGCGTATTCAATACAAAAAGCAGGATACAGATGTAAAATTGCTGGTCATAATATTTAGAATAATATGTATTAAAATGAATATCTAAATCAGGAGATAACTGCCAGAATGTATCTCGAAATTACAACTACTGTCTGCAATATCATAATTCCAGTAATAGTAGAACTCAATTAATTAGGCATGACACACTCATAATGAGGCTGCAATATTGTGATGAGGGAAAACAGCAGAAAGTTCAAATGCTACCATTCTGACTACGTTCACTAATTACCAAATAGGGGATAGCACAACTACTGATATCGTTTATTCTCAAAATAAAGTGTGGGATAGGACATCGAACATTATTTAGGTGATGGTGAACGTTGTTTTTTCTCCCCATTACATGGGCCCATGGCTCATACTGCAAGAGGTATCACACTTTCACTATGCTTGGATTTAGAACTAGTAGAAGTGTATTTTATTACAGATTTCTAGATGCAGAGAGCAAAAAAAATAATGACTATATGAAAATTAGAATGCAGCACACTAAATGAACGCACTGTCACTCAAGTAAGAACTTGATGCAGACAATGGTTCCTAGATAGATCAGCTATTACAGAGCATAAATCAACTCAATCAGAATGGCAATAACAAAAATCTAAGCATGCATAGTTTAGCTGATTAAAGATGTCATGTAAATGTGAACACATCCATACATACCTGGCGCAGGAGTTGGATGTGGAGTTGATTCTGGTATTTCAGCTGTTGGAAAACAGGAAACACAATTCATTAGGACCTCAATATCTGACATGTCTCAACAAATGTTTATGCGCCCTGCAACTGTGATTAGTTATTGACATAATTCAATATGGCAATATACTTCTTGCTACTTCATTATGATTATCATGTGTACACAGCTTTTATGAAGATTTACCTGGCAGGGATAGCAGTCTAAATGGGAAATTAATCGACATCTGTTTACCAATATTCCTTGTTTAAGATATTGCAGTGCATTAATTAGTAGAAAAACACTCTGATGGCAAAGGTATGAATGCATAAATATGGAATACAGGTCAATGTATGTGCTCTATGACTATTTTGACTATATCTAATTGCAAGTGATTACTCACTATATAAATCTTGTGCAGATACTACTACTACTACTACTACTACTACTACTACTACTACTACTACTACTACTACTACTACTACTACTACTACTACTACTACTACTACAGAATTATACATACCAAGACATATAGTCTCAAATAGTTTTCTGTCAATGTCCTGAAGGGCACTGAAGTCCTTCACATTAAAGCGATAATCATCCAATGGCTTGCTGGAGATTCCATCTACCTCTCTAGTGTCAGCTAATCCGATACCAATTGCAAATATTGTGATGCCTTTGCCACGAGCATTGCCAGCTTCTGGGATGGTTCTACGAGAGTTAATATTAGACACCCCATCTGTAATGACAACAGCTATATTGGGAACACCTGGTCTGTCACCATTCATCACTGTATACATGATCTCATGCATTGTCTGTAGAGCATCAGCAGTATTTGTGCTGCCATAGGTGTATGGAGTGTTAGCGATGGCCTTGAACACATCATCTTTAGTAGTAAACTGGTTCAGGTGAAACTGAATGTGTACTCCAGTACTGTATGTTAATAAAGCAACACGAACGGCCCCACCATCGATATCAGCTGGCTTCAGAAGATCTTGCAGGAATGCCAACATGACCTGGAAGTTGATCTCAGTCACACTAGTGGATGCATCGAGAACAACAACGATGTCTGCCTTCGAACTGGCGCAAGCTGAAAAGTACAGACAGATACACTCATATTTAAAGTAATACTTAGCATTGCCATGTTGTAAGTGTACATTGTGTAAATATATATATATATATATATATATATATATATATATATATATATATATATATATATATATATATATATATATATATATATATATATATATATATATATATATATATATATCATATCAGAGAATGTGCAATTTCTTTCTTTTATATAGTATCATACTTCTACACATGGGTAATACGTGGGCCAGCTTCATGTTCTTGTCGCATAGTCATTTATTACCATATTAGCTTTAGATTGGATAATATGCTGATTGTACAACATGTGAGAAAATTCCCATATGCATTGGGATAAAACATACACTTGATTATTTCAATATTTCGTCGGCTGCAACGTTGTTTGATACATCCTCTAAATCTGCTTGGAGCTGAAGTAACGGTGTTACAATTTATTGTGATATTTGAAAATAAATCCTGCGCTTCCTGTTATTACAATTACCATTTGATTTGTGTGACATAGGAACTCACATAGTTATTCTTTTCTTTGGCATTCATGACAACAACAATACTTAATACCATATACTTTATGTGATGAATTCTGATATTCTATAATAGGTTAACAATTAAAGCAATTTATTTTAAGTTCATGTAGACTAATTATATTTATATAGATTAATGACTTTCAGAATGGCTTACAAATGTCAAAACCATTTCCTTTCTTTCCTATATAGGCATGTCTAATTTGTCTTTCAAACGGAGCTGGCAACCGTTCTATTTCTACTCAGAATATATCTTTTTGAATTATTTACCAGGTATTACTGGGTGAGTAACAGGCACTGGCGGTTCTGTGACAACTGAAATTGGAATATAATTAAGATGAGTTATTCTTAAAGGTTATGTAGATAAAGAACAAACATAGATTGAGTTAGTTATTATATATAGCAATCAAGTGAACCCACCTGTCATTTAAAAGGCTTTTTAATGGAATGCTTATTCAAGAGCACCTTAAATAAAACTGCATAATCTATATCAATCTACCATGTAATATATGCCTATTAGAGATTTAACAAGTAGGTGGATTATTTTCAATATTGATTTGCTGATGCTGTCCAGAACATGATTGTTATATTCCTAATCATTATATTACTACACCTGTGTCATACATTGAGTCTATGGTACTATGGTTAATTGATAATCTATGCTACAAAACCATGCGAAAGAAACAGCACTCACCCATCAAATTTGCATGCATTTACATGATATTCCTTCTTAGAATTGTCATCTGTAGAATGTTTGCAAATTACATAATAAATAAATCTGAATCAATTATTCATAAACCATGATGGTTTGGAAGGTATTACCAATAAATAAGCCAGGTTGTTATTATCATTATTATACCTATGCAAACTGAAGAGAATATTTTCTCATCAATCTCGTCCAGTGCTGAGAAGTCTTTTACAATGAATCTGTAGTCGTCCAAAGGCTTATTTGCGATTCCATCTAACTCTCTAGTGTCTGCTAAGCCAATACCAATAGCAAATACCTTAATCCCTTTGTTTCTGGCTTCTTCTGCTTCAGGAATTGTTCGTCTTGAATTAATATTAGAGACACCATCTGTTACAATGATTGCTATATTTGCTACATCAGGTCGATCCCCATTTTCAGTTGTAAACATCGTATTATGCATTGTTTCTAAAGCATCTGCAGTGTTCGTGCTTCCAAATATATAAGGGATGTTACCAATTGCTTCCAATAATGCCGTCTTTGTATGGTATTCATTCAAATGGAACTGTATACGAACATCACTACTGTAAATCACTACACCTACACGAACTGATCCACTATCTACATCGGCAGGCTCTAGTAAATCTTGTACAAACTTAAGCATGATGTTAAAGTTTGTTTCAGATACACTTGTTGATGCATCAAGGACAATCACGATGTCCGTTCTGCTAGAGGCACAATCTGTTAGAACTAATTCAAATGAGAAACAAAATTACATATTTAACAAAATAAATATGTTCCAGTTTCACACTGTATATTCTATTAGCAATTGTATATTGTTAATATCTGGAACAATCCCTCATTTTAGAACATTCAAATATACCACACAGACAGTGTTAATTTATGATAATAAGAAGCAACTATTAATTGAACAAATTAGGATTTCTATAAAAATGTTGGTTTATCAGAAAGCAACTAAAGTATTATCTACGTTTAGAAAATGTTATATTCTAAATTGAGAGATTAGCGTATTCAATACAAAAAGCAGGATACAGATGTAAAATTGCTGGTCATAATATTTAGAATAATATGTATTAAAATGAATATCTAAATCAGGAGATAACTGCCAGAATGTATCTCGAAATTACAACTACTGTCTGCAATATCATAATTCCAGTAATAGTAGAACTCAATTAATTAGGCATGACACACTCATAATGAGGCTGCAATATTGTGATGAGGGAAAACAGCAGAAAGTTCAAATGCTACCATTCTGACTACGTTCACTAATTACCAAATAGGGGATAGCACAACTACTGATATCGTTTATTCTCAAAATAAAGTGTGGGATAGGACATCGAACATTATTTAGGTGATGGTGAACGTTGTTCTTTTTCCCCATTACATGGGCCCATGGCTCATACTGCAAGAGGTATCACACTTTCACTATGCTTGGATTTAGAACTAGTAGAAGTGTATTTTATTACAGATTTCTAGATGCAGAGAGCAAAAAAAATAATGACTATATGAAAACTAGAATGCAGCACACTAAATGAACGCACTGTCACTCAAGTAAGAACTTGCTGCAGACAATGGTTCCTAGATAGATCAGCTATCACAGAGCATAAATCAACTCAATCAGAATGGCAATAACAAAAATCTAAGCATGCATAGTTTAGCTGATTAAAGATGTCATGTAAATGTGAACACATCCATACATACCTGGCGCAGGAGTTGGATGTGGAGTTGATTCTGGTATTTCAGCTGTTGGAAAACAGGAAACACAATTCATTAGGACCTCAATATCTGACATGTCTCAACAAATGTTTATGCGCCCTGCAACTGTGATTAGTTATTGACATAATTCAATATGGCAATATACTTCTTGCTACTTCATTATGATTATCATGTGTACACAGCTTTTATGAAGATTTACCTGGCAGGGATAGCAGTCTAAATGGGAAATTAATCGACATCTGTTTACCAATATTCCTTGTTTAAGATATTGCAGTGCATTAATTAGTAGAAAAACACTCTGATGGCAAAGGTATGAATGCATAAATATGGAATACAGGTCAATGTATGTGCTCTATGACTATTTTGACTATATTTAATTGCAAGTGATTACTCACTATATAAATCTTGTGCAGATACTACTACTACTACTACTACTACTACTACTACTACTACTACTACTACTACTACTACTACTACTACTACTACTACTACTACTACTACTACTACTACTACTACTACAAAATTATACATACCAAGACATATAGTCTCAAATAGTTTTCTGTCAATGTCCTGAAGGGCACTGAAGTCCTTCACATTAAAGCGATAATCATCCAATGGCTTGCTGGAGATTCCATCTACCTCTCTAGTGTCAGCTAATCCAATACCAATTGCAAATATTGTGATGCCTTTGCCACGAGCATTGCCAGCTTCTGGGATGGTTCTACGAGAGTTAATATTAGACACCCCATCTGTAATGACAACAGCTATATTGGGAACACCTGGTCTGTCACCATTCATCACTGTATACATGATCTCATGCATTGTCTGTAGAGCATCAGCAGTATTTGTGCTGCCATAGGTGTATGGAGTGTTAGCGATGGCCTTGAACACATCATCTTTAGTAGTAAACTGGTTCAGGTGAAACTGAATGTGTACGCCAGTACTGTATGTTAATAAAGCAACACGAACTGCCCCACCATCGATATCAGCTGGCTTCAAAAGATCTTGGAGGAATGCCAACATGACCTTGAAGTTAATCTCAGACACACTAGTGGATGCATCGAGAACAACAACAATATCTGCCTTCGAGCTGCTACAAGCTGAAATGTACAGACAGACACACTCATATTATATATGTTAATAACTGATTTGACTGAGCACTGTTGTTGATATATTCCACAGCAATTTTGGAGCCAGACCGTGCAAATATGCTGCATGAGTGAAGGGAGTGGCTACAATACTTTTGCTATGGTGTAGTTCTGTGCGCTCTGGTACACACATGGTACACACATGGAGGACTACCCCACTTGTATTTGGAAACTAATTTGACTGGGTGCTGCTGCTGCGTAAGGCAACAACAGCGCCCAGTCAAATTAGTTTCCAAATATTCAACAGCATGTTTATTAAATAGCAAAAAATTACAAAAACATATAATTCATAAAACGTGTCAGACTATTTGAGATTTGATGACGGTCCATATGGAACCCCTTGTGACGTAATGATTGTGATGTCACCATACACGCGCTGAGCTGATTATGGCATCATACGAGGTCTGATGACGGATGGATACTCTGGAAAGGTGAATTGATGTGAAAGTTGGAAACAATCGCATATGTGATCGAATATAAACTCATTCCTAATGAGATCTTAAAAAGATCAAGTGATAAATTTGATATGAAATAACCACGAGTATGAAGTCCTCTACATTTGAGAAATTCCTTATTCACTCAGAGTGGCATGCACACGCACGTTGGACATGTATTCAGATCATCGTATGCGCATTGGTTTACTATTGCTTACACAACCCCTCTCTAGTACATACAATGTGAATACCTTTAGCTTTTAAAAGATATTACTTCACATATCTATATAGAGATTTACTTACCAAGAACTAATGCATCAGTAACAGCGACTGGAGGTTCTGTGATAGCTGTAATTTGAGAATAATATATATATATATATATATATATATATATATATATATATATATATATATATATATATATATGTGTGTGTGTGTGTGTGTGTGTGTGTGTGTGTGTGTGTGTGTGTGTGTGTGTGTGTGTGTGTGTGTGTGTGTGTGTGTGTGTGTGTGTGTGTGTGTGTATGCGTGCGTGCGTGCGTGCGTGTGTGCGTGCGTGCGTGCGTGCGTGTGTGCTTGCAAGCGTGCAGAATATGATATTATGTAAAACTGCATAATTTGTATAAAAGCAACATTTGAACCAGATTACTCTTTATGTATTGTGCTCAATGATACCATGAACAATGGCACTGTAAGACTCCGTAACAAAATAATTAGATTGGGTATCAGTTGCACAAAGTAATGTTTAGGCATATGACTATGCATGTATTATAGACTAAGACTATGGTACTATGGATATAGTGTATTCTAGTCTACAAAACCATGCATAGCAAACAATATTCATCTACCCTATTTACATGCGGCTTATGTGACATTCATATTAGAAGTGCCATTTGCAAAAAAGCAAAGCATATAATAATAATAATAATAATAATAATAATAATAATAATAATAAACTCGATGCCCATCAATTATTTGCTGCCACGCCATGATGGTTTGAAAAATGGTTGCTAATCATAAAATCTAACTAGAATATGCAGTCAATGGAGCACAATCACAAATCCAAATTCTTTGTTTTTTTGCGTATTGACCAAGCCCCTCCTGACCCCCACCCCATAAGGTGGAGTGCAATATAAATCTCATGTCGCAATCCACAATCATATGGTTAGCTCACAGCAAACTTGATTATATTTCAGGAAAGGATGTTGGAGGAGGTCATGTAACAGATGACATTGTTTATGATAATGTGTCAGTCACTTCACAAACTTAGGTGCATTTTAACAAACAGAATTGTATGAGACCGCATGGTGGACAAATAATGAGATGGGCAGATATGATCACAATAACCCGTAAGTCCCATAAATGGAGTGGATAACACAAACTAGTTTGTTATTACTATACCTATGCAAACTGAAGTGAATATTTTCTCGTCAATCTCTTGCAATGCAGAGAAGTTTTGTACAATAAATTTGTAGTCTTCAAGAGGTTTGTTGGCGATTCCATCTAACTCTCTAGTGTCTGCTAAGCCAATACCAATAGCAAATACCTTAATCCCTTTGTTTCTAGCTTCTTCTGCTTCAGGAATTGTGCGTCCTGGATTAATATTAGAGACACCATCTGTTACAATGATTGCTATATTTGGTGCATCAGGTCGATCCCCATTTTCTGGTGTAAACATTGTATTATGCATTGTTTCTAAAGCATCTGCAGTGTTCGTGCTTCCAAATATATATGGAATGTTAGCAATTGCTTCCATTAATGCTGTCTTCGACTGGTATTCATTCAAATGGAACTGTATACGAACATCACTACTGTAAATCACTACACCTACACGCACTGATCCACTATCTACATCGGCAGGCTCTAGTAAATCTTGTACAAATTTAAGCATGATGTTAAAGTTTGTTTGAGATACACTTGTTGACGCATCCAGGATAATCACTATGTCAGTTCTGCTAGATGTGCAATCTGTTAAAACTAATTTAAATGAGAATGAAACATAAATGGACGATTATCTATCACACCCATATTCTATTAACTAATTACGATTTTTAAATATCATTACAACCATATTTACCACATTCATATCGCACAATCAAAGTAGGATTTCAACTTAAAAAATGCTAATAAGAACGCTACGATAGAACAGCCCCATTGTTCACAAAACAGAGATGTTGTGATGAGACACTTTTTATTGGGTTGATTATAGCTCTAGCTGATTCCTATATGCATGGACCTAACGTGCATAATGTACTGCAGTAGGTATCTGACTAATCCGAGTGTATTATCACTGTCAACGGGTCCTCTGGCAGATATTTGGAGATGAATATCCGGCCTCCCAAACCCGCCATATCACATGGACAATACACCTTTCCACTTTTATCTATTCCCCGCCAACCTTTATCTAAGCTTCGGCCCACACTTCGTTGTGCTGGGATCGATCGATCTCTGAACTCCCTGGCTATAAATTTCCAGAAAACCTATTAAATATTTTTAAACAAATTTGACTGGGTGCTGCTGCTGCCTACGGCAAATTATTTTCGAAATATCCAACAGCATCTTTATTAAATAGTAAAGATATAACATGCATACAATAGCGCGTAGTCCGTCATCAATTATAGCTTTCATGACGAAGCTACTTATCTCGTTCATGATGTATTCCATTATGATATCATCCTACACGTCACATACTTGATTATGACGTCATATGATAGATGGATACACTGGAGAGTTCCATTGTGTGTTAGAGCAGATTCATATTCACTTTTGTTTTGATTGGGCTTATATCTAGTAGAAAGGTACCTTAGTACGAATTTGAGGATTGCAGAGAAAGCAACTATCATATTTCTAGACTTTCAATAGACTAAAATGGGAATTCATTATACGAATTGGACTTATAGTCACACGATGTTCGTGTGAAATGTAAATGCAGAGTACAATTCACGAGCTAGGTTCGATTATCGGAATTGGTTGCGATAAATTACCATGCATGCAGATTAACAATGACAATAAATGTTATATAGTAAATTATAGCCAGTCCCTATCAGATTGAAATACCATTGTATGACATTTCGAGTCAAGTACCCGTTTATTGAGCATTTGGAATCAAGTACCAGTTTATTGGAACACCTTCCTGTAAATATCCAACAGCATCTTTATTAAATAGTAAAGCTGTAACATTCATACAATAACGTGTAGTCAGTCATCAATTATAGCTTTCATGACGAAGCTACTTATCTCATTCATGATGCATTTCATTATGACGTCATCCTACACGTCACATACTTGTTTATGACGTCATATGATAGATGAATAAACTGGAGAGTTCCATTGTTCAATCAAAACAAAGGTCAATATGAATCTGCTCTAACACACAATGGAACTCTCCAGTTTATCCAGAATGTTATCCACCAATTTGAATCAAATGCTGCTTTCAAATTGACCATTGCACCCAAACCCGGATGGATGGTCTTCAATAGTTAACTAGCTCGCTAACTAACTAGTTTTACAAATAGTCGATAATAGCTGATCAGAGTTTCATAGTTGAATGTACCACCACGATAATGCATGTTACTGGGTCAGCACTGGACCAATAGCAGGCCATTATGGCCCGATATTTGTCTAGTACTGGGACAGTAACCTGCGTTATCAGGGCACTACATAGAGCAGAACTCTCAAGGCTACATAAAGGAAGTGAGCAGCATTCGCAAAATGTGCAGTTATCAGTCTAAACTGTGCAGAGATCATGCTGGTTATTTACAGTAATAAAAATCTACTAAAGCAATGTTAATCAGTTAATATAATAATTATATGTCTTTAAATAATGACCACAATGATGGGTTGTGTTTGTCTTGGCTCGAAATGGTGAGTTCTGAAGAATTAGACAGCAAACAGAAGTTACATATTTACCTTCATAAATACAACAATTGTCCCCTGAGAGCATTTAGATTTCAATTTGTTCAGGAAAGGACGACCAAACGCGTCCCCACCCAACATCCCCTCCCACCTCACAGAAGGAGGTGGATAATTTAAATTTAGATTTTCCAGTTAATATTCAGATCTGCAGTGATCATAATGACATATTTTATATCCTGGATCTCTAAAATGATGGATCAAATTAGAATGAATGTGAATGGCATCTAGCTAGGCATGCATAACATTCAGCTAATTAATGGATTTTATGTAAATCCAAACAAATCCCTACATACATGGCACTGGAGTTGGCGTTGAAGTGGGCTCTGGTGTCTCAGCTGTAGAAAAAGATGATACTTAATTAAGTAAGACGAGAATATCTAAGATGAAATAACAACTGCGTTGTTAAGCATATCCTCATAGCACACGTTACTGGGCTGGTACTGGGCCAATACCAGAGCAATATGGTACAGCATTCTCCCAGCACCAGCCCAGAAACCTGCACTATGAGGAGATATTGGACTAGTACTGTTATTGAGACGCCTGTTCCTTAGATATTTAATGAGAATTATAGTTTTTGATATAGAGCTCTGGACTAGTTGTGTAGTAAATGTGTATTCTGATACTAAACAATTGGAAGGAACAAAATGCAATCTCATTTTTTTTGGTTGTTGTTGTTGTTGTTGTTGTTGTTGTATCCTCCACTCCACACACTTGGGAGGAATAGTGCATTGTGTCACTACAAATTTTGTAATGTCATTGGCCAGCCACTTGCAACCATCGTGGATTGAACTGTTCATGATGTCCTCTTAGGGTGATTGGAAATTAGATTTCAAATAATCTATACATTGTCTGCAACATATTTAAGACATTTCGATCCAATACAAATTCGTCCTCTTAATTTAAATAATAAATAACACCTGCTCTCACTTATAGGCAACTCATACTATAATAATAATAACAATAATAATAATAATAATAATAATAATAATAATAATAATAATAATAATAATTATTATTATTATTATTATAATTTTTTTTATTATTATTATTATTATTATTATTATTATTGAGGTAATATTTTTGGCAATTTATAGTTTGGTAAATAAGGACAATTCAGATTTTTAGGTAACACCCATAAACTGATGGTAAATATATTACTAATGTTTAAACATGTAGATAAATACAATCCTGCATTTGTTATTTTCTTTGATTGAATGTTTCTTTGTCTAAAGTCATGACATCTGTGAGTCCGTATACCTGGATAACCATTACATCAATTTCTGATCTTTATTGACCAACATTTGAACAGAATAAATATTTTCTTTGACTTCACATGCCCGTGAACCATTGCTGAATGTTCCCTTCATATAATTATGAACCAAAATGTGGTGTAATTTACTATTTGCAGGGCTTATAGTGATTTCCGTGAAATTGTCATTTTAATTCCTTGCCCATGTATGGCATATGACTGTTGTTTTCACGTGACTCATTGTAACATATGAAGTCGTTTAGAAATCGTTATTATTTGTACACACAATGGTGGCAATGTGCCTTAAAGGTTTTGTATTGAATTGACCTTTTTTAGCTATGCCCCGCCCATCACTATCTAAGCTCCACCCACACCTCGCCATGTTGGGATTGATCGATCCCCAAAGGCCCTAGCTATCAACTTCCTGAAAACTTTACAGGGAAGCTGTTGAATATTTTGTAACTAATTTGACTGGGTGCTGTTGCTGCCTATGGCAAAATATTTATTAAATAGTAAAAGCAAACAATTTGTACAACAACGCATAGACCATCTTCAAATATGCGTTCGTGACGTACTTATCGACGTCATTCATTATGATGTCATTCTACAGATCGCACAGCTCATTATGACGTCATATGATAGGTGGGTACTCTGGAAATGTGAATTATGTTAAACATAGCTCTAATTTCACATAAATGTGTGACGTCATAACCGTGAGTTTGACAGAGCATGTGTGAATGACCTCCACTTACATATTATTGATATCTACATTTTACTTGATTTACCCGCTTGTTTTAATTGAAATAAAATGTGCTTACTATTGACTATATTAATTTGGAGTTCAGTGTTACCACAACTGTCCCCTCCCCTTCAGTACGCATTCTTTTCACACTAATGACAATTAATCTGTAGTATTTGATTTACTTGTAGGCCTACGGTTCTTGGTATTCTGAAGGTTTTAACCAAGGGTGGCCGCCATAAGCGATCCCTGGTTTTGGCTTCAATGTGTCACCCAGATTATCTCCACATGTTGTGGCCGATTTAATATAATTATAATTGCCATACTGAATTTTATGTTATATTATGTTAAATAAGAAAGATGAAACGGTGTAATTGGTTTGTATGCGGAATGCTTGTTTATAGTGATGAATGAGTATACATATATTAAACTTGTTTATATATTCCTCTCATCTCTTCCGGATTTTAAGATAGTTACTGTACCAGGTACCATTAGACGACGAGTAAGTAATCCCTGTATGGGCATGTACTGTAGGCTTTATGAAGTTATAATTGAATTTCCTTTGCCCCAAAGTCCATTGCATCAAAAGTTATTATTAACGCGTTGATACGATTTGGTGAAACATTTCTTGTATTGTATTGTCTTCTGCAAATAATAGTCATGACAAGCGATTCAATTCACCTTTCCAGAGTACCCACTCATCATATGACGTCATAATGAACTGCGTGGTGTGTACAATGACATCATAATGAATGACGTCATGAATGACGTACGTCACGAACGCATATTTGATGACGGTCTATGGGCTGTTGTACAAATTGTTTGCCTTTACTATTTAATAACTATTCTGTTGAATATTTTGAAACTAATTTGACTGGCCGCTGTTGCTGCCTATGGCAGCAACAGCACCCAACCTAATTAGTTACAAAATATTCAACAGCTTCCCTGTATAGTTTTCAGGAAATTGATAGCTAGGGCATTCGGGGATCCATCAATCCAAACACGGCGAGGTGTGGGTGGAGCTTAGCTAGTGATGGGCGGGGCATAGCTAAAAATGGAAAGGTCCATTAATAATGAGTGCCACCTCTATTATGGTTCCATGATGCTATATAGGTGGATCATATTGAATAGTTTGTATAAGTTGTCGCTATTTTGTTGTTTATGGTGACTAAATATTTCACAAGTGAGCTTTGAAAATGATATTTCTGTTGCCATAAGAAAATGTTTAGTTATAATATTATTTTCATGACTAGCACGGCACACCTTTGGACTATTACCATTACTGTTTAAAGTTCATATAATTATTTGTACCTCTGACTCATCTTGTCATTATTCAATTTACTAGCACATCACAAGCGTTTATTATTATCGTTACTGATTGATTATCTTACTATACCATTAT
Organism: Chaetoderma sp. LZ-2023a; assembly: GCA_034401795.1. Taxonomy (NCBI): domain Eukaryota; kingdom Metazoa; phylum Mollusca; class Caudofoveata; order Chaetodermatida; family Chaetodermatidae; genus Chaetoderma; species Chaetoderma sp. LZ-2023a. Next base: position 45,239,178 of record CM067359.1, read on the forward strand.
GACTTGAGCTTACACGTGTAATTGGTACTTTGGATCTTCATGATCGTGTTAACTAGGATGATTGCCATTTTCTAGCAATGTCTTTTAGCACTGTTCCCACTTTTTACAGGAATGTCATGTTATAGATACCCAGGTATTCATGATTTTAATGTGACGAGCAATTTGGTTTTGAGATCATATGTTCATACTTTCGAGAATATTAAGCTTTATTATTAGATGAACACATGAATGTCTGGTCATCTCTAATCGCTAGTAATAACCGTAGACAAATTAGACATGTGATATTATATAATGTGTCTTTGTTGGCCAATGTTTGAACAGAACAAATCTTTTGTTTGACTTCACAAATTGGTCTTAATTGTTAACTTGGATCGGCCAGTATAGAATCTCTCAGAACGCCCATTACATGTATCTAAGAGAGTTGGGTGATGGATTACTTGTTACCAGTACCATTTTAATTAGTCTATGGTTGGAACACATGAAAGGGTAGGCGTTTAACAATATTCGTTAGTTATGAAATTGTGAACAACAGTATTTAGTAGAAAAATATGTTGCTAGGAAATGTATCAATGCACAACGGTTGGGGTGAGGGCTATGAGTGAGTATATATGGTGTAAGGGTATTTTGGATATACAAATTTGGCAGCTATGAATCAATCTTTACTACACTGCTGTAAATAATAATAATAATAATAATAATAATAATAATAATAATAATAATAATAATTACCAATACATATAGTCTCAAATAGCTTTCTGTCAATGTCCTGAAGAGCACTGAAGTCCTTCACATTAAAGCGATAATCATCCAATGGTTTGCTGGAGATTCCATCTACCTCTCTAGTGTCAGCTAATCCAATACCAATTGCAAATATTGTGATGCCTTTGCCACGAGCATTTCCAGCTTCTGGGATGGTTCTACGGGAGTTAATATTAGACACCCCATCTGTAATGACAACAGCTATATTGGGAACACCTGGTCTGTCACCATTCATCAATGTGTACATGATCTCATGCATTGTCTGTAGAGCATCAGCAGTATTTGTGCTACCATAATTGTATGGAGTGTTAGCGATAGCATTGAACACATCATCTTTGGTAGTATACTGGTTCAGATGAAACTGGATGTGTACGTCAGTACTGTATGTTAATAAAGCAACACGAACGGCTCCACCATCGATATCGGCTGGCTTCAAAAGATCTTGGAGGAATGCCAACATGACCTGGAAGTTGATTTTACTCACACTAGTGGATGCATCGAGAACAACAACAATGTCTGCCTTCGAGCTGGCACAAGCTGAAATGTACAGACAGATACACTCATATAATATTCGCTGTTAACTAATTTGATACTGAAGATGACAACTGATGTGACAGACTAAAATAAGGCTTCTTCTATTCATGAGGTGTGTTGGCAAATCAACTGTTGATTTGTAAAATAATAACTTTCACCAGCTACAGAAATGCGTAAAATAGTATTCAAAACTTGACAATTTTACTGAGTCTGCTACCCATCCCATGACGACTCGTTGTACTGATCTAACTGATCATGAGCTGCCCGAAAACTTCATTCAACTCAATGTTAGTTGTCGCTGTAATATCAAGTCTTGATCCTAACAAAGTGGCAGAATTTATCAGATTCCTTGTTTGCTGTAACATTATAACAGATTTCAGGTAGATAAACCATTTTATAAGCAAATTAGTGACCAATATCCGTATTCGGAATTTGTTCAGGACCCATGCTCTCTTTTGTCAATAAAGAACTAATAGTCCGGGAGCCAATTTTCAAAAGGGGTCTAGAAGAATGGTTTCGTAGCACACCCAGTATTCAGAAGGTTTGTCTCTATATTATGCTAGACCGATGTCTTGGGTATATTCTGAGCCGTGTTGTACAAGAAAATTGTGGTATCACTAACCCGTGAGAAGCCCATTTACAATAGGTGTTGAATGTAGCTCTCAAACAATTTTCACAATGGTAAATTTTTCACAAACTTAAGCGCATGTTATATCAATAGAATCTTAACCAAAATGGAAAGGAGTGATCGTATATCGCAGATTTATACATAATCAACCTCGTTTAAGACACCCGTATGTTGCTTTGTACATATTGGGGCACTTAGGTCTTCTTGTGACTAGCAATACCTTAGCTACAACAATGTCCATGTTTTCTACATTTTTCATAATTAAGCTTCTAACTGACATGCAGTGCATGTCTACACAAGCTGGCAGGACATATTTATCACGTGAGCAAATGAGAGAATGTTACTCATCCGTGTCAGAGTCATCTTCGACAATTGTATGCTGAACATTGTCACACATTTCACCTCCCATACAAAGGCATGCTTCAGTGCAGAGTAGATTGTTAGCCTTGCATTGACAGAGATCTGTTCTTTTGCAGGCAGACTTTTGACATCTACATGATGTGAGTTCAATTAATCCAAATGGAGCAGGATCCTTTGACATTAGAACAGGCTTGAGTAGACCATCCACTATACTCCAGCCATGTCCATTTGGGGATGGAAGATTCTGAACAGCTTGCAATGAACGTCTCCAAACAAGAGCTTGAAAATTGGCCCTTTCGGTGTGATGCTTTAGACTATTCGATGTAGGTGGAAGATTTTCATTTCTTTGTCTCTTTTGACAAAAGAGCCAATAACGGGTTTCATCAGCTGTCTTTCCCACATCCCTGGTGGTATACAACTCACAGACAAATTTCTCACATAGAATTGCAGTATTCGGTGATAAGTCAACATGTTCGCCGAGTTGGGCTAAGCTAAGCTGATGACATTCAGATGACTTTAAGATATTGAATGCTTTTCTCTTAGCGACTCCAAATAATGCACTAGTGCTATCACAACCTGTAAGAGAATGAAACCCAGGCAAAGACAGACAGATAGCTGGGCCCAGTACTTGAGCAACTGTATGTATTGGTATGTATCGCAATTTGTCCTTTGTGCCCGTACGGAACCATAGAACAGCAGACAGTTCATACGTCATCACTAGTTTTAAATCAACATCTCTGGACCTTGCGGCAATAATTAATCGACCAAATAGTTCGCGGTCAGATCTCACATTGTGAATTTTTTCATCATTTGTTTTGAGTATTTTCTTCTGTGCTAGGCTGGCAAATGTTTTAAGTTTTAAGTGTGGCAACGTGTCCCAAAAGCTTCTCGTGTTAGTGTCCAGCCGCTCCTGAACAAAATTTTCCATAATCTCCTTACCAATGTCACAGGCGGAAACAAGTCTCTTTGCGATTTCACTAGGCAATACCACGCCAGTTGCAATGTTTACAAGCGGAAGACACTCGCTGTCGTCGTTTTCCGCAATATTAAAGGGATTAGTCATTATATCTGATGAGAACATCGAAAGTATCTTCTGCACATCGGTTTCATCCCTGTTCATTCGATTAGTCCCCATTTCCTTATGTACTCCAAACATGTGACTATCTTGTAACCCACACATTTGCTTTGTGACCGTTGTTATGGCTGCCCTCTCGTGGCTAGTTAAAAACCACCCCTCCAGAGCTCCTGGCTTTTGTGTTATTCCAATAATACCACCTCGCTTTTTGGAATCCAAATTAATCGATTGCTCTAAGGCCATATCTGTCCACACTTGATTGAATGGATGGTCTGAGCGACTTACGGAATGATTTCCATTCAAGAATTGTTCATGTACATGGGGATGTGTACTTGGAAGCATCTTCATGTCCGCAAGATATATTGGCAGCCATCTTGCATAATTGGTTCTGTCCATGCTGTAGAAATATGGCGCCATAGCAGCAGTAGCAGATAGGTGTGCCTGCCAATCTCCAGTTCTCTCAGCTCTTATGAATCCAAGCAGCAGCTCTACTATATGAATATATGAGTTCCAAAATGCGAACAGGTGTGATTTCGAGCTTGACTCAACTTTGAAGGATTTGAACAGCTGTTGCAATTTATTCACGTACATACACACCTCTTTGAAATTTTCTTGCAGTGCGTCTAAGTCGTCAATGCTGCTTCGGCACATCTTAATTTTCTCATCCAGACTCTCCAATTCTGTTGGAGTAATGTGGTCTTCATGTTGTCCATTTTGTTGAACCCATTTGGAAAAAGACTGCCATTGTAATCGCAGCAGCGCTTCCATAACCAATTTGTGAGCCCTCACTCCTCGATTATATTACTTCCCTTTAAGTAGAGCAGCAGCCGTGCTGCTACCATATGTGTTGGCCTCTATGAGGAGATCTTCTAAGCCAGAGTCATCAAACATCTTTCCAATAACAGCTAAGTAGTTTAGCGCAATGTGGAATCCCCCCAGTCTGATCACAGTGTCACTAAACTCTTCTTTATATCGCCACTGTATCTCCTTTGCCTTGACATATATGGCCAAGTCGAATGTAATGACCGAGTCATTCTGTCCTAGTGTTGTCATCATTCTTTGAACTTGTTTCATGACCGTATACACCGTATTGAATTCAGTTGGTGATCCGGAAATCATTGGACAGTAACCGATTTGTGTAAAAGGTGCGTTAGCACATGATAGAAGTGCATTAAATCCACTCCAACTAGGGACTGTTTGTGTTTCTGTGGTCATCATGGGTACACGATCTACCGCAAACAATTTTATTGAACACATTTGAACGATGGCCCATGCAAGATCCATGACTAATGCCTGTTCCTGGATTGAGCTATCACATTGGTACCAATCCTTCTTGACAGTGTCTATGAACGCGGTCACAACTGGTCTTCTACCAAACACCCCACAATCAAGAATTCTGTTTTCAGTACCTGGTGCTGTCAAAGCCCTTCTCCTGACTGAGTGTTCAGCATGTATGACACGCTCTGGTCTTGAGTTATGACACGATCATGCTTATATCGTTGTGCACTGTGGATACAGCCAAGGCCTAGACCCCCTATGCAAAGAAATCAGGATAACTAATTAGTGCTACCACAATTTGTTTGTACAACAGGGCTTAAAATGTGTGGGACATGTCCCCCAAGCCACAGCAAGTGTCAGACCTTCCGAATACTGGGTGTGCTACGTCACGATTCTGACCTAGCTTTAGCTCCTGGACTATAAACACATAGCTTGCTTCGAACTGTGACTATGCCCCGCCTATCTTCAGCTAAGCTCCACCTACACCTCGCTCGTATTGGGATCCATCGATTCCTGAACTCCATGACTATCAATTTCCAGAAAAAATATACATGTAAGCTGTGGAATATTTTGAAATTAATTTGACATCGCCCAGTCAGATTAGATGTTTATTAAATAGTAAAAGCATACAATTCTCACAAAAACGCTTGTTCTGTCACTAATTATGCGTTCTTGACGATCTATGCCATGCATGACGTCATAATGAGGTCATTGATTATGACGTCATTCTGCATGTCAGGTAGATAATTATGACGTTATATGATGGATGGATAAACTGGAAAGGTGCATTCTATAGATTTAATGCAGTACCATGTCAGATTAAAATTCATAACTGTCAAGAACAATGTGATCAAATCTTGATCATGGCCTCTTATATTTGAGGCGCAGTGATGACTTCTCCATTGCAGTAATTTATTTGGAAGATTGCACCTGTTACAATGCATCTTGTTAGATTGCACCTATTACAATGCATCTTGTTAGATTGTACTTGTTACAATGCATCTTGTTAAATTGCCGATGCTACAATGCATCTTGTTAGATTGCACCTGCTACAGTGCATCTTGTTAGATTTCACCTGCTACAATGCATATTGTTAGATTGCACCTGTTACATTGCACCATGTTAGATTGCAAGTGATACACTGCATCGTGTTAGATTGCACGTGCTACAATGCATATGGTTAGATGGCACCTTTTGCAATGCATCTTGTTAGATTGCACCTGGTACAATGCATCTTGTCAGATTGCAACTGTTACAGTGCATCTTGGTAGATTGCAGCTATTACAATGCATCTTGTTAGATTGCAATTGTTACAGGGCATCTTGTTAGATTGCAACTGTTACACTGCATCGTGTTAGATTGCAACTGTTACAGAGCATCTTGTTAGATTGCACCTGCTACAGTGCATCTTGTTAGATTGCACCTGCTACAATGCATATTGTTAGATTGCATCTGTTACAATGCATCTTGTTAGATTGCAGATGCTACAATGCATCTTGGTAGATTGCACCTGCTACAGTGCATCTTGTTAGATTGCACTTGCTACAATGCATCTTGCTAGATTGCAACTGTTACACTGAATCGTTTGAGATTGCACCTGATACAATGCATATTGTTAGATTGCACCTGCTACCATGCATCTTGTTAGGTTGAAGATGCTACAATGCATCTTGGTAGATTGCACCTGCTACAGTGCATCTTGTTAGATTACAGCTGTTACAGTGCATCTTGTTAGATTGCAGCTATTACAATGCATGCTGGTAGAGTGCACCTATTAGAATGCATCTTGTTAGATTGCAACTGTTACAATGCATCTTGTTAGATTGCAACTGTTACAATGCATCGTGTTAGATTGCAACTGTTACAGAAGGTCTTGTTAGAGTGCATCTATTACAATGCATCTTGTTAGATTGCACATATTACAATGCATCTTGCTAGATTGCAACTGTTAGACTGCATCGTGTTAGATTGCACCTGCTACAGTTCATCTTGTTAGATTGCACCTGTCACCTGCTACAATGCATATTGTTAGAGTGCAGATGCTACAATGCATCTTGGTAGATTGCACCTGCTACAGTGCATCTTGTTAGATTGCACCTGCTACAATGCATATTGTTAGATTGCACCTGCTACAATGCATATTGTTAGATTGCACCTGCTGCCATGCATCTTGGTAGAGTGCACCTGCCACAGTGCATCTTGTTAGATTGCACGTACTACATAGCATATTGTTAGATTGCACTTGTTACAATGCATCATGTTAGATTGCAACTGTTACACTGCATCGTGTTAGATTGCACCTGATACAATGCATATTGTTAGACTGCACTTGTTACAATGTATCTTGTTAGATCGCACCTATTATAAGGCATTGTGTTAGATTGCACTGGCTACAATGCATCTTGTTACATTGCACATGTTACAATGCAACTTGCTAGATTGCAGATGCTACAGTTCACCTTGTTAGATTGTACCTGTTGTAATGCATGTTGGTAGATTGTACCTACACCAATGCATCGTGTTAGATTGCAGATGCTACAGTTCAGCTTGTTAGATTGCAGCTATTACAATGCATGCTGGTAGATTGCACCTGCTACAATGCATCCTGTTAGATTGCAGATGATACAATGCATATTGTTAGATTGCACCTGTTAGAATGCATCTTGTCAGATTGTAGATGCTACAATGCATCTTAGTAGAGTGCACCTGCTACAGTGCATCTTGTTAGATTGCACGTGCTACATTGCATATTGTTTTATTGCACCTGTTACAATGCATCATGTTAGATTGCAACTGTTACACTGCATCGTGTTAGATTGCACCTGATACAATGCATCCTGTTAGATTGCAGATGCTACAATGCATCTTAGAAGAGTGCACCTGCTGTAGTGCATCTTGTTAGATTGCACCTGCTACAACGCATCTTGTTAGATTGCAACTGTTACACTGCATCGTGTTAGATTGCACCTGATAGAATGCATATTGTTAGATTGTACCTATTACAATGCATCTTGTTAGATTGCACCTATTACAATGCCTCTTGTTAGATTGCACCTGCTACAATGCATATTGTTACATTTCACATGTTACAATGCATGCTGGTAGATTGCACCTATTACAATGCATCTTGGTAGATTGCAACTGTTACAATGCATCTTGTTAGATTGCAACTGTTACAATGCATCTTGTTAGATTGCACCTGTTGTAATACATGCTGGTAGATTGCACCTATTAGAATGCATATTGTTAGATTGCAAGTGTTACAATGCATATTGTTAGATTGCACCTTCTACCATGCATCTTGTTAGAGTGCAGATGCTACAATGCATCGTGTTAGATTGCAACTGTTACAGTAGGTCTTGTTAGAGTGCACCTATTACAATGCATCTTGTTAGATTGCACATATTACAATGCATCTTGCTGGATTGCAACTGTTAGACTGCATCGTGTTAGATTGCACCTGCTACAATGCATATTGTTAGATTGCACATGCTACCATGGATCTTGTTAGAGTGCAGATGCTACAATGCATCTTGGTAGATTGCACCTGCTACAGTGCATCTTGTTAGATTGCACCTGCTACAATGCATATTGTTAGACTGCACCTGTCACCTGCTACAATGCACATTGTTAGATTGCACCTGCTACCATGCATCTTGTTAGAGTGCAGATGCTACAATGCATCTTGGTAGATTGCACCTGCTACAGTACATCTTGTTAGATTGCACCTGCTCCAATGCATATTGTTAGATTGCACCTGCTACAATGCATATTGTTAGATTGCACCTGCTGCCATGCATCTTGTTATATTGCACCTGCCACAGTCATCTTGTTAGATTGCACGTACTACATAGCATATTGTTAGATTGCACCTGTTACAATGCATCATGTTAGATTGCAACTGTTACACGTCATCGTGTTAGATTGCACCTGATACAATGCATATTGTTAGACTGCACTTGTTACAATGTATCTTGTTAGATTGCACCTATTATAACGGATTGTGTTAGATTGCACTGGCTACAATGCATCTTGTTACATTGCACATGTTACAATGCATCTTGCTAGATTGCATCTGTTACAATGCATCTTGTTAGATTGTACCTGTTGTAATAAATGTTGGTAGATTGTACCAACTCCAATGCCTCGTGTTAGATTGCAGATGCTACAGTTCATCTTGTTAGATTGCAGCTATTACAATGCATGCTGGTAGATTGCACCTATTACAATGCATCTTGGTAGATTGCAACTGTTACAGTGCATCTTGTTAGATTGTAGCTATAACAATGCATGTTGGTAGATTGCAACTGTTACAGTACGTCTTGTTAGGTTGTAGCTACAACGATGCATGTTGGTAGATTGCAGCTATGACAATGCATCTTGTTAGATTGCACCTGCTACAGTGCATCTTATTAGATTGCACCTGCTACAATGCATATTGCTAGATTGCATCTGTTACAATGCATCTTGTTAGATTGCACATGCTACAGTGCATCTTGTTAGATTGCACCTGCTACAATGCATCTTGTTAGATTGCACCTGTTACAATGCATCTTGTTAGATTGCAACTGTTACACTGCATCGTGTTAGATTGCACCTTATACAATGCATATTCTTAGATTGCACCTGCTACCAGGCATCCTGTTAGGTTGCCGATGCCACGTGCATTTTGTAGATTGCACCTGCTACAGTGCATCTTGTTAGATTGCACCTGCTACAATGCATATTGTTAGACTGCACCTGTCACCTGCTACAATGCACATTGTTAGATTGCACCTGCTACCATGCATCTTGTTAGAGTGCAGATGCTACAATGCATCTTGGTAGATTGCACCTGCTACAGTACATCTTGTTAGATTGCACCTGCTCCAATGCATATTGTTAGATTGCACCTGCTACAATGCATATTGTTAGATTGCACCTGCTGCCATGCATCTTGTTATATTGCACCTGCCACAGTCATCTTGTTAGATTGCACGTACTACATAGCATATTGTTAGATTGCACCTGTTACAATGCATCATGTTAGATTGCAACTGTTACACGTCATCGTGTTAGATTGCACCTGATACAATGCATATTGTTAGACTGCACTTGTTACAATGTATCTTGTTAGATTGCACCTATTATAACGGATTGTGTTAGATTGCACTGGCTACAATGCATCTTGTTACATTGCACATGTTACAATGCATCTTGCTAGATTGCATCTGTTACAATGCATCTTGTTAGATTGTACCTGTTGTAATAAATGTTGGTAGATTGTACCAACTCCAATGCCTCGTGTTAGATTGCAGATGCTACAGTTCATCTTGTTAGATTGCAGCTATTACAATGCATGCTGGTAGATTGCACCTATTACAATGCATCTTGGTAGATTGCAACTGTTACAGTGCATCTTGTTAGATTGTAGCTATAACAATGCATGTTGGTAGATTGCAACTGTTACAGTACGTCTTGTTAGGTTGTAGCTACAACGATGCATGTTGGTAGATTGCAGCTATGACAATGCATCTTGTTAGATTGCACCTGCTACAGTGCATCTTATTAGATTGCACCTGCTACAATGCATATTGCTAGATTGCATCTGTTACAATGCATCTTGTTAGATTGCACATGCTACAGTGCATCTTGTTAGATTGCACCTGCTACAATGCATCTTGTTAGATTGCACCTGTTACAATGCATCTTGTTAGATTGCAACTGTTACACTGCATCGTGTTAGATTGCACCTTATACAATGCATATTCTTAGATTGCACCTGCTACCAGGCATCCTGTTAGGTTGCCGATGCCACGTGCATTTTGTAGATTGCACCTGCTACAGTGCATCTTGTTAGATTGGAACTGTTACAGTGCATCTTGTTAGATTGCAGCTACTACAATGAATGCTGGTGGATTGCACCTTTTACAATGCATCTTGGTAGATTGCAACTATTACAGTGCATCTTGTTAGATTGTTACTATTATAATGCAGGTTGTTAGATTGCACCTGTTAGAATGCATATTGTTAGATTGCACCTGTTAGAATGCATCTTGTCAGATTACAGATGCTACAATGCATCTTAGTAGAGTGCACCTGCTATAGTGCATCTTGTTAGATTGCACCTGCTACAACGCATCTTGTTAGATTGCAACTGTTACACTGCATCGTGTTAGATTGCACCTGATAGAATGCATATTGTTAGATTGTACCTGTTACAATGCATCTTGTTAGATTGCACCTATTACAATGCCTCTTGTTAGATTGCACCTGCTACAATGCATATTGTTACATTTCACATGTTACAATGCATGCTGGTAGATTGCACCTATTACAATGCATCTTGGTAGATTGCAACTGTTACAATGCTTCTTGTTAGATTGCAACTGTTACAATGCATCTTGTTAGATTGCACCTGTTGCAATGCATGCTGGTAGATTGCACCTATTACAATGCATCTTGTTAGATTGCAACAGTTACAATGCATCTTGTTAGATTGCAACTGTTGTAATGCATCTTGTTAGATTGCAACTGTTACAGTAGGTCTTGTTAGAGTGCACCTATTACAATGCATCTTGTTAGATTGCAACTGTTAGACTGCATCGTGTTAGATTGCACCTGCTACAATGCATATTGTTAGATTGCACCTGCTACCATGCATCTTGTTAGAGTGCAGATGCTACAATGCATTTTGGTAGATTGCACCTGCTACAGTGCATATTGTTAGACTGCACCTGTCACCTGCTACAATGCATATTGTTAGATTGCACCTGCTACCATACATCTTGTTAGAGTGCAGATGCTACAATGCATCTTGTTAGATTGCAACTGTTGCAGTAGGTCTTGTTAGAGTGCACCTATTACAATGCATCTTGTTAGATTGCACATATTACAATGCATCTTGCTAGATTGCAACTGTTAGACTGCATCGTGTCAGATTGCACCTGCTACAATGCATATTGTTAGATTGCACCTGCTACCATGGATCTTGTTAGAGTGCAGATGCTACAATGCATCTTGGTAGATTGCACCTGATACAGTGCATCTTGTTAGATTGCACCTGCTCCAATGCATCTTGCTATATTCCACCTGCTACAATGCATATTGTTACATTTCACATGTTACAATGCATGCTGGTAGATTGCACCTATTACAATGCATCTTGGTAGATTGCAACTGTTACAATGCATCTTGTTAGATTGCACCTGTTGCAATGCATGCTGGTAGATTGCACCAATTACAATGCATCTTGTTAGATTGCAACCGTTACAATGCATCTTGTTAGATTGCAACTGTTGTAATGCATCTTGTTAGATGGCAACTGTTACAGTAGGTCTTGTTAGAGTGCACCTATTACAATGCATCTTGTTAGATTGCACATATTACAATGCATCTTGCTAGATTGCAACTGTTAGACTGCATCGTGTTAGATTGCACCTGCTACAATGCATATTGTTAGATTGCACCTGCTACCATGCATCTTGTTAGAGTGCAGATGCTACAATGCATCTTGGTAGATTGCACCTGCTACAGTGCATCTTGTTAGATTGCACCTGCTACAATGCATATTGTTAGACTGCACCTGTCACCTGCTACAATGCATATTGTTAGATTGCACCTGCTACCATACATCTTGTTAGAGTGCAGATGCTACAATGCATCTTGTTAGATTGCAACTGTTACAGTAGGTCTTGTTAGAGTGCACCTATTACAATGCATCTTGTTAGATTGCACATATTACAATGCATCTTGCTAGATTGCAACTGTTAGACTGCATCGTGTCAGATTGCACCTGCTACAATGCATATTGTTAGACTGCACCTGTCACCTGCTACAATGCATATTGTTAGATTGCACCTGCTACCATGCATCTTGTTAGAGTGCAGATGCTACAATGCATCTTGGTAGATTGCACCTGCTACAGTGCATCTTGTTAGATTGCACCTGCTCCAATGCATATTGTTAGATTGCACCTGCTACAATGCATATTGTTAGATTGCACCTGCTGCCATGCATCTTGTTAGAGTGCATATGCTACAATGCATCTTGGTAGATTGCACCTGCCACAGTGCATCTTGTTAGATTGCACGTACTACATAGCACATTGTTAGATTGCACCTGTTACAATGCATCATGTTAGATTGCAACTGTTACACGGCATCGTGTTAGATTGCACCTGATACAATGCATATTGTTAGACTGCACTTGTTACAATGTATCTTGTTAGATTGCACCTATTATAAGGGATTGTGTTAGATTGCACTGGCTACAATGCATCTTGTTACATTGCACATGTTACAATGCATCTTGCTAGATTGCATCTGTTACTATGCATCTTGGTAGATTGTACCTGTTGTAATGCATGTTGGTAGATTGTACCTACTCCAATACATCGTGTTAGATTGCAGATGCTACAGTTCATCTTGTTAGATTGCAGCTATTACAATGCATGCTGGTAGATTGCACCTATTACAATGCATCTTGGTAGATTGCACCTGCTACAGTGCATCTTGTTAGATTGCACATACTACAGTGCATCTTGTTAGATTGCATCTGCTACAGTGCATCTTGTTAGATTGCACCTGTTACAATGCATCTTGCTAGATTGCAACTGTTACACTGCATCGTGTTAGATTGCACCTGATACAATGCATATTGTTAGATTGCACCTGTCACCTGCTACAATGCATATTGTTAGATTGCACCTGCTACCATGCATCTTGTTAGAGTGCAGATGCTACAATGCATCTTGGTAGATTGCACCTGCTACAATGCATATTGTTACATTTCACATGTTACAATGCATGCTGGTAGATTGCACCTATTACAATGCATCTTGGTAGATTGCAACTGTTACAATGCATCTTGTTAGACTGCAACTGTTACAATGCATGTTGTTAGATTGCACCTCTTGCAATGCATGCTGGTAGATTGCCCCTATTACAATGCATCTTGTTAGATTGCAACTGTTACAATGCATCTTGTTAGATTGCAACTGTTGTAATGCATCTTGTTAGATGGCAACTGTTACAGTAGGTCTTGTTAGAGTGCAACTATTACAATGCATCTTGTTAGATTGCACATATTACCATGCATCTTACTAGATTGCAACTGTTAGACTGCATCGTGTTAGATTGTACTTGTTGTAATGCATGTTGGTAGATTGTACCTACTCCAATACATCGTGTTAGATTGCAGATGCTACAGTTCATCTTGTTAGATTGCAGCTATTACAATGCATGCTGGTAGATTGCACCTATTACAATGCATCTTGGTAGATTGCACCTGCTACAGTGCATCTTGTTAGATTGCACATGCTACAGTTCATCTTGTTAGATTGCATCTGCTACAGTGCATCTTGTTAGATTGCACCTGTTACAATGCATCTTGCTAGATTGCAACTGTTACACTGCATCGTGTTAGATTGCACCTGATACAATGCATATTGTTAGATTGCACCTGCTGCCATGCATCTTGTTAGGTTGCAGATGCCACGTGCATTTTGTAGATTGCACCTGCTACAGTGCATCTTGTTAGATTGGAACTGTTACAGTGCATCTTGTTAGATTGCAGCTACTACAATGAATGCTGGTGGATTGCACCTTTTACAATGCATCTTGGTAGATTGCAACTATTACAGTGCATCTTGTTAGATTGCAACTATTATAATGCAGGTTGTTAGATTGCACCTATTACAATGCATCTTCTTAGATTGCAACTGTTACAGTGCATCTTGTTAGATTGCAACTGTTACAATGCATCTTGTTAGATTGCAACTATTATAATGCAGGTTGTTAGATTGCACCTTTTACAATGCATCTTGTTAGATTGCAACTGTTGCAATGCATCTTGTTAGATTGCAACTATTATAATGCAGGTTGTTAGATTGCACCTATTACAATGCATCTTGTTAGATTGCAACTGTTACAATGCATCTTGTTAGATTGCAACTGTTACACTGCATCGTGTTAGATTGCACCTGCTACAATGCATATTGTTAGATTGCACCTGCTGCCATGCATCTTGTTAGAGTGCATATGCTACAATGCTTCTTGGTAGATTGCACCTGCTACAGTGCATCTTGTTAGATTGCACGTGCTACATTGCATATTGTTTGATTGCACCTGTTACACTGCATCGTGTTAGATTGCACCTGATACAATGCATATTGTTAGATTGCACCTGCTACAATGCATCCTGTTAGATTGCAGATGCTACAATGCATATTGTTAGATTGCACCTGTTAGAATGCATCTTGTCAGATTGCAGATGCTACAATGCATCTTGGTAGATTGCAACCTTTACAGTGCGTCTTGTTAGATTATAGCTATAACAATGCATATTGTTAGATTGCACCTGCTACCATGCATCTTGTTAGGTTGCAGATGCCACGTGCATTTGGTAGATTGCACCTGCTACAGTGCATCTTGTTAGATTGGAACTGTTACAGTGCACCTTGTTAGATTGCAGCTATTACAATGAATGCTGGTGGATTGCACCTTTTACAATGCATCTTGGTAGAGTGCAACTATTACAGTGCAGGTTGTTAGATTGCAACTATTATAATGCAGGTTGTTAGATTGCACCTATTACAATGCATCTTGTTAGAGTGCAACTGTTACAATGCATCTTGTTAAATTGCAACTGTTACACTGCATCGTGTTAGATTGCACCTGCTACAATGCATATTGTTAGATTGCAGCTGCTGCCATGCATCTTGTTAGAGTGCATATGCTACAATGCATCATGTTAGATTGCACGTGCTACATTGCATATTGTTTGATTGCACCTGTTACAATGCATCATGTTAGATTGCAACTGTTACACTGCATCGTGTTAGATTGCACCTGATACAATGCATTTTGTTAGATTGCAGATGCTACAATGCATATTGTTAGATTGCACCTGTTAGAATGCATCTTGTCAGATTGCAGATGCTATAATGCATCTTAGTAGAGTGCACCTGCTACAGTGCATCTTGTTAGATTGCACGTGCTACAGTGCATATTGTTTGATTGGAACGGTTACAGTGCATCTTGTTAGATTGCAGCTATTACAATGAATGCTGGTGGATTGCACCTTTTACAATGCATCTTGGTAGATTGCAACTATTACAGTGCATCTTGTTAGATTGCAACTATTATAATGCAGGTTGGTAAATTGCACCTATTACAATGCATCTTGTTGGATTGCAACTGTTACAATGCATCTTGTTATATTGCAACTGTTGCAATGCATCGTGTTAGATTGCAACTGTTACAATGCATCTTGTTAGATTGCACTTGCTACAATGCATCTTGTTAGATTTCACCTGCTACAATGCATATTGTTAGATTGCACCTGTTACAATGCATCTTGATTGATTGCAACTGTTACAATGCATCTTGTTAGATTGCAACTGTTGCAATGCATCTTGTTAGATTGCAACTGTTACAATGCATCTTGTTAGATTGCACCTGCTACAATGCATCTTGTTAGATTGCACCTGCTACAATGCATCTTGTTAGATTGCAACTGTTACAATGCATCTTGTTAGATTGCAACTGTTGCAATGCATCTTGTTAGATTGCAACTGTTACAATGCATCTTGTTAGATTGCACCTGCTACAATGCATCTTGTTAGATTGCACCTGTTACAATGCATCTTGATAGATTGCACATATTACAATGCATGTTGTTAGATTGCACCTGTTACAATGCCTCTTGTTACATGTGTTTTAAACTGAGCTAAGGATGCTACCAGTAGCATACTCTATTCGGTCTCCAGCCAACTTCCCACAATTCATTGTGCTTACTACAGTTTAACATTAACCAGAACAATGTACCAGGGTACAGTGTTGTTACCAATAAACTGTAGTAAGCGCAATGAATTGTGGGAAGTTGACTCGAGACTGAATATCAGTATAGATATGAAACATTATTAATACATGTGTAATGGATCTCATGCACATGCAATATTCATAATGTGCCCTTCAAATGAAACCATCAATGTATTGTTAATTTCTACACATAGTGTGCTATATGTAATTTTTATTTACCAGAAATTACTGGGTGAATAACTGGCACTGGTTGTTCTGTAACAGCTGAAATTTCAAAATAAACAAAACAAACAATATCATATATTATGTAAGCATAGCACATATATACCAAAACATTATGCTTTAAATAAATCATATATCAACCAGTACAATACCATACTTTGAAAATGGAGCATACATTCCAGACCACCTTAAATAAAACTGCATAATTCATAGTAGGAACACCGTTTAGAATATTTGGTCACGAATACTACAAACTGAACAATTGTAAGATTGGTTAAAGCATTTGAGTAGATAAGGTATCGTTTATCTGCACTAATGTTTAGATAGATAACTACATCTGTATCATAGACTGGAGATACAGGACTATGTATAAGGGATATACTATTCTACAAAACCATGCATTAAACACTGCACTCATCTAGGCAATGGACCTTTCCATATTTATCCATCCATAATATGACGTAATAATCAACAACGTGACGTGTAGGATGACGTCATAATCATGATGTCATGAATGACCCAATATAATCCGTCTTTAATGCATACTAGTCCGAGACATTGTACGAATTGATGGGCTTTACCCTTTAATAAACATTCAGTTAACTATTTTGAAACTAATTCGACTGGCCGCTGTTGCTACCATAGCAGCAACAGCAGCCAGTCAAATTAGTTTCAAAATATTTAACAGCGTACCTGTATAGTTTTCTAGAAATTGATAGTCAGCGAGTTCAGAGATAGATCGATCCCAACACGGATGAGCTATGTTTGGAGCTTAGACAGAGATGGGCGGAGCATAGCTAAAACTGGAAAGGTCCATTGGCATGCAACTCGAGTAGCTGGCACTAGTTTTCTTGCCTCTTCATAAAGTGTGTCAACAAGGATAATAGTAAAAATATAATTAAGTACATGATCGCTTAGAAAGTATTTGCCAAGTATAAAGATAAATAACTTCTTATTATTATACCTATGCAAACTGAAGAGAATATTTTCTCATCAATCTCGTCCAGTGCTGAGAAGTCTTTTACAATGAATCTGTAGTCGTCCAAAGGCTTATTTGCGATTCCATCTAACTCTCTAGTGTCTGCTAAGCCAATACCAATAGCAAATACCTTAATCCCTTTGTTTCTGGCTTCTTCTGCTTCAGGAATTGTTCGTCTTGAATTAATATTAGAGACACCATCTGTTACAATGATTGCTATATTTGCTACATCAGGTCGATCCCCATTTTCAGTTGTAAACATCGTATTATGCATTGTTTCTAAAGCATCTGCAGTGTTCGTGCTTCCAAATATATAAGGGATGTTACCAATTGCTTCCAATAATGCCGTCTTTGTATGGTATTCATTCAAATGGAACTGTATACGAACATCACTACTGTAAATCACTACACCTACACGTACTAATCCACTATCTACATCGGCAGGCTCTAGTAAATCTTGTACAAACTTAAGCATGATGTTAAAGTTAGTTTCAGATACACTTGTTGACGCATCAAGGACAATCACGATGTCCGTTCTACTAGAGGCACAATCTGTTAGAATTAATTCAAATGAGAAACAAAATTGCATATTTAATACTAAATGTGCTAAGGTATCCCACTTATCTTATGTTAGCAACATATTTTGTTAAATAGGAATGTATTCACCATATTAATTCATTCAAATCTCACATGGTTATCAAAATTAAGGCACCTATAAATACCAATTTAATAAAACAAAATACACATAGATTTGCATATCACAAAGCTTGGAGATCTGAAATATTATTATTTGCTGAGAGAGAGAGAGAGAGAGAGAGAGAGAGAGAGAGAGAGAGAGAGAGAGAGAGAGAGAGAGAGAGAGAGAGAGAGAGAGAGAGAGAGAGAGAGAGAGAGAGAGAGAGAGAGAGAGAAAAGGGGGGGGGGGGATTGGACACAGACAATTTGCTCTTCAAATCTGCAGCCAGTGTTGACTGAAAGCTATGCACAACTTTCACACGCACATTATTGTCAAAGAATACAACAACTTTGTCATATTTTCTTCTAGAAAGGCATACACTTGTACACGATAGCATTGAAATACGTGCGGTTGCTGTGGATACGTCTTACTGGCTTACTCATCAATAGCTAGCTGACAAATAACCAGTTGTACGTGCAGACTGGGACTTTATACACCCCTAAATCGATTCAGGAATGTCGGTTTCTCAAAATGCCAACCGACTAATAAGCATTGCTAACTTTCTGCCATTGGGAAGAGGGAATAGAAGCCGGTCTATAACTAACATTCATTAACCTATCCAAGACAGATCTTATTCAAATTCAAACTTTCTCTATTGTGTTCCTAAAACAGCAAGGCTAATTGTCAAACGGAAGGATTCAGTGATGCATGAACGTTTCATTAAATTATCCAAATGTTAATTTTTTACCAAGCTTGGTTATTTTTGATGGAATTTTCATGTTGAAAATGTTCATGTTCAAAATACCATATCTCATCTAATTCTTACTAGAAAGATGTTAGTTGTTAATATTCACAGCCATGCAGAAGAACTTCACGGAGACGCTAAACTCAAAACCCAGAGAATGCCCTCCCGCTGAATAGATATTTAGAGCTAGCATGCCCAATGGAGGAATCCAGTTTTAACTTTGCATCGCCCATCTATAGCTAAGCTCCACCCACTATTTTCCCTTTTGGGATCGATCGATTTCTGCCCTCCATAAATCTCAATTTCCAAACAAGAGACGCTGTTGCAATGCAACCATGAAGACCGGCTTTACGACTTCGCAATGGATTATGAAGCTTAACTCCAAACATAAAATAAATATAGAAGGCTGATCAATACACTTATCAATGACATTGTCATGTGGCCTTCTGAGCCAAAAGTAATTTCCCATCACCTTTCATTATGAACTACTAAGTTGAGCTAAACACAAAATGTTAATGCTAAAAAACGGCAATAAGCAATATCACAACAATATTGACTTATGACATTTTGGCCCAAAGGTCATTGTGTCATGTGCTCTCCTTATAAAGAAGTGTGTCCAGGAAGATTCACTAAACATGAGATATGAACTGATAAGTTGAGACAAACACAAACTGTTAATGCTGAAAAAAGCAGAATTATTACCAATTTCACAATAGCCTTCACTTTTGCCCTTTTCACCCCAACATCATTGTGTGATGCCCTCCAAAAGTAAGGAAACATGTGCCCATGTTTGGGTTCGGTATACCTAATCCAAGATTAGATAGGAACTGCTAAGTTGAGCTAATTGCAAAATATTAACATCAAAAAAGGAAAGTTTTACCAGTGTCCCGGTGCCCTTGACCTCGGTCTACTGGACACCAAAGTCATTATGTGTCCAAGTTTGGGTCCAGTATGATTGACCACAGTTGAGATATGACCAAGGTTTTACCAAGGCCACATAATGACAGATATGACCAGCTAGGTTTTACCAAGGTCATATTGTGACAGATATGAACGGCTAAGCTGAAGTATTGTTTGTTGCGAAACCCCTTGAGTTTTGTAATTATCAGACTGACCTTGACCCCTTGATTGTGTCATGCTATGCCATTATAAGGAAGTATGTGTCTGAATGTGGACCATGTAGGCATAACCTGCATTTTGAACAAGTACATTGTGGCATTGCTCTTTGACCTTTGATCTCAACATTATTGTGTGATACCATGTCATTATAATGTAGTATGTGTCCAAGTTTGGCTCCAGTATGAACAACAAAACATGAGATATAAATATAAGTGTATAAAAGTTGAGCTCAACGCAAATTGGACGGCGCCGACGCCGCCCCACCGCCCCCACCGCCGCTGGTTGGCGACGGACAGCGTATCACAATAGCTTTGATTTACTTCGCAAAGTCGAGATAAAAACTATACAGGTAATCGGTTCAACATTTGGAGCTAATTTGACTGGGTGCAACAGCGCCCAGGAAAATTAGTCTCAAAATATTCAACAAAATGTTTATTAAATAGTAAAGACATGCAATTCGAATAACTTGATGGACTATTACGCGTTTATGATGTTTATAATCGCGTCATTGATAACGTCAGCCTATAAATGACGTAATTGATTATGACGTCATATGATTGACTGAGACTGGGTTCCTCTATTCCAATGAGGCTAACTACAGTTATATTAGCATATAGCATGTAGGGATTACGCATGAGGGTTCAATCCTTCCTATCCATATCTATCAATTTCCTGACACTTTTAAAAGGATCGGTGAGTCGTAGCCATCCTGAATATTTAGCGAATGTTTGAAGTTTTTCAAAAATTATATCGTCTAAGGGCATAAGGTTGGCTACGAAAAAAACTCGTAAAATGTAGTCTAAGCACTTAGATTAGCCACAGTTCTTGAAGAGAGCCTTATCCGTTGATTGGCTGGAAGGGAATATTTTGCAATAAACGTCCTAAGGAATTCAAGGTTGCATGATAGATGTTATTGAAAACACCTGTCCTGATGTACATTGACAGTAGTAGTAGTAGTAGTAGTAGTAGTAGTAGTAGTAGTAGTAGTAGTAGTAGTAGTAGTAGTAGTAGTAGTAGTAGTAGTAGTAGTAGTAGTAGTAGTAGCGTAGTAGTGGTGGTGGTGGTGGTGGCAGTAGTAGTACCCCTACAACCTTTTAGCCCATGGGCCCCAAATAGGCCGCGATTCTGACAGCAGCCTTCAGTTAGTTTTAATATATATGTACTCCTCTGGTGCTCACTTACAATATATCATAGGCGTACAGACGAATATACCGAGAATTGCGAGTGACACCATATTGCGAGTGATGTTTCTTGTGCAGTCAAATACCAAGTAACATCCCACACTCGGGCGATATCCACAGGCTTAAGAACTGCAGGGGTGGGGTTGCGGGTGCTAGAGCCCTATCACCACAAGGGTTCCCCCTCCCATAGTGTATCCCCATAGCACCGCTATGTTTTCATCACACCCATAGTGTAACCTCATACACCCCCCCCCACCCCCACCCCCACGCACACACCAGGATCCACATATGTTTTACACCCCTTTGACCGTAACCACGTTACGTGGCCAAGGTGCGCGTGTTTCTATCTTCTACACATTATCGTTGTTGTACCTGGTCGCAAGGCCGTTGTAGTTGGCGGTAAAGTACTAGTAACTGTGGTCGCCCTTGGGGTTGTCCTCGAAATAGCAGCAACTAATAATAATAATAATAATAATAATAATAATAATAATAATAATAATAATAATAATAATAATAATAATAATAATAATAATAATAATGAGGAGGAGAAGGAGGGGCAGGGGGAGGAGGAGGAGGAGGTGGAGGAGGAGGAGGAGGAAGAAGAGGAGGAGGAGGAGGAGGAGGAGGATGAGGAAGAAGAGGAGGACGGGGGGAGGTGGGAGGAGGAGGAGGGGATGATGTGGGAGGAGAGGAGGAGGAGGATGGGGAGGAGGAGAAGGTGGAGGAGGAAGAGGAGGGAGGAGGAGGGGAGAAGGTGGTGGAGGGGGAGGAGGAGGACGACGACGATGGCGATGACGACGATGACGCGAGGGAGGATGAGGAGCGGAAGAAGATGGATTGATTTAGAAAACAGAATTAACCGAACTAAATTGATCAAATCTGTATTTATTATCAATTCTTTTAAATGTTTACCTGTCGCATTTCTGTGGATTACATTTTCCATGGGGTAAGCCCTAGATATGCTGAGTATTTTGAAACCAATCTGACAAAAAGTTGCTTCTGGCTATGCAACAACTTTCAGTCGAAGGGTTATAAAAATGTTCAGCAAGTCCAGACTCATTGCTCATTGATATTATTGTCTGGTGGTTTGCAGCAGTCTAGCGGTTAATATACCTGTCTCAGATAAATCCTTTGACAAAGTTTGCAGCATGTATATATACACCTGTGCAAAAGTTAAGCACCACCATATTTTTACGCACATGCGAGGGTATATTCATGTGCTATGAAGAAAGCAATAGCATAAACATTTATGTACTCATCCATCTTAGTGCAAGAGGTAATAATGCAACTAGAGGAATGCTGATTATGATGGTGGGGAAACACTGTATGTTTTTGTTTGAACTTGAAAACGAGGCCTGAATATGGTTACGTTGACACAACTGACAACTATTGCCCTACAGTTGACACACGTGGCTAGATTGTCATTAATGGTGTCTGAAAACGAAGTTTAACATATGTGCACGAGTTTGAGACTGTCATTATTAATACCGGGTATATCCACCTTGTGCCTGGATGACGGCCTGGACACGACGTCTCATGCTGGTCACCAACTGACTGATACGCCTTTGTGGTATTCGTTGCCATTCAAGATGGAGTGCGTTTGTTAATTCCTGTAGGTTCTGCACAGGAGGATCCCTCCTTCTCACCATGTTTCCCAGAATGTCCCAGATATGCTCAATAGGGTTCATGTCAGGGCTCCTTGCTGGCCATGGTAGGGTTTCGATGGAATTCTGGCGGAGGTATTCATGCACAGCTCTAGCACGATGTGGTCGGGCGTTGTCATCCATGAATATAGGGTGGGTTCCAGGTGCATGATTTACAAAATGAGGGACCACAACTCTATCCAGTATGGAATCTTGATATCTTTGTCCATTTAGTGTTCCAGGTACAGTCAACAGATCCAGCTTACAATCAAATGAGATGCACCCCCATATCATAACGGAACCTCCACCAAATGGAACTTCTTCCATGATGTTACGTTGGTCGTACGCCGTGCGTCTGGACCTCCATACACGAGTTCGACCATCTGTGGCATGAAGCAGGAACCGACTTTCATCGGACCAGTGTACCCGTCTCCAGGATCTCATGTTCCAGTGTCTTCTTTCGTTGCACCACCTCAGACGCTCCTCTTTGTGGTGTGCAGTGAGGAGAGGACGTCTGACAGGTCTCCTAGCTTTCATGCCAGCAGCATACAGTCTCCTTTTGACGGTAGACATTGACACTCTATTGCGCGTTTCCCATTGCTGGCTGAGCACTCTGCTGTTGGTGAATGGAGATCTCCTAACAAGGCGTACTAGGGCTCGATCATCACGGGCAGTAGTCTTCTTCGGTCTTCCAGATCTAGGCCTGTCCTTCACCTCGTTAGTTTGCCCATGTTTTGCAATCAAACGACTGATTACAGTATGGTTAATGTTCAGCTGTCTGCCAATCTCTCTGCATGACATACCAGTGGTATGCATGCCTATGATTTGCCATTTCACACGATCACTTAACCTTCGTCTTGCCATAGCGGTTCACAATCAAGAGCTAATTCTCTCTGTACAAATAAACCACGGTCATGAACACAAAATTCCTAATCTTGTCGCCTAAATCTGTATGTAATGTTCTACACCTCAAACTGGACTTTTACATAACTGAACACGTGTGCTGTTTCCCGCCACGCACGGACATCAAGCGGCGTGAAGTCATGCATGCATGTGCATTTCGTACTTGGAATTATGTCAGCTAACGCGGGGACAAAAAGTATGGCAGCCTAGTTGTACCATCATGTTTCTACGTTCTATTGTTTTTGCTGGTGCTTAACTTTTGCACAGGTGTATACATCAAAACTAGCTTAAACTACTAAATTTATTTCATTTTATTACCGATACTGAAACCGTGTTGCCGTCTTAACGTACCAAGATACCATATCATATAAACAAAAATGTATAGCAAGCATATAATACTGATTTAATTCAACTTTCCTTACATTTCTTGATCCTGTACGAGATAATATCAGACGTCTCAGAGAGTTCGCTCAAAGCACCGACATTGATAGAGTTCTCATCTGCTGGTGAACTAGCCGCGTCACGAATCTCTCCTAAATAAAAAGAAACAGAATGTCATTGATGTTAAATTAAATTTAACAAAGGTTAATACGCACAATATTTAAAACTGCAACAGATGGATCAATGGATGAATCCGATCAATCGATCAAGCAATATGGCGTCCAATTACATCACACGTAGGCTTACGTCACGCTCACAAGTGACGGAAATACTCCTTCATGCAGATGGAATAGTCCTCCAAGTGTATGAATTGTATGTCTTTGATAAATGTACTATTTAATACACATTCTGTTGAGAATTTTGAAACTAATTTAGCTAGGCGCGGTTACTGTCATTGGCAGCAATAGCTGCAAGTCAAGTTAGTCTCAAAATAATCAACAGCTTACCTGTCTAACTACCTTGATATTGTGAGTCTGGATATCCATGGTTCGATCGATCCTAACGTTAATAAAGTGTGGATGGAGCTTAGCTAGAAATATGCCGGGGGTGGGGTGGGGGTGGGGTGGTGGTGGGGGGGGGGAGGTATCTAGAACCGGATGACTCTATTGTTGGCATGTTCATCACATTGCTAGCTAAGCTCCGCCACATTTTAACACGTGTTGGAATTGATCTGAAACTTTGACTCCTGAATTGCCTTAATATAAATTTCACGGTACCGATACAGGTAAGATGTTGAATAGTCAAATTAGGTTCAAAATATTCAACAGACATTGATAGAATTATCATCTGCTGTTAATAAGAACCGTATTGAAGAATACACATTAGGTTTTAATTTTTTCAGCTATGGCACGCCCAATTCTGGATAGGCTCCGCCCACTTTTTGCAATTGTTGGGATCGATTTGTATAACTTGAACCCTGAATTCTCAGAATCCCATTTTCAAGGTAACTATACAGGTAATCTGTTAAATATTCTGAAAGTAAGTTGCCTATGCCATCAACAACGTCCAGTCAAATTAGTTCCAAAATATTCAATAGAAAGCTTATTAAATAGTAAATCCATCAAAGACATACAATTCGTTCACTTGACGGACTATTCAATGTTCATGACGGACCTAGAAACGTCATTCATGACATAATACACTTTAAGTGACAGATCAGATCTATTTATTATTTAAAGGGGAAACGTATAAACATGTGATATATTAACATATGACTTACACAGAGCAGTTATTGATAGCTACGACTTTTGCACAGCTATGGCAATCAATCCATTTTCAAATAATAGTAGTTACAATATTTACGGAATAGAACAATGAAATCATTTAGATTACTGAGTAGGTAATGGACTGTGTTGATTTAACTGATTTTTCAGGTAAACATGGGCATATATACCGTCTGTATGGACTTTTCAATTTTAGCTATGCCCGGAACATCCCTAGTTAAGCTCGGCCCATACCTCGCTCGTGTTGGGATCGAGCGATGGCTACACTACCTGACTATCAATGGACATTTCATGTTTTAGCTATGCCCCGCCCATCTCTAGCTAAGCTCCACCCACACCTCGCTTGTGTTGGGACCGATCGATCTCTGGACACCCTGACTATCAATTTCCAAAAGACTACACAGGTAAGCTGTTGAATATTTTTGAAAGTAATTTGACTGGGTGCTGCTGCTTCCTAAGGCAGCAAGAGCGCCCAGTCAAATTAGTTTCAAAGTATTCAACAGCATGTTTATTAAATAGCAAAGAATTACAAAGACATACAATTCATACAACGTGTTGGACCATTTGAGATTTGGTGACAGTCTATATGGAACCCTTTGTGACGTAATGATTATGACGTCATCATACACGCACTGAGCTGATTATGACGTCATACGAGGTCTGATGATGAATGGATACTCTGGAAAGGTGAATTTCCAGAAGACTATAACGGTAAGGAAAAGTTTGAAACTAGTTTGACTGGGTGCTGTTGCTGCCTATAGTTTCAAAATATTGAACAGCATGTTTTAAGTAGTAAACCCAATTCGTACAAACAACACATAGTCCGTCTTCAATTAAAGATGCATTACCTCTGAGATATAAATAAATTTGGAAATTTCGGTATTTTTGCTGTAATAACTAATATAATGGTCTCGATGTATTAAGTACATACTAACTTTTATACATATATTCCGACCCCGTCACACATATTTGTTATTTGTTGTTTTTTCTGGAAACTCGTGCACGCGTATGAGATTTCATTTTAGGGAAGCGTTATATTTACGAAACAATCCAATTGGAAAGAACTCAGAAAATCTTAAATATGTCTAGACAGTTCGCCGGCGAGAGACAAAATAATAACGACACGGTGATCGCCGATCGGCAACATGAAAGAGCTACACGCGGCGAGTACTGAAACCGCAAAAAATTATATCGGGACATCAAACAAATAAGCTGCATAATAATATTTTTTGTTTATAAAAGACCAGTAATGAACCCAAGCCACTGCTAAGTACCGAATACTCTGGGTTTCTGCGAAACGGAGATGCAGGCGACCGTCAGATCTGTGTTTACATTTTTTATATTTGTCAAATTCATAATTTGCATCTTCTTGGATATTGAGTAGTCGTTTATATAAGAATTGATGTTAAAATAAGAGTATTGACCCACTGGAAGCGTTTTATGGACATGGTTCCATATATTAAATTTATAACTCCAGCCAGTATGGTCCATTTAAGCGGTCGTGACGTATTTATCTACGTCATTCATGACGTCATTAATTATGCTGTCATCCTAAACGTCACGTTGTTGATTATGATTATATGATCGATGGATAAACTTAAAAGGCCCATTGCCTTTAGCATATGCACATTTTAATAACATTTTTACCATCATTTCTTATGGCCAGTCCAACTGTAAAGATATGAGCACCATTCTGTTTCAGAGTTTCAGCTTGCTGTATGGTTGACTGTCGGTTAACAGATTCCTTGCCAGTCACCAAAATGACGACATTCTTTGCCGAAGGTCGGTCACCATTATTCTCCTTAAACATCCTTGTATGTACCGTCCTAAATGCAGCAGCTGTGTTTGTCTGTCCGGGTCTGTACCTGACGTTTCTCACTGCCTGTTGTGCACGCCCTGTACTGATGTACTCATCCAAGTTGTACCTGATAATGATACATGTACTTGTTATATACGTAGGTCAACATGATCAACATTTCACTGCTCAGTGAACATGACAGAGATCGTCAATGGAACACTAAATCCTGGTCATACACTATTTAAATCTTCAATTCCCAAAATCGCAAGATCAATTACAGGGCGCGCACAAGACGCAGTGGGTAATATCACGGGAGCTCCCATTCAAATTAGATTACAAATCCTCAACAGATTGTTTATTAAATTGTAAATTCACCTAATATATTTCCTACACATGAATTAATGGAGAACAGTAAGGTCATGAAAAATAATGAACTAAATAACGCCAAACCGAAAGTGTATCTCCAACATAAGGAAGTTACATTTGTCACTTTGGCGAACTTCCATACAGAGGTAGATACGTCATAATCAACTACGTGACGTGTATGATGACGTGATAATCAATTACGTCATGAATGACGTAGATAAGTGCATCACGAATGCTTACCGGAGGATTCCAGTTTTTCCATCAATCACATGATGTCATAATCAACGTGAAGTGTGGGATGACGTCATAATTAATTACGTCATGAATGATGTAGATAAGTGCATCACGAGCGCGTACTGGAGGATTCCAGTTTATCCATCAATCACATGATGTCATAATCAACGTGAAGTGTGGGATGACGGCATAATCAATTACGTCATGAATGATGTAGGCAAGTTTTTCACGAACGCTTAATTGTTGATGGACAACCATTGTTGTATGATTGTATTTCTTTGCTATTTAATAAACATGATGTTGAATATCAATTTGACTGGGCGCTGTTGCTGCCATATGTATAGGCAGCAACAGCACGCAGTCAAATTAGTGTCAAAATATTTCAACAGCTTACTTGTATAGTTTTCTGGAAATTAATAGTTAAGGAGTTCAGGGATCGATCGATCCCAACACAAGCGATGTGTGGGTGGAACTTAGCTAAAGATGGGCGAGGCGTAGCTAAAACAGGATCCCTCCATTAATAAATATGGTGATTTCAAAACCATTATGACAATTTTAAAATCACTACCCTTGCCGTTGCATATCATAGTAGCATGGCATATTTATCATGATTCACTTGAAGCATTTGGCAGAGCTAATGATTCTTGTTGAGGACCAGCAAAATTGGCCAAAGAAGAAGCACCCGAGGGAGTTAAGGATTCGTGTTGAGGACCAGAAACATTGGCCAAAGAAGGAGCACCCGAGGGAGTTAATGATTCTTGTTGAGGACCAGAAACATTGGCCAAAGCGGAAGCACCTGCGGGAGCTTCAGATTTTTGTTGAAGACCAGAAACATTGGCCAAAGAAGAAGCTCCTGCGAGAGCTAAGGATTCTTGTTGAGGACCAGAAACATTGGCCAAAGAGGAAGCAGCCGAGGGAGCTCAGGAGTCTTGTTGAGGACCAGAAACTTTGGACAAAGATGAAGCGCTTGAGAGAGCTAAGGATTTTTGTTGAGGACCAGAAATATTGGCCAAGAAAGAAGCAGCCAAGGGAACTAAGGAGTCTTGTTGAGGACCAGAAACATTGGGCAAAGAGAAAGCACATGAGAGAGCTAAGTATTCTTGTTGAGGACTAGAAGCATTGGCCAAAGACGAAGCACATGAGGGAGCTAAGGAGGAGTTTTGTTGAGGACCGGAAACATTGGCCAAAGGAGAAGCAGCCGAGGGAGCTAAGGAGTTTTGTCGAGCACCAGAAACATTGGGCAAAGAGGAAGCACATGAGAGAGCTAAGTATTTTAGTTGAGGACCAGAAGCATTGGCCAAAGAAGAAGCGCCTGAGGGAGCTAAGGATTCTTGTTGAGGACCAGAATCATTGACCAAAAAGAAGCACTCAAAGGAGTAATTGATTCTTGTTGAGGACCAAACACATTGACCAAAGAGGAAGCACCTGCGGGGGCTGTGGATTTTTGTTGAGTACCAGAAATATTGGCCAAAGAGGAAGAAGCACTTAAGGGACCTAATGATTCTTGTTGAGGACCAGAAACATGATGAAGCATGTGAGAGAGCTAAGTATTTTTGTTGAGGACCAGAAGCATTAGCCAAAGAAGAAACACCCGAGGGAGTTAATGATTTTTGTTGAAGACCAGAAACATTGGCCAAAGGAGAAGCTCCTGCGAGAGCTAAGGATTCTTGTTGAGGACCAGAAACATTGGCCAAAGAGGAAGCAGCCGAGGGAGCTCAGGAGTCTTGTTGAGGAGCAGACACTTTGGACAAAGATGAAGCGCTTGAGAGAGCTAAGGATTTTTGTTGAGGACCAGAAACATTGGCCAAGAAAGAAGCAGCTGAGGGAACTAAGGCGTCTTGTTGAGGACCAGAAACATTGGGCAAAGAGGAAGCACATGAGAGAGCTAAGTATTCTTGTTGAGGAATAGAAGCATTGGCCAAAGACGAAGCACATGAGAGAGCTAAGGAGGAGTCTTGTTGAGGACCGGAAACATTGGCCAAAGAAGAAGCAGCCGAGGGAGCTAAGGAGTCTTGTTGAGCACCAGAAACATTGGGCAAAGAGGAAGCACATGAGAGAGCTAAGTATTTTAGTTGAGGACCAGAAGCATTGGCTAAAGAAGAAGCAAATGAGGGAGCTAGGGATTCTTGTTGCAGACCAGAAACAGTGGCCAAAGAAGAAGCACCTGAGGGAGCTAAGGATTCTTGTTGAGGACGAGAAACAGTGGCCAAAGAGGAAGAAGCACCCGACGGAGCTAAGGATTCTTGTTGAGGACCAGAAACATTGGCCAAAGAAGAAGCGCCTGAGGGAGCTAACGATTCTTGTTGAGTACCAGAAGCATTGGCCAAACAAGAAGTACCCGAGGGAGTTAATGATTCGTGTTGAGGACCAGAAACATTGGCCAAAGAGGAAGCACATGAGAGACCTAAGGAGTCTTGTTGAGGACCACCAGGATTGGCCAAAGAAGAAGCACCCGAGGGAGTTAATGATTCTTGTTGAGGACCAGAAACATTGGCCAAAGATGAAGCACATGAGAGACCTAAGGAGTCTTTTTGAGGACCAGAAACATAGGCCAAAGAGGAAGCACGTGCGGGAGCCAAAGATTTTTGTTGAAGACCAGAAACATTGGCCAAAGAAGAAGCAGCCGAGGGAGCTAAGGAGTCTTGTTGAGGACCAGAAACGTTGGGCAAAGAGGAAGCACATGAGAGAGCTAAGTATTCTTGTTGAGGATCAGAAGCATTGGCCAAAGAAGAAGCAAATGAGGGAGCTATGGATTCTTGTTGAGGACCAGAAACAGTGGCCAAAGAGGAAGCACATGAGAGAGCTAAGTATTCTTGTTGAGGAATAGAAGCATTGGCCAAAGACGAAGCACATGAGAGAGCTAAGGAGGAGTCTTGTTGAGGACCGGAAACATTTGCCAAAGAAGAAGCAGCCGAGGAAGCTCAAGAGCCTTGTTGAAGACCAGAAACTTTGGACAATGATGAAGCATGTGAGAAAGCTAAGTATTTTTGTTGAGGACCAGAAGCATTAGCCAAAGAAGAAACGCCCGAGGGAGTTAATGATTCTTGTTGAGGACCAGAAACATTGGCCAAAGCGGAAGCACCTGCGGGAGCTAAAGATTTTTGTTGAAGACCAGAAACATTGGCCAAAGAGGAAGCAGCCGAGGGAGCTCAGGAGTCTTGTTGAGGAGCAGACACTTTGGACAAAGAAGGAGCGCATGAGAGAGCCAGGGATTTTTGTTGAGGACCAGAATCATTGGCCAAGAAAGAAGCAGCTGAGGGAACTAAGGAGTCTTGTTGAGGACCAGAAACATTGGGCAAAGAGGAAGCACATGAGAGAGCTAAGTATTCTTGTTGAGGAATAGAAGCATTGGCCAAAGACGAAGCACATGAGAGAGCTAAGGAGGAGTCTTGTTGAGGACCGGAAACATTTGCCAAAGAAGAAGCAGCCGAGGGAGCTAAGGAGTCTTGTTTAGCACCAGAAACATTGGGCAGAGAGGAAGCACATGAGAGAGCTAAGTATTTTAGTTGAGGACCAGAAACATTGGCCAAAGAAGAAGCGCCTGAGGGAGCTAACGATTCTTGTTGAGTACCAGAAACATTGGCCAAAGAAGAAGTACCCGAGGGAGTTAATGATTCGTGTTGAGGACCAGAACATTGGGCAAAGAGGAAGCACATGAGCGAGCTAAGTATTCTTGTTGAGGACCAGCAGGATTGGCCAAAGAAGAAGCACCCAAGGGAGTTAATTATTCTTGTTGAGGACCAGAAACATTGGCCAAAGAGGAAGCACGTGCGGGAGCTAAAGATTTTTGTTGAGGACCAGAAACATTGGCCAAAGAAAAAGCAAATGAGGGAGCTAAGGATTCTTGTTGAGGACCAGAAACATTGGCCAAAGAGGAAGCAGCCGAGGGAGCTAAGGATTCTTGTTGAGGACCAGAAACGTTGGGCAAAGAGGAAGCACATGAGAGAGCTAACTATTCTTGTTGAGGACCAGAAGCATTGGCCAAAGAAGAAGCAAATGAGGGAGCTAGGGATTCTTGTTGTGGACCAGAAACAGTGGCCAAAGAAGAGGCAGCCGAGGGAGCTAAGGATTCCTGTTGAGGACCAGAAGCATTGGTCAAAGAGGAAGAAGGCCCTGAGAGAGCCTAGGATTTTTGTTGAGGACCAGAAGCACTGGCCAAAGAAGAAGCGCCTGAGGGAGCTAACGATTCTTGTTGAGTACCAGAAGCATTGGCCAAAGAAGAAGTACCCATGGGAGTTAATGATTCGTGTTGAGGACCAGAAACATTGGCCAAAGAGGAAGCACGTGCGGGAGCTAAAGATTTTTGTTTAAGACCAGAAACATTGGCCAAAGAAGAAGCAGCCGAGGGAGCTAAGGAGTCTTGTTGAGGACCAGAAACGTTGGGCAAAGAGGAAGCACATGAGTGAGCTAAGTATTCTTGTTGAGGACCAGAAGCATTGGCCAAAGAAGAAACAAATGAGGGAGCTAGGGATTCTTGTTGAGGACCAGAAACAGTGGCCAAAGAGGAAGCAGCCGAGGGAGCTCAAGAGCCTTGTTGAGGGCCAGAAACTTTGGACAAAGATGAAGCATGTGAGAGAGCTAAGGAGTCTTGTTGAGGACCAAAAACATTGGCCAAAGAAGAGGCTGCCGAGGGAGCTAAGGATTCTTGTTGAGGACCAGAAGCATTGACCAAAGAGGAAGAAGCACCTGAGGGGTCTAAGGATTCTTGTTGAGGTCCAGAAACATTGGCTAAAGAAGATGCACCTGAGCGAGCTAAGTATTCTTGTTGAGGACCAGAAACTTTGGCCAAAGAGGAAGAACCACTTAAGGGACCTAATGATTCTTGTTGAGGAACAGAAACATTGGCCAAAGAAGAATCACCTGAGGGAGCTACGGATTCTTGTTGAGGACCAGAAGCATTGGCCAAAGAAGAAGCGCCTGAGGGAGCTAACGATTCTTGTTGAGTACCAGAAGCATTGGCCAAAGAAGAAGTACCCGAGAGAGTTAATGATTCTTGTTGTGGACCAGAAACATTGGCCAAAGAGGAAGCACGTGCGGGAGCTAAAGATTTTTGTTGAAGACCAGAAACATTGGCCAAAGAAGAAGCAGCCGAGGGAGCTAAGGATTCTTGTTGAGGACCAGAAACGTTGGGCAAAGAGGAAGCACATGAGAGAGCTAAGTATGCTTGTTGAGGACCAGAAGCATTGGCCAAAGAAGAAGCAAATGAGGGAGCTAGGGATTCTTGTTGTGGACCAGAAACAGTGGCCAAAGAAGAGGCAGCCGAGGGAGCTAAGGATTCCTGTTGGGGACCAGAAGCATTGGTCAAAGAGGAAGAAGGACCTGAGAGAGCCTAGGATTTTTGTTGAGGACCAGAAGCACTGGCCAAAGAAGAAGCGCCTGAGGGAGCTAACGATTCTTGTTGAGTACCAGAAGCATTGGCCAAAGAAGAAGTACCCGTGGGAGTTAATGATTCGTGTTGAGGACCAGAAACATTGGCCAAAGAGGAAGCACGTGCGGGAGCTAAAGATTTTTGTTGAAGACCAGAAACATTGGCCAAAGAAGAAGCAGCCGAGGGAGCTAAGGAGTCTTGTTGAGGACCAGAAACGTTGGGCAAAGAGGAAGCACATGAGTGAGCTAAGTATTCTTGTTGAGGACCAGAAGCATTGGCCAAAGAAGAAACAAATGAGGGAGCTAGGGATTCTTGTTGAGGACCAGAAACAGTGGCCAAAGAGGAAGCAGCCGAGGGATCTCAAGAGCCTTGTTGAGGGCCAGAAACTTTGGACAAAGATGAAGCATGTGAGAGAGCTAAGGAGTCTTGTTGAGGACCAAAAACATTGGCCAAAGAAGAGGAAGCCGAGGGAGCTAAGGATTCTTGTTGAGGACCAGAAGCATTGACCAAAGAGGAAGAAGCACCTGAGGGATCTAAGGATTCTTGTTGCGGACCAGAAGGACTGGCCAAAGAAGAAGCGCCTGAGGGAGCTAATGATTCTTGTTGAGTACCAGAAGCATTGGCCAAAGAAGAAGTACCCGTGGGAGTTAATGATTCTTGTTGAGGACCACAAACATTGGGCAAAGAGGAAGCACATGAGAGAGCTACGTATTCTTGTTGAGGACCAGCAGGATTGGCCAAAGAAGAAGCACCCGAGGGAGTTAATGATTCTTGTTGAGGACCAGAAACATTGGCCAAAGAAAAAGCAAATGAGGGAGCTAAGGATTCTTGTTGAGGACCAGAAACATTGGGCAAAGAGGAAGCACATGAGAGAGCTAAGGATTCTTGATGAGAACAAGAAACATTGACCAAAGAAGAAGCACATGAGAGAGCTAAGCATTCTTGTTGAGGACCAGAAACATTGGCCAAAGAGGAAGGCGCACTTAAGCGAGCTAAGAATTCTTGTTGGGGACCACAAACATTGGCTAAAGAAGAAGCACCTGAGCGAGCTAGGTATTCTTGTTGAGGACCAGAAACTGTGGCCAAAGAGGAAGAACCACTTAAGGGACCTAATGATTCTTGATGAGGACCAGAAACATTGGCCAAAGAAGAATCACCTGAGGAAGCTAAGGATTCTTGTTGAGGACCAGAAGCATTGGCCAAAGAGGAAGCACGTGCGGGAGCTAAAGATTTTTGTTGAAGACCAGAAACTTTGGCCAAAGAAGAAGCAGCCGAGGGAGCTAAGGAGTCTTGTTGAGGAGCAGAAACGTTGGGCAAAGAAGAAGCACATGAGAGAGCTAAGTATTCTTGTTGAGGACCAGAAGCATTGGCCAAATAAGAAGCAAATGAGGGAGCTAGGGATTCTTGTTGAGGACCAGAAACAGTGGCCAAAGAGGAAGCAACCGAGGGAGCTCAAGAGCCTTGTTGAGGACCAGAAACTTTGGACAAAAATGAAGCATGTGAGAGCGCTAAGGAGTCTTGTTGAGGACCAAAAACATTGGCCAAAGAAGAGGCAGCCGAGGGAGCTAAGGATTCTTTTTGAGGACCAGAAGAATTGGTCAAAGAGGAAGAAGGACCTGAGGGAGCTAAGGATTCTTGTTGAGGACCAGAAGCAACGGCCAAAGAAGAAGCGCCTGAGGGAGCTAACGATTCTTGTTGAGTACCAGAAGCATTGGCCAAAGAAGAAGTACTCGTGGGAGTTAATGATTCGTGATGAGGACCAGAAACATTGGCCAAAGAGGAAGCACGTGCGGGAGCTAAAGATTTTTGTTGAGGACCAGAAACATTGGCCAAAGAAAAAGCAAATGAGGGAGCTAAGGATTCTTGTTGAGGACCAGAAACATTGGCCAAAGAGGAAGGCGCACTTAAGGGAGCTAAGGATTCTTGTTGAGGTCCAGAAACATTGGCTAAAGAAGAAGCACATGAGCGAGCTAAGTATTCTTGTTGAGGACCAGAAACATTGGCCAAAGAAGAATCACCTGAGGGAGCTACGGATTCTTGTTGAGGACCAGAAGCATTGGCCAAAGAAGAAGCGCTTGAGGGAGCTAACGATTCTTGTTGAGTACCAGAAGCATTGGCCAAAGAAGAAGTACCCGAGAGAGTTAATGATTCTTGTTGTGGACCAGAAACATTGGCCAAAGAGGAAGCATGTGCGGGAGCTAAAGATATTTGTTGAAGACCAGAAACATTGGCCAAAGAAGAAGCAGCCGAGGGAGCTAAGGATTCTTGTTGAGGACCAGAAACGTTGGGCAAAGAGGAAGCACATGAGAGAGCTAAGTATCTTGTTGAGGACCAGAAGCATTGGCCAAAGAAGAAGCAAATGAGGGAGCTAGGGATTCTTGTTGAGGACCAGAAACAGTGGCCATAGAGGAAGCAACCGAGGGAGCTCAAGAGCCTTGTTGAGGACCAGAAACTTTGGACAAAAATGAAGCATGTGAGAGTGCTAAGGAGTCTTGTTGAGGACCAAAAACATTGGCCAAAGAAGAGGCAGCCGAGGGAGCTAAGGATTCTTTTTGAGGACCAGAAGAATTGGTCAAAGAGGAAGAAGGACCTGAGGGAGCTAAGGATTCTTGTTGAGGACCAGAAGCAACGGCCAAAGAAGAAGCGCCTGAGGGAGCTAACGATTCTTGTTGAGTACCAGAAGCATTGGCCAAAGAAGAAGTACTCGTGGGAGTTAATGATTCGTGATGAGGACCAGAAACATTGGCCAAAGAGGAAGCACGTGCGGGAGCTAAAGATTTTTGTTGAGGACCAGAAACATTGGCCAAAGAAAAAGCAAATGAGGGAGCTAAGGATTCTTGTTGAGGACCAGAAACATTGGCCAAAGAGGAAGGCGCACTTAAGGGAGCTAAGGATTCTTGTTGAGGTCCAGAAACATTGGCTAAAGAAGAAGCACATGAGCGAGCTAAGTATTCTTGTTGAGGACCAGAAACATTGGCCAAAGAAGAATCACCTGAGGGAGCTACGGATTCTTGTTGAGGACCAGAAGCATTGGCCAAAGAAGAAGCGCTTGAGGGAGCTAACGATTCTTGTTGAGTACCAGAAGCATTGGCCAAAGAAGAAGTACCCGAGAGAGTTAATGATTCTTGTTGTGGACCAGAAACATTGGCAAAAGAGGAAGCATGTGCGGGAGCTAAAGATATTTGTTGAAGACCAGAAACATTGGCCAAAGAAAAAGCAGCCGAGGGAGCTAAGGATTCTTGTTGAGGACCAGAAACGTTGGGCAAAGAGGAAGCACATGAGAGAGCTAAGTATCTTGTTGAGGACCAGAAGCATTGGCCAAAGAAGAAGCAAATGAGGGAGCTAGGGATTCTTGTTGTGGACCAGAAACAGTGGCCAAAGAAGAGGCAGCCGAGGGAGCTAAGGATTCCTGTTGAGGACCAGAAGCATTGGTCAAAGAGGAAGCACATAAGAGAGCTTAGGATTCTTAATGAGAACAAGAAACATTGACCAAAGAAGAAGCACATGAGAGAGCTAAGGATTCTTGTTGAGGACCAGAAACATTGGCCAAAGAGGAAGGCGCACTTAAGGGAGCTAAGGATTCTTGTTGAGGACCAGAAACATTGGCTAAAGAAGAAGCACCTGAGCGAGCTAAGGATTCTTGTTGAGGACCAGAAACATTGGCCAAAGAGGAAGCAGCCGAGGGAGCCTAGGAGTCTTGTTGAGGACTAGAAACTTTGGGCAAATAGTAAGCACATGAATGAGCTAAGGATTCTTGTTGAGGACCAGAAACCTTGGCCAAACAAGAAGCAGTCGAGGAAGCTAAGGAGTCTTGTTGAAGACCAGAAACGTTGGGCAAAGAGGAAGCACATGAGAGAGCTAAGTATTCGTGTTGAGGACCAGAAGCATTGGCCAAAGAAGAAGCAAATGGGGGAGCTAGGGATTCTTGTTGAGGACCAGAAACAGTGGCCAAAGAGGAAGCAGCCGTGGGAGCTCAAGTGCCTTGTTGAGGACCAGAAACTTTGGACAAAGATAAAGCATGTGAGAGAGCTATGGAGTCTTGTTGAGGACCAAAAACATTGGCCAAAGAAGAGGCAGCCGAGGGAGCTAAGGATTCCTGTTGAGGACCAGAAGCATTGGTCAAAGAGGAAGAAGGACCTGAGGGAGCTAAGGATTCTTGTTGAGGACCAGAAGCAACGGCCAAAGAAGAAGCGCCTGAGGGAGCTAACGATTCTTGTTGAGTACCAGAAGCATTGGCCAAAGAAAAAGTACCCGTGGGAGTTAATGATTCGTGTTGAGGACCAGAAACATTGGGCAAAGAGGAAGCACATGAGAGAGAGCTACGTATTCTTGTTGAGGACCAGCAGGATTGGCCAAAGAAGAAGCACCCGAGGGAGTTAATGATTCTTGTTGGGGACCAGAAGCATTGGCCAAAGAAAAAGCAAATGAGGGAGCTAAGGATTCTTGTTGAGGACCAGATACATTGGGCAAAGAGGAAGCACATGAGAGAGCTAAGTATTCTTGATGAGAACAAGAAACATTGACAAAAGAAGAAGCACATGAGAGAGCTAAGGATTCTTGTTGAGGACCAGAAACATTGGCCAAAGAGGAAGACGCACTAAGGGAGCTAAGGATTCTTGTTGAGGACCAGAAACATTGGCTAAAGAAGAAGCACCTGAGCGAGCTAAGGATTCTTGTTGAGGACCAGAAACATTGGCCAAAGAGGAAGCAGCCCAGGGAGCTCAGGAGTCTTGTTGAGGACTAGAAACTTTGGGCAAAGAGTAAGCACATGAAAGAGCTAAGGATTCTTATTGAGGACCAGAAACATTGGCCAAATAAGAAGCAGCCGAGGAAGCTAAGGAGTTTTGTTGAGGACCAGAAACATTGGGCAAAGAGGATGCACATGAGAGACCTAAGGAGTCTTGTTGAGGACTAGAAATATTGGCCAAAGAAGAAGCACATGAGAGAGTTAAGGATTCGTGTTGAGAACCAGAAGCATTGGTCAAAGAAAAGCACATGAGAGAGCTAAGGATTCTTGTTGAGGACCAGACACATTGGATAAAGAAGACGCACCTAAGGGAGCTAAGGATTCTTGTTGAGGACCAGAAATATTAGGAAAAGAAGAAGCACTTAAGGGAGCTAAGGATTCTTGTTGAGGACCAGAAATATTGGGCAAAGAAGAAGCACCTAAGGGAGCTAAGGATTCTTGTTGAGGACTAGAAACATTGGCCGAACTTCAAGGAAAACTGTTGAGACAAAATTGAAGAACCGGTCCTCTTAATGGGATATTATCGTAGGTCTATTCTCTTGCTCTATTGATGGACTAGAACCGAGGAGATTTAACATTTTGAACCTTGAATCATCAGAATCAAATATTCATGGTAATAATACAGGTAAGCTGTTGAATATTTTGACAACTTATTTAATGGGGTGGGTGGGTGGGGGTGGAGGTTGCTACAGAAAGCAACAATAGCTCTCAGCGAAATTAGTATCAAAATATTCAACAGCATAGTTACTAAATTGTAAACTCGTCAAGTACAATGAAAACATGTGGATGCGCTATTGCCAACTTTGTGACGGATACACATCATTTTAATTGCGATGTCACCTGACATGTGACGTATTTAAATATGATGTAAGCTATTTGAGTGACAGATCGGTCTGTAGATAATTGAAGCATACACTTACTCTATAGATGGACTGGAACTATATGATAAGACTCCAACACGAACCACTCCAGAGTCCAGGTCAAGTCTGCTAATCATAGTGCGAGCAAATTCCAGAACCGCCTTGAAGTATCGCTGAGATACAGACGAGTCAAGCACAAAAATCACATCATAGCCTCCATCAACAACAGCTGCTACATGACAAAGTTTCGGAATAGTTTAATTTAATTATCGGTCATGAAGTTCAAATTGTAAGACACCACATTTTCCATGGGGGTTTAACTATGGATATGTTGAATAGTTTGAAAACAATTTGACTGAAAGTTGTTGTTGGTGACAAAGCTGTTGGTGGATAAGGCACCAACAATATTCAGTCAAATTGCTCTCAAAATATTCAGAGTTGTTGCCCATTTAAGTTATTGTCTGGTGGCTTACACCAGTCAGACAGTTAAGCTGCTGATCGACATCGAATGCATCAAATGGATTGAATATTATGTGATTTTTGACAGATTTTGATATATCTTGATAATGAAGAGCAGCATATATACATGGAGGAATATAATAGCATTACATAAGAATACAGCGCTTAAAGAACGAACACAGATTTTGATGCAATAACAAAGTACAAGACAAAATTTACCAATTTTCAGAGGATTCCGACTCTCCCCCAACTTACCAATGAGTTCTAAATACACCGTGGCAAACCAGGACGTATGGATGGATAGATGGGCGGATGGGTAGCCAGGTAGGCAGGCCGGCCAACAGATGGACGGAACCATGGACGGAAGGACTGATGGACGAATGGAGGGAGGGATGGGCAGATGGATGGACGGACGGACGGGAAGACGGGCATAGGGATGCACGGACGGACGGCAAGAGAGATGGACGGAATTCAATGTGGGCTTAGCAACGTTAATATAGATCAGAGGACAATATAATAAGTATCTACGGGTGGTGTACATGAGTGCGTGCGTGTGTGCGTGCGTCCATATAATTGTACCACGTGCTGACTACATAAAACGAGTTGTTTGACATGTTGCTGACATTCGTACCAGGTGATGTTACTGGTTTGGGAACTTCCGTCTCTAAGAACACAAGAATTAGATAAATTAAACTTAAATAAATATCAATGCACAAACTAACTATAATATTCTAAAATGGTAGTTATAATTTAATGCAGAAAAATATGGGCTAGACATGTATTTATTCTATGATTGGTGATTGGCTAACAAGGGCATAAGAAGGTCATAACATGCAAAAAGCTTAAAGCGATACTAATCTCATCTCAAATGTTGTATTGCACTGGTAGATTATGGTTTATAGATTTCATATCATTCATATTCTGTCATATTCCCTGATTTGTATCTCAATTATCTGCTTTGTAATATCGAGTAAATGTTGAATAGAGACGCCGCCATTTTGTCTCCTCAAGCGATAGCGTGTGATGTCATGTAAGCGCCAATGCATTACATTCTTTATTATGTAATACTCATTCCGTTGACTATTTTGAAACTAATTTGACTGGCGCCTCTATGACTGAGCTTATATACCGAGGCAGACACACTAGGTTTTTTCTGATTGCTTGAAAAGTAAATCATGACAACCATCATAGAGTGTAGAAATGTGCTAACATTTAACTACTAAATCCTGAATATCTTTTCTTAGCGGCATCATAAAAAGCTTAAAATTACCTGGATAGTTTATTAGCGGCGTGTTAGATCACCTGAATAGCTATCAATAGATGGGATTAAGTATCCTTTAAATAGAGAAATAGATTTCTAGCTCTGTCTCTCCCAGTTCTCCGTTCACATTTTGTGCATGCAGGAATCGAGTTCATACTTTGAAACATGAATTTCTAGAATCTGCATTTCATACAGAGAATGCGTGGAACATTTTGAAGAATGCAGAATGCTTATTACATTGTAAATTCATTAAAGACAGACAATTCGTACAATTTCATTTTAAATTTCAAGACAGAACTAACCATTTTGATTGTGACGTCAGCTAAAATGTGACATATTTGATTATGACGCCAGAGAAGAGTGACAGAAAGATCTTACTATTATATCATGGAATAAGATAAGCAATCGTGATCTAATATAATGTAAGCCGCACGTGCGCATCTTAATGTACATTGCAGAACAGATAACAATGGATGAATCAGTGCTTAGCTATGTCTCGCCCATTCTAAGGAAATCTCCGCCCACGCTTTCCTCGTCTTGGGATCGATCGAACCCTGAACTCAATCTATGGAAAACTAAACAGGTAAGCTGTTGAATATTTTGAAAATAATTTGACTGCGTGATGTTGCTGCCATAGCCTAGTCAAATCAGTTTCAAAATATACAACAGACTTGTTATTAAGTAGTAAAGACATATAATTCGTACATCTGACTGGGTATTAAGCGTTGGCGACGGATTTAGATATACTATTCAATAGGTATTTTTATTGTGACGGCAGCCTACATGTGACGTAATTTATTGTGACGTTATGCATGAGTGACAGATTGGATTCCTCTATTAAGCATTGGCTATATCTGAATGATGTACATTGCAGAACAGATACCATGGAAGAAACAGCGCTTAGCTATGCCCCACCCATTCTTGGCTAATCTCTACCCACGCTTTACCAGTGTTGGGATCGATTAAACTGAACTCAATCCCCAGAAAACTATGCAGATAAGCTGTTGAATATTTTGAATTTGAAAATAATTTGTCTGTGTATGTTATTGCTGCCTAAGGCAGCAAAAGCCACCAGTCAAATTAGTTTCAAAATATACAACATAATAGTTATTAAGTAGTAAAGACACATAATTCGTACAACTGAGGGACTATCATGCGTTCATAACAGACTTACATTACGCGATTCATTACATATTTTGATTGTGACCTCATATGTGATTGCATATATGTGACGTAATTCATTATTTTGTCAAATACTTGAGTGACGGATTGGATTCCTTTATTAATCATTGGCTTTATCAGAACGTTAGTTTCAGAATCCTGATGAAAGTGATATATTCTATTAATTGCTAATTGAAACTATGATAGAAATATCAGATAAAAAGCTTACCGGTGCAAATTGTTTCAAAGAGCTTTCTATCTATCT
This sequence comes from Chaetoderma sp. LZ-2023a, assembly GCA_034401795.1. Lineage (NCBI taxonomy): Eukaryota > Metazoa > Mollusca > Caudofoveata > Chaetodermatida > Chaetodermatidae > Chaetoderma > Chaetoderma sp. LZ-2023a. The sequence continues at coordinate 45,281,264 of CM067359.1, forward strand.
CTTGGAGAGCGCTGAAATCTTTCACATTGAAGCGATAGTCATCAAGCGGTCTGGTCGCCATACCATCAATTTCTTTAGTGTCCACTAATCCAATACCTATAGCAAATACTGTTATTCCCTTTTCTCTGGCCTTTGCGGCTTCCGGTATGGTTCGCCGAGAGTTGATGTTAGAAACACCATCAGTAATAATGATAGCAATATTCTGAACATCGGGTCTGTCACCATTGGCCTCAGTAAACATGAAGCTGTGCATTGTCTTTATAGCGTCAGCAGTGTTAGTACTTCCATAATTATATTGTGTGCTGAATAAAGCTTTCATTAGATCATCCTTTGTATTGAACTTGTTCAGCTGAAACTGAACATGTACTTTTGTGCTGTATGTCACAAGACCAACACGAACAGATCCACCATCAATGTCAGACGGTTTTAGCAGATCGTGCACAAAGGCTAACATTATTTGGAAATTGATCTCTGTAACACTAGTAGAAGCATCTATGATGACTACAATATCAGCTTTAGAGGAACTACATACTGAAAGATATAGATAGACAAATATGTTTTTAATCAATTTATAGATGACAGTTTGCTAGGATATATTTGAAGTAGTAGTAGTAGTAGTAGTAGTAGTAGTAGTAGTAGTAGTAGTAGTAGTAGTAGTAGTAGTAGTAGTAGTAGTAGTAGTAGTAGTGTAGTAGTAGTAGTAGTAGTAGTAGTAGTAGTAGTAGTAGTAGTAGTAGTAGTAGTAGTAGTAGTAGTAGTAGTAGTAGTAGTAGTAGTAGTAGTTTATTTTTCTATCATATATATATATCTTGCATATGTTAATCTAATGTTGTAATGTTAGGAACCATCATACGTATGACTAACTGTACATCATATATGATGCCCATGCTCTTTCTTCTTCTTCTTCTTCTTCTTCTTCTTCTTCTTCTTCTTCTCCTTCTTCTTCTTCTTGATATTGGGAATATTAGCTACTACAATATGGAAGTGACACTCTAATCAGCATAACCTAATCCCGTCGCTCATTTATAGAATTTTCTGTCCCTATGCATTCCATGTCCCCAAACACATCATAGTTACCTCGGCTAATGGCTGGTAATGTAGGAGGAATAACTGAAATATAGAAAAGTGGAATATTATAACTAAAGAAATGTAAGTCCTGAGAACATTACGCTCAGATCATATTACCTGGATTTAACACAATGACATTATTATTATTATTATTATTATTATTATTATTATTATTATTATTATTATTAATAAATTAATTAATTAATTTATTATTATTATTATTATTATTATTATTATTATTATTATTACATACAGTACACATACACCTACCTGTAATTGTTGGTTCTGGCTCTATCTTTATTGGTGTCACTGCGAAAGAAAGAGATAAGAAGAAATAAAGATCCCACCAAGAGTACACGAATCTGAAAACAAAAATGCTATTACATAATTTCTTTTACATATTTAGATCCCATAATAATTTCTTGTTTAAAACGATAAATGATGTTGGATTTTGGCTCCGACGTCAATTGCGTTGTTATGCATGTGGTGTCAAGAAGAACCTAAACATTGGTGTTTCATCCATTTATGATGATTTGTCCCAAAGACAATTATTCTGATTCAGAAGCCCAAGCACACTACGACTTAGTACGTACTGGAAATTGACCAGGTTTGGCCTTCATAAGATGAAAAGTGAAGGAGATGCAGGCAAAGATATTAATTAAAATATAACCAGCCGAAACCTTTCAAATACTTAATTTCCTCTATTTTATCTTTTTTTAATTTTCAAACTTTTTATTAGCATTTTCCAACATATGTTTTTATAATATTATTTACAATAATGAATTATATTGTCATGACAGTATCTCAGAACCGTATTTTCCTCACATTTCTTAATCCTGTAGGAGATGATATCAGAAGTCTCGGAGAGCTCACTCAAAGCACCGACATTGATAGAGTTGTCATCCGCTGGTGAACTGGCCGCATCACGAATCTCTCCTAAACAAAATATTATTAGAAAATAAAGTTATTAAATTCTTAAGCATTTCACCATCATATATAAACATTTCAATTCCAAGGAACCACCCGTGCGACAGGTTAAATAGCATCAACATAATATGGGAGAAATATCTCAAAATTAACATCATAATATCCAACAGAATATTTCTTGCATATATCTTGGTCAAGTTTACTTCACTAAAATCAGCCAGTTAGTTTGCTTACCGATCATGCACATTGGCTATGTGAACAATGTTGGATGGCTAACTATAATTCATGGTACGACATTCTCTACTGAATTACTATTGCAGAATATTTGGAGCCATGTACCAATCTTGGGTAACCATTCCTTAGTAACAAAATCGGCTGTTCTAATGGGAAGCAAAAATTGGAAAAAGTTGGAAGGGATTGGACCTTGGAATTCTTTACATATTATGGCAAAGCATAATTACATCAACCTTAAATTAATTAGGGAAATATTTACACGTTTACGTGCATTTAAGGGTTTCCAGCCATCTTTAATTTTACACAAATTTCGCAGTAACCATGCGTGATTGAGCTCGGCATGCTGATCGAATATAATTAACTAGCTACTTAACTATTTCAAGCTTGATTGGTGTCTAGTAAACCATATTTTATCTTTGGGGTTAAATGTATAATATTTATCAAACATTTGATCTCATAGCCACTTTTTTTACTTTAATTTAGTTTACCAATTACATTGTATATCGCAAATATAGCAAATAATGTACTGGCAATATTTATGGAACTCAGATGCGATGTGCGGAGTGTGTGAACAAGCACCTGCGTCATTTAGGGTTTCAAGCTTCACATGACATTTTTACTGGTATGCTAATGTAGATTTGACTACAATACTGGTTTACCATCATCCCTTATGGCCAGTCCAACTGTAAAGATATGAGCACCATTCTGTTTCAGAGTCTCAGCTTGCTGTACGGTTGACTGTCGGTTAACAGATTCCTTTCCAGTCACCAAAATGATGACATTCTTTGCCGATGGTCGGTCACCATTAGTCTCCCTAAACATCCGTGTATGTACCGTCCTAAATGCAGCAGCTGTGTTCGTCTGCCCAGGTCTGTGCCTGATATTACGCACAGCTTCTTGTGCACGTCCTGTATTACTGTACTCATTCAAGTTGTACCTGATAATATATGTAATGGCAGATACATATTAAAATATTGGCGGATCACCCCCATATTAAACACAATTAATTATGCTGTATTCAATCACCTAATAGCTGGTAATAAAGCGATGTCACCCTCAGTTCATCAATTATACTGATGGATGATTTATGGTGATTTTTTCACGTCTATAAATATTTAACATTAACAGGCAGTGCCAATCAATGGATAAATCCACTTCTAGCTATGCCCCGCCCATTTATACTTAACATCCGTACACGCTTTTTCCCATGTTAGAATCGATCAAATCCTGAACATCCTGAATCTCAATTTCAAGAAAACTATACAGGTAAGATATTGAATATTTTCAAATCAATTTGATTAGGTGCTGTCGTTGTCTATATCAGCAACTGCACCCAGTCAAATCAGTTTGATATTTTGACTTCTCTGTCTGTGCCAATGTATTCTCTGTCATAATCTCAATGAATCGAATAGATCATATAACAGTCATGCTACAATGTCTAGAATGGCCAGCAATAATATTGTCGTTAAAACTGGCAGGCAAGTGAATTGCAAATTGATTGAATTGAAGATAATAGATGGATCCATTTCGAGGCCCAGCCAAATTCTAGCTAGACTCTGCCGACATTGTACACGTCTTGGAAGTGAATTTAAACATTTTGATTATGACATTTTTTATCATGACGTCAGATATTTGAGTAACAGATCGGATAGCTCCACTACGAATTGAGTGAATTATAGATAATTGAAGCATACACTTACTCTATAGATGGACTGGAACTATATGATAAGATTCCAACACGAACCACTCCAGAGTCCAGATCAAGTCTGCTAATCATGGTGCGAGCAAATCCCAGAATCGCCCTGAAGTATCGCGGAGAGACAGATGAGTCAAGCACAAAAATCACATCATAGCCTCCGACAACAACAGCTGCTACAGAAAATATTTTAGAATATTTTAATTATCGCTCTTCATGTTCAAATTCTAGGACAAGTATTAATTAACTGTCTGTGTGCTGAATTTCTGCAGACTACATTTTGCATGGGGTTTAACTCTGGATATACTGAATATTTTGAAAACAATTTGACTGAAAGTTGTTGGTGGCTAAGCTGGATGGAAAGGACGAAACAGTACATGATATGATTTCCGTCATATAGTAATCAAGTACAAGACAAAATATACGAGATTTTCAGGCAATTCTTACTCTTGTTCCATTTACCAATGACATTGGGATCCTTTGTGGCAACCAAACAGATGGATGGACGGATGGGTGTATGGGCAGGGGGTTGGGTGGTTGGACCGACAGGCTTACCATTGTACAGTCAGTCAGACGGGTGGGCGGGTGGGGCAGACAGACAGAAATTGTGATTCCAATGGTCTTGGCATAAAATATGGTGGGACTAAAACATTGATATATACCACAGAATAATGTAATAGCCATCTATACATACGTTTATGCCTTGGTGCGTGCGTGAGTGTGTGCGTTCATGCGCCGATGCGTGCGTGAGTGTGTGTGTGTGCGTGCGTGCGTGCATGCATGCGTGCGTGTGTGTGTATAATTGTACCACGTGTTGACCTTGTAAAACAAGTTGTTTCACCTTTGCTGGCATTCTTACCTGGCGATGTTACTGGCTTGGGAATTTCCGTCTCTAAGAATATAAGAATTAGATAAATTAAATTTAGATAAATATCAATGCACAAACTAACTATGATATTCTAAAATGGTATTTATAATTTAATGTACCAAAATATCGGCTATGCATCAATATATTCTATGACTGATGATTTGCTAACAAGGTCATAACATGCAAATAGCTTCAATAAGGGAATACATTTCTAGCTCTGCCCCTTCCAGTTCTAGCTCTGCCCCTCCCAGTTCTAGCTTTGCCCCTTCCAGTTCTAGCTCTGCCCATTACAGTTCTAGCTCTGCCCCTCCCAGTTCTAGCTCTGCCCCTCCCAGTTCTAGCTCTGCCACCCCCCCCCACCCCCATTTCTAGCTCTGCACCCCCCCCCCCATTTCTAGCTCTGCCCCTCCCAGTTCTAGCTCTGCTCCTTCCATTTCTAGCTCTGTCCCTCCCATGTCTAGCTCTGCCGCTTCCAGTTCTAGCGCTGCCCATTACAGTTCTACCTCTTCCCCTCCCCGTTCTAGCTCTGCCCCTCCCAGTTCTAGCTCTGCCCCCCCACCCCCCCCCCCCCCACCCCACCCCCCCCACCCCCCCCCCCCACCCCACCCCCCACCCCCCCCCCCACCCATTTATAGCTCTGCCCCCCCATTTATAGCTCTCCCTTCCATTTATAGCTCTGCCCCTCCAAGTTCTAGCTCTGCTCCTTCCAGTTCAAGCTCTCCCCCTTCCAGTTCTAGCTCTGCCCCTTCCATTTCTAGCTCTGCCCCTTCCAGTTCTAGCTCTGCCCCTTCCAGTTCTAGCTCTGCCCCTTTTACAATTCGTACGCTTTCGTAACAGAGCTGGAATATATTGTAAGTCACACATGCGCATCTTAATGTACATTGCAGAACAGATAAAAATGGATGTCTCCCATTCCTGACTAATCTCCACCCACGTTATATATATTTTGAAATTAATTTGACCGGATGTTGTTGTTGCCTACATACTTCGTACAACAGACAGACTATAAGGTGACAAAATTCCAGGCACTATTATTGGATTAGATTACGAAAAGGCCTTTGATAGACTTGAGTGGAATTTTCTTTTCAAATTCCTCAGTCACATTGGTTTAGGTCCAAATTTCATCAAATGGATTCATATCTTATATGATAATATCAGTAGTAAATATCTTGTTAATAATTATATTAGCAAACCAGTAATTTTAGGACGTGGTGTGAGGCAAGGCTGCTCACTGTCCCCTTTATTGTTCATAATAGCGATGGAGTCCTTAGGGTCTACCATTAGGGAAGACCGTGTTTTCAAAGGCATTGAAACTGAATGGGTGAACAGACCCATAAAGGTGTCTCAGTATTGTGATAGCACAACAGTTTTTGCTGGCTCAAATTCGGATTTTGAAAGATTGGATGATATTTTAGACGACTTTCAAAAGGCATCTGGATTGAAAATTAATAAAGATAAATTAGAAGGTTTATTTCTAGGCGAGTGGAAGAGCAGGGATGAGCAGCCTCTCAACATAGAATGGACAACTGACTCGATAAAGATACTAGGTATACATTTCAGTAGGACGGTTGGGGAAACGGTGAACTGGGATGATAGAATATCCAAAATGAAGAACACGATCAATTCATGGAAATGCAGACATTTGACAATTTTTGGAAAAGCCTTGGTCATGAACACATTGATCCTATCAAAGTTGTGATATACCGCTTCACCTCAACATATTGAGAATGAGATTTATAAACTTTATGTGGGAAGGCAAACGTGGCTAGTGTCGCAAGATGTGTGCAAGAATGACTTGCTTGGGGTGAACTTAACCTTGTGGACGTCAGGACAAAATGTCTGTCACTGCGATTAAAATTTTAAAATAAGTTACTTTATTCTGACGTCCAATGAGCGACTGTGTCTCGGGCATTAAGTGAACGTTTTATAAGGTCATTTCCTGCATAATGTCTCTGTGGTGGTGGTAGTAGTAGTAGTATTAGTAGTATTAGTAGTAGTAGTAGTAGTAGTAGTAGTAGTAGTAGTAGTAGTAGTAGTAGTAGTAGTAGTAGTAGTAGTAGTAGTATTATATATATATATATATATATATATATATATATATATATATATATATATATATATATATATATATATATATATATATATATATATATATATATATATATATATATATATATATATATATATATATATATATATTGCATATGTTAATCTAATGTTATAATGTTAGGCACCATCATATGTATGACTAACTGTAAATCATATATGATGTCGATACCCTTTCTTCTTCTTCTTCCTCGTCTTCTTCTTCTTCTTCTTCTTCTTCTTCTTCGTCTTCTTCCTCTTGATATTGGGAATGCTAGCTTGTACAATGTGGAAGTGACACTCTAATCAGCATAACCTAATCCCGACCCTCATTTATAACATTTTCTGTCCCTATGCAATCCATGTCCCCAAACACATCATAGTTACCTCGGCTAATGGCTGGTAATGTAGGAGGAATAACTGAAAAATAGAAAAGTGAAATATTACAATTAAAGAAAATTAACTTATGAGAACATTATAGTCAGATCATATTACATGGATTTAACACAATAACGGTACTATTTTTATTATTATTATTATTATTATTATTATTATTATTATTATTATTATTATTACATACTGAACACAGACTCATACCTGCAATTGTAGGCTCTGGTTCTAGCTTTATTGGTGTCACTGCAAAAGAAAGAGATAAGAAGAGATAAAGATACCACCAAGACCCGATGATTCTGAAAACAAAAAGATTACTACATAGTTTATTTTGTCTATTTAGATTTCACACTAATTTCTTTTTTGAAATGTTATACTGGTAAATGTATGATTTTAGCTCTGACCTCAATTGCATTGTCGTTCATTGGGTGTCGTACAGAAGCACCTAAAAATTGCATTTCTACAATTTATGAGGGTTTGTCCCAAAGAGAATTATTCTGATTCAGAAACACCAGCACACTACTACTAAATACATACTGGAAGTTGACCAATATGGCCGTAGAGAGAGAGAGAGAGAGAGAGAGAGAGAGAGAGAGAGAGAGAGAGAGAGAGAGAGAGAGAATTAATATTTACAATACAGAAGCCCAAGCACACTACGGCTCAGTACATACAGGAAGCTGACCAGATTTGGCCTTGATAGGATGAAAACTGGAGGAGATGAACCACAAAGAGCTGAATTAAAATATAAGTAGCCGGAACCTTGTAAACACTTTATTTACTTTATTTAATCTTCTTAAATTTTCTAGTTTTTTACTAGCATTGATGTTTTTACAACTAGGCTACAATTAGAATGGTAATACATAGCTTACTATGCAATGCCACCAACATATGATTATATTACATGTCTGTTGTGTAATGCAATGTAAATTTTCTTATCTGATAAATAGTGATCTATGACTTTTACCTTTCTGAATGCTACAAACCACCAAACAATAATTTCTATTAGCAATAACTCAGGGCCTTTTGGATATTTTGAAGACATTTTGACTGAAAGTTATTGGTTGCTTATCCATATTTAAACACCATTGAAAGTGTAGTTCACAGAAATTCAACAGGCAGACATTGGTGAATTATAGTTTCATGAATATCTACAAGACTGGGTTCAAGCATGGAATGTAACTGTATCTCAGAATCTTATTCTCCTCACATTTATTAATCCTGTAGGAGATGATATCAGAAGTCTCAGAGAGTTCGCTCAAAGCACCGACATTGATAGAATTGTCATCTGCTGGGAAACTGGCCGCATCACGAATCTCTCCTAAATAAAATATTATTAAAAAATAAAGTTATTCAATTCTTAAGCATTTCACCATCATATATAAACATTTCAATTCCAAGGAACAACTTGTGCTTGTTAAATAGCATCAACATAATATGGGGGGAAATATCTCAAAATTAACATCATAATATCCAACAGAATATTTCTTGCATATATCTTGGTCAAGTTTAATTCATTAAAATCAGTCAGTTAGTTTGCTTTCCGGTCATGCACATTGGCTATGTGAATCCAACGTTGAATGGCTAACTCTAAATCTTTTACCAGATTCCCTATTGAATTAACATTGCAGAATATTTGGAGCCGGGTACCAATCTCAGTTAATGCATCTTTAGTAACAAAATCTGCTGATTTGATGGGCTGCACAAATTGGCATTTTGTCACACCAGAACGTCACAGAGTGACAATAGACGATAAAGTTGGAGGAGATTGGCCTTGGAAGCTTTTACATGTCGTGGTAAAGTATAATTTCATCAAAGGAAATTTGTACATGTGTACGTGCGTATAACGTGGCAGGCGAGGGTTGCTAGCAATTTTTAATTTTACACCCATTTCGCATTAACCCTTTGTGATCAAGCTCACTGATCGAATGTAATTAACTAGCTACTTAACTATTTTAAGTTTGATTGGTGTCTAGTAAACCATATTTTATCTTTGGGGTTAAATGTATAATATTTATCAAACATTTGATCTCATAGCCACTTTTTTTACTTTAATTTAGTTTACCAATTACATTGTATATCGCAAATATAGCAAATAATGTACTGGCAATATTTATGGAACTCAGATGCGATGTGCGAAGTGTGTGAACAGGCACCTGCATCATTTAGGGATTCAAGCTTCACATGACATTTTTACTGGTATGCTAATGTAGATTTGACTACAATACTGGTTTACCATCATTCCTTATGGCCAGTCCAACTGTGAAGATATGAGCACCATTCTGTTTCAGCACCTCAGCTTGCTGCACAGTTGACTTTCGGTTAACAGATTCCTTGCCAGTCACCAAAATGACGACATTCTTTGCCGAAGGTCGGTCACCATTAGTCTCCTTAAACATTGATGCATAGACCATCCTAAATGCGGCAGCTGTGTTTGTCTGTCCGGGTGTGTACCTGATCCTTCTCACTGCCTGCTGTGCACGTTTTCTCTTATTATGCTCATTCAAATTGTACCTGGTAATACATACCCATATATATATATATATATATATATATATATATATATATATATATATATATATATATATATATATGGATGAGTGCGTGTGGGGTGGATGAATAGATGGATGCGGGCGCATTGCTTGATATAGCAGTATGCTAAGCACCTATTTTAAATAACAATGTTAGGCTGCCCAAAAGCTCAGAACAATCGCAAATGAGAGCATAAACAGGATCAATATAGTGACCCATTTCTATTTATGGGCTGCGTATTTCTTCCTAAGTTCTGCCCTCTTTGTGGGTGTGTTTATATAGATTTTAACTTTACTTTGAACCCTGGTCTCCCATCTCAATTTCCAGATAACTATACAAGTAAGCTGTTGAATATTCTTCAAAAACTTGGTAGCGCCTATTGTTCCTGACGCGAACTTGTGTATAAGTTTGAGTCTGGATGCCAAAACACAGTTTGGGCCTTCCTTTTATACTTTTCCCAATGCGGCTACATAAGGGGGTGACCGGAATTGGTTTTATAGCCAGAATAGACAATTTGTAGCCGGAATACAGCTTTTGTGTAGCCGGGATGCCAAAGTATGAAATCAGCAAGCACGTCTTCCATCAACCCAGCGGGATTCACAGAAACCATTGTGAAGCCACGCCACGACCCTGACAGCACGGAAGCAACTGCTTTCCACAAGGATCATGAAGAATTCTGGATCCATCAATCACATTGCATGTATCCTATAGGCATCAATCACGATGATTGGTAATCTCACTCTACCTCTGGTAGTAAAACAAGCTGTTGAATATTGTTTTCCATTCAAATTAGTTTCAAAATATTCAACGGTGTGCATCTTAAATTGTGCATTCATCAAAGAAATTAGATTCTGACACTTTCATAATGGAGCTATGTTATTTTGATTGTGACGTCAGCTAACATGTGACGTTGTTGATTATGTCAGATACTTCGGTGACAGATTAGACCCATCTACACACCCACCTCACCCCCTCCCTTGCTACGTAGTATTCGATTGACATGGTCAGTGTAGAAAACAAACTAACATGATTTAATATTGATTTAGATTTAATTCGAAATTAAGAAAGAAATTTTCTAGTATTTTTAACTATAATTTCCTGTCACTTCTTACCCACATAAGTAGTGTATCTATTTATTCCCAGCTAGTCAACCAACCAAGCACGCACATACACATGCATACACGCACCAACACATAATAAATATACTGATTAATGCAATCATCTATTAAACATTTTGTTATCACTTATTCTTTTCACCGGTTAAACATAAACATGGACATTTTTGAAAAGGTGAAAATATTCCAATGATTAATTTAACTCCAAAATATGGATTTGTCTGCTCTTGGGTACGAAATCAAATTACCATATTAATTGTAATCTATGAATACATAGTCATCTTGGCCATCAAACAAACCAGATCGTATTTTACTAGGACTGGGCATGTGTAAGCGTTTAAGACCCGGGTTCCTTACCAATGTAAGCAGTATACATTTAAAAATACTTAAATATTAGTTTCACAAAAAACCCGATGGCATATAACATAATAGGTGTCGGGGTTACGTACTGAATTGATGAGCTGGAACTATATGACAAGACTCCAACACGAACCATTCCAGAGTTCAGATCAAGCCTGCCGATCATTGTACGAGCAAATCCCTGAATAGCCCGGAAGTATCTCCGAGATACAGACGAGTCAAGCACGAAAATCACATCATAGCCTTTAGGACCAACAGGTGCTAGTAAATCAGCAAAGCATACAGATATACGTGTATATTTATTATTAACACATACATCTATTTAGTGTCAGGCATAGTTTGTATGGAGATGCATTACATAGGTAGTGTGATTGGCCTGTCATTATGTTGGCAGTGCAGACCATCAAAGGGGTTTAACACTACATTGTTAATTAAATATATTGATGCTTATGTCATATATTTCGTTCGTATTACCGATCTGGGGCCAGTTTCACAAAGGTGCATACATTACGCTCTCTTATAAAGTAGAAACAGACCAATCAGAATGTTTCATTTGATATGTATGTCCTACTTAAGTACGCTAGTATACTGTGTTTGTGAAACTGGCCCCTGATTATACAGTACACAAGTTAACATGCCTTCAAAACTAAAACTAAAACATGTTAGTTAGTAAGAAATGTTCTGTTGAACAACTTGAACATAATAGGATTGGGAGATATTGCTGCATTCTGCAGTTACCAAGCGGAGTGTAGTATTATTGACATGGAGTGGGATGTGCCCTTGACCTCCACCACCCCACCCTGGTTTGTATTCTGGTTAGAGTGTATTAAATTTTCATTAATCACGGGAGAGAAAGTCGGCGAAATATCCAGTTGAGTAAAGATAGATTTACAGTTCAAATGTAGGCACACACGCACATATTAGTCTACCAGCCAAATCTGAAAAGAGGCCTATTTAAGGAGCTAGCACAAGTCGTCTGATAGAAAAATGGCAATGATACCAGCTATTAGGGTGGTCTATGTGGGTTATCACCATGGTGGATGTAGGGTCTGAAAGTTGTACAAAGAATTTTTACAGGCCCGTTTCCATGGTAACCAAGAGAAATTATCACAAATATATAAGTTTGTTCTAACGCGAATTACTTTCTTCACACTACAACTAGAAACATGGTTCTAGTGTTGGATGAAAGGTATAATTCCCCTATAATCGGTCGTGCCAGTTACTCATTTGTGGGAGAACGTATTCTGCAATTATGACGTCACACACATGGAAAATAGACCTTTTCTAGGAATTCGAACGTTTTCCATTTTCCCTGTAATGTCCGGGTGTGTACTAGCACCTCAATATTATGCATTTTAGTAGCAATGCTATCTAGCTTAGTGGAAATATACGTAGTACGTGATATAGGGTCTGTAAAATAGTGATTAACTATGATAACACTTATTGCAATTTTGTAAAATAACGAATGGTCCCTGCCTCAGCAGCTGAGTTCAACACTGTGTATAGCATGATGAGGTATCTGCAGTCTGCATTTCGCTCACTCAGTCAGAATTGGACATACACAGTGTAAGATGAAGCTATATATTGCGAGGCTCAGATGATAAAGTGGAGAAACCCAGATGAATTTGACAGTGATCATATTAAAATGGGAGGCATGCACCGTACATTGGATTTTATGGGTGACATAGGTCGTGTTTTGCAGGAAAGTGGTTTTGATGACATTTTTGTGGAAGCAAACGTGTATGGATCAGCAACAATTAGCCATGCTATGAAGGACAACGCATACAATCGAGGTGTTAGAATTCATAAGCTGATGAATGAAGCACTGAGCCGGCTGGCTTAAATGGATGGCATTTGCTGATGCCATTGAAGCAACAGAAGTTTCACAACTTGAGAGGAATATGATCATGGAGAAAGCGGAACATTGCACCACAGGATTTGAGGATCTCCAGCATGCACACGGCGAAGGCAGAGATGCGGCTAAAAAGGCATTAGACGATTTCTCGCATTCTGTGCAAAATCTGCATTATCTAACGGAGAAAAGTGTGAAGAAAGGTAAAAAATGTTCAGACACATTTGTCTTCTGGGAAAACTATGTCTCAGATTTGTCACAGCTGCTTTTTGATTACATTGCCGCAAAACGTGATGATAACAAATCCTTGGAAATAGAAACATTTGGAGAGATGATTTCAATTGACTTTCAGTACGGACATGTAAACTATGCGCGCTGGTGTTGCGTTGACGTTGCTGAAGCAAGACTTATGATGGAGAAGAAGCCGGAAGTGTATCAAGCTATAGTCGAAGGCCAAGATGCTGTTTACAGGACTGGGCGACCTTTCAGACAAAACCAGACAACTGTGTGCTAAAGATGAAGTGCTTGCAAAATACTATTTAACTGTTCATCTAAAAGCAGTCTAACCGCTAAAACAAAGCAACTTAGTGGGTTACATCAGACTGATAGTGGTGACCTCCACAAAGAGGCAACAAGGAGACGCATTGCTGCTGATGAAGCTGCAATCCAGAAAATCATCAGTGTTATTAATGAAAGAATGGTAAACCCTTTCATGATTGACATCGGCATTACCCCCAGAGTATAGGCAGCCTCTTGTAAATATTGCCACATCACTTGTATGTTCGCCTGAGTCAAGTGGGGGCACTGTGTAATGTGCGTGAAAATGGTCTAGAACAAAAGAAGGAATTTGTAACTAATAGATTGATAACAAGTGAGACAGACTTTCGTGATCCTATTAGTAAGCATAATCTGTGCACATTTACTACATTGAACAAAGGAGCTGTTACTAAAAGGAAACAGGTGATAAAGTCATTAAATATTGATTGCCAAATATTCAGCAAATTGTCAATTATTGGACAGTCGCGTGATGTGAACATAAAGGAATTGCTTCAGTATGAATTAGCGCCAGTTCCACTCTCGCTGTTCAATCCTGATGGTTCTCTTAGAAAGACACAGAAAAGTAGTATACTCCCTTGGCTTGGGAAGGACCATGCCACTGTTGAACTTCCAGCATCTAGTGAGCCAACACTGGGTGTCATTGATCTCATGATGTTTGTACTGACACAGCAAAGTGTACTGCCTTTAGTGAGCTATCAGACCAGCTCTTGGACGCAGTCTTGAGTTTAAAATGGCAGTATATTGCCGAACTATATGAATGAGGAATCAATAAAATCAGGTGAACGGGTCTGCCGTGGTAATATCCAGATGTTGGAGATAAAGAATCCAACTGTTCTAACACCACTTCCAAAACAGCGGCTGAAGATGTTGTCAAATACAAAGAACAAGGCAAACCTTGCTAACTTCCTTTCTCATGATTGGATCATTAAGTTGGAACGTAGATTAAAAGCTAGTTGTGAGATGTATCTTGCTGGTGGATTCCATGACATTAATCGAGTAGTGAAGGTCGTGTTTGGTGGGCATGATGAAGTACCAGAGCTTGGGTCAGATCATGAGAAAGTCGATTCTCGAATGTTTCTACATATTTCACATGCGAGATATAAATTTGGCGTCAACCGGGTACTTCTTTGGTGTCTTGATTCAGACTTGAAAGAGTTGTATCTAAAGACATGTGTACGACAAAAGAAGAGATTCATTCCAATGCACACCATAGCGACCCAACTTGGAAAAAGTATGAGCTATATGCTACCAGCGATCCACACAGCCAGTGGATGTGATTCAACCTCGGCGTTCAGTGGGATAGGCAAACGAAAATAGCTGAATCTTATTGAAAAGCAGCAAGAATTACACAGTGGGCTACAACATTTCGGAGACACTCCTTCTAACATCAACCGGGAAACCGAGAATGTCATGGTAATACTAGTGTCTCTACTGTATTGCAGAAAGAAACATGTATCATTTGATGTAGTTCGTTACGAATTATTTGCAAAAAACTATGCAAAAAATGAGAAATTACCACCAACAGTGGATGGCTTCTGTTTGCATTCCAAACGAGCAAATTATCAGTCATTTATATGGAATCATGCAACAGTTCCGTACCTCGATGTATCACCTGTTGATAATGGCTGGGTGTTCGATGAAGATGGGCACCTTGTGCCATGTATGATGATGCTCCCTCCAGTACCTGAGGCAATACCCGCATTTACACAATGTATGTGCCAAGCGGATTGTTCAATAAGGAGATGCAGGTGTCGCAAAGATAATATTGTGTGGTCTGATGTATGTAAATGTTGTGCTGACAGCTGCAGTAACCGTGAATTGAATATAGATGACTCGTCCTCTGAATCAGATACAGATTAATGATATTGAACATGAACTGACCTACAGTACTGACCTACACAGCGTCCTTGTATTCGTAGAATGATTCATTCTGCGAAGAAATCGCATTTACCGTGGTTGGAGCGGCATCAAAATTCATGCTTACATTTAGGTTGACTTTTAAGGTTTGACTTCCAAAATGATGTATTAAATATTTTTCAAACCACACATCCCATTCAATGTACCAATTTGATAAGCCAGACATATTTTTTAATAAAAGGGGCAATATTGAGCTATCAGAATACGAACCAGAACACAAATTTTTACAAAATTATTATGGTAAACGTGAAAATATGAGAAAAATTACAAGTTTTATGTTTGCGACGTCATAATTATATGCAAATTATTGACAAACGAAGAATAGAAGAAAGTTATGATCGTTAAAACGAAGTATATTTCTTTGCGGTAATTGATTATGGTTACCATGGAAACGGTTCTGCAAAAAATAATTGCACCACTTTCAGACCCTACATCCACTCTGGTGATGACAACTATAGATCCTCCCAACAGCTGGAACTATTGGCATTTTTGTACCAGACCACTTGTGCCATGGTACCGAATTTAGATTTGGCTGGTAGATTACATGCATATATGCATACAGACACGCATATGGGAGAATCAGACAGATTGAGTGTTAGAGTCTTAGGTAGTAAAAAGGTATACTTGTTCATGTACAATCTATATTGTAATTTTGCTTAAATCATTTGTCTCTAAGAATCAAACAAACAAACAATAGAGACATCCAGTTCTAGCTATGCTCCGCCCATTTCTAGCTCCGTTCCGCTTATGCTTTGCGCGTGGTGGGTCAATTATATACTTTGAATCCTGAATTGCCAGAATCACAATTTCAAGGTAACTATACAGGTAAGGTAAGTTGGTGAATATTTTGAAAATAATATCTCTATCAATCATGATCGTGGCATCAACCTACATCTGACGTAGTTGATTATAGGGTCACAGACTTGAGTGACAGGTCGGATCCATCAATTAGTGATACCAATACTGGTCTGTGGAATTGCTTTTGAAACAAAGGATGACACCAATTGTGAATAGAGCGTTATAACCGCCAGCACACATCACAGATGAGACATACATATGTTGCAGAATAACGTATGTGACTGTGTGGCAGATAGATACTATAATGATGTGATATAAGTCTTAATAGGATAGATCCGTTTAATCTTTTAACCAAATACGAATTGCAGTAGCATAGATAATGGATATTGAGATATTGCAAAGTGGCGAAAACCCTGATCCATTAACCCTTACAACACTGATGTCAGAACTTTAAAATTTCAAATTAAATTAAAACATAAACTGGTGTTCATTTTTCAACAAATTTGGTGGAAGATGGTGCTGTCGAAGGCAGCAACATCGGCCAACACATTTGTTGAAACATGTACACCAGTTTCTTAGCTATTGACATGGTAAATGATAGAATATAGGACATCGGAGTGGCAAGGGTTAATGGCGCAAGAAAGCACATTGATACCGATAGTTAAGATAATGCAGGACAAGTAGTTTTTGGACAAGACAATGTGTAACCTGATTGAATAAGGTATTTGTCTATAAAGTAATGACATATACACACATACTATTACCTCATTGTACCTAAATAGTCCAACACCATTTGCACATTGCATTGTTGTTGTTGTTGTTGTTGTTGTTGTTGTTGTTGTTGTTGTTGTTGTTGTTGTCCAGTGCCATATGTGCAGAAACGAATAAACATTTAAAAAATATTGTTACAATGGATTTTCGATTTAGCTTGAACGAGTGTGCGTGTTCGCTATGCTAGGTTGCCATGTCGTTTGTGAATTACATTATTCTTACCTGGCGGGGTTACTGGCTCGGGAATTTCTGGTGCTGAAGAATGTGTTTTAAAAAGGATAGAAATAGATAAATATTATCGACAGATTATTGTTAAAGTATCAATGAAGGTTATGATAAATAAGGACGGAGACAATTTGCAACATATAGGGTCACTTACCCTGGGGAGATACATGGGTAATTAAGTGTATGAGGGTACTCATGTATGGCGTAAATGTCAAATGGGTTATTCTACTTGGTCCGTTTTCTACTTTATGACAGGGTGTAAATTCTGCACTTTTGTGAAACGGACACCTGTGGTGGAAGCCTCTTGGCGGGTGGGGGTGGGATGGTGGGGGTGGGGTGGGGTGGGTGGTGGAGGTCAAGGGCACATCCCACTCCATGATCTTCTGAAGAGCGGCTGCTTTGATTAGCACATTTGATTGTCCGAATACTGGCTATATAAATTGAACTGAAATAGATTATATTACCAAAGTGAATAATTTACTTGACATACATATATTTTGTCTTATTATTGGAGTCGTAGAGACAATAAGTAAGGTTGTCATCAGACGTACATAAATAGCAATATTAATCAACTTTATTCAAAGCATTTTTTATTTATTATAAAGATTTAAAATTGGAAACAGAAAAGAAAATATAATGTTCAAATAATACAAAAATCTTACCTGTGCAAATTGTTTCAAATAGCTTTCTATCAATCTCTTGGAGAGCGCTGAAATGTTTCACATTGAAGCGATAGTCATCAAGCGGTCTGGTCGCCATACCATCAATTTCTTTAGTGTCCACTAATCCAATACCTATAGCAAATACTGTTATTCCCTTTTCCCTGGCCTTTGCTGCTTCTGGTATGGTTCGCCGAGAGTTGATGTTAGAAACGCCATCAGTAATAATGATAGCAATATTCTGAACATCGGGTCTGTCACCATTGGCCTCAGTAAACATGGAGCTGTGCATGGTCTTTATAGCGTCAGCAGTGTTAGTACTTCCATAGTTATATGGGGTGCTGAATATAGCTTTCATTAGATCATCCTTTGTATTGAACTTATTCAACTGAAACTGAACATGTACTTTTGTGCTGTATGTCACAAGACCAACACGAACAGATCCACCATCAATGTCAGAAGGTTTTAGAAGATCGTGCACAAAGGCTAGCATTATTTGGAAGTTGATCTCTGTAACACTAGTAGAAGCATCTATGATGACTACAATATCAGCTTTAGAGGAAGTACATACTGAAAGAGATAGATAAGCATTCATGCCAGAAGCGATAGAGATAATTTAATAGAACTAGCTAATACAAGAGATTTTTGCATTCACCTTTAAATAATATAGGATATCAATTTCGTTAATTGATTGATAGATAGTTCAATAAATCAAGAGATTGATAGATAGTCACATAGGTAGATACATATATAGATAGATAGAGAGACATATAAGGCATTGCTAAAGCTTTTATGAAAGGGATACTAGTTCTACTAGTAGAGTTTACAATACTTACCAAAATATCATATATTTAATATCTGAGAAGTGCATTTTAGATATGGCACGTCAGAGTAGATAGGAAAGTTTGCAATAAGCCCATTTTCATGCTATGTATACAACACTGTAAGTCTACTACTGCAGCATAAAGCGTTTAGTATTCTTCTGTTAAGAATAAATTACCCAATCCCAACTAATGTTGTCAAATCCATTGTATCCAACCGAGAGCGTCTCGGATGCAATTTAGACAATTTAAAATGAGCAACATAATTTATTATAGTCATTATAGTTAGAAGTATTGAGTCAGCATGGCAGCGATACCTGTAGTGATGGGTGGCTCTGTTACAGGCACTCCTGGAATTGGTGTAGTTGCAGCTGAAATCATAATCATATTTTTAAAGGTGCATATTCACAGCAGAATTGCTTGAAAATAAAGCTGTTTAAATTGTGTACTCTTAGAGGCTTAAATTGTGTTTCCGGATGTAATAAAATTGTATAAATTTTAACATATGATAAATTTTTTCCTTGCAAATTGTTATGATTTTTTCAATTGCCAAGTTGAATTAGGGACTCGTGTCTCTAATTCAATTTGACAACTTAAAAAAATTATATTAATTTTTCATAATGAAATCATATGTTAAGATTTATTTCGTTTTCTTACATCTATGCCCACAATTTAAGCCTCTAAAAGTGTAAACTTTTGACAATTTTAATTTTAAGCATTTTACTGTGAATATGCAATTTTAATAATTTTATTCTAACGTATGCAACTGCATACGCAAACGTCTAGTAATGCATTGACCGCAAAGCATAGTTTTAACAAAATCAGTTTACATTTACGAACAATGTAGTTGCATATTATCTTGGCGTTTTAACACTTACCTCAATGAGCCATCATTTGACAAAATATGTTACATTCTTTTCTGATGTTTGAATACCTTAAACTATATTTATACTAACACAATCCAATGCATTGTGTGACATTAATACCATCACATTTCCTTAGATAGACATTCCACGGCTACTCTGTGCATCGCTCTATCGCTCTATCTTACCATACAGGTGACCAGGCCATTACTGGGTTCATGCATTTCTCAGCATAGTATTGTAAATATTAGTGACGAGACATATGGAAATAATAAATATAAACTATCTCTCTCTCTCTCTCTCTCTCTCTCTCTCTCTCTCTCTCCCTCCCTCCCTCCCTCCCTCCCTCCCCTCCCCTCCCCTCTCCCTCTCCCTCTCTCTCTCTCTCTCTCTCTCTCTCTCTCTCTCTCTCTCACCCACCACACCCGAGTAATCCGGAATGATAACTCGTGTGGCGTTAGTACTCAGCAGGGAGATTCCTCTCCAGCCACACACACTCTCTCTTTCTCTCTCTCTCTCTCTCTCTCTTTCTCTCTCTCTCTCTCTCTCTCTCTCTCTCGCTGGGTGGTCAGTTGTCAACAAATCAGGTGTGGGCAGCAGGCTACAGGGAATCTGGGGCAGATGAGAGAGGCGAGGGGAGAAACAGAGATAGGAGGGAGATGACAGTTGTCAGCCCTTACCGCCACATGTGAATAAACAGCACAATGTTATATAATTGTTTAAAAATTAGTTTATTACTTATTTACTAATTATTTATTCTTCAAGACTTGCGCAGACCTAAGATATATATATATATATATATATATATATATATATATATATATATATATATATATATATATATATATATATATATATATATATATATATATATATATATATATATATATATATATATATATATATATATATATATATATATATATATATATATATATATAGTCAAAACTATTTTAAATGAAAACATTTTACATCACCGAAATATCTATGGTGATACATTACGGACAAGCAATCAGTTGACAACTTCGTGTAGGCAACTAACATGTGGCCTTTTAAAGCAAGATATCTTTCTCCTGGCTTGACATTAAAAAGTATTGATTTAATTAATCTAATCTGAAAGGAGCATGTTGATGCTGTAAATAAGACTCTGTGCCCTATACGCAGATAGTAGACCCAACCGTAATTCTCTATTACCCTTATTGTAAAAGATCTATAGAGTGTAATTCAAATTTTAACTTGAATTTTGTTCCGTTATTGCTATGGAGATAGTCAGAAGGAAATATAAACTCACATATAACATATAAAAATCAATGTTTTTAACACATTTGATTCAAATCTAAAAGCCTAGAGTGAGTCCATGAAATAATCCATTTACAAGTATTTGTAGCACCGGTACCGGCCCAGTAGACAGAGATATTAGGGTACGGAAATCATGGCTAAATGGCTCAACAGACAGATGCACATATGCACATGTGTGGTTTCAAATTAACCTAAACCGTACCTGGTTCTGTGGGTTCTGCAACCAGTCTGACTGGTTCCACTGCAGGAAAAATATAGACATGTTGCAAATGATATGACGCGCAGAGTCTTAACCCTTTAACACTCATATCAAACGGCGTCTGTAGTGATCTTCAGAAATGTCCATTTGGCGATCAAGAGATGACTATTTTTAACAATCTACCACTGGAATGACTGGCTCGATAACCGAGCCAGACAATCCAGTGGTAATTTATCAAAGATAGGATTCTCTTGGTTTACAAATGGACATCTTCTATTTTAAAAATTCTAATTTTCTTCAACAAATTGGAAGAGTTAAATGATTAAAACCAGTGTTAAATAATGGTTTCTTTCAATGCCAAATGTAACACCTTAGCCACTTAATAATCAGGTCGGTAGAAAAACATCTCTTGAAAAATGCCATTTAGCAGATCAAGACAAGACTAATTTTGGAAAAATGTATCACTGGAATGACTGGCTCGATAACAGAGCCAGTCATTCCAGTGATATAATTTTAAAAAAATAATTTTCTCTTCGTCTGAAAATGTACATTTTCCATGAGAAAATTTTAATTTTCAAAAACAAAGGTTAAATGGTTAAAGGGTTAGTACTAAAATGATATAAAACATATTAATGTGATTCTAGCCCTGTGAACACCGAATGGCTTCAAGGTTACTATACAGTTAAGTGCTTGTACATTTTTAAACTAACTTGACAGGAATCTGTTGCTGCCATAGACACTGCTGCAACTATTTAGAATTATGGTCTAATATACTCAAACATTGGGTAAAATTATGCCATTCATTCTTGCGATGATGTGTGTATAATATTCAGCTTACACTATTTACTACACTGTATTTACTGCTGGTACTGCTACTACTGATTTTTGTTAAATCCTACGTTGACGCAGTCGGATAAACTTCACGGAGGAACTCCTTTAAAAACCGCTTGTAAACCCTCATAAAAATCCAGTGAAATAGCCGGCTTTATTAATAGTATACTAATAACAATAAAAAATTAACGTTGAAACAGCGAAAGCTAAAATAATCTATTACTATATACCACAATCATGGCATAACTACATAGAAAACAATCTTAATAAAGAGCTGATAACATAACATAATTCAACAAAGCCATTACTATTTGCGCACAATGTAGTAGCAGGCCCAAATGGCTAACATAATTCACCAACAAGTGATGAAGCAACTCGTCAATAAGTAGTGGTAAGTTACCATTACTCAATGACGTCATTAAGCCGATTCATGACCGGCAGGCTAAGTAGAGTGTACGTAGTTTAATAAAACACACAGTGTAGTAGTAGTGCGGCCAAATGGCGAACGTAATTCACCAACAAGTGGGCAAGCCACTTGTCAATAAGTAGTGCGTTACCGCTGCTACTACTACCTACTACTACAACAAGAAGCATATTTAATATAAAATGAAGACACAACATTTTTCATTAAGATTGTATAACATACGTTTTTTAATCATATCTATAAGAACATCCGTTGATGGCGGGAAGTCGTGTGATGACTTGAGGCTGATTACATTATCTTCTGGAGGCTGAGAAGCGACCTCTCTGATCTCACCTGGTGAGGAATAAATGGTATATACATAGCAATGCGGACAATCTACACTAAGTTGCATTTATGTTTAAATAGAGGGATTCATTTCTAGCTATGCACCGCCTATTTCTAGCTAAGCTCCGCCCACTGTGTACGCGTGTCGGAATCGATTTTTATACTAAGAACGCCGAATTACCCGAATTCCACAGGTACTACACAAGTAAGCAGTTTAATATTGTGAAACTAATTTGACATGGTTGGTGTGTATGGCAGCAACATCTCCCAGTCAAATTGGTTTCAAAATACTCAACACAATTTTTTAACAATTGCAAATCCGTCAACGACATAAGTCCCTACACTTGACGAACTTTTCGAGCATCGTGACGGTGTTATAATACGTTATTATGATAGTGACGTCAGCCTCCATGTGACGTGATTGATTATTACGTCATATACGTGAGTGACAGATTGGATCACTCTATTGTCAGATTAGTCCCTATATCAATAACTTATTTATATCCACGAAATGCCAAGATGCTTTTATACACTAGTCAGCAGTTGTTTAGTCAGTCCGTCAAAACATTTATCCTTGGCTCCTTGTAATCTTGGTGACTGCTGCATCAGTTTCAATGAAAAACGATATATATGTACAATAGTTGTTGAATTATTTTGTAAAAAAATTTGCACTACCAACTGTCAGTAAACTTGTATTCCAAACAGTAGCATATAAGGGCTGAAAACCCCTTGCATATATAAATCTCTTTGTCACTTTATTACATGACAAAGAGAGAGAAGGCGGGAGGGAGGGGGGGGGGAGATCTGCCACTATGTAATGTGACGTCAGCTTACATGTGACGTAATTGATTATGGCGGCATACACTTTAGTGACAGATCGGATCTCTCAATTATTGTGATATACACAAAGGAATACATGTTAAAATGCTTGCTATGAATGTCATAATCTGCCAGTACAATAGAACATGTGAGATGAATTTAGTATCCTACTAAGATGTTATTCGCGTTTACCTTCGTTGTCCAAACCAAGACCAACAGTCAAAACGTGTACTCCTTTCTGGTGTAATTCCCGCGCTTGTTCCACTGTCGCGGCCCTATTCACAGATTGGTGCCCGGTCACTAAGACAAGGACGTCACTTGCAGATGGTCTGTCGCCGTGGGCTTCGCTCAATATTTGTGATTTGACAATTCTCAAGGCAGCAGCTGTGTTAGTCTGACCGCGACGGTGTCTCATTTTATTAACAGCTTCGTAAGCATTCTGTTGACTTTGATATTGGTTCAAATAATAGCTATGAAAGGAAGAAATGTTGTCATAGATGTGATGTGTCAATCAAACATATATTCCATTTGTCGAAGGTTAATCGGAGGAAACAGACAGAAGAGAACATGTAATAGAGGAATTCATTCTAAATAAGCCACGCCTATATCTAGTTAAGCTTCACCCACACTTCCCCGTGTTGGGGTCGATCGATCGAATGCCCTAACTATTACTTTCCTGAAAACTATACAGGTAAGCTGTTGAATATTTTGTAACCAATTTGACTGGGTGCTGTTGCTGACTATGGCAGCAACAGCGCCCAGTCAAATTAGTTTCAAAATATTCAACAGAATATTTATTAAATAGTAATTAGGGCTACATACAATTCGCGCAACAACACATAGTCCGCCTCCAAATATGCGTTCGTGACGTATTTATCTATGTCATTCATGACGTCATAATGACGCCATTTATTATGATGTTATTCAACACGTCACGTAGTTGATTATGACGTCATACGATGGATGGATAAAGTGGAAAGGTCTATTCCCAAAATACCAATTTCAAGGTAAGCGTATATATAGGCTGTTGGATATTTTGAAGCGACTTGATTTGCGTGCTCAGTCAACTTTCAAACTTACATCCATGGTCATTGGGGCCTTATTTGTTTTTCATTCCTTCACGATCTCAACTCGCTTTGAGGCGCTGCCGTCTACAGGTTCTCACTGGCTTTTGCATTCTGTATTGCTTACACTACCGCTACAGGAAGGGTACCTATTTTACAGACAGCTGTACTGTAACAACGCAGAGTGAATTGTCTTGCTCAGGGACACAATGTGGCAGCACCGGCCAGGAGTCGATCTCGCAAAATTCGAATCATGACGTGCGCCTCTCGGTTACATATTTTCAAAATATTCAACAGAATGTTTATCAATTGGCCACAGACCTGCAATGGACGTATCCAGTTTAAGCTATGCCCCGCCCACCTCTAACTAAGCTCCATCCACACTTCACCGTGTTGGGATTGATCGGTCCCCGAATGCCCTAACTATCAATTTCCTGAAAGCTCTACAGGTAAGATGTTGAATATTTTGTAACTAATTTGACTGGGTGCTGCAACAGCGCCCATATAAATTAGTTTAAAAATATTCAACAGGATATTTATTGAATAGTAAAGACATACAATTCGTACAACAATGCATAGTCCGTCTTCAAATACGCGTTCGTGACGTACTTATCTACGTCATTCATGATGGCATAATGACGTCATTCATTATGATGTCATTCTACATGTCACATAGTTTATTGTGACGTCATATAATGGGTGAAAAGGTCTATTTTGACACATTCATGACGAAACATTTCACTTTCGGCACGTGTCTACGTCATGTTGATTGTGACGTCAGATAACAAGTGACGTATTTGATCATGGCAACAGATACTTGAGTGGCAGATCGAATCCCACCAATCAGAAGATTTATACGTGAACGATTGTTAAAATCATTAACAAAGTTCGCATTAAGATGTCCCATATGTCAATTATGTCATCCTTATTACCAAAATAAAATGGCTACGAAAACATAATCACTTTTTAAATGGAAAATTTATCATAATTATTTCAAGTGTTATTTTACCTGTCAGCCTCAGTATTTCGTCATATGTAGTTCGTATGTAGGGGTGCAAACACATCATTTTCTCTTTGGTACTAGATAAAAGGGGTCAATCTTGGATCGGGGAATGCACCTCCTTTTAGTTGTCAACTTAGGTGCAAACTTGGTGTCCGTGGTAGGGCTGATGGGGGATTCCCCCAGAAAACGTTCAAAATCTGCAGTTTTGAAAAGAGTGTGTGTGAATATAACTCACGCTATGAATGGAGCAGAGCTATACCCCACCGCCGCAACTCGCACCGCACCGGAATCAACATCCATCCTCCTGATCGACGTGCTAACGAAGTTTTTAATCTCGTCAAAATCCTGCGAGGATACCGAAGAGTCCAGCAAGAACACGACATCATAGCCACCTAGAGGTGCTACTGTGGATGGGAAAAAGCAATCTATAGGTGAGGTATGTCAGATTCTCTGGATTTCTTCCAAGTGACCGTTCCAGGTTTAGTTATGTCCGTCCCATTTCTAGCTAATCCCCGACCACACCTCGCTCGTGTTGGAATCGATCGATCCCAGAACTCCCTGACTATCAATTTCAAGAAGACTATACAGATAAACTGCTGGATACTTTGAAACTAATTGGACTGGCCTATGGCAGCAACAGCGCTCAACCAAATTAGTTTCAAAATATTCAACAGAATGTTTATTAAATGGTAAAGATATACAATTCGTACAACGTGTAGGACTATTTATTAAAGGATAACTAATCTGAACTCTTGATAGCTATTCAGGTGATCTAATATGCCAGCCATAAACTATGCAGGTAATGTTAAGCTTTTCATCATGACCCTAAAGAAAGATATTCAGGCTTTAGTAGCTAAATGTCGCTACATTTCTACAGCCTATGATGGCTGTGATGATTTACTTTTCAACCAATCAGAAAAAGCCTAGCGTGCCTGCCTCTGGACATAGCTCAGTCGTAGAGGCGCCTGCTATAGTTTGGCAACGTGATATAAAAGCAATCATACAGGTAAGCAGTTGAATATTTTGAAACTAATTTGACTGGAAGTTGTTGCTGGCATAGGCAGCAACAACTTCCAGTCAAATTAGTTTCAAAATATTCAACGAGATGCGTATTACATAATAAAGAATGTAATGCGTTGGCACTTACATGACATCACGCACTATCGCTTGAGGAGACAAAATGGTGGCGATCACTGTTCAGCTTTACGCGACATTACAAAGCAGATAATTGTGATACAGAAACGGGAATGTGACAGGATATGAATGATCTGGAATCTATAAACCATAATCTATCGGTGCAGTATAACATTTGAGACGAGATTAGCATCCGTTTAAGCGTTAAGTCCGGACTAAATCGAATCATTCTTGATGTAATTATTATGACGTCATTCTACACGTCACTTACTTGATTATGACGTCATATGATTGACTGAGGAAATGGACTCATGAATTGGAAAATTCTTCCCTGAAGTCCTAGATATGAAATGCTATTTACAATTTAATAAATATCCTTTTGAAAACTTGAAGACTTTAATTTAACGGTGAGTTGTTGTTGCATCTGAAAAGATACTCAGCATCCCACCTATTCATGATCGTGTTTGTTTTCAGGACTTTAAACGCTATAGATTTCTTATGCTAGGATTAGTTATTGTCGCCAGTAGTACACATAGTATTTTACCACCTCCAGGATTCCTGAAACTGAGCTACCATTTGTCAAGGCCTAACACATTATGTTTATATGTGGGCATACCATTGGTTATCATTATGATGCCATTGCCCATGGATTTATAGGACACGAGTAGGGGAAATTCATTCCTAGCTATTCCCGCCCATTCCTAGCTATGCCATGCCCATTCCTAGCTATTCCCGCCCATTCATAGCTATACCATGCCCATTCCTAGCTATACCCGCCAATTCATAGCTATGCCCTGCCCATTCCTAGCTATAACCTGCCCATTTCTAGCTATGCCCTGCCAATTCCTAGCTATACCATGCCCATTAATAGCTATGCCTTGCCCATTCCTAGCTATGCCCTGCCCATTCCTAGCTATGTGCCGCCCATTCCTAGCTATAACCTGCCCATTTCTAGCTATGCTCTGCCAATTCCTAGCTATACCATGCCAATTCCTAGCTATTCCCGCCCATTAATAGCTATGCCTTGCCCATTCCTAGCTATGCCCTGCCCATTCCTAGCTATGTGCCGCCCATTCCTAGCTATGCCCTGCCCATTCCTAGCTATGCCCTGCCCATTCCTAGCTATGCCCTGCCAATTCCTAACTATGCCCTGCCCATTCCTAGCTATGTGCCGCCCATTCCTAGCTATGCCCACCCATTCCTAGCTATGCCCTGCCCATTTCTAGCTATGCCCTGCCCATTCCTAGCTATGTTCTGCCAATTCCTAGCTATGCCCCGCCCATTCCTAACTATGCCCCACCGATTCCTAGCTATGCCCTGCCAATTCCTAGCTATGCCCCACCGATTCCTAGCTATGCACTGCCCATTCCTAGCTATGTCCTGCCCATTCATAGCTATGCCCCGCCCATTCCTAACTATGCCCTGCCCATTCCTAGCTATGCCGCGCCCATTTCTAGTTGACCGGCTTTTCAAAGTTTATATCAGCCCTAGATATGTTATTATGTGTTGTGACGTCAGCATATATACGACATAATTGATTATACGCCATGTATTCGGGTGTTCACAGTCCAGGGTTCGTACTGGTCATGGAAATTCTGGAATGTTATGGAATTGCTTCACTGGCCATCTAATAGACCTTTCCAGT
Organism: Chaetoderma sp. LZ-2023a; assembly: GCA_034401795.1. Lineage (NCBI taxonomy): Eukaryota > Metazoa > Mollusca > Caudofoveata > Chaetodermatida > Chaetodermatidae > Chaetoderma > Chaetoderma sp. LZ-2023a. The sequence continues at coordinate 45,309,742 of CM067359.1, forward strand.
TTATCCATCCATTATATGATATAATCAACTACGTAACGTGTAGGATGACGTCATAATCAATTACAGCATAAATAACCTGATTTAGTCCGTCTTAAACGCTTAATAGTCCGACAAGTTGAACGAATTGTATGTCTTTACTATTTAATAAACATTCTGTCGAATATTTTGAAACTAATTTGACTGGGCGCTGTTACTGCCATAGGCAGCATCTTCACCCAGTCGCATTAGTTTCAAAATATTTAACAGCTATACTGTATAGTTTTCTGGAAATTGAGATTCAGATAGTGCAGCGTTCGGTTGATTCCAACACGGGCGAAGCGTGGGTGGAGCTTAGCTAGAGATGGGCGGGGCATAGCTAAAGCTGGAAAGGTTAATTAGTAAGTCATTGCATTGCAGAAATCAGTATTCTGCATGGACTGTTTTTACCATTCCGTAACATGTTACTTTGCCCGGTAAACAATTCTTATTCCAAAGGATTTGTATTCCTGGAAGTCAGGCATAGGCATACTATTTTCGATTTCAAAACAAATGATAAGGCCATATAGGGATTATGGATATGATAAGTTAATCTTCGAAGAATGATAAATGACGTAAAGGAATGGTGACGTCACAGGTTACCAAGAGATACTATAAATACATGTCTAATAACTAGAAAAATTAATTCTGCGATGTAATTGTTGAAAGTATTAAACATTTAAACCCTGGAGGTCCCGAACGTTAATTTTTAAATACAATCAAGCTGGAAAGCTATTGGATATTTCAAGACAAATCTGACAGGAACCTGTTGCTGGCAGAAACGGCCACTTCATGTTTATATTCTAAACTGGTGCATCTTCGGAGAAATATTGTATTATAACTTACGGTTGTTTATTCGCTTAATAACTGTGTCAACTGTTTGTGACAAACGTCGGGCATCTTGTAAGTTGATCGTCTCTGACTCATCGCTGGAAATGTATTGGATCTCAGCTGTATTCAAAAAACAAATATATATTATTTTAACAATAAATAAAGTTACATTCACAGGAAAACATGCCTATGTTAATTCGGCTCACATCTGTGAAATTTGGGGGTTGTATTGCGCTTTATATGCGGTCATAAATGAAGTGCCCAAAAGGCCGTGTGCTGGTGGATGTCCTTGGATAAATGAAAAAGCGCGTCTATCGCGCTATTTTTTGCAATATTTATCGAAAAGACGTGACAGAGGGTTAATGGTAATAGAACAGGTTTTTTAAAGTCATTTTAACCAAACAATTTAAAATGGCTATCACTCTCTTAAACTCATTTTAAGTAAGATATTAGAAAAAATACTAAGAATATCTATGTTCGTTGTTTCATCAAACTATTCAAAACCCTCCATGTATGGCCTATAGTCATCTTGATGTTGCGACACTGGCGGTTCATGGGTCCAAGGATATGAAATTACTCCACGTATTAACAAATGGATAACAAATATAACACTTGAAGAGATTATGGGCTTGTTAAGTATGACGTCACTGCGCGTGATTCGCAACCTGGAAGTGTGTATTTTGCTTTATTACATTATAAGTGCGTGTTTATGACGTCATCATTTGTTGTTAAACAAAAACATTATTTTGTGCATTTAACAATCGAGCTGGATCCGGAAATACGTCATCATTTAATAAGCCTATATACGATATATTGCAATGTTTTCACCCTCTAATGACTAGGTTTGATAACAAAAAAATCAAAAATTTTGCTTAATGAATGTCCATTTGCAGGCCAAAAGAAGACTTTTTGAAAATATACCACTGGAATGACTGGCTCTGTTATCGAGCCAGTCATTCCTGTGGTAAATTGCCAAACATAGTCTTCTATTGGCCTGCAAATAGACATGCCTCAAGGCCACTGAACAGGCCAGTTTTGGCCGGACTCGTCAAGAAAGGGTTAAGATAAGATCCCCATATATTAGCTTTAAGGTAAAGTTTTTATTATCTATATGTGATAGTAGCCTGGTGCCCGGTCGCTGCATGGTAGTTATTAAACATATTATGCGCAAAATGATTGGAAGTGTGTACATCTACGCGTCACGTGACAACAATCAGTTGTCGTGCGGACAAATCCCTGCTGAATGGAGATGAGAAAGCCCTGCTGAATGGAGATGAGAAAGCCAGGCTGTATTGGGCACGATTGATATTGGCTCCTTAAGACCAACTTCTAAAAAAAGCAACCATGGTTTCGCCTCTCAAATACAAGCGTCCTGTGCCCCGCTCACTACACGGCATCGTCCTATTGCACGATCCTCGCCCTCCCACTACGTTCCCGTATCGAGTACCGCGCTTGCACGCCTTTGATGTTTGCGCTAAATTCACGAAGCTTCATACATATTAATGAACTGGGGTCAGTCAACTTGCGCCAATGAGACTGCTCGATAAGAGATCAGGAAATCAACCAATTTACACATGTGCGTAAACCAAACTAGCGGTTTTTGTTACCGAAAACCAATCGACACGTTGTCTGTTCCTCAGATAGCTTATTTAGAGCAAAACTATTGCAAACTTTTGCAAATGTCTCTTTACATATCAACAGCGTCGCGATCGCCGTTGTTTTTGTGATTGTAAATTAGGTCACCAGACGAGCTCTCACCTATCACGTGAAGTAGGCAGAAATCTGATTGGCTACCTCCAAATCCACTAGCGCAATGTTACTTTACAGTGAGAATCCACAGGTCTGAAAGTACGGGCTCGAACAGCGTAGCTATGTGAGTGGACGTATGTTAGTACGATTACTACACCGTGGACTGTAAGGCCCGCTTTTCATGTAAGCTTTTCTGCACGCTTTTCTGCAAGCAGAAAAGTCGGTTTTGTGCATCTAGATAGAACCATTTCCATGGGAGCGTCTCTGTGCTGCGGGTACACGCGCGTGTTGTGCATGTTGATCTTGCGCGCATGCGCGTTGTCTGGGACTAGCTTATGTCTGCGAGAAGTCTTGCAGAATAAATAATTTATAAATAAATAATAAACTCAATTTTAAACAAATATATAACATTTTGCGGTTTATTCACGTGTGGCTGTAAAGACTGACAACGGTCATCTATCTCCTTTTTACCAGTCCCCTCTTCCCGTCCTCCTTGTTTCTAGCGCTCGCATCTCATCCGCCCAGATGCCCTGTGGCTAGCTGCACACGCCTGATTGGCTGACAGCTGGCCAGCGGACAGAGAGCTTGGATGGAGAGAACGTTCCGCGCTGAGCTGGTGTCTAAAGCAACAAGAGTTATCTCCCCTGACTTCTCCGGATGGGGTGGGGGGGAGAGAGTTTATAATTATTATTTCCATATGTCTCGTTACTAATATTTACAATAGCTTTGCCTTATAAGCGGGTTTTGCAATATTGACTATGCAAATATAATAATGATGCTATGCATCAGCCATTTTCTTTTGTATTATTTGCGCAAGAGACAAAGAACTCGCATTCGTATAATGCAGTTAATGCAGTTGACAAACCAAAAAAGAGAGCACAGATTTTGGGTGCAGATATTGTTCTACCAGATCAATTAGCTGCTCCTGTTTTCAGCTTCAGGACCTGTCCTTTGCACTTTTGCGACATGACACATGTAGTGTGTAGGAAAGCAAAAATGTGATCAAAGATATGCAGAACTAGAGCCTGAAATTCGCTTGTTTACGCTAGGAAAACAGCCGGATTCGCTGGTAAACTCGCCCGCATGGAAATAGACAAACCCACGAGCAGAAAAGCGTTCGAGAACACACGAGCAGAAAAGCTCACGTGGAAAGCAGGCCTAAAGCCGCGTGACGCGGAATGCGGAAAGCGGGTTACGGAAGCTGAACGCGGAATCGCTTCAGATCGCTCTTTACTATTTTCCTTCATCCATTTACCTGCACGCGGTAAGCAACATACGGAACGCGGAACGGCGTGATGCGAAAAAACCGATCGCCCGGTGTAGCGATTTTTCCGGACGGAAAATATTCCGTTGCGGAGCACGTGTAACCTAGCAACGAAAGGGTAACCCAAGTAGTTAAAGCTGATGCATCGTCTAGAATTATAACAACCAATTTGTCGAAAAAAATCGGAAATGGGTAATATTATAATTACATGTTGTTAGATTAGGACTAGGTATAATTTTTTAATCTAGTCGTCAGTATCCGCCATTATTGATCTGCATCTCTCGCCTCTATATATAAACATTTTGTAATGGTCTCAGTGGAAAGCTAGATATCAAAGCATAAAAATGTGTTGTCGCTTTTCAAAGAAATTTGATAGAAATATCGCAAATATCACCAATAAAAATGCAACAAAATAACGCAATGATTCCGCGTGCAGTTAAATGGTACACGCGATATTTTACCCGCATTCCGCACACCCGCTATCCGTTCCGCGTTCCGCAATCCGCACCCTGCGTGCCAGGTAAACGCAGCTTATTTTTACGGCTAAACTCCTTACCTTGATTTCTTATGCCCAGACCAATAGCATACAGATGGATGCCGGCACGCTTGGCTTGGTCAATTTCGCTCCTAGTAGCACCAGCATTGACAGAGTTCTGACCGGTCACTAGAAGAATAACATTCCTAGCAGAAGGTCGATCGCCTTTACTCGCCTGAAACATGTTAGTCCGGGCTGCTCGGATGGCTGCAGCCGTATTCGTTTGACCAGGACTATAGCGAATACGTTGGATAGATTGGGCGGCGGCGTTTCCTGATGTATAGTCCTCTAAGTTGAACCTGTTGCACGGATAGTACAATTTGATCAATGATAAATAAAGGCTCTCAAATCAATATCAAATGGAGCGGTCCGATCTGTCACTCACGCATCTGACATCATGCTTAAATAGGCCACTTAGATTCTAGGAATTCAAACCTCAAAGTTCCAAATCAATGGACCTTTCCAGTTTTAGCTATGCTCAGCCCATCTATAGGTAAGCTCCACCCACAATTCGCCTGTGTTGGGGTCAATCGATCCCTGAACTCCCCGACTATCAATTTCCAGAAAACTATATAGCTAAGCTGTTGAATATTTTGAAACAACCGCGCCCAGTCAAATTAGTTTCAAAACATTTGACAGAATGTTTATTAAATAGTAAAGACATACAATTCGTACAACGTGTCGGACTATTAAGCGTTGAAGAAGGACTACATCTAGTCATTCATACTGTAGTTGATTATGATGTCATCCTACACGTCACTTAGTTAAGCATGACGTCATATGATTGACTGAGGAAATGGATTCATGAATTGAACAATTCTACCTTGCAGTACTAGATAGAACGTTTATTAACAGGTAAAGCCATACAATTCGTACAACGTGTCGGACTACTCAGCGTTGAAGAAGGACTAAGTCTAGTCATTCATGCTGTAGTTGATTATGACGTCATCCTACACGTCACGTAGTTGATTATGACGTTATATGGTGGATGGATAAACTGGGAAGGTCCATTCCATTACGCGTACAAAGTGGGCGGAACCTAACGAGAATGGGCGGGGCATAGCTAGAAATCGATCGCTCTCTTGCTGGAGCGATTTTATGAAAACTAGATTTGAACTAGATTTGGGCGGTATGTATGCATGACGTCATAGATGACGGTACCTGGCATATGTTTGTTAATTGGTCGCGTACATCTGACGGGGTTCTTCTTTGTTATGTGTTCTTTTTGTCTTTCTCTCACTATTTATGGTGTATTTACGGCTTTCTACATCTTTGCTCCGATCAATTCCAAACTTAGTCGCCTTCTTGTACCCCGTAATTAATTAATTCTTTAATCAGGCATGTTCAGTGTACACGCTCCTCTCTCTCTCTCTCTCTCTCTCTCTCTCTCTCTCTCTCTCTCTCTCTCTCTCTCTCTCTCTCTCTCTCTCTCTCTCTCTCTCTCTCTCTCTACCTACTTACCTACCTACCTACCAACCTCCCTCCCTCCCTCCCTCCCTCCCCTCCCCTCCCCTCCCCTCCCCTCCCCTCCTCCCTCCCTCCCTCCCTCTCTCTCTCTCTCTCTCTCTCTCTCTCCCGCCCGCCCTCCTCCCCCCTCTCTCTCTCTTTCTCCACCCTGATTAATATTCAACTTCACATGCAAATGATTGTTATTTCATACCTATGCGAGCATTAATATATTTTTAGGCTTAACAGGACAGCAATGTGATACATACTCGACAACTGGCTTAACAGGACAGCAATGTGATACATACTCGACAACTGGCTTAACAGGACAGCAATGTGATACATACTCGACAACTGGCTTAACAGGACAGCAATGTGATACATACTCGACAACTGGCTTAACAGGACAGCAATGTGATACATACTCGACAACTGGCTTAACAGGACAGCAATGTGATACATACTCGACAACTGGCTTAACAGGACAGCAATGTGATACATACTCGACAACTGGCTTAACAGGACAGCAATGTGATACATACTCGACAACTGGCTTAACAGGACAGCAATGTGATACATACTCGACAACTGGCTTAACAGGACAGCAATGTGATACATACTCGACAACTGGCTTAACAGGACAGCAATGTGATACATACTCGACAACTGGCTTAACAGGACAGCAATGTGATACATACTCGACAACTGGCTTAACAGGACAGCAATGTGATACATACTCGACAACTGGCTTAACAGGACAGCAATGTGATACATACTCGACAACTGGCTTAACAGGACAGCAATGTGATACATACTCGACAACTGGCTTAACAGGACAGCAATGTGATACATACTCGACAACTGGCTTAACAGGACAGCAATGTGATACATACTCGACAACTGGCTTAACAGGACAGCAATGTGATACATACTCGACAACTGGCTTAACAGGACAGCAATGTGATACATACTCGACAACTGGACTTGAACTATACGTCATGATCCCAACACGATTGACTCCGGAGTCGAGATCCAATTTAAGTACTATATTCCTAGCAAAGGCTAGAACACCGCTGAATGTCCTCGCGGGGACTGAGGAGTCGAGGATTATGACGACATCTTGTCCACCAGGTAAGGATAGCACTTGAGAGAGAAGATAGAAACATAAAATAATTGGCATAGGCATAGTATTAATGCAATGGAGGAATGTTGTTTTAGTTATATCCCGCCCATCTGTAGATATACTATACCTGTGGGTAATCTGTTGAATATTTCGAATCTAACTTGAATGGATGCTCTGTTACCTATGGCAGCAAAAGCGCCCAGTCAAATTAGTTTCAAAATATTCAACAGAATGTTTATTAAATTGTAAAGACATACAATTCGTACCACAGCGCTCAGTCCGTCATCAATTAAGATTTCGTGGCGAACTTGACGTAATTGATTATGTCATCAACATACATGTCGGGTAGTTGACTATGATGTCATATTATTGATAGGTAAACTGGAATCCTTAATTGACATAGACATAGTATTAATGCATTCATAAATATTTACTGTAATTTCTTCCTTTGCAATTTCGAAATTTGCCATGAAGACCGTGGTTCATTATATAGACTGTACCCTCAAATTAACTCAAATCAAGTGCATACAAATGATAATATAGTGTCCTTTTCCTGGGAATTACTTGCTACGTAAAACTGTTGACGGCGCATCTAAAGTAACCAAAGTGGTCATTGGCATCATTGATCATCATTGATCATTGGCATCATTGAGGCCTGTTAATGAACCTTTCCAGTTAATCCATAAATCATATGCCATCATAATCAATATAATCAATATTTACGGCGTCATTGATTATGTCGTCATCCTACACGATACGTTAATCACGAACGCTTAATTGATGACCGACTAAACTTTGTTGTGCGAATTGTATGTCTTTACTGTTCTCTTGAATATTTTGAAACTAATTTGAATGGGCACTGTTGCTGCCACAGGCAGCAACAGCACCGAATCAAATTAGTTTTAAAATATTCGACAGATTACCTGTATAGATTTCTGGAAATTTAGATTCAAAGAGTGTATGGATCGATCGGTCCCAACACGGGAGGGCGAAGTGTGGGTGGAGCTTAGCTAGAGATGGGCAGAGAATAGCGAAAACTTGGGTCCTCCATTGCGTTCAGTCGACGTATGTCCAGCTTGCATAAGCCACACAAATGACCTGTAGACAATGTTGATTAAAGCCACATCTTTTCACGTCTCTGAGAACTTAATGAGCTTTCAACTTCACAGGTGACGACTGGAATGGAGAATATGGTAAGCCGGAACCTCGACGACACTTAGGGAACAGTCCAAATTTAGTTTTACACTTTAATATAGATTGTTTACTTAGTGTTCAACGATTATGGGTGCAGAGTCAGGTAAAGTGGTAAAAATTGGGGTTTTTTAGATGCAGAGTGGGCAAGTGATCCCTCATGCCCTCCCGGTCGGGGCGCCTATGTACATTTGTAGGAATTAATGCAGAACGTTTCAAACCTTTGGAATATTTTTAACTTTACTAAATTAAACTTTAGACATATCAATAGCAATGTGTCGGCGTAACACTCACCGGACTTGACAGGTGTGGGCGTTGTTTCAATAGCTTCAGTTACTGAAAACATAAAAACGTATGTGACTTAGACTTGTGCGATTATTGCGTTGAGTAATCACGATCGATTATTTAAGAATAATTGTGATTACTCAATTAATCAGCTTGGGTACAAATTATCAAGTCATAACAACAAAAAAGCATATCAATACGGAAAGCTGCAATGGTGTTTAGAAAAGTCCATTTGCAGGCAAACAGATGACTACTTTTGAAAATGTGTCACTGGAATGTCTGGCTCGATTCTCGAGCCAGTCATTCCAGTGATACATTGTCAAAAAATAGTTTTCTCTTGGCCTGCAAATGGGCATAGATTCTCTGAGTGAAATGTCAGTTTTCGTAAGTGATAAGATTTGAAATATTTTATGCAGTAGAAATTATTCACGATTATTCGATTATATGATTTTTAATCATATGATTTCACCATTTAAAAAATAATCGCGATTTACGATTTAATCACGTAATCGCACAAATCTAATGTGACATTCAGTTTTGGATACTTCATCTTTGAAATCCACAAATTCTAGATAGTAGTAGTAGTAGTAGTAGTAGTAGTAGTAGTAGTAGTAGTAGTAGTAGTAGTAGTAGAAGTAGTAGTAGTAGTAGTAGTAGTAGTAGTAGTAGTAGTAGTAGTAGTAGTAGTAGTAGTAGTAGTAGTAGTAGTAGTAGTAATAGCTGCTGTAACTTCCCTGTATTTTCGTCCCGAAATTGAGACACTGGTCTTGAAAGGGTTAAAGAGTTAACAGGCGTTCGTTTACCTGGTACTACAGCCTCCGTTGTTGTGCCAGAGAGCGTCGGAACTGAAAGTATAAATTAATTTTTTTTTATTTAAAAATTAAAAAATTAATCATTAAACATTAAATCTTCTAAAACTACATCAAAGAAATAGTAAATATCTTCATTACTTATCAGATAAATGCGGAATGCTTATTCATAAAATAGCAGGCATTTGGGTTTATTTAATCTCCACAAAATGCTGCGCAACTTGTGTTTGTATACAGAGATCGGTAATTCCCGTGAATTATAATTTGCATTCGGCTACTTCCGTGCTAGCGATTGATGATTAATTTAAGTAGTTCTTTTAAAGGCACACATTCACAACAAAATGCTTTGAAATAAATTTGTTAAGATTGTATACTTTTAGATGCTTAACTTTTGTACCGCAATATAATGAAACGAATGAAAAATTATACGTATAGCCTAGGGTGATTTCATTCTGTATAAATTAACATATTTTAGTTGTTTTCTAATTCTATTTCAGAGCTTAAAACTTATATTAATTAATACGGAATGAAATCATCATATGCTAAGATTATTTCGTTTCATTATATTGATATATATATAAGTATGTATGAGTACTGTATTCTGCGGCTGTATTAGTAGAACCCTCCTACAGCTGCAATCTGTCCTTCTTCGCGTTTGCCCACTGTGTCTTGTCCTCAGCCGAAATCCTTAACTTCCTCAGGTCCATTCTTGACTTGAGTGTACCGAGTCCTGCTTTCTTGAGGTCACCTCGTAGCATAAATGACGTCCTCTCCTGGCTTTGTATTTGTTGGCTCCGAGTAGGGCGAATTCCAAGGCTCTCTGTGCTGGTGTGTCTTCTGGCATCCCGAGCACATGGCCAAACATGGACCATCTTTGCTGGGCGACTTTTACAGGCAGCGGCAAATTATTACACATCGTGTATAGTGCATCATTGGAAATTATGCTGTCTGGCCATCAGTGTCCAGCGATGGTGGGTAGGTGTTTGCGGTGGCAGGCATCGAGTTTGTCTAGAGCTGCCTTTGGAACTGCCCAGCTGTTACAGTTATACAGCATTAAGGATACGTAGGTTGAATTGTATAAACGTAGTCTTTTTATCAGTGGCATCTTCGATCTACGAATCCATAGCTTCCAGAAGGGCTGGAAAGCTATGTTTCCCATGATGCAGCATGCAGCAATGTCAGCAATACTGCAAAGCAGTGAGCCCAGGATTTAATTTTCCTCCATGGTTCGGCGCTTAATAATAATTTTATGGAAGCATATCGTTGAAGTATGATTCTACGATGTTGTGTGTAGTCTACAGATATGTTGTATACATCATTTGAACGGTAATTGAATTTCATGGGGGGGGGGGGGGGGGGATATACATAACTCCAAGTTGGGAAGTTTGGGCATTGTACTACACATGCTTAAATTTGACGTGATACAACATCGCGCTAATAAATTACAACTTTTCCTTAGGATGCATACCCTCAAACCCGTAATATTCTTCGACCCATTTATCATAGCCCTTTATGGTTAACTCTGTTGGTAGGGAGTCTATGCCCTTCAAGATGATATGCATAACACATATATGAAAAGTGAGTAAACATGCAGTATAATGAATTAACGCGCGCGTATCCCTATAAAAATCGGAGCGAAAGAATTGCCAAAATTTATACCATGGTATATTTATATCACGGTTTATTTATAATAATAGAGTCATTAACGACAAAAAAGAAATAGCAGACAAATTTAATGAGTATTTTACTAACATTGGTCCTAATTTATCACAAAAAATTCAACCCAGCTCGAACATACATATAACGGACTTTCTAACAGGTAGTTATCAACACTCTATTTTCCTAAATCCAACAGATACTCACGAAATCTACAAAATACTAATGCAAATTAACACAGCTAAAAGTGCTGGAATCGATAATTTCAAATGGAAAATTTTTAAACACTGTGTAACAGAAATACTAACACCATTGGACCACATCTGTAATCTCTCACTTACACAGGGAGTATTTCCATCAAGATTAAAGGTTGCACGTGTGACACCCATATACAAAGCTAAAGATGTATCTGACTTTACTAATTATCGGCCAGTCTCGGTACTTCCACTTTTCTCAAAACTCTTAGAAAAGCTGTATTTTAGTAGAATTACTAAATATCTAAACAAAAACTCAATCATATATCCTTCTCAATATGGTTTCAGAGAAAAACACTCTACTATGCTTGCCATTGTGGATATGATAGAAAAATTATCAACCTCCCTTGAGAATAATGAACATACGCTAGGTGTATTCTTGGATCTTTCCAAAGCCTTCGATACAATTGATCATACAATTTTACTGCAAAAGCTTGCATACTATGGAATAAGAGGTACTGCATTGAACTGGATACAGAGTTACCTGTCAAACAGGGAACAGTGTGTACAATTCAATGGGGCTATCTCTGAATACAAAAATATAGTCTGTGGTGTTCCCCAAGGTTCAGTTCGTGGGCCCCTGCTGTTTCTCCTATATATGAATGACATACCCAAAGTCTGCAAACATCTCTCACTAATACTTTTTGCAGATGACACAAATGCTTTCTGCAGCCACAAGGATATAGAAATTCTATACAAAAATGTCAATAATGAAATGGCAAAATTAATAGACTGGTTTAAAGTAAACAAATTGTCCTTAAATGTATCAAAAACTAATTATATACTATTCACAAAATCTAAGAAACTAAAAGAAATAGCTCTCCCAAACCTCTATATCGACAACCAGATAATTCAAGAAGCACAATATGCTAAGTTTTTAGGAGTATATCTGGACAAAAATTTAACATGGGAGAAGCATATTGAAATTATTACTACCAGGGTAGCAAAAAGCATTGGCATCATTCGCAGACTGAAACCCTATCTAACACCTAATATTATTAAAACCCTGTACTGCACAATGATACTTCCTCACATCACCTACTGCAATGCTATCTGGACTAATACATCTCAAGCTAGACTAAAAAAACTAAAATCTCTGCAAAAGCAATCTATTAAACTATTTTCACAAACAGCAGGTGGCCAGGATATCTTTAAATCAGAAAAGGTCTTAAAACTTGAGGACATAGGAGGGCTCCAACTATACACAATCTTAAGGGACTTCCACAATGGCAACTTACCCTCATCCTTATCTAACATTTTTATGCTCAATACACAATTGCATCCTCACAACACAAGAACAAGAGATAACCTCCATTCAACACACCACCAAACAAAAGCAGCACAACAAAAACCCTCATACAAAGCAATTCAGTTATGGAATAATACAGACACAAACACACGCACAGCCATCATAAAGCTACAGTACTTTAAGCAGAATATCAAAAAGAAGATTATAGAAACCTACTAGACTCTGGAAAACACACACCATCATGGCATGCTATTCTCATACTTGCACCCAGTCACCAGAACAAATAATAATAATAATAATAAGAAGAATATCTGTCATAATGGTAACTACCAAACAACTAACTCTACCATCACAGCCTAAAAAATACTTTGTCATTGATAATAAGAATATGTAATATAGAATTATTAACTTAAGCAAGATAAGCACACATCCCTCTGTCATGTCTTTCCCTGTAAAAATGTAAATTGTCATACGTCTATTAACTGTTGGACTGCTGGAAGCGGACAATAACTCCAATTGGCAATGACTCTGGATTGGCTGAGTATTCTAGAAAAATTTGACTGAAAGTTGCTTGTGGCTTAGCCACCGACAACGTTTGGTCAAATTGTTTTAGAGGTACTCAGCATACCCTGAGTTAGGCTCCATGGAAAATGTAGACTGCAGAGGCTTGGCAGCGAGACAGTTAACTATATGTATATATAGGACTATAACATGTTAACCGTATGTATTCAGTATTCTCATGTTCTATACTGTTGTTGTTATATGTTATATGTTATATGTAGGGGTCCACCGCCACATAGGCTCTGCCTTTGGTGGACTACCTGTTGTGAAACTGTAAATGTATATTCTATATCAAAATAAATAATCTTGAACTTGAACTTGAACTTGGTATGGTAATTCAAATGCGTCTTACACGAAAATGGCCACTCGGATTTTTGTAAGTTTCCACGAAGAGATTTAACAGGTAGAGTGTATTTATTTTCGTCTACTTCATATTCTAAATTTGGAAAAGGGGCTTGAAGTATTAAGCAAAATACGATTTTCGGATGTCAGATTTCAGCAATAAATTTTAGATATTTATCAGAATACGAGAACTTTAAGTGATGGTTTGACAGCCATTTTTGAACTTCGCAGCCATCTTAAATTATATTTTATTCATGTGATATAATAGAAATGAAAATTAAATGAAAAACATGAATTTATACAATTAAATTTGGAAATGCAGTGTGAAATATTGAAGAAAAATACGATTTCCGTGTGTCAAATTCCAAGTAAGATGTCCGCCGAAAAATGCTAAGCACAATTTTCCATAGGTTTATGATATATTAAGTGTAAAAAATATGGTTAGCAAGAATCTACCCAAAATTCCCACTCAAATATATATTATCAGGGTTGCTGATGATTCTATGGATTTCAGTATTTTGATTAGGGAGTCGTTTGGATCGGAGCTGATGTCGATGTTAGCTATCTGCTCCCCGAGTGCTTTTTTGCATGACATTTGAGTGTCAGTGTCGCTGATGAGCTTGGGTAGGTTGTAGGTGACTCTACCCTCTTGCCTGGTATGGCGTTTATACATAGGTAAACCTGCTAAAAGTATACAATTTAAACAAATTTATTTTTAAGCATTCTGGTGTGAATGTGTGCCTTTAATCTCACACTTGTTTCTTAATATCTTACATTTTGGCATTTGGACAAGGAAGTAGTAGGCGCTTAACTCTCTGAGCCCGGATGTACCCAAATCTGAATTTCAAGGTATATCTGATCGCACACGAAAGGTGTTGAATCATAGTAAAAACCTGTCGAATCAGAGAGGGAAACATGGACAATCTCCTTTGCTCTGCTCCTCTTCTCCACCTACGAGTATAAGTAGGAACCCGTGTAAAATGGCGACGTTAGCCGTCATAATATAATAGACTGTAAAATACCAAGCCAGGACCTGGGCCTGGACTGGAGCTAGAAATTAGGGACTCGAAATAGGCAAATCAAACAATAACTTCCTAAATACTACCGAATTGATGAGAGGAGATGGTCGTTCCTTAGTTAACGCGCTGACGCTCGTAACGAGCGATCCTGATTCGCCTCTATGTGCGTATCTATCTCGCTACCGCTGGAAACAAAGGCGCCCTCGTACACCTCTCCCCCCTCCCCCTCCCCCTCCCTCTCCCCACCCCTCTTCCCCTCTCTCTCTCCCCCTCCCTCCCTCCCTCCCTCTCTCTCCATCCCCCTACCCCCTCTCCCCTCTCTCTCTGTCCCTTTCTCCCCATCCCTCCCGCTCCCTCCCTCTCCCTTCCCCTCTCCCCCCCCTCCCCCGCCCTCTCTCTCTCTCTCTCTCTCTCTCTCTCCCTCCCTCCCTCCCTCTCTCCCTCCCTCCCTCCCTCCATCCCTCCCTATATATATATATATATATATATATATATATCCACCCAGAACGGCTCGATATTGGCCCAACCAAACCAATGCCGTTTTGATCAATAGAGTCGTTAGTATACACGCGTGCATAACAAGTGACACTGATTCGCGCCTCTGTACATAACTCGCCCACGATTGGTGGAAACATAGGCAGTTGTCACCATTCCTCTCTGCTTCTCTTGACCAGGGTAAATGCCTACCAGAGTAATACACCAGGGAAGTTATCCGCAGTGACGTAATAAAATGAAAGTAAATCAATGAAGAGATTCCTGATTGGACCTTAGAAAGTATGGCCAGCCAAAGCAATATCTCACTCACCTGCCCGGATGCGGGCACTAATACGACCTGCAACTTGTGACAGCTCGCTCAAAACGTTCACATTTATACTGTTCTCATGCGCAGGCGCTGTCGCTATCTGCTCAATTTCACCTAATACATAACAAACAGAATTATAGTGTTAGATATATACACACACCCCGGACTGCTGAACAACTTCCCAGCTATCACAGTCACCATTCACTCGCTCACTTCACTCACTCACTCACTCACTCACTCACTCGCTCGCTCGCTCGCTCACTCACTCACTCGGTCATTCGGTCGGTCTCTTAGATGGTTGGTCGATCTGTTGGTCGGTCGGTTATTTGGTCTGTCAGTCAGTTGGTCTTTCGGTCGTTCTCTCCGGTGGTTGGTCGGTCGGGTGATCACTCGTCAATCTGCCCAACCGCCTTGCCACCCCACCAGACTCTCTACCCACTTGGCGGCATGTCCGCTCGCCCGCTCATCCGCTCACCCGCCTGCTTTCTTGCCCACTCCCTTGGCCGCCCGCTCCCTCCCTCACTCACTATCTCCTATAGATGCGGACGCCAGCTAAGCCTGTACCTGAATCCCTCATAACGAGGCCAACAGTAAAGATATAGGCATTGGAATCCCGGGCTAACATTTGCGCCTCTCTCTGCGTCTGGCCCGGGTTGGTAGATCTCTGTCCAGTGACCAGGACAACGATGTTCTTAGCCAGTGGCCGGTCTCCGGATGGGAACTGGAACATCTGTGTCCGCACCGCGCGGAGAGCGACATCTGTGTTGGTCCTGCCCGGAGTGTACGAGATTCTGTCCATTCCTGTAATGGCTTCTCGTCGGTTGCCATATCGGTTCAAATTGTACCTATTGATTGAGAAAATAAGCACGATTTAACACTTTAATCATCGAATTGGCTCAAGAAAATTTAAATTTTCTCATAGAGAAATATCCATTTGCAGACCAAGAGAAGACTATTTTGAAAAGTTACCGCAGGAATGACAGGCTCGGTTATCGAGCCAGTCATTCCAGTGGCAAAATTTCAAAAATAGTCTTCTCTTAGTCTGCTAATAGTCGTTTCTCAAGACCACTGAAGAAGCCGTTTTTGGCTGATTTAAGTGCTAAGCTATGTCCTGTCAGGCCTACTGGAATTTTAGCGAGCTGGAAATTTTAGCGCAGTGTACGCATATACATGACGGAGGGAGCAGGAAGAAAACGTGTGGGTGCGTTGGATTTACTATGGATGAGTTGGGTTGGGTCTAACCGGGTCGGCCGGCATCGGGTCAGGCGGGGTCGGGTTGGTTTGGGTTGATGATACAAATAGCAATCAATGGTTTTACTAGCATACGGATATGCAAAAACGTAGAAGAGCAGTCGAATGTCCGAATGAATAGGTGGAGTTGTACGTGAGCATAATTATCACTGCACTGCATTGGTGGACACAATAATGACCTATATATATACGAACAACAACACATCCATAGACAAAGTAGGCCACACTGAGGTCACAGCGACCAGATTTATACATGCACGCGCGGCAGATTCGGCGTGCGGACGGGCGGGTGGGTGGGTGGGCGGGCGGGCTGGCGGGCAGGCAGGCAGGTGTGTGTGCGTGCGTGCGTGCGTGCGTGCGTGCGTGCGTGCGTGCGCGCGCGCCCGTGCATGCGTGCGTGCATAAGGGTGTAAGGTCAGATCATCTATTATCTTACCCAATATTAGCCGTCTCAGAAAATGCCATTAAACCAATACGGTGCTTTCCAGACTCTAGGTCCAGCCACTGTATTAGTGTGCTAGCGAAGTTCAATTCCTCGGCAAAGTCTCGCGCTGGAACGGAAGTGTCTAGGACAAGGACGATGTCATATCCTAGCGCGCCTTCATCGTCTGAAAATTCACAAAAATGTGTTCTGGGTAATTCACAATCTCATCCGTCTTTCCTACAGAGGGATCCATTTCTAGCTATGCTCCGCCCATTTCTAGCTATTCCCCGCCCATTTCTAGCTATACCCAACACATTTCTAGCTATACCCCTCCCATTTCTAGCTATACCCCAGCAATTTCTAGCTATACCCCACCTATTTCTAGCTATTCCCCACCTATTTCTAGCTATTCCCCACCTATTTCTAGCAATTCCCCACCTATTTCTAGCTATTCCCCACCTATTTCTAGCTATTCCCAACCTATTTCTAGCTATTCCCCACCTATTTCTAGCTATTCCTCACCCATTTCTAGCTATACCCCACCCATTTCTAGCTATTCCTCACCTATTTCTAGCTATGCCCCACCTATTTCTAGCTATTCCTCACCTATTTCTAGCTATGCCCCACCTATTTCTAGCTATTCCTCACCCATTTCTAGCTATTCCCCACCTATTTCTAGCTATTCCCCGCCCATTTCTAGCTATTCCTCACCTATTTCTAGCTATTCCTCACCCATTTCTAGCTATACCCCACCTATTTCTAGCTATTCCCCACCTATTTCTAGCTATTCCTCACCTATTTCTAGCTATTCCTCACCCATTTCTAGCTATTCCCCACCTATTTCTAGCTATTCCCCGCCCATTTCTAGCTATTCCTCATCCATTTCTAGCTATTCCCCACCTATTTCTAGCTATACCCCACCCATTTCTAGCTATTCCCCACCCATTTCTAGCTATTCCCCGCCCATTTCTAGCTATTCCTCACCTATTTCTAGCTATTCCCCACCTATTTCTAGCTATTCCTCACCTATTTCTAGCTATTCCTCACCTATTTCTAGCTATACTCCACCCATTTCTAGCTATTCCCCGCCCATTTCTAGCTATTCCCCGCCCATTTCTAGCTATACCTCACCTATTTCTAGCTATTCCCCACCTATTTCTAGCTATTCCTCACCCATTTCTAGCTATTCCCAACCTATTTCTAGCTATTCCCCACCCATTTCTAGCTATTCCCCATCCATTTCTAGCTATTCCCCACCCATTTCTAGCTATTCCCCACCTATTTCTAGCTATACCCCACCTATTTCTAGCTATTCCTCACCCATTTCTAGCTATTCCTCACCTATTTCTAGCTATTCCCCGCCCATTTCTAGCTATTCCCCATCCATTTTTAGCTATTCCCCATCCATTTCTAGCTATACCCCACCTATTTTTAGCTATTCCTCACCCATTTCTAGCTATACCCCACCAATTTCTAGCTATACCCAGCCCATTTGTAGCTATTCCCCGCCCATTTTTAGCTATTCCCCGCCTATTTCTAGCTATACCCAGCCCATTTCTAGCCCTACACCGCCCATTTCTAGCTATACCAAGCCCATTTCTAGCCCTACACCGCCCATTTCTAGCTATACCACGCCCATTTCTAGCCATACACCGCCCATTTCTAGCTATACCCCGCCCATTTCTAGCTATGCCCCGCCCATTTCTAGCTATACGCCGCCCATTTCTAGCAATACCCCGCCCATTTCTAGCTAATCTCCGCTCACATTGTACGTGTTCAAGGTAACTATACAGGTAAGTTGTTGGATATTCTGTAACTAATCTTACTGGGTTCTGTTGCTGCCAGCTAAATTAGTTTCAACATATTCAACGGAATGTGTATTAAATAGTACATCCATCAAAGACATACATTTTGGATACTTGGCGGACATTTCAATGCTCACGACGGAGCTAGATACATCACTATATATTCCGACGTCAGTCTACATGTTACGCAATTCAGTATGGCGTCATATGTTTGAGTAACAGTCTGACAGAACAGATCCCTCCATTCCTAATCTCGTCCGTCCATCCTATTCGATGATATTAGCGTTTGACATTTAGATCTAAAAACTAAGATGGTTCTTTGACAATTAAGGGCAACCTCCCTCATAAATTTGGTGAAAACTTCATCAGTAGACCTTGAGTTATTGAAGAATGCGTACAAATATGTATTTTGAAAACTGTTGCTAAAGCTGTTGCTCTTGCGTTTTATACCCCAAAATTGGTATGCCTTCTAGGGATCAGGCGGACATACTTCCGTCCAAATTTGGAGAATACACCTCTAGTAGAACCAGAGTTATTCAAAAGTATCTTAACAAGAAGAAGAAGAAGAAGAAGAAGAAGAAGAAGAAGAAGAAGAAGAAGAAGAAGAAGAAGAAGAAGAAGAAGAAGAAGCAGTAGCAGCACTCCATTCTTGCATACACCCTTGCGTCTAAAAACGTGGGTTTTTACGCTGGTAAAAAAGTCCATCTCGAAAGCGTATAAATTGTATGTCTTTGATGTATGTGCATCTTAATAAACATTCTGTCGAATATTTTGAAACTATTTTTGACTGGAAGCTGTTGCTGTCAAAACATTTAATAGCTCACTGTTACTTTAAAATTTAGATTCTGGAAATTCAGTTTTCAAAATTTCAAATCGCTTACAACACGTGTAAAAGTGGGCGGAGCTTATCTAGCGATGGATCGCTCTAATGTCACGTGAGAATCCTGGGCAGGACTAATAATAACTTCTTTCTCAACCTGTTCATGGCTAAACAGCCTATAACACTATTTATTCAACCCGTTAATAGCTAAACAGCCTATAACACTGCTTATTCAACCCGTTAATAGCTAAACAGCCTATAACACTGCTTATTCAACCAGTTAATAGCTAAACAGCCTATAACACTGCTTGCTCAACCCGTTAATGGCTAAAAAGCCTATAACACTGCTTGCTCAACCCGTTAATGATTAAATATGGTAAAAAAATACAAGTATTTGCTCATTGAATATTCATTTACAGGCCAAGAGAATACTATTTTTGAAATGGGAAACCACATGAATTATTATTTATTATTATTTGACGAGATTTATATGGCATTCTTTTCCTACATTAAGCAGGTTCTAAAACGCTTTACAAAGTATATTATTAAATTAAAAAAGACATTTAAGCAGACGTTTAAAAAATCATCAATAGTCACCGATAGAATAAAATTTAGATCTAATTCCTTAAAATAATATATTAAAATTAGTGATATAACTATATGTAGTAGTTTAAAAGCATCAGACAAAATAAATTAGATGTAAAATGAATAAAAGTGTAGAATTAATAATTAGGTTACTAAGCTTCAAAGTTCTTTATAAAAGGTACGTCTCTAGAGATGATTTAGAAGTCATCAGTTTGTTGATATTTCGGAAATAATTTGGTGTAGCATTTCATAGTCTGGGTGCAGCTTTGGAAACAACATCTGTGCGCGAGCGAGGCACAGTTAGTTCCAAGCAATTCTGCGATCTTAAGCTCGTATTTGGTCTGCATACTCGCAGCATGTCGGTGATAAAGGATGGTACCTTAATATGCAGTGATTTGAAAGTTTCGAAAGTTTGGTCACAGAGTCACTATGTCCATTGATAAAATTTAAAAATGGTATTCTCTTGGCCTGCAGATAAACATTTCTGAACTCTAGTGGAGAGAGCGGGTTTGGCCGACTTCGCCATGAACGGGTTAAGCACCAAGTCTAGCACATAATATATCTGACCTTAAATCTGCACTAAACACTTTAATTGTCAAATTTTCAACATGATGTTTATAGATAGATATTACTTTGATTATTAAATTATGCTTAGTTTAATTATTATAATTACCAGATGGCAGCAGGACCGGTTCTGAAAATTGCAATAAAAGAAAGGTATTACAATTACAGAAAAAATAAACTTGCTAATTAATTAAAAACGTATAATGGTAACATAGCGCCAACATGCGTTCCCAGATTGACAATGCATAGTACTCAAACTCTGCAAAGGATCTTCCACATAAATATACATAAATACCAGAAAGGCAAGATTGTCCTACCACAAAGGAATCCTAAACTAAGTCTAATATGACTAAAGAAGCAGATAGAGAGATGGGCATTGTGTAGTCATTAGTTTACGATCTACTCATGCTTGCCAGGATTGAGTATGAAAAGTGCAGTATCCTAACATTCAGTGAAGCACATGTTTTCAACAGAAGACAATATAATTTCTTTTTCTCATTGAATTTAAGCGATTTGCTGCCTTATTTTGTGTACGAATGCCCCACAGATATCGCCTGCGTGATCAGCAATTTTCATATGGTATTGGTATGCTCGCAGTTAGGTTCCACAGCAAAGAGTAGCTGTTGTCCTTGGGGTCAGTCAATGTCATCTCCCGGGCATGAAACAGGTATCAAGAGACCGGTCAACTGAACATACGCCATGGTGGGTAATCTGCAAGGGATACCGCACAACCACAGGACATGTTCCTTGTCATTTCCGCCAGCTAAAAACGAACCACCAATGCCACAGTATTGTAAAACCACTATAGAGCTACGACTGGGTTGGCGATATCCACTCATACTGTTAAAAACAGACTGTGCGTCAGTGGATTGATGGCCCGCAGACCGACTGTAATGGCACCCTTGAACGACAGGCGCCGTCAAGTGGGACTGGATTGGAGTAGAGAATAGCACACCTGGACACCTGCTCAATGGAAGAGATGTCCTGTTCACAGATGAGTCAAGATTCTACGTGGACTTTCATAACGGACGTGCTCGTGTGTGGTGACGTCAAAATGGAAGAAAAAATTGCTTTTACCACCGTGTCGGAACATGACCATTATGGCGGAGGTTCGCTCATGATGTTGGGTGGGATTGGTGCTGGTGACCATACGGGCCTCTCTTGCATCCAGACTGGCTCTCTGACTAGTGTGAGGTATATGGACGATGATGTCCGGTCATGTGCAGGTGCAATAGAGTTCGCTCTGAAAGATGATATTGCGCGACCACACGAAGAAAGGGTGGTTAACCTCTACCTGGAACACGAGGTATTGAGAAAATGGAGTAGCCAGCTCGGCCTCCTGAATTGAATCACGTTAATCATGCTTGGGACCTTCTGCAGACAGCCATATCAGCTTGACTAGTCCAATTCATGAGCTCTGGCACGCCTTGACAGATGAGTGGGCTAATATACCGCAAGTTCGGTCCAGATCTTTGCCCATATGCGGTATTAACGCTTTTACACTCATATCAGCCAAAAGCGGCTTCTGCAGATGTCTTGAGAAATGTCCATTTGTAGACAAGGAGAAGACTATTTTTGAAAATCTACCACTGGAATGACTGGCTCGATAACCGGGCCAGTTATTCCAGTGATAAATCTTCAAAAATAGTCTTCTCTTGGTCTGCAAATGAATATTTTCTTTGAAAAAATTGAAATTTTCTTGACCAAATTCGAGCGTTAAAGGGTTAAGTAGCAGGAAAATCCTGACTGTGGCACTTGGTAGACACATCATTACATGGCTGTAGTTCCTCCACAGTATGCTGCAGGATAGCACCTGTCACTGCGCATGTTATGCTTGGTTACACAATACCTGACATTGATTTTCAGTGTTCATAATTGCAACATATATGTGGCCAAGGCCGTATGGGTTCTGATTTCTATCTATGTGTTCAATGGTTTTTGTTATTGCAAGGTGGCACATTTTAGGTGTAGTTTTTAAAAAGAAATTGTTTGGTAGCAAAAGTAAAATTAAGCACGTGCGTACGTGCGAGCGAGCGTGCGTGAGTGCGCGCGCATGTGTGTGTGCGTGCGCGTGTGTGTGCGTTCGGGTGTGCGTTCGGGTGTGCGTGCGTGTGTGTGTGTGCGTTCGTGTGTGTGTGTGCGTGCGTGCGTGCGTGCGTGCGTGCGTGCGTGCTTGCGTGCGTGCGTGCGTGCGTGCGCGCGTGTGTGTGTGCGTACGGAGTGTGCGTGTGCGAGGTGCGTGAGTTAATATCCTATGTACCTTCGGTAGTTGTGGAGACAATCTTAGGCAATTCTGTAAAAGATGCAATATTTGGTAAAGACATATTTAAAATCATTTGCTATTTGATCCATTGAACTCAATACGCCAGAAAAAACCTTTTCATTTTAATAGGCATCAACACATTGAGCCTTGACCGAAAGACATTGTTTATTTGCAAAAGACACAATAGCATACAGAGTTTAACTAAGTGAGCTAGCGAAGGAGGGAGGGTGGAACAGACGGGGTGAGCATCGAGCGAGAGACGGCGAGCGAGAGAGAGAGAGAGAGAGAGAGAGAGAGAGAGAGAGAGAGAGAGAGAGAGAGAGAGAGAGAGAGAGAGAGAGAGAGAGAGAGAGAGAGAATGCAGGGTTTCTTTGTCGGACACATAAAGTCAACAACTTGAAGTAAATACAAATAATTATTACCTGACACTGGAGGTTTCACACTAATTCCACGTACTGAAAGTGAAATGCATGGACAGTTATTAGATGTATTAAGATATGACTACATATTTACTAACTATCCAGCAGGCTTTCATGATTTCTACTTAACATCGAGAAATATGCTCCCACCCAAAGTTACAGTACAGCTCAGAAATACCTTAACATACTGTTGGATTTCTTGGACCTAGTTTGTAATGGCTTCCAATCAAATTAAGTCCAAAATATTCAACAGAAGATGCCTTACATCGTGTTCAAAATTCTACTAACATGTTTCTGTTTATGCTTTGGATACATGCTAACTTATTTATTATATGTATATCAGGACTATTTTTCAATCATGCAACATAGAGCTATACTTTAAACCCTCTTGTGTCACTTTAACCTTTAATGGTCAAGCCGGCAATAAAATCCCACTGGAATGGTCTTAAGAATGTCCAGTTACAGGCCGAGAGAATAGTATATTTTGAAAATTTACCTCTGGAATGACTGGCTCAGTAACTGTCATTGTCATGCTACAAACGGCGTAGCTAGCTTTACATTTCCAGAGTTACTCTTTCTGCGAGTACCCATGCCTAGATGTTTCGACTCAAATATCCGCTAGCATGCTGCTGGTTAGGGAACTTGTACGAAACCGGTTTACCTAAAGAAACCGGTTTACCTAACCCAAACCGTTTTAATGGACTTCCCTTAAAGCGATGCTAATCTCATCTCAAATGTTGTATTGCACCGATAGAATACGGTTTATAGATTCCATATCATTCATATCCTGTCACATTCCCTGATCTGTATCGCTAGTATCTGTTTTGTAATATCGAGTAAATGTTGAACAGTAATCGACACCATTTTGTCTCCTCAAGTTATTGTGTGTGGTGTCATGTAAGCTCCAATGCATAACATTCTTTATTTTGTAATGCTCATCCCAGTGAATATTTTGAAACTAATTCGATTGAAAGTTGTTGCTGCCTATGACAGCAACAACTTCCAATCAAATTGGTTTCAAAATATTTAACAGCTTACCTGTAGAATTGCTTTTATACCACATTGCCAAACTATAGCTGGCGCCTCTAAGACAGAGCGTATATACCAAGGCAGACACACTAGGGTTTTTCTGATTGGTTGAAAAGTAAATCATGACATCCATCATAGGGTGTAGAAATGTACCAATATTTAACTACTAAATCCAGCATATCTTTCCTTAAAGGCGTGATAAAAAGCTTAAAATTACCTGGATAGTTTATGACCGGCGTGTTAGATTACCTGAATAGCTATCAAGAGATGTGATTAGTTATCCTTTAAACTACAACATGCTAGATGTGTGGTCAGTATGAAAACCATATTCTTTCCCATGTACACTAACAGTCCTGTTTTATCTAAGTTTTAGAAGTTTTGTTCTTTTTCAAAATGTTGTTTGTAAATAACATTGATGTGTCATAGATTTGAATAAAAATTAATATTTCAAAATGTAAGTTAAAGCGATTCTGATATTTATACGCTTACACACATGCTTCGGCCCACAGATCTCGCCGGTAAATGACTTAGCGCTTCTATCTGGTTACGTTTTTGTATGAGGATTTTAGATTTACATCTTGCACAGACAATAGAGGGGTCCATTCCTACCTATGCCCCGCCCATTTTAGCTAGGCTCCGCCCACTTTGAATATACGTTTGAATCGATTGTAATTCTCTGAATCATCAACTCGATTTCAAGATACGTATACATGTAAACTGTTGAATATTTTGGAAATAATCTGATTGAAAGCTGCTGCTGCATAAAGCAGCAACAACTTCCAGTCAAATTAGTTTCAAAATATTTAACATAATGCTCATTAATTTTAAAATATGCAAAAGACATACAATTCACATGGTTACCGTCGGACCATTGATCCTTTCACATCGGACATACGTCATCTGATGGTGTCGTCAGATAACAAGTGACGTATTTTGATTATGACGTCAGATATTTTTAGGTTCGGTATTGTTAAATCACAGCAACCACCGCCGCCACTACCTCCACCCCAACTTATTTAAGACACGTGACCATATAATGTCCGGTAAATGATATTTGATTAACATTCCGATTGGTTAAAAAGATGATGTGATCGCTGGAGTAGGTTTGCTTGTACATCGTTTCGTATTAACTCATTCAACACTAGATAGCATATCTACATGGCAACTTCGGTAAATTACTCGAGGGAGATTATGTTGACTATTTTGAAATTAATTAGCTTAGCGGAAATTTTCTTTGAAAGAGGAGTAAACGAAACACACCTGTTTTAAATCTATGGACAGTCCTTGTGGCTAGTGCCTGTAGTTCGGCATAGCTGCTTGCAAACAGAGCATTCTCAGATTGGGGCTCAGATACGAATCCGCTGAATGCCGTGTGGCTGATCTCGACTCCTACACCAGTGAAGATAGTCTTCTGTTTCTTAGCCCGCCGAACTGACTTCAGAGTGCGCTTATCAGTAATACCTGTTAATAATAATAATAATACTAATAATAATAATAATAATAATAATAATAATAATACTGTTAAAAAATGAAGAATGTTCTGTTGTAGTCGAGCTAACCAGGTGAAATCTCATATTGCAAAAACCTCACCCACCCTCATTTTGTTTTATTCACACACACACACACCCACTACATCTCGGCAATATCTCCCTGCCCACATTCACCATTTTCCTTAACGCTCGTGCATGCGTACCTGCATATGTGCGTGTGTGTGTATGCATGTGCGTACGCGCTGACGCAATTGCGCTGGCCTGTCAATGACTTGATTAATAATGTGTTCATAAACATTTGAAATGCATCATTTGGACTGCGTCTATACAGAGCACAGACGAAAGATGGCATTTGAAATACGCAATAAATACTTCACCCATATGATGTTGAGATGGCGATAGTCATAGTATAGTAGTCAATGCCACATTTTTATATTCGTGATCTTGTTCTAGCCACCTTTGTTTGACACTTGGTTCATGAAGTACGTACAATAGCTTTCATAAATTTTGGCGGATGCCAACAAAATAACGGTTTAATTAGTCTGATATCATTTTGTTTAAATCGCCTTCTTCATTGTTCATTGGTTAGGACTATAATAATCCGGCAGAACCATAGCTGAACCTTAAAATTCTGTAAATAGTTTATTTTTTGATTAATTTGTATGTTTATATTTGTCAATAGTTAATTTTTTTGTCTAGCAGAAGTCTGGACGTTGATCATCAGAAGTAGTCCCTACCTATACACAATGGTAAAAAGACGAATTTCGTATCATTGGAAACGCAATTTCAAGTACTAGAACGTGTCCAATGCCTCCGAGAATCAATTATGGGGAGAAAATTGTATAGCCATTTATATTTTATGGGTATTTTATCAGTGCAAAGTCAAAATGAGTTAAAGATTTACGAACGTGGAAGGGGTTGAGCATCTATAACTAAAACTAAATTACGCATACTAGAAAACAATTGTATGAGGATATTGCTTATCAAAGTAATGAACCTTTCCGGTTTAACTATGCCCCGCCCGTCTCTAGCTAAGCTCCACTCACACCTAGCTCATGTTGGAATAGATCGATCTCTGGACACTCTGACTATCAATTAAAAAAAAATACACAGGTAAGCTGTTGAATATTTTGAAACTAGTTTGACTGGGTGCTGTTGCTGCCTAAGGCAACAACAGCGCCCAGTCAAATTAGTTTCAAAATATTCAACAGCATGTTTATTAAATAGCAAAGAATTACAAAGACATACAATTCATGCAACGTGTCGAACCATTTGAGATTTGATGACGGTCTATATGGAACCCTTTGTGGCATAATGATGATGACGTCATCATACACGCGCTGAACTGATTATGACGTCATACTAGGTTTGATGAGGGATGGATACTCTGGAAAGGTGAATTATATTGTTATGTCATACCCTGGCATTACAGGTATTTTCTAGACCAGAATACGGGGGAAGGCGGAGCAAAACGGGATGGTGCCCTCTCTCCCACGGAGCGTATGCATAATGTCACGTGTCAAGTCATTTTAGGAATTATTTTAGAAGCAATATAGGATTCATCATTGGCTACGGTAAGTGTATTCTATATCGCTTTGAAAAAGATTTTGCGGCTGTTGTTATATGTATCCATGCTAAGCAATAGCTTTCTACAGAATTGTCTCAAAGGTAACTGTTAGATTAAGATTGCGGTTAATAAAAGGTTTATTAAGGTATACTATGTCACAAAATACACGTTGCATACGCCTTATAAAATGGTGGGAAATGTAAGAAAATGAAGTGTAAGTGGAGCGGGCTATACTGTCTTTTTGGACAAAAAGTAGAAGTTGTTTAAGCGCCATGGTTAACAGACCACATTTTTAAGGAATCACACGTCTGTCGCCACAAAACAGTTTGTTAAGCAAATGACATGTATTAAACCACCACACGTCTTTAATTGCCACTTTTCCGCTCTCTAACGAGATTGCTTAAAACAGGGTTATTGCTCAAATTTTAATTTCGACTAGTTCAAATTGATTCTGATTATTGAAGCAAACGATTGGCATTGGCTTTCAGCATCTCACAGAACCGTCTGTTATGCACAAAAACAATTTACTGACTTCTTCTACGCTGAGACGGTTGCTACAAAGAAAACAGTTTCCATTGATTGAAACCTGAGACAGATATATTCCAGGGGCCTGAAATCTGCAATCCATAACTTGAAGAATCAGAGCCAGATTTCAAGAGGGTAAGTGTTTGGAAACATGAGAACAAGGCTTGACCATGCCCTGAATGAAATCATTCACAAACATAGCTTCCTTAGCATGAGCTATTAGAGAAACATAAAGGAAGGGAAGCACAATAAGTCTGAATTCTTTAACAATGAAAACGTAATATAAAGAAGACTTATTAAATAACCCAAGTGATGTATCCTTTGACAATGAGATGCAAAATGGGTACAATACAGAACTGGGTATCCATCTTAAAGACCAAAATATCTTTGGAAACCCGACCAAAAACCTTTAGTCTGAAATGGAAAAAACCGTGCTAAGATCTGACAAAAAGATATCCTAAATAACATAACTGTCAATAGCTTCCAGAAAGAGAGGGTGAATATCAGAGGTTCAGGTGCGGAACCTGCCCTTACATAGGGAGACAAGATCTGGACAGAGATGAGGGGAGATGCACAAGAATGATTACCAGGGGTACTCACCAACCCCTATTGTGCAATATGTGTTTAAACATTAGAATCTTGAATAGTCGAGGAATAACTAAAAAGTGGGTTTGTCCATAACAGAGACAGGGCGACCATCAGTCACAAAATACATATCTCTAGAAAAGGAGACATGAATATTATGCACAAATCCACATGCTTACTAACGAGGCAAAGCGGTCCATGAGAGGAATGGAAATAACACTGTAAGATTTGACAGAAAAGATATCCTAAATAACAGAACTGCCAATTGTTCCAAAAAAGAGAGGATGAAGATCAGATGGCCAGGTACAGAACCAGCCCTTACATAGGGAGAGAAGATGTGGGCAGAGATGAGTGGAAATACACGAGACTGATGACCAGGGCTACTCACCAACTCCTATTGTGCAACATGAGTTTAAACATTAAAATATTGAAGTCCTGCTTCCGACAATTCTACATGATCAAAAGAATGGTCGAAGAAAAGGCATACTAAAAAGGGTTCTGTCTATGACAAGTCTAAAACCATCAGTCAATTCAAAGCCTATATAACTCTAGAACACCAATATTATGCACAAATCTGCATTTTCGAGTGCTTACTAACGAGGCAAAGCGATCCATAAGAGGAACCAAGACTTAACCACCGACGTCCTCAGCTAGCAATCCGTGTGGCCTAGACAACAAAACTGTTAGATTTAATACATCCTGGAATGAGTGCTACCGATTGGAAACAATAAATGGCGCTGATACAACTTGAAAAGGAGCTCAGACAACAAAGAAACGACCTTCTCCCTCCCTGTTTTTTTCACTTAAAGCACTACTGACAATTAGTCTGATATGACTGAGACTACCAGAGCTAGGAGAACCTGCCGACAGAGGAAGGCCCACTACACTGCCCACAGCTTCAGCAGGTGAAAATAGAATAACAACCCTCTGGAGACAACTGTCCAAACACATAGAGGAAGTTCCAGCACCTCCCCCCCCCCCATAGCATTCCAAGGAAGCAAATTCTGAAGAAAAAACCCCAACACACTAGGAGGCAGTCCAGTCTATGAGACAAAGAGAACTTCTATCAGCAACTGAGAACTAATAGTCCAGAAAATACAGAGATCTAAAAGAGTATGCCGAAAAGAAACTGGACATTGAAGATGTCCCACTAATGGCAAACCAAGGAACATAATGTACAGAGGACTCCACAAAGAGGAGCCTAAAGAGGTCTTATATTCACATTGCTAATCAGCCTAAGAAATTCGCAGAAACAACTAGCTGGTCTGATGGGGGTCCCATGGACAAAACTAAGGCACACGTTATGATGGGTGAATAACTGGGACAGACGTAAACTCAACTTGATCACGATGATCACCCACTACAGAACCTGAACAATTGACCTTCAGAATCTGACTGAATGTAGCTTAGAGGCTCCAAACGACCATAAGCATTTATTGTTTACTAGCTGTAGATAGAATTCCAGGATGTGTGCATTCTTGTAGCTCAGTTATATATGCCCTGCTTTTCGGATACAGAGAGCCGGAGCTGAGGAGGTTGTTAATTATGTCTTGATTTTTTTTTATCTTCGGAACCTTTTGCCTCCTTAGTAAGAGCTTACAATGTATATTTATGTATTCATCGCTCCATTGCTAG
Source organism: Chaetoderma sp. LZ-2023a (assembly GCA_034401795.1). NCBI lineage: Eukaryota > Metazoa > Mollusca > Caudofoveata > Chaetodermatida > Chaetodermatidae > Chaetoderma > Chaetoderma sp. LZ-2023a. The sequence goes on from CM067359.1 coordinate 45,339,835, forward strand.
AGATATGGGCTTTAATTGTGGTCGCCCTGACCATATCATGGCCATACCTCCTTTTTAGTACGCCTTTTCCTCGACATTACTGACTATGTTGGTTGTCTAGAAGCTTCTGGAACAGGACTGCAATATTCTCCTGTTTAAATCCCTGTGGCCTACTAGGGGTTGGTGGATAGTCCTGCTTATCATGCTGGTACATTAATATACTTATATTTAACAACAATCTTAAATTAATTGATCTCTTTGAGACAATTCTCTAGAAATGTGTTGCTTGGCATAGAGACATGTATTGACATGCGCAAAATTCGAAAAAGATATAGAATACTTTTACCGTAGCCGACACTGAATGCTATCGTGTTTCTAAAGTAGTGCGAGATAATATATTCCTAAGATAACTTGTCATGTGACATTATGCATGCGCTATGTAAAAGATGTGCCTGCCCCTTTATGCCCTGCAACTCGTTTTTCCCTACCTTCACCTATATTATGGTGTCTAAAATACCCTCAATGCCAGAGGATTATATAACATTTAAATTATTTGGAGAAACAATGTCCTTTTACAACTGTAAAATTTCTAGTAAGTGTGCTTTACTCTTTATAGGTGCTCTACCCTTGCGACGTTAGTAAATCTCAAATCTATTCTCTACGTCTAACTTACCCGTTAAATGGAAACGGCTAAAAAACGTTTCCCCAAAGTGGATTTATCGGGACTTTAGATAGGCAATAGTACTAGAAAGTGTGCTTCTAATGATACCAATTAAGCCGTCTATTTACACTTTTTCTCAGTTCAACCTTTCAACGACCAGACTAGGTGTCCTCTTTCAGAATCTGCCGTTTTCAGAAATTCAAGATGGGGTCCAAGATGGCCGCCCGTTCACGCTTTCGACTATTACTTCCTTTACATTAAACATAGGATGATAATTTTGGTGTCTAGATATAGGTTTTACGGATCAAGGAATCTATTAAAACACTTTATGCAGTCGTTATTGGATTGTATCAGGTATCCTTTTTGGGCTCTAATTTGCTTCACATTAAATATAAGATGATAATTATGATGTCTAGTCACAGTTTTCAGGGTCAAGGAATCCATTTAAGTCAACAATAAAGCTGGCAAAGTATTACAGAATATAATGGAGACCAATATAGCCGCTACCAAATCAACCGTGCTATTTGAATGGTAACCTACATGATATACAGTAAAACCTGTCTGTGGCGAGCATCTGCTTTTGGGGCCAAAAGCAGGTGGCTCTTTAAGAGGAGCGGCCCCAAAATCTACTTAGTATAGGAATTGAGTTGTAGTAAGAGACTGCGACTCTTTAGTGATGACTTTTTGACTGCCCATCATTTTATATGTAATTAGATTTAAGATCTATGTCTTTCCTATTCAGTATATTGTTTCTAACTAATTTATAAGATGGCTGCCATTATCGGTACTGCGACCAATGTGCGATAAAGGAACAAGTTCGAGGTATGATTACTAGGTCTCCTTTTCTATTAAATATTTTCCTATATTGACTCTCTAGAACAGTGTCTATAACAAGCTGGCATGAATACGGTGGCTTACACAATCACATAATCTGTCGGTGTGTCGGTCATAACAAGAACTGACAACGCAGTACCTTTAGAGCAGGTCCCTTGTGTACCCCATAGCACCAGACTAAGGTAATGTACCCAGTAATCACAGGGGCTGACAGATTTCGTTACCTATGCACGCGTGCTTCTCAACCGCTTTGCAGTAAGAATGACTGGTCTGTCCTTGAATCATGATTCCATAGTGACATAATGTTTCGTATTTGCTGTGTTGTAGTAATGCATAAGAAGTACAAAGAAACCATCCGTCTCATCCGAGGAAATATTCATCTGTTCAGACACACGTTATTAGACCCTGCCTGCTGAACAAAGATAGTGTCTGCTTCTTTGTATGTTGTTGCCAGACCTGTCCTTGTTGCTACTATGCCCTATTACCTATCTCGACCGGGGCATCTTGTTCTCCAATCAGTAGCAATTTATGGCTATGGGTATGTGCACAGAGCGAGTTAGCTTCTTATTTTCAGACAATTAATGCTGGCGGTAGCTTGCTGTTTAATTGAAACTGGTGGATTTGTTCCAGTAGATCTTGTACTTTTCGTGACGCTCTCTGTACTAGAATCATAGTAGCACTGTAATACTAGCTTGTCTACGGATTTGCAATGACATATTTCATGTTTGTTGCATAGTTCTCAACTGTGTCATTCACGGGCCGATGTATTACCAAGGGTAGTGCAGAGCCATCTGTGATGGAGACGGCGACGTTGCGAGATGTCCATGCAGATACCAAAAGTTGTCTTTTAACACCGATTTCGACGTGGCTGCTCTCGTTTCTCTTGTGAACTCGAACATTAACATTTTCAGTGGGAATAACTGAAAGGACATCGTTGGTATCGACGTAGAGACCACTAGGTCGATGACTCTCGAGTAAAACGTTTTCTATAACCCACCAAGGCAGTGAATCGAAAATCAGTCTCTGTAATTATGCGGAGTTAAGCTTCACCCACACCTCGCTCGTGTTGGGATCGATCGATCTCTGAACTCCCTGAATATCAGTTTCCAGAAAACTGTACAGGTAAGCAGCTGAATCTTTTGAAACTGATTTGACAGGGTGCTGTTGCTAGCAACAGCGCACAGTCAAATTAATTTCAAAATATTCAACATAATATTTTTTACATAGTAAAGACATACAATTCGTACAACAACACTTAGTCCGTCGTCAATTAAGCGTTCGGGATGAACTTATCTATGTCATTCATGACGTTATATATACGTCATCATACACGGCAATTAGTTGATTATGACGTCAAATGATGGCTAATAAAATGAAACAATATGTCCACAGCAACAAGAAGAGTAGTAGTTGAGTAAGTTGGTTATAATACGTACCTGCAGCTGAGTTTGCTATGGTTAGCACCATCTTCTTTGCCGCTGCTCTGGAGCCTCGTGAAGCCTGGAACATCCGCTTATGAATGAAGTTTATTCCTGCAACCCAGTTTGCTTTCCTGACAAGAGCATAACACATTCATATAAGCCTAAAGTCAAACACCTATCTAATGGGCACAACATGACCTTATGGGCATCAACAAAGACCCGTATTTGTCACAATAAATAAACTAAGGAAAATTAAATTTAATCGGCTAACAAGTGACGCGGTGCGTAGAATAGTGAAGTAAATTTCCGTCGAATCGATGCCCTTTCCGACACATCAGCTTTGTGCACGCCAATTACAAACAAATATAAACACCAAGATATTATGGATTGGAATTGTTGCCTTACGTTTCACTGAATATATGTAGAACTAATCAAAGTTCTGTCATGTTAATTATTAATTTTGTTAGTGCTTTATAAGTAAGGGACCTTTCCATTTTTAGCTATGCCCCGCCCATCACTAGCTAAGCTCCACCCACACCTCGCCGTGTTGGGATTGATCGATCCCCGAATGCCCTAGCTATCAATTTCCTGAAAACTATACAGCGTAGCTGTTGAATATTTTGTAACTAATTAGACTGGGCGCTGTTGCTGCCTGTGGCAGCAACAGCGTCCAGTCAAATTAGTTTCAAAATATTCAACAGAATATTTATTAAATAGTAAAAACAAACAATTTGTACAAATATCATGTCAAATATGTCAAATATGCGTTCCTTACGTACTTATCGACGTCATTCATGACGTCATTCATTATGATGCCATTCTACATATCACGCAGTTCATTATGACGTCATATGATGGATGGGTACTCTGGAAAGGTGAATTGAATTGACTACGTCAAAATGTCCTTTCCAACACATCACAATTTATCACAGTTATTCTGTATGGATGGAGTTAAGTATTTTAATGGTTATTTTATTTTAATTAAGATGTTGGTAACCGATAATGTAACTTCTAAGATAACAACAGGTTATAGATAATATGATTCAATAAATATTCAAAGTGTGTGCCCAAGACTAGTTGACTGACAAAAAGTCCTAACATATTCTATCATTCTGAGAATTATTTATTGCAAGCAAAACAGCATCACACAAGTTACCAATATACCCACCATATGTGTCGGAAAGGACATGTTTTTTACTTTGGATAATAAAGTTCTTGATTTCTGTATTTTCAGAATTCTAATGCACAATAACTGATGTACCTGTTATGTTTAATTCACCTGCATGCCAACACTTACATTTACATATAGTGATTTCATTGGCATACTAGTCAGCATTATCTGATTTTATTGATCAACAATATGCATTAAATATTACTGACCAATGAAATGCACGCTAGCTTCTTTCACAACCATGTGACCAACATGTGTTTTATTTTAAGATTAGGCAAACAAGGTCAGTAAGCTATATGTATTCCGAGATATCAAAGATAAATATGAAATGCCTGTACGTGGCAATGCCTGCAGTAAGATTGAGAAGTAAAGGTAACAAATATCAGGCTAGCACTACCTCTGTGACATCTGGAAGAAGCAAATTTACGGTACACAGACAAAACAGCAAGAACTGACTGTCTTACAGTAGATACAAATAGGAGGATAGTGAACAAAGGCAACAAGTATATACTGTAGTGGACTCGTTTGATGATGATGCTCAGGAAGACCAGGAAGTGATAAAAGACACGAGGGAGAAGAAAAAGAACTATACAGAGTGTACCATGATGGAACATTACAGACGATCAAACTGACACAATGGAAAGCAAAAACAGAAAAGTGCACAAACTCGGTTGAGAGAAGGAATTCGACGGGGCAAGTACAGTGCCTGCAAATATTACCACATGTATCAAACCTTCGAAACGTCCATGCTCACAGGAGAAAAAAATGTTCTCAAGAACCAAGCAGAGAAGCTACCGCTTCAGTAACTGAGGACCTATATATGCAAGCATCCCTGACATATGCCCAAGTTGTTTAGACTTTAGGCACCAGATCAGACGAAAAAGGGAAACAGCTTAACAATATAGCATTGGTGATAAAGACTCGAGAAGTGGATCAAAACAGAGGATTGCTAAGAGATTGGGTCTAACAAGGGTCTCATGGACAAACAAGAATTCTGCGGAATTAAATGTCTTGCCTGTTTCCTGTTTGTCACAGTGACACTGACCTTTGACCTTGTTACCTCTATATTATCATGCTGCTTCCTAACATTATAGGTAATCATGTATTCAAGTTTAGTTGAAATATAAATGATTTGCTGAATGGAAAAACCTAAGGTTAAAGAGGCACAGATCAAATAGCAAGAATAGAATTGCCTTGACCTTTGACCTAATGAGCTCACTATCATCATGATGCATCGGTATGGTATGTGAAACCATGTGTCCAAGTTTGGTTCCATTATGATTAAGCAATCCTAAAATATAGGCAAACAAAAAAACATTAATATTGGAAATACAGACATGACAGTGGTGTAATATCAAGGTTATGATGACCTTGACCTTGGATCTAGTGATGTCACTATCAGCACGCAGCTTCCTTATTTTTGGGGGACCACTTGTCCAAGATTAGCTCTGGTAATATTAAGCAATTCTCAAATATAGATGTATATGATTTGCTAAACGGAAAAATCATAAGTAAAATAGAATGACCTTGACCTTTAACCGGCCGACCTCCATGTTACTAGCCTGTATACTCTTGCTATAAGCAACGAAGTATCCAAGTAGTGTTCCATTATGGTTAAGCAATTCCGAAATATAACATGATAAGATTTCTTAAGCCTACAAACTTAACATTGCAAAATAACAACGTTTTGTAGAGGTCAGAATGACCTTGAACTTCGACGTTGCGACTTCTGTGTCAGCATGCTGCTTCCTAACATTATATGTACCAATGTCGCCTAGTTTAGTTCTAATAGAATTAACCAATCCTGAAAAATAGGCCGAGAGGTTTTGCTAAACGCAAAAACATAACATTGAGAAAACAGAGTTTGGTATCAAGGTCACATGACCTTGACATTTGACCTTGTGACCTCAGTATCACAATGCTGCTTCCTAGCCGCATAGGCAACCACATAGTCAAGTTTTGTTGCAATATGATTAACTGATCCTGAAATATAAGCTAAGAAGTTTTACTAAACACAAACTTAACATTGTTGACGTCCTACGTCGTCGTCGTCGTCGTCGTCGTCGTCGTCGTTGCCGCAGCCGTCGCCTCCTCCATCGGGAAAGCGACACATATGTCCTCCGTCTCAGCAGAAGTCAGTGAGAAGTGTCTGAATCAGGCATGCAGTAGATGATGTCCGTTTGAAAGCCTCAAAGATCACTACCAAACATGTGTCGATCTTCACGGGATAGCAATATTATCTCCCACACATGAAGGAATAAATCAAATACACTCAGAGATCTCAAGAAAGGGGACTTAAGTATTAAACTTGCTGAGGAAAGAGGTCAGGGTGATTGTCACTGACCTGGCATATGACCTTTCGAAAGATATTTCCAGACCAGGCCGTCATCTATTCAGGGCCAAAGTCCATGAAGCGATGAAATTATAATTTAAATACATATTTTAAATGGACTTCGATAAAAATCAACCACCAATATGTATGTCAACAAGAACACACCTTAATAATTATGCACTGTGGTATTTTAGATTGCTCTTTAGATTGATCTTTTAATGTTCTTTAAAGTTTTAATAAATAAGTTATTGTTCAATTGTTCAATTGTTCATCTTCCATCCACGATTTCCCACACCGTTTGTTTTCTCCGAGGCTTAATGTTATATTAGATCAGAATAAAGTTCAATAAAAGCCATGGATCGAAAAAAGGATTTGATGTTTGTGAGACAATTCACGAATCGATTTCCTCACTCAATCATATGACGTCATAATCAACTACGTGACGTGTATGCATGACATCATGAATGATTTGATTAAGCCCGTCTTTACCGCTTAATAGTCCGACACGTTGAACGAATTGTATGTTTTTTGCTATTTAAGAAACATGCTGTTGAATATTTTGAAACTAATTTGACTGGGCGCTGTTGCAAAATATTCACCAATTACCTGTATAGTTTTCTGGAAATTGATAGTTAGGGAGTTCAGAGATCGATCGTTCCCAATATGAGCGAGGTGTGGGTGGCGCTTATATAGAGATGGGCGGGGCATAGCTAAAATTGGAAAGGACCATTGTGTGCTCAGGATTGTAAAACAGCCCTTTTCGACAGCGTATGCAATTTTAACTTATAATATGCCGCTTATGTGAATTTATAGCGATTAAAACGTGCGCCATATCCTATGAGAAACATGAATCTGGAGAAAATAAGACTCCACAAACATTGTTGTTGTCAGGAAACCTCGCAGTAAAATATGAACAAAACCTGACATGTGTGCGACAGATTGTAGTAGTATTTCCCATTGTTGAACAGATTGCCGGTGAATACGCACAATAGTATTTGCTGACAGTTGCAGTGCATAGTGAGGGATCAAGATATTGCATATTCCAATGTTATAAAAACTTTACTACTATTGATGCTGCTGTCACTGAAACTGCTACTGCTGCTGCTGCTATTGCGCTGCTGCTGCTGCTACTGTCGCTGCTGCTGCTGCTGCTGCTGCTACTACGACTGCTACTACTACTACTACTACTACTACTACTACTACTACTACTACTACTACTACTACTGCTGCTGCTGCTGCTCTGCTACTGCTGCTGCTGCTGCTGCTGCTGCTCTGCTGCTGCTGCCAGTTAAGAATTATTAAAGGGCTACCTACAATAAGGAAATAAACATGATATTTACAAGTATCATTTGTGAATGTAGATTCGTAGTTCATTAAGACGGGTCCGTTTTTTACCATCCATAATAACAATACACCATAGTAATAATACACCATAATAAGTAGGCTATGAATGAATCCTGTTTTAGCTATCATGAAAGATGAAAAACCCATCACGAAGATGTTTACGTTATATGTCTATTGTGAATCTACCACGTAATAAACATTCTGTTGAATATTTTAAAAATAATTTGACTGGAAGCTTATTCAGATTAGTATGAAAATAGTTAGCAGCGTACATGCGTCATTATCTGGAAATAGGGGTTCTGGGAATTCAGGATTCCCGGTGTTAAAATCGAGTCAAATATGTATATACAGTGGATGGGGCTTAGCTAAAATTGACTAGAAATTGGCGCGGCATGGCTAGAAATGGGTGAGGCATGGCTAAAAATAGGCGGGGCATAGCTAGAAATGAATTTCTCTTTTGCATAGTATGTCTTGTCACATTCTTCAGATCAGACTAAAACAAATGTCATATATTGATTAACAGATTCAGATGAACTCATTCTTACCTGGACGCGTGAGATAAGGACAGTCGTCGTAACGCTCCAATAGCACCTGCTTTCGTCGAATATTTATTCATGTAGAACAACGTCTTTGGCTTAGTACCAACTACAACAAGCCCGACTTTAACTGCACCAGAATCTATGTCCACACCCTGTATCACAGTCGTGATATATGCCACGATCTCACGAAGCTGTACTTGGGTTGTTCCCTCAGTCATGTGAACCATGAACGCTACATCTAACAACGCTCCGGATTCGCCTGGAAATGGACAGAATTGGTTAACATGTAAAAATCGTGGGATTTATTAACATAATGTGTCCGGCAATATTCTATTGAACATCGCATAGCAGTGTAGTCCTCGGAGGCTTAGAGTTAGCTCTGGTGATCTAAATATTTCTGAAATTATTTGTCTACTAAATTACCACAATCAATGGTTCCATCCACTGACCCATCCTCAGCCCCACCCACCCATTCTCACACCCACCCACTCCGACCACGCACGGAACGCACCACTACCCCCACGCGGAACACAGTAATACGATAGCTTCATCGGATTTGTAAATTTAAAAAAACCCGGCAAATTATCTGATTAGAAGTAGTTGCTCTATCGCAAGTATGTCGTGTGAAGACAATGCATTTCGTTTACACGCTGCTAGAGGCTTTCTTTGACGAGAATCTCAAATGATTTGCCACAATGGATCAATCCGATCTGTCACTCAAGTACAGCATAATCAATTACGTCATATGTATGGTGACGTCACAATCAAAATGCGAAATGAATGGCGTAACTATGTCCGTCATGAAACGCGAATAGTCCGTCAGTTGAACGTAAGTCTTTACTATTTAATAAACATACTATTAAACATTTTGAAACAAATTTGACTGGGCGCTGTTGCCCCAGTAACAGTCCCAATCAAATTTGTTTCAAAATATTCAATATGTTGTGATTGATTCACGAAATGTGATTTTTATCGACTATGCCTGCCTTAAAGACCCACTAACATTGGTCTAGAATGTGGTCACACAGGTATAGACTGTAATTATGTGTGTGTGTGTGTGTGTGTGTGTGTGTGTGTGTGTGTGTGTGTGTGTGTGTGTGTGTGTGTGTGTGTGTGTGTGTGTGTGTGTGTGTGTGTGTGTGTGTGTGTGTGTGTGTGTGTGTGTGTGTGTGTGTGTGTGTGTGTGTGTGTGTGTGTGTGTGTGTGTGTGTGTGTGTGTGTGTGTGTGTGTGTGTGTGTGTGTGTGTGTGTGTGTGTGTGTGTGTGTGTGTGTGTGTGTGTGTGTGTGTGTGTGTGTGTGTGTGTGTGTGTGTGTGTGTGTGTGTGTGTGTGTGTGTGTGTGTGTGTGTGTGTGTGTGTGTGTGTGTGTGTGTGTGTGTGTGTGTGTGTGTGTGTGTGTGTGTGTGTGTGTGTGTGTGTGTGTGTGTGTGTGTGTGTGTGTGTGTGTGTGTGTGTGTGTGTGTGTGTGTGTGTGTGTGTGTGTGTGTGTGTGTGTGTGTGTGTGTGTGTGTGTGTGTGTGTGTGTGTGTGTGTGTGTGTGTGTGTGTGTGTGTGTGTGTGTGTGTGTGTGTGTGTGTGTGTGTGTGTGTGTGTGTGTGTGTGTGTGTGTGTGTGTGTGTGTGTGTGTGTGTGTGTGTGTGTGTGTGTGTGTGTGTGTGTGTGTGTGTGTGTGTGTGTGTGTGTGTGTGTGTGTGTGTGTGTGTGTGTGTGTGTGTGTGTGTGTGTGTGTGTGTGTGTGTGTGTGTGTGTGTGTGTGTGTGTGTGTGTGTGTGTGTGTGTGTGTGTGTGTGTGTGTGTGTGTGTGTGTGTGTGTGTGTGTGTGTGTGTGTGTGTGTGTGTGTGTGTGTGTGTGTGTGTGTGTGTGTGTGTGTGTGTGTGTGTGTGTGTGTGTGTGTGTGTGTGTGTGTGTGTGTGTGTGTGTGTGTGTGTGTGTGTGTGTGTGTGTGTGTGTGTGTGTGTGTGTGTGTGTGTGTGTGTGTGTGTGTGTGTGTGTGTGTGTGTGTGTGTGTGTGTGTGTGTGTGTGTGTGTGTGTGTGTGTGTGTGTGTGTGTGTGTGTGTGTGTGTGTGTGTGTGTGTGTGTGTGTGTGTGTGTGTGTGTGTGTGTGTGTGTGTGTGTGTGTGTGTGTGTGTGTGTGTGTGTGTGTGTGTGTGTGTGTGTGTGTGTGTGTGTGTGTGTGTGTGTGTGTGTGTGTGTGTGTGTGTGTGTGTGTGTGTGTGTGTGTGTGTGTGTGTGTGTGTGTGTGTGTGTGTGTGTGTGTGTGTGTGTGTGTGTGTGTGTGTGTGTGTGTGTGTGTGTGTGAATGACGTGTGAATAATTCATTAATCAGATTTACGTAATACCACAAATTATCTATAATCAATGGAGGAATCCAGTTTTAGCTATGCTCCGTTCATCTCTTGCTTTTTCCATGTTGGGATCAATCGATCCATGCGATCGCTGAATCTCGATTTCCAGAAAACAATTAAGCCGTTGAATATTTTTAAACTATGGCAGCAACATCGCCCAGTCAAATTAGTTTCAAGATATTCAACAGCATGTTTATAAAATAGTAAAGACATACAATGCGGACAACTTGAACGACTATTTAACGTTAAAAACGGACTATTTCAATTATGATTGTGTATTGTGACACCGGATTATGACGTCAACCTATATGTGATGTTGTAGAGTATGGCGTCATATGATAGACTGAGAAACTGGATTCATCCATTAGTAGCATGACTGGATAGACATGTGGTCTCTGTGTAATATTGTTCTCGCTAATGGTGCCTTAATACATGTGTATCGCAACCAGCTGAGTGAAACATAAATAAGGCTTCGCAATGCTTATTGGATAACCAATCATGGATTCTTGAGGTCGAAAGCATGAGTCTGGACATCAAACTGAACTTTCTATCTTCGACGGTTACTGACTTATGACAATACACATTTCCACTTTATCAACACATCCTATGACGTCATAATCAACTACGCGACGTGTAGAATGGCATCACCAAGTCAAATTAGTTACAAAATATTCAACAGCTTACCTGTATAGTTTTCAGGAAATTGATAGTTAGGGCATTCAGGGATCGATCAATCCCAACACGGCGAAGTGTGGGTGGAGCTTAGATAGAGATGGGCGGGACATAGCTAAAACTGGAACTATCCATTGTATTCTTTACCTCATTACGTACGGCGGTCATATTGGATTTCAGGAAGTTTATGTGTTGTATGTTTCTTGAACGATGTTAGATAGATTCCTTTCAGTCGAAAATATACGTCTAGGCATCAAAACGAAATCTCTATTTTCAAACGTTACTACGTTATGTCGAGTTTATATTTACTTCATTGTGGCATATTGGATGTATTGGATAATGTCGTCGTCGTCGTCGTCGTCGTCGTCGTCGTCGTCGTCGTCGCCATCGTCGTCGTCGTCGTCGTCGTTATTGTTATTGTTATTGTTATGGTATTGTTATTGTTACCTGGAGCTTTGGTAGCTGGTTCCATAGATCTGGGTCCTAATAATAATAATAATAATAATAATAATAATAATAATAATAATAATAATAATAGTAATAATAATAATAATAATAATAATAATAATAATAATAATAATAATAATAATAGTAATAATAATAATAATAATAATAATAATAATAATAATAATAATAATAATAGTAATAATAATAATAATAATAATAATAATAATAATAATAATAATAATAATAATAATAATAATAATAATAACAATAATAATAATAATAATAATCCATAACATTTAGCAACATTCAAACACATATTTACTGTAGTTTCTAGGTCTTTGTATATTTCAAGCTATGAACAAATGTCGTCAATATTAATGAAGGCTATACATAACCAAAACCATCTTGTTACTGGTCATTGTGCATAGCTATTGTCCTTACGGAATACGGACTGACCACGTAGTAGAGCAACCGTTCAGCGAATCCTCGTCCATATTAAGTGGACAAAGGGTTGAATATGGCCTTAAAATCTTCAAAGGTCACTTACAAAATTATCACGGGTAACTCTCCAAAAACTGGTGTCTAATTCACCCAGCTGGCAAAATCCATAATGTCCCGCAATTATAGATTCTTTGGGTAAGGAATTCATTATAGCCATTAAAAATAATATCAGATAAAGAAACCCTTAAAAAGCTGATGAAGTATTGGGTTTAGTTCCAAAATAGATGCAAGTCGTTATTAGTTTCGTTTCCCAGCCCAGTAATTTGTCCAATTATAGTTCTTTATGGGGAGAGAAACACAGCTGTGTATAGTAAGAAAGAATAATCAAAACACGATTTAGTGCAGTTGACACTATACAGTAGTCAGATTTGGCTCACTGTAAACTAGAACCCAAAATCCATAGTACTGTAAAGGTATTTTATTCATATTTAGCGTATATCACCAGGTTTGAAACATGTGTATGCCTACAGATTATATTCAGTCATATGTCAGGCCAGGTACTCGGACTCTAACGGTACAGTAGAATTTAAATCGAACAGGACACTACTTAATTCCTTCGTAGGTTGATGTTATTTTCTCAGGTTTGGTGTTTTACAGCGGCGTCATCATAGTATATTGGGTTTTAAATGCTTTTGCCTGTGCTTAATCTCTCTTAAGAGTATGTATGATTACTGTATTCTGCGGCTGCAATCAGTCCTTCTTCGCTTTTGCCAACTGTGTAATATTCTCAGCCGAAATCCTTAGCTTCCTCAGAGTACGTCTATCGTTTTTGTTTTAACCAATATCCGAAAGGCGGAAGTCGAAAACTCATTTAAAATGATCCGTCTTTAGACTTGCACCGCCCATTCCAAGCTAAGCACCGCCCACGCTTTGTCCGTGGTTCGATCGATCCAACCCTGAACTCCCTGAATTTCAATTTCCAGAAAACTATATAGGTAAGTTGTTAAATATTTTGAAATTAATTTGACTGCCTATAGCAGCAACAGCACGCAGTCAAATTAGTTTCAAAATATTCAACATGGTGTTTATTAAATAATAAAGACATAAACTTCGCTCAACTTGACAGACTGTTAAACGTTTATAACGGACTTGGATATGCCATTCATGACGTAATTGATTGTGTCGTATGTTGTGTAGACTGGATTTCTCTATTTAGCCTAATAAACATAAAGCTTGCCTTGAAATTTAAATTCTGGTAAAACATTGTATTTTATGAACGATTACGAGCTATGTATGTTATGCGGCAATGTTCCAAGGTGAATATGTATGTTACGTGGCAATGTTCTAAGATGAATAATTTTAGGTAAATATGGGAATGTGTGTTTTATGAACGATTACGAGCTATGTACGTTACGTGGCAATGTTCTAAGATGAATAATGTTAGGTAAATATGGGAATCTGTATTTTATGAACGATTACGAACTATGTATGTTATGTGACAATGTTCTAAGATGAATATGTATGTTATGTGACAATGTTCTAAGATGAATAATTTTAGGTAAATATGGGAATGTGTGTTTTATGAACGATTACGAGCTATGTACGTTACGTGGCAATGTTCTAAGATGAATAATGTTAGGTAAATATGGGAATCTGTATTTTATGAACGATTACGAGCTATGTACGTTACGTGGCAATGTTCTAAGATGAATAATGTTAGGTAAATATGGGAATCTGTATTTTATGAACGATTACGAACTATGTATGTTATGTGACAATGTTCTAAGATGAATATGTATGTTATGTGACAATGTTCTAAGATGAATAATGTTAGGTAAATATTAGGATATGTATTTTATGAACGATTACGAGCTATGTACGTTACGTGGCAATGTTCTAAGATGAATAATGTTAGGTAAATATGGGAATCTGTATTTTATGAACGATTACGAACTATGTATGTTATGTGACAATGTTCTAAGATGAATATGTATGTTATGTGACAATGTTCTAAGATGAATAATGTTAGGTAAATATGTGGATATGTATTTCATGAACGATTACGAGCTGTGTATGTTATGTGACAATGTTCTAAGATGAATATGTATGTTATGTGACAATGTTCTAAGATTAACAGTGTTAGGTAAACATGGGAATTTGTATTTTATGAACGATTACGAACTATGTATGTTATGTGACAATGTTCTAAGATGAATATGTATGTTATGTGACAATGTTCTAAGATGAATAATGTTAGGTAAATATGTGGATATGTATTTCATGAACGATTACGAGCTGTGTATGTTATGTGATAATGTTCTAAGATGAATATGTATGTTATGTGACAATGTTCTAAGATGAACAATGTTAGGTAAATATTAGGATATGTATTTTATGAACGATTACGAGCTGTGTATGTTATGTGGCAATGTTCTAAGATGAATATGTATGTTATGTGACAATGTTCTAAGATGACTATTGTTAGGTAAATATTAGGATATGTATTTTATGAACGATTACGAGCTGTGTATGTTATGTGGCAATGTTCTAAGATGAATATGTATGTTATGTGACAATGTTCTAAGATGAATAATGTTAGGTAAATATGTGGATATGTATTTTATGAACGATTACGAGCTGTGTATGTTATGTGACAATGTTCTAAGATGAATAATGTTAGGTAAATATGGGAATCTGTATTTTATGAACGATTACGAACTATGTATGTTATGTGACAATGTTCTAAGATGAATATGTATGTTATGTGACAATGTTCTAAGATATATAATGTTAGGTAAATATGTGGATATGTATTTCATGAACGATTACGAGCTGTGTATGTTATGTGACAATGTTCTAAGATGAACAATGTTAGGTAAATATTAGGATATGTATTTTATGAACGATTACGAGCTGTGTATGTTATGTGGCAATGTTCTAAGATGAATATGTATGTTATGTGACAATGTTCTAAGATGACTAATGTTAGGTAAATATTAGGATATGTATTTTTTGAACGATTACGAGCTGTGTATGTTATGTGGCAATGTTCTAAGATGAATATGTATGTTATGTGACAATGTTCTAAGATGAATAATGTTAGGTAAATATGGGAATCTGTATTTTCTGAACGATTACGAACTATGTATGTTATGTGACAATGTTCTAAGATGAACAATGTTAGGTAAATATTAGGATATGTATTTTATGAACGATTACGAGCTGTGTATGTTATGTGACAATGTTCTAAAATGAATAATGTTAGGTAAATATGTGGATATGTATTTCATGAACGATTATGAGCTGTATATGTTATGTGACAATGTTCTAAGATGAACAATGTTAGGTAAATATTAGGATATGTATTTTATGAACGATTACGAGCTGTGTATGTTATGTGGCAATGTGCTAAGATGAATATGTATGTTATGTGACAATGTTCTAAGATGACTAATGTTAGGTAAATATTAGGATATGTATTTTATGAACGATTACGAGCTGTGTATGTTATGTGGCAATGTTCTAAGATGAATAATGTTAGGTAAATATGTGGATATGTATTTTATGAACGATTACGAGCTGTGTATGTTATGTGACAATGTTCTAAGATGAATATGTATGTTATGTGACAATGTTCTAAGATGAATAATGTTAGGTAAATATGGGAATCTGTATTTTATGAACGATTACGAACTATTATGTTATGTGACAATGTTCTAAGATGAATATGTATGTTATGTGACAATGTTCTAAGATGAATAATGTTAGGTAAATATGTGGATATGTATTTCATGAACGATTACGAGCTGTGCATGTTATGTGACAATGTTCTAAGATGAACAATGTTAGGTAAATATTAGGATATGTATTTTATGAACGATTACGAGCTGTGTATGTTATGTGGCAATGTTCTAAGATGAACAGTGTTAGCTAAATATGAGAATCTGTATTTTATGAACGATTACGAGCTATGTATGTTATATGACAATGTTCTAAGATGAATATGTATGTTATGTGACAATGTTCTAAGATGACTAATGTTAGGTAAATATGTGGATATGTATTTTATGAACGATTACGAGCTGTGTATATTATGTGACAATGTTCTAAGATGAACAATGTTAGGTATATATGAGGAGCTCATTAACAACGTCACTTGAGATGGTGTTACTGTAGGTGTATATTTTCACAATACATGGAAAAGTCATCTTGCAGTAAATGACAGCACGAGACCGGCACGCTGTTTCAAGGACGGGCCGTATAACGATTAGGTCGAATAACTGTAAGGCAGCAGTGAAAAGTCGTCAATTGGAGTTTACTAACTCACGACGCAACAGTAGCCCAGTTTAAGGGATATATGCACTATGCACTCTGCGTGTGCATAAAGTCACGTCATTACACAAAACGCACCCAATGCGAGACCGGATGTGCCCTCATTCAACAGAAAGATGGATTCTGCAGATCTGACTCACACACGGTAAGATTGAACGGTGTTATTATGCGATTTTATTTTTATTCATGAAAAGGATTATACAGGTGGTGCTGAAATTTTGATACCATCTGCCTGTTGCTATATCAGCTAAATAAGCAATTTGACCCTCACATCTAACAGGATGAGGTAAAATATGCTGAAATGTGGTAAATAGGTTTTGGAACATTTGCATTCTACAATTAAAAAAATGAACCATGAACGCTAGAACGACCTAGTGGATTACCAAAACATGACGTGAATTGGTCTTGATTCCGGTTTGATGAAGTCCAGCATAATAACACAAATAAATCTTGCCGAAATTCATGGCGGCATCTGTGTTTATAGGAACAATGTAACTTTTGTCGCTGACACATCTGCATGTGGAAATTATAGAACAGCTGTTATGTAATGTTGAGATGTTATCCATCATGATAGCAGAGCCTAATCTGCCAATGTTACACAACTTCTAACTCTGCGATACTATCCATCAGAGAAACAGATATCACGTAGTTCGATATTAAATTTTTTAATACTCCACTAAAACATATTGAAATTCAATATCCAATAGCCAATACCAAGCTAGCTTCGCTGATGTGTTTGAAGAACCTTGCCATGGCTCACAAACCATCATCTAGCATCACTCTCAGTGACACCCTGAATTGCTGGATGTTTGCCTAGAATATAAATTCTAGATCATGTTGATGTTCATGCTGATACGTTAACATGTGAAAACATATCGCATTACACGCTTGTAATCTATGTACAGATAACTGGAAAGTGGTGTACACAATTCCAAATTCTAACTGAACCCTAATATTTGAAATTCTTACATCAGACCAGCATTGCGGTGTATGTTACACGGTTATTAAACGGGCCACATATGGATGCTCGGGTAGAAGCAGCCTAAAGACGAATACCAGAGATATATTGGCTATTGCTTGGCACAAATTGCTGGAAGCGGGAGATGTATGTGGCCATAAAACCAACAAGTGGAATCCATTACATGATATCAAGATTGTATCCAGAAATGCAGAGCGCAAAGCAGAGATTTCTACTCGTTTCTCACACAACCAAAACGTTTACAACCGTGACGAGATGATGCATAGGATGGCTGTACTCGTAAAATAAAAATATAATAGCATATATTCAGCTTGTCATCAATCAGCCTAAACGTGAATGTATGTTGTGCAGTCGGGGAATGAGAATCCAGATTATACGCCTATGATTATTCTACCATTTCACGGGCATATTCAAATATACATCGCATGTTAGTACAAAGCGTTCGCTTAATTAAGCATTCAGTGGTATATGATGCAAAAGAAGTACCAGATGAATGAAACTTATGTACGAATTGCTCACTCGCAGAATTGAGGAATTAAGTTTCTCAGTCAATCAGGTGGCGTCATAATGAAGTACGTCACATGAGCCTGAAGTCATAATCAATTACGTCATGAATGGCACGATATATATAGTCCATCGCGAACGCTTAATATTCCGACAAGCTGTGCGAATTGTATGTTTTTATTATTTAATTAACATTCTGTAGAATGTTTTAAAGTTAATTTAACTCAGTCAAATTAATTTCAAAATATTCAACCGCTCACCTGTATAGTTTTTAAGACATTGCGATTCAGGGAGTGGAGGGATCGGTCGATCTCAACACGGGCAAATCGTGGATGGAGCTTAGCTAGCGATTGGCGGGACATAGATAAAGCTGGATTTCTCCATTGTTTAGAACAGATTGAACGACGGATTGCAGCTATCTTCAGTACTATGAGAAGATAAACAAATTTTACAACCCCATCTGCACACTCCAAAAACGACAACATGATGAGTTAGAATCTAGTCCAGTTGTGCCATCATTTGTGGATCGAGCATGTGAGATGTTCAGAGCCCAATGACTATATTCTAGCATAGTCTCAGAAACATGGTTGAGATAGTACTTATGGATACCAATGCACTGAGAATGCAATCCATGGAGGCATTCAAAGCATCCATACATTGCAATGCCAAACATGCTGTAACGTGCTGCAAATCAACCTCAAGTTCACTACCGCGTAAATGACAGAGGTGACGCTGCATGGTTGACTACTCTCTCAATTTATGGCTGAGAAACATTATTCATGCAAGGCAGTGGTCGCGGTACCTGTTCTTTTCATCATATCTCATGAAGGTTTAAGCTTTTTAGTGTTTAGGGAGGCCTACATTGGAAGGTGTATATTCTGTCAGACCGTGAATTGATTCATTATGCTTAGAGTATTAGGAGCCATACCTTCAACTGAGCACAGTTAGTGGATGGCGCAAAGCGGAATGTGAACTCTTTCAAGAGAAATCAGCATGCCATTTAATAATAAGGCGCCTACATACTTAATATTATTAGCTGAGATTTAGTGGGCTGTTGTTCTGCATCGTGCATAGCAAAACTTCTCGGTGATGCAATATATCACGAATTATGCATTCATTAATATATTCTTCAGCTATCACTTGAAGGCATACAGAACACGTTTTATGGAAGCTGCTGATATAGTGGTAGTCTCAAGTCTACAAGACAATTTATATATCAATTAGTACCAGTATATCATTGTCAAATTTATGGATTCGTATGCCTTTACTATTCCATGTTGTGCGCCGTGATCAATGATCAATTAAAAATCTTCTTGTCACCGTATATTATTAGAGCATGGCAATAAAGTTGTCATCGTATCCTTATTTAGCATTAACAGCTGCATTCCGCATCCCCAGATACGTATACATGGACAGTGTAATAATGGTTGCCATCTGGAATTAGGATTAATACTTCATCCCCTGTTTAAGTTTTAATATTATATTATTCTACATGGGTTAGCTGAATTTATCAGTCCCGAAAACCCATTCCTTGGGCACATTGTTGACCATGTTTGGGCATGGATTGAGGTAATAATTGAATATTCATTACCTACCATTTTGGAAGGATTTTGCCAGGTCATTAATTTATCACACACTTTTAGGATGGCCACCCACGATAATCTTAGACTGACCTTTGAAGATGCCATGACAACCTTCAAACCTTTGTCCCCATGAATGGTATACGGATTCTCCAGAATATTTCTCTACTAACTGTGCGTTGTCTGTTATTTATTTGTAGAACTTGCCGTGCCGAAACTATCAATTTAAGGCATTGTACATGCGCATTATACATCAGTAGTAAGCTACAGAACACGGATTCGGAAACAGGCTTTCTTTTGTAATTAGGCTTTCATGTCCTATTAAGCGTTTAGTCCCTCTGTTCCGCATAAATGGCATTATTTGGCAAATATAGTTAGCATTTGTTAGATCCGATCTGTTACTCAAGTATATGATCGTATTATCAATTACGTCACATGTAATGCATGATGTATCTAGGTCCGTCATAAACATTGAATATTCAGTCAAGTGTACAAATTGTATGCTTTTTGCGATTTAGAAACATTCTGTTTAATGTTTTGAAACTAATTTGATTGGGCGTTGTTGTTGTCATAGTAACTGAATAGTTACCTCGAAATTGTGATTCTGGGAACTCAGGATTTAACCATTTCATGATGAAGCCGGCAAAAACCGGCCTCTGCAGTGGTCTTGGGGAGAGTCCATTCGCATGCTAAGAGAATACTATTTTTTGAAAATTTACCACAGGAACTACTGAGCCAGTCATTTCATTGGTGAATTTTCAAAAATTAGTCATATCCTGGCCTGCAAATGGACATTCAATAAGCAATTATTTTGATTTCCCTGACAAGAGTTAGCCATTAAAGGGTTAACGTAGAGAAATCGATCCCAACACGCATGGGCGAAGCTTAGCTACAAATGGGCGGGGCATGGGTAGAAATGCATCCCTCTATTGTTCGATAATGAACAATATATACACGATTAGCAGCAACCGTTATTTGATAGGAAAACTTACCCCAGCATAATTCATTGACCATTCTGTCAATAACCGCGGTTGGATTAGTCAAATCATCGTTAACAACGTACTTAGAAACAGACTTCCCAACAATGTGGCTCCAATCCATCGATTCTGGAACACCAATCGCTAACACGTACAACTCCACATCATCTTGACGGAGCTTACTAGCTACCTTCTCATTTTGTTTGGACGCCAAACCCTCGTAATCCGCTGTGATGAACAAAGCAACATCTCTTACAGCCTGTCTGTCACCAGCACGTTTTGAGAAACATTTAGATCGTAGAACTTTCAATGCTTTAATCATAGCGGGTTGGACAGCTTTTGGAGCCAAACTTTCTATAGCTGTCATGACCTTGGCCTTGGCTACAGGTTTTGCGGGATTGATAACTACTTCGGTTTTTTTACCATCCTTGATAATGCCTATTCTCACACCTCCGCCATCAACATCAGCTTTGTCAGAAAGAGCTTGCATAAAGGATTTTACCCTGGTCAATGTTTCGGCACTTCGGATAACGGACGCATCAAGGATGAAGGCCATGTCTACCTCATTGGAGACGCATTCTATAAATAGAAAAGTTGAAATGTATTAGATTAGGCTATACCAGTCTAATGAACGTAAATCACAAGTGCTACTGAAATTGGTGTCGTCGCCGTCGTCGTCGTCGTCGTCGTCGTCGTCGTCGTCGTAGTCGCTGTCGTCGTCGACTCTGTGCCGTCGTCGATTCTGCTTCATAACCTGTATATATAAACTCTTAAGCAAGAGGTAAGTCTATTCTATGCGTGCATGCGTTGGTGCGTGCGTGTGTACGCTTCTGCAAACATCTATATCTGTGTTGGTGCGCGTGTGTGTGCGTGTGTACAATTCTAAGATGCGTTTCCACTCTGAATGAGTTGGCGTTGATGTGTGCGTGTGCTTTCTCTCTATATGTATTCAACACTAAAATACTGACAGTGGACGAGCAACACCCTTCTCGTGATAAGACTAAAACCATGTCTAAGATTGTCTTACTGAAGATTTACAGATTTATAGGAAATGATTTTGATATTTAAAAAAATTACCCCTTTGATGGCGAAGCCGGCTAAAACCGGTCTCTGCAGTGGACTTGATGAACGTCCATTTGCATGCCAGGAAAATACTATTTTTGAAATTTTACCACTGGAATGACCGAGTCGATAATGAGCCTATGATTCCAGTGGTAAATTTTCAAAAACAGTATTTTCTTGGCCTGCAAATTGACATTCAAAAGGCGGGGCATGGCTAAAAATTGAAAGGTCGATTGCTTATTGTTTGTAGTAGCTAAGCTCAAATAAAACTCAGTAATTAACATATTATATATTAAATTACTGAGTTTTATTTGATCTACGGCTATTACAATCAATGTAATAAAAGAATTGGAGTCTCGGCCGATTACATGGCGCATTAAATTTTTATTTTCAAATCACACAATAATGCGGTAATACTTCCCGCCAAATATAATTGAAATTGACCCAGTGGCTTTGATGAAGAAGACATTTTAGGTTTTCTATTGATTTAGTATGGGAGTTTTTGTTTCCCGACGATCCACGATGCCCAACAAACGGTGTATTCGACAGTTTCAAAAATGGTAAATTTGAAATCAGCATTTTCCAAAACCTACACAAAACTACAAGAACATCCAATATGGCTGCCAAGCGCACTACATATTCAGTGGCCGACGGTGGCCATGGTTTATTTTACGTATGGACATCCCTTGAACAACCTTTAATGACCCTTAGTCCCTA
This sequence comes from Chaetoderma sp. LZ-2023a, assembly GCA_034401795.1. NCBI lineage: Eukaryota > Metazoa > Mollusca > Caudofoveata > Chaetodermatida > Chaetodermatidae > Chaetoderma > Chaetoderma sp. LZ-2023a. The sequence continues at coordinate 45,362,174 of CM067359.1, forward strand.
ATCATATCTCCCTAATTTGGGCCCGATCGGTTCAACGGTTCTGGAGAAGTGTTTTATGTTAAAATTTAGGTCATCCAAGATGGTTGCCGAAGCATTTGGCCAATCAAGTTCCTGTGAACGAACTTGGTTCAGCTGTAGCCCTAGATGATGTTTCGTGAGATCTGAATCGATCCGCCAGGTGATTTTGGAGAAGAAAGATTCCAAGATGGTGCAGACCAAATGCACCAATCGGCTTTGTTCCACCCTTCGAATCTCTATACCCTCTGTATGTTCCTGCCCAATATAGTTGAAATCGGGCCAGTGGGTCTGCCAAATATAATTGAAATTATCCCTGTGGTTCTAAAGAAGACATTTTAAATTTCCTATTGCTTTAGTTTGGGCGCATTTGACGGAAAACAATCGAACAAACGCCAGGCAAGATGTTGAATATTTTGAAACTAATTTGACTGGGTGCCGTTTCTGTCTATGGCAGCAACAGTTCCCAGTTAAATTAATTTCAAAATATTCAACAGCGTGTTTCTTAACTCGCAAAAATATACAAGTCGTACAATGTGTCAGACTATTAAGCGTTAAAGACGAGCTTAATCGAATCCTTCATGACGTCATGATTATGACGTCAGCATTCACGTCGCGTAGTTGATTATGGCGTCATATGATTTAGTGGGGAAATGGTTTATGAATTGAATGACAAAGGCAAAATGAGCTAAGCAGAAGAATCTACCGGTACACTTAGTTATTTATACACGTCAAATGGTACAGTGACCTTGACCTTTGACCCCAATAGCATTGTGTCTCATTCTCTTGATACTAGGAAGCACGTGTCCAAGTTAAGTCCCAATAAGGTGAAGCCATTCTCAGATATAAGACGGTATGTTGAGCTGAACGAAGTTGAAGTTTGACCTCATGGCCTGAATATCATTGTATCCCATCCTTTTGAGATAAGGAAGCACGTGTCCAAGTTTAGTCTCACTAGGGTGAAGCAATGCCGTGACATTAGCCCAACCCAGATTGGACGCCGACAAACAGAAAAACCGACGGCATAACGGAACCCATCGATATATTGGCGAAATTTGGATTTTCGTCCATCATAAAAATTTTAATGTAAGAGTATAGGCTTCAACAATGTTGGTTTAACTCAGAAGTGCATGCGTGCACGCGTGCACGCGCATGAGGGCATGCGTATTCGCATTCATCGGTGCATGTGATTGGATGCCCAATTGATGTGCACGTTTGTGCTGTTATATTTAGGCTCATCATTACCAGTAAGACAGTAACATAACTTACCTTGCTGTTGGGAGTCCGGCACAAAAGCTAGTATAGACGCAAGAATAGCCACGATTGACGCCCAGTGTACGGGAGTCATCATGCTAACCTAAAACACAAAAGGGTATAGAATGATGAGACTTTAGTTTAATGATTATTGTAATAAGCTAATAGCACTGCCTGCCTGCTTGCATACCTGTCTGCCGTACGCCTGCGTACCTGCCTGTCCGCCTGCCTGCGTAGCTCCCTGTCTGCCCACCCGCTTGGCTGCCTGCCCAACCACCTGCATGCCTGCCTGCCTGCCTGCCTGCCTGACTGACTGACTGACTGACTGACTGACTGACTGACTGACTGACTGACTGACTGACTGACTGACTGACTGACTGACTGACTGACTGACTGACTGACTGACTGACTGATTAACTGACTGACTGACTGACTGACTGACTGACTGACTGACTGACTGACCGTTCGGTCGTCCGGTCGCCCATCCACCTGCCTAAATACCTACTCGCCCGCCTGCCTGCCTGAATGTTGTGTTGAGATCGGGTTCGCCTATCTGGTGGATTGACCTTGTCATGCACTATTTCAAACATCATGGTCAGCCTATGTTCCCTGCGTGTATGCTTCAATGGGGGATAGTTCAAATCGGCGAGGATACTAGTGACGCTGACCATAGGCCCGTGCTGTTGTGCCACGAAACGGGCAGCTCTACTCTGTATTCGCTCTAGCTTGTCAATGTTCTTAACGTAATTGGAATCCCAGAAAATAGCAGTGTATTCTACGCGTGATCTTATCGGGGAAATATATGATTGCTCACGGAGTTTATGCAGACACATGCAGGCCTACAGATTCCTATGTAGAAGTCCAATTACACTATTGCATTTGGCTTTTTTATGACCTATGTCCTTTTGCGATTATAGGTCTTCAGTAGTCAAGGCACCAAGATACTTAGCTTTAAATACCTGCTCTAAAATGCCCGCCCGCTTCTCTGCCCGCCAGATAGCCTGTCTGCCTAACTGCCCGCTCACCCGCCCACCCACCCGCCCTCCCGCCCGCCCTTCCCCAGCCCTCCCGCCCGCCCGTCCGTCCGTCCGTCCGTATATTTGTCTGTCTGTCTGTCTGTCTGTCTGTCTGTCTGTCTGTCTGCCTGCCTGCCTGTCTGTCTGTCTGTCTGTCTGTCTGTCTGTCTGTCTGTCTGTCTGTCTGTCTGTTTGTTTGTTTGTTTGTTTGTCTGTCTGTCTGTCTGTCTGTCTGTCTGTCTGTCTGTCTGTCTGGCTGTCTGGCTGGCTGTCTGGCTGGCTGGCTGGCTGGCTGGCTGGGTGGCTGGCTGGCTGGCTGTATGTCTGTCTGTCTGTCTGTCTGTCTGTCTGTCTGTCTGTCTGTAGTCTATATACTGAAGAAATCTCAGCCAATTTGGATAGGAGGTTACGCTTGTGGTTCTGAAGAAGCTTTTTGAATTTGGGGTCAAGTATTAAGAAGTCAAAGATTAACATCTTTGAGGGTGGCGAGGCGCGATAACCCAAGTTCTATTTGTGGGTGCGTGCGTGCGTGCGTGCGTGCGTGCGTACGTGCGTGCGTGCGTGCGTGCGTGCGTGCGTGCGTGCGTGCATGTGTGCGTGCGTGCGTGCGTGCGTGCGTGAGTAGGGTGGGGTGGGGTGGGGGTGGCTTCGTCAGACTTGGGTGGGATATCCGTTGGTGTCTTGAAGAAACACGTCAATCAGCAGGCGTCGTTCAAATGTTAAGAGGTTAACGGTTGAAATCATCGGCACGGTCAGGTGGACTCTTTTATCGGCTTTGCAATATTATAGAATAAGCCAAATGGAGTGATAAATAATGTGACACCCCCTCTGATTATGTCTAACCGTCTTCAAACTAGAAACTGTGTTCGACAACCTCAGACAACATGAGCTTGCCATTGCTACATGTAATGTATGTGGTCTGACTGCGACATCAAAGAGACAAAGCTTAGGTGAAGATTGTGAACACCATAACATCGATATTACATGCATTCAAGAGACTAACGTTGCTCCCACTCAGTGCAGCAAAAACTTCTGACAGACCATAAGCTGGAACTAATGTAGCGAAAACAGGCCACATACTGAGGTTTGGGCTTCGTAATCGGACCAAGGCCTCTGGATCATGTCAGTAGTTTTGGATATTTCAGTAACCGGGTTGCATTCATCGACCTGTCTATACCAACAAGAAAACGCACCACCATTAAGTGTCGCACAGTCAATGCATAAGGGCCAACTATGGACAAATCCAAAGAGAACACATTAATATTAGATTTTTTCCATGCAGAACTGAGCTCCGCCATTACAATCCCAACTAGATGGCAACTGTTCGCGTGTGGCGATTTCAACTCCAAGCTGGATAAACTCAGCAATACGGACACTATTTCAGGACTTGGATCATGCCTGGGGATATACGGAGAGTGCACGCATAGCAGCAATGTAGATGAACTGGTGGCATTCCTTAGTTTCAATGGCCTATTTGCCACAAATACGGCTTCCAAACACACATGCCATCACCAGATAGCATGGACAGGGCACATTGCCGATCGCAAAACCCCAACAAGCTCTAAGACGACAACAGCAATCTCCAACCAAATAGACTTTACCCTATGTAAAGCAGAAGCAAAGGCCCTACTTCGGGACGCTCGTTTATATGGAGGTGTAGACCTCAATGCCGACAACAAGCCAGTTGTTGCACGTCTTCAGATGAACAATCTCTACCTAATGTACAGACACCACACCAGACAAGAGGATAGTGTCGCCTACAACCTACCCAATCTCATAAGCGTCACTGACAGACAAATGTCATACAAAAACTCCTTCGGGAGCCTATATCAAACATCGACGTCAGCTCCGATCCAAACGAAGCCAGAGCAAAAATATTCAAATGTAGAGGATCATCAGCTACCAGCGCCATAGGAGTTCTCAAAAGCAACAACCGAACTAGGCATACTGATGGCCCTGTAGTAGTAAGACTATCAGGAGCGCAGAAACCATTACGGCTGCGCATCCATCAAAGTGAAGATCGCACCAAATTACGCAAGGAACGCAATAACATTCAGCGCCGCAAACGCTTAAGAAAACTTGCTATTCAACAAGCAGAACCCCTAGCAGATAAAATCGCTGCTATGGATGACTGCCACAAAATGTTTCTGGCAGCCCGATCCCTGAGAGGTATTGACTACACACCACCACTCACTGTAGCCAACTCTGAAAGACACTTTCTCGGGACAGACCATGGCAAAGCAAACACACTTTCAGAATTGTTCCAGAAAGATTTCACCGATCACAATGATGAACCCATGCACCCTAGGTCATTACAAAGACCAATTAAAACAGCAGAAGTTGAGAAGACACTCAAGTCCATGAAAAATGGGCATGCATCCGGACATGCTGGCATGAGCAATGAGCTAATCAAATGCGAAAGTGACATTATCTCAAAACTGATCATGCACCTAATCAATTAAGCTTTTATGCACCACTTTCACATCGATGATGTAGGCCAAGGCACCCTTATCGCGCTACCCAAGCCCAATAAGCCACCTGCCCCATCCCAACCAATACGTGGCATCTTTGTTCTCCTCAACAGCATACGGAAAATCCTATCCAATGTTACTCTATGACACATCCGAGACAAGATCGATGACTTCACCAGATCATGGCAATGTGGCTTTAGACGTGGACGCAGCTGGGCAGACATTGTATGTGCTCAACATATGACTGTGTCAGTAGTCATGTCCAAACACTGGATTTTCAACAAAATGGGCATTAATATGTCACGGGCCTAGATGTATTACACCAGACCAGTTGCAATAAAGATGACCTGCGACTAGTGAGACTACTGCTAGTAGGCATCAGCCTGAGAGTAAGCGTCAAGGCACTGAAGTCTACCAATTTTGAGACATCAATCGGCTTCCCACAGGGAGATGATCTATCCCCTATACTTTTCACCGGTTGCCTTGCAGCTGAATTGAAATCTGTGCAGGAAAGTTCCAAAACCCCTGTCTCCATACTGAGCATGCTGCTAGAGATGAAATATTCCAGCGATGTGGACTTCATAGACGAGGAAAAGACAGCCTACTACTTCCAATAGCTGAAAACAGACTAAAAATTGAAAATGTTTGTATGCATGAATCGAAAACGGAGTTCACACACACACATATGAAAATCGACAAAGCATGAAACTAAAGAAAATGGCGATCCACTCCGTGGTGGGGAACCATAGAGGAAACGTGAAATCGTTAGTTCACTGCTTTGCAGTACTGCTGACATAGGTCATGGGTAATGTAACTGTCCAGTCCCTCTGGAAGCTATGGATTCGTAGATCAAAGATGCCGTTGACAAAAAACCTACATTTATACAATGCAACCTGCGTATCCTTAATGCTGTATAACTGTGCTCTAGACAAACTTGATTCCTGTCACCGCAAATATCTCCGCACCATCACTGGAGACATATGGCCAGACAGTATAATTTCCAACGATGCACTATGCACGATGTGTAATACGTCGCCGGTGTCTGTAAAAGTCGGCCAGCAAAGATCGTCAATGTTTGGCCATGTGTTAAAGATGTCAGATGGAATTCGCCCTAATGCGAGCCAGCAAATATAAAGCCAGGAGATGACGTCATTGCATAAATGTTTTAGGCGTGCCGAGAGGTGACCTCGAGAAAGCATGACTCGGTACACTCAGATCAAGAATGGACCTGAGGAAGCTAAAAATTCTGGCTGAGGACAAGACACGGTGGTCAAAACCGAAGAAGGGCTGATTCCAGCTGTAGGATTTTTCTACTACTACAGCCGCAGAATACAGTAATTATACATACAGTGCTAAATTATTCCCGTCTCAGAATCGTGTGATTAATATTGTGTTTGTGTATCGTATCCTGTGATATGTGTGTGTGTGCTCTTATTTCAAAATAGTTGCAGTCACGTGGTAACTCCTGTACCTGTATCATTATCTGTATATATTGACACCGCAAATTCCAATTGGATATCCCATGAAGTGTGTGCGATTGCCAGAAGGCGGCGCTGCACTTGGTGCCGAGAACTTAGCGGCGAATCCGAACAAAACAGTGAAATATTCTGCGTTATTTGGCAAAAAAGCTGCAAAATACTTTTGATAATTGACTAATCAGCGTTCAACCTCCGCTCACGTGGTTCAAATTGGCGGCCCCCATTATTGATGAAGTTGCGCATGTGTTGTCTGACGACTTGTTATGGTCCAGAAAAAGGCAGCAATGCTTGCGGAGTTATTAAGTGGCAAGCCGTGTTTATTTGCCATTACGTCACCGTTACATAATGACCGAACAAAGTGAGCAGCAGCCCTGCAATTTTTAGTGCGACTGTAAATTCCGGTGTTTAACAGACTCTCTGGAGTTTATGGAATATATGTCTATGATTAACGACTTCTAATTAAAATAGACAGCAACATCTTCCACTAAATTTGTTGAAAAATGAACGCCAGTTAATCTTTTAATTTAATTTGAAAATTAAAATGTTAACATCAGAGTGGTAAGAGATAATGTGCTCGAGTGTGATATATCTCAAGACCCCATATATGTGATAACACTGTACATTGTGATGCAGACCTTTCTACTGACATTACACACGACCCTGTATATGGTGACAGTATCGGTAATTTTACCATCTTTTATTTGTGACCTATTTAGTTTCAACATAATGTTTATTAAATTATAAAATCCCCAAAGACACAATTCGTTCACTTGCTTGATTTTAATGTTTCAATTTTCATGACGTAGCTACTTAATTTTATTGTGACTATTAGCGTTACACTTTTATAATGCTTTTATCATATGCCATAACAATTAAAGGTACACACTGACACCAGAATGCTTGAAATATAATTGTTAAAATTATATACTTTTAGAAGCTTAAATTGCATGCCTAGATGTAATGAAACGAAATAAATATTAACATATGACGATTTCCTTACGTACAAATTAATATAATTTTTAAAGTTGTGAAATTGAGACACCTGTCGATCCCTAATCCAACTCCACAACTAAAATTTGTTATTAATTTATACGGAATGAAACCGTCACATGTTAAGAATTATTTCGTTTCATTATATTTAGGTTCACAATTTAAGCCTCTAAAAGTACAAAGTTTTAACGATTTTATTTTCAAGCGTGTTGGTATGAAGCCAATAGGGGAAGTGTTAATTTATTTATAATGGTGGAGTACCACGTGGATGTGAAGAGACTGCTTACATCGGTGTAGCGATGGAACTTTCCAAGTTTATCCATCGTCATCTGACATCATATGGCGTCATAATTAACTACGTGACGTGTATGATGACGTCATAATTATTACGTTATAAATGGTTCTATTTGGCCCGTTTTTAACTCTTAATACACCGACACGAATTGTATGTCTCTACTATTTAATAAACATGCTGTTGAATATTTCGAATCTAATTTGACTGGACGCGGTTGCTGCCATAGCTTACTTACATGTATAGTTTTCTGGAAATTGATAGTTACGGAGTTCAGAGATCGATCGATCCCAACACGAGCGATGCGTGGGTGGAGGTTAGCTCGAGATGGGCGTGGCATAGCTAAAACGGGAAAAGTCCATTCCCTATCACCCGTGCTGACCTTTCATCTTTTCCAAAGAAGACAGATGTGTTATCACATCTAGTGAAACTGTGGAAGTGAGAGAGCTTTGAATTTCCCTTTTCACAAGACATTATGCATACCATTGGTGTTGTGACAATGTACTCGTCTGTACCAAAGGCAGTCAAACTGCTTACAGATTGACCCATTGCGAGCAGATAGCGGGGCTTGTAAATGAGGGTGGCTGCTCACAGATTGACCCATTGCGATCGGATAGCGGGACTTGTAAACGAGGGTGGCTGCTCACAGATTGACCCATTGCGATCAGATAGCGGGACTTATAAACGAGGGTGACTGCTCACAGATTGACCCATTGCGATCACATAGCGGGACTTGTAAACGAGGGTGACCACTCACGGATTGACCCATTGCGACCAGATAGCGGGACTTGTAAACGAGGGTGGCTGCTCACAGATTGACCCATTGCGATCAGATAGTGGGCCTTGTAAACGAGGGTAACTGCTCACAGATTGACCCATTGCGATCAGATAGCGGGACTTGTAAACGAGGGTGACTGTTCACAGATTGATCCATTGCGATCAGATAGCGGGACTTGTAAACGAGGGTGGCCGCCGAGTACACCCCAGTTACCAATGCGCACAAGACAGTTGGTGTTATACACATTCACGCATGCCATCATTGAATGGGATGATTTTATGAAGTAAAAAATTAAAAGCTAATGTAATTGTGGAACACGTGAATAAAATGTGGTGTTTTTGTCATGAATGCCCACATCGTTTTTGCTTATCCATCTGACTACCAGGAACGTAAGCCAAATCACGCTTTATCGTCCGTTCATTCGCGGATATGTCTCATTGGCCAAATCCTTAAGGAAGCGCAAACGCAAGTGCAAGTGTACGCGCTGTCTGTGCGTGCGTGGTATGCGCGTGTCCAAGTCGTATAAGACCGACGAATTAATGTGGTATAAGATAATAAATCGGATGTTTTAGCAAACATTTAAGAAAAACACGTGCGGAGATATAAGTTAGATCCTTTCCGCGTGTTTTTGGGTCATTAAGGAGGGTTTAGAGTTGATGGATAGGGGGCTACACGTCACATCTTCTGGTTGGATTTCTCAGGAAGTGGAATTATTTAGCTTATTTTGAAAATAATTTTTTCTGAAAATGAGTGGTATCTATGGTAGCAACAACTTTCAGTCAAACTGTTTTCAAAATCATCAGCATAATCGTGTCTTAATAGCATGGAATAAATGAGTATAGCTATCCACAAATGTACGAAATGGCTGGAGTTAATATAATATGGTCTATTTCTAACGGTTCTGTGTGTGTGTGTTTATCAGAAGGTGGGAACATTGATAGAGACAATAAAGTGTTTCTAGTCTTCTTATAGAATCCAATAATGAATAGCATTGATAGATAATAAAACCATCAGCAGTCTGGGATTCTCAATAAAACCAACGGATAATGGATAACCATAGTAATGTTGGCCGCACCAACTAAACACACACCTCTCTCTCTCTCTCTCTCTCTCTCTCTCTCTCTCTCTCTCTCTCTCTCTATCTCTCTCTCTCTCTCTCTCTCTCTCTCTCTCTCCTCCTCCTCCTCCCTCTCTCTCCCTCCTTCTATCCACCCCGTCTCACCCCAATATCTCTCTCCCTCCCTCCCTCCCTCCCTCCCTCCCTCCCTCCCTCCCTCCATCCCTCTCTCTCTCTCTCTCTCTCTCTCTCTCTCTCTCTCTCTCTCTCTCTCTCTCTCTCTCTCTTTCTAAGTGTGTCAGGCGCCATGCATTCTTTAAGGGTGTTGTCCGCAGATGGTGCATGCATTAGTATCCCATCCCATTATACAGGTGGTATTTGAGAGCTGCCCACTCCAAGAAGATGTTTGAAATTTAAGTTTTGAAAAATGTGTTTTACGTTCTATTAGTGCCCAAAGATTTTATTTACAAAACCCCTTTTTATTTACTCTTTGTCACATTCCATGTCACGTGTGTTACATTTCAGAGAACTTCTCAACTATATAAGCCGCCCTCATGATAGTTTTGGAATAAAATAAGATTTATTTATAATACCATATTTAGCTATGAGTTACTCCGTCTTGAACTACAGAGTAGCTTTTGGATTAGATGCTGAACTGTTTGCTATGTGATTCATTTTATTGCTGTCACACAGACTAATTTTGAAAGAAGATTTTCTCACATTGCCACCAAACTCTGTGACGTGTGGCAGTGTATGGATTAATTTCTGTAAATTAGTTGTCTCTAGATGACTAACATTTAGATATTTATTAATCTAATGTGGAAGAATGTCACGTGTGTTACCTCGAGTGCGTTTCATACATCATTTAACTGTCTCGATGCTGCAAGCCAGCAGAAAATACTTTCAATGGACAAAAACTCTTGAATTGCTGAATATTTTGAAAACAATTTGACCGAAAGTTGTTGGTGACATAGCCACCAACAACTTTTAGTCAAATTGTTTTCAAAATATTTAGCAGTCCAACGATATAAGACTTGGAATATGTAATAAACTACGTTACGTGTAGGATAACGTCATAATCAATGCCGTCATGAATGGCGTAGAAATGTTCGTCACAAACGCTTAATGGTTTCTATTTCATCCATCCGTCATATGACGTCAAAATCAACTACATGACGCGTAGGATGACGTCATAATCAATGACGTCATGACTGGCGTAGAAAAAGTGCGGCAAGAACGCATAATTGCTGACGGAGTTTACAAGCGTTGTTGAACGAATTATGTCTTTACTATATAATAAACATGCTGTTGAATAGGCGTCAACAGAACCCAGTCAAATTGGTTTCAAAATATTCAACAGCCTACCTGTTTTCTGATGGTCCATCATCAGAGTTAAAGAAAGCATTTATGATCAAACTGGTATTACGTCTCTCTAAAAATATACACTATCGTGTCGAGTAGACATAATGTACAACTCCATGGTAAAGGAGTGATTGGCGGAAATGGATAAATCCAGTCTGTCTTTCAAGTATTGACGTCATAATTACGTGACATGTAGGCTGACGTAACAATCAAAATACGCAATGAATGACGTAACGAATGTCCGTAATGAACCCTGAATAGTCCATCAGTTGTACGGACAAACCATCATGACAAGCTGGTCGATACTGGACAAATACCAGGCTGTGTTGTCAGGGGAGTCCTGCAAAAAGGAGTCGCCCATGGCTCTGGAGGGGTGGTATGTGTATCTGATATTGTATCGCTATGGTACTGAATTACATTCTCTACAAGGATCCATTTTCGAGGCGGCATAACTAATCCACATTTTCAGAACGTGCGACAACGACAATGGACGGTGATAAAGTGGGCGTGGAACGTTGAACCATTTACTATCCATACGCTTCGATAAGCATAATGACCATCCATAGATAAGACGCCAAAACGAGAAACGCAGGTGGTAAATCCTGGCACCACATCTGATAACATAAGATTAGAAGCGCCAAATTGTAATCATCACAAACACGTGTCCATTTATTGCAGGTCAGTTTCCATAGGACTCGCATATGTGAAGGTCGAAAGATAGGAGCTGTATGGCTCCAATTCAAACGTCTTTTATGGAGATATTGTGGAAGGTTTCGGTCTGTCAATCAAGTATCTGACGACATAAATTCTAGCCATGACCGTTCCATTTCTATCTAAGCTCCGCCCACTGTGTACACGTGTTGCAATCTACTGTCGCCGTGACGCAGGAATTCGCAAAATCTAAATTCCAACGACACTATGTGCAAGTACGTTGTTGAATATTTTGAGCTGTCTATAGAGGCAACAGCTCTCAGTCAAATTAGTTTCAAAATATTTAACAGAATGTTAATTCTAAATTCATTAAAGGCGTACAATTCGTACACTAGTGACTGACTTTTTATTTTTCGTGACGGACCAAAACGTCATTCTCAATTAGACTGTCAGCTGCATGTGACGTATGTGATTATGCCGTCAGATGCTCTAGTGACAGGTCGGATCCCCATTTCTGAAGACTTGGCTATAGAGGTCTAGCAGCCTGGGCACTTTGAGCTTGATCAAGATGATCACGGTCTTGAAGCTACCGAGTTTTGAAAAATCAAAAAACGATTTCCAGAGCTATTGGACATTCAGGAATACAGTTTATCGATCAATCATATGACGTCATAATCAGCCATGACACATGTAGACTGACGTCATAATCAATTATGTCATGAATGACTACTTAGTTCGTCATAAACGCTTAATAGTCCGTCAAATTGTAAGACGTGTGCGTCTTTACTATTTAATAAACATCCTGTTGAATATTTCGAAACCAATTTGACTGGGCGCTGTGCTTAAATTGAATAGTATATTTATTTTTATAATATAAAAATATAATACAAAACAATGATGGTTTCCTAGTAGTTGACATATGTGTATACTGTCAACCTGCAGTTGTTTCAAATAAATGGAAATATAAAGAAGCCTCTAATTAGGGGATTTAGGTGATAGCTGATCGTACGTACGCCTTAAGCATTGATGAACACACACAAAACAAAAAAGTAAATTTCACAAAGAAAGTTGTTAGCGGATTTACCCCATGGGGGTACCTGTCGTTTAAAAAAAGGTTTAAGAATGTTCTTAGGCCTAAGAAGACGCCATGAATACCTTCTTAGGACACTAGAGAACGTGCTATAAATATGGCCGCAGCCGATCTATATTTATCGCAAGTATTTGTACAGTTTATGTTTTAGGTTTAAATACCTTGCAAGAAAAATAATCATTGTTCATCGCTTGCATTTGCTACTTACCGCTAATTATACATTAGACATTTTGTCTGTTTCGTCTACACAACCCTCTCCGCTGAATATAAGCCACTGTGTATAATTTTCTAAATTTATATACCATCGGCTGTAACATATATTTCAGTTGGTCTAAGTAGTTCATGGGTGGGCTGGCACACATCTGCATATATAAATATTATCCTTTTATCCCTTGAAATGTCAGCGTCTCAGTTTCAAGACGTCTATACAGGACGGCTGTTAAATATTTTTGAAACTAATCTGACTGGAAGCCGTTGCTGTCATAGACAGCAACAGCTGCCAGTTAAATTAGTTTCAAATATTTAACAGCATATTCATTAGGCCTATGTCATAGAAAATGTGTCATTTTTGGTCTTAATGCGTTAAAGTGATGATAACAGACATGATAAATAAATCAATTTTTTGCAAATCCAATATGTTTACAGTAGCGTGGTGGTCTAAGTGCAGCATTATCGACAATTATGCTTATGCCATTCATATTTATTGTCATTTTCAATTTTTTAGAAACGCGTGTGTGTGCGCGTGCGTGCGTGCGTGTGTGCAGGTTCATTAATGTATACAGATACATTCTGTATGAGCGATGTCGAATTGTTGAGAACAATGTACACCATATCGTGACCACTCTAGACATTCAGACGGCCCGGTATATTTCAGACATACAAACGTAAGTTCCCAGACCAAAACAGAAACACGTTAGTAATTATAGGAATTTTCTGTTGAAATTTCCAACATATTGGGATTGGGAGACATCTATGGTCAAGTTCGGCTCGGTAACCATAGTCAGTTTCATGGTTTACTGATCATGCGCAGTTGCTATGCCCAGTCGAACTTGATTTTAGTCGACTATAGTACACTGGTACCAGGTTCCCCATTCAATTACTATTGCAGAGCATTTGGAGCCGGGTACCAGTCTCCATTAAGCCTTTCTGTCGTCTGTTTTAATGAGCTACGGAAATGGGTTAATTTTGTCTGCTAAAACGTCAAAAAGTGCCCATATGGCATAAAGTGCGAAGGAATATGGGCTTGGGAACATTGACATACAATGGGAAAGCATAATGTCATCAAACCTAAGTTATTTAATGAAGTATTTACGCTTTTATATGCATTTATTCATGGTAAGCGATCGGTGTCAGCCATTTTGAAATTTACGCAAATATCGGACTAACCATCTGAGCCGAGGTCGGGTGCTCGGGTGCTAGCTAGTTAACTATTTGAAGTTCGACTGGTACTCTAGTTAGCTATAGCTAACTATGGTTAGGAGTCGAACTTGACCAATGCTGCCTTAGGTAGCAATGTCTTCCATTTCAATTCACCTTTCCAGAGTACCCACCCATCATATGACGTCATAATGAACTGCGTGATGTGTACAATGACATCATAATGAATGACGTCATGAATGACGTCGATAAGTAAGTCACGAACGCATATTTGAAGACGGTCTATACATTGCTGTACAAATTGTTTGCTTTTACTATTTAATAAATATGCTGTTGAATATTTTGAAACTGATTTGACTGTCCCGCTGTCCCTTGTGGAAAATTAAGTGGCATTGGCAGATTTTACCCCCAGGGCAAGACATGTGTGTTCTCTGTACAAGGTAAACGTCCTATACAATGTTAGCATGACATTAGGCCACGTACAGCTTTGTAGCCATTTTTCATGTACCTAAGACTCCATACTGCGGCAAGCTCTGATGTAACTCAAGGATGCATAGCGCAGACTCCGGCGTGGAATGAAATGTAGACACGATCAGACGAAGTATTCCTGATATGTTACGCTGGGTCACCGGAACTAAACTCTTCTCACACACATAGATTACTTGGTCGATTTATTAAAAATACTGGCTGAAATGGCTTTTCAGAGTCCAATTTTAAAAACTTTCCAGCGGACGACTCCTCCCAACCACCCACCCCACCCCACCCGATGCCCAAACTTTTCCGGAGCACCAACCTTTCCTAAACTCTTCCCCAACGAGGGTGCGGGGTAACTGGAAGTTTGGTGGGGTGGGTGTGGGGTATGCAACCATTAGGTGGGGGGGGCGGTGCTAGACGCCCCTCACGCGTATAGTCAATACCTGTCTATAATGGACACCTTTTGGGGCCAAATGATTTGCCATGTTTCTTCTTTGATAGTGCAATTAATTTATATAGCTTGTTCAACATCAATAGCTAATAGAGTGGCCCATTTCTAGCTATGCCCCGCCCATTTTTAGCTATGCCCCGCCCATTTCTAGCTTAGCTCCGCACACTGCTTGCATCTGTTTGAATGGATTATGGCAGCAACAGTTCCCAATCAAATTAATTTCAAATTATTAAATAAACAGTTTATTTATTTGTAAAGTAAGCATACACATACAATTCGTATTTTTTGTAACAGACTGGGCAGCAGCAGCCCCAGTCAAATTAGTTTCAAAATATTCGACAGAATGTTTAGTAAATAGTAAATTCAACAAGGACCAACAATTCATACACCGGTGAGGACGTTTCAATTTTCGTGAGGGAGCTATGCGTCATTATGATTGTGACGTCAGCTAACACGTCACGTAATTGAAGTCAGATATTTGAGTGAGATATCGGATCGGTCTGTTGCTGCCAGACAGATCCGTCAGTTCATGTGTACTCTCAGGCGTCTATTGCGGGTGTCAAGAGAAGCGCGCAATCGCGTATTTAAAGCGCTCTCAAACTACCATTTTTTCTTGCAGATTTTATCATAAAACTTATTGGCCAGTTAAAGCTGTCAAAAATCTACTGTTTAACCGATTAAAACCTACGAGTTAAATTTAGGACCACGTTTCTAAACACTCTTCCAAAGCTCTCCCATGATTCACTCAATTCGCAATTGCTTCTGTAAATTATTTATTACCCTCGCCCAGAACCGGATGTGGTGGTATTGTTATTATCCTCGCCCAGAACCGGATGTGGTGGTATTGAGTTTGATTGTGAGCTGAGGGTTTCTTGTCGGTTTGTAAGCGACTGTATTCAACAAACTTCTGATGTTTTGACTCAAAATTTAACAGAATGAAAGTTTATTCGAGTACTCGTCTCAGTTCTGTCCTATGTTTGGTTGTTGCAATCCGGATACAGAATTTGTAAAAGAAAATTACTAAATTACTAAAAAGCAAACAACATCATGAGATATCGCTTGCTAAGCTCCAGCCACGCTTTGACCGTATTGGGACTGATCGATCCATGCACTCTCTGAATCACAATTTCCAGAATACTATACAGGTAAGCTGTTCAATATCTTGAAACTAATTTGACTGGGTGCTGTTGCTGCCTATGGCAGCAACATCGCCCAGGCAAATTTGTTTCAAAATATCATATTTTTTAAATAATAAAAACATATAATTCGACAACAACACTTAGTCAATCATCAATTAAGCGTTCGTGACGAACTTATCTACGTTATTCATGACGATTATGACGTCATCCTACGCGTCAAGTGGTTGATTATGACGTCATTTTATTGATAGATAAACTGGAATCCTCCATTCAGATGCTTACTGTCGGACCGTTTTACCATTTTGTGGCTGACTCACGTCATCTGATTGTGGCGTCAGCTAGGAGGTGGTGTATTCTGATTGTAACCAGCCTTATTGGCACTCTAGATTGTATCACAATGGCATCCAATGCAGTACGTGTTTATTCACGTGGTACTCCAGAGATATAATCACCATATATTTCAATGTCTATGTTTAAGTCCAGCGTGAAGTGCCAAGATCAGCAGTTGTCTTGTAACAGCCATCAGAAGCTCGATGGTTTGTTTTCGTATCAGGATCATAGCGTGATATAACACGCTTGGCGTAAACAAGAGCAGTTAGAAATTGCGAACTCTCCTCACACGTCAACTTTTTTATTTATCAGGGTTTCTTATTGTTTTCTTTGCATCGTAATGAGCGAGTTTCCAGATAAGATCAAAATGGGTAGGCTAATCACCTTGGTAACACGGGTTACTGCGTCGGTAGGCATCATAGACAGCAACAGACCCTAGTTTAATTGGTTTCAGAATTATTTCCATAGTTAATTTGAAACTTAGATTCTGGAAATTTAGGTTACAAATTGTTTTAAAAAATTGATTCAAATACGTGTACGAAGTGGGCGTATCTTCGCTAGAAATGGGCGGGGCATAGCTAGAAATGGATTCCTCTATAAACTCAAATGCAATTCACCTTTCCAGAGTATCCATCCATCATCTGACCTCGTATGACGGCATAATCAGCTCAGCGCGTGTATGATGACGTCACAATAAGTACGTCACAAAGGGTTCCATATAGACCGTCACCAAATCTCAAATACTCCGACACGTTGTATGAATTGTATGTGTTTGTAATTCTTTGCTATTTAATAAACATGCTGTTGAATATTTTGAAACTAATTTTACTGGGCGCTTAGGCAGCAACAGCACCCAGTCAAATTGGCTTCAAAATATTCAACAGCTTAAATGTGTATTTTTTTGGAAATTGATAGTCAGGGTGTTCAGAAATCGATCGATCCCAACACGAGCGATGTGTGGGTGGAGCTTAGCCAGAGATGGGCGGGGCACAGCTAAAACCGGAAAGGTCCATTCATAATTTCGCACATACGAAGTTCGATGTGCTTGATCTGAAATCGGACTAGTAGCCCTCCAAGATGAGCCTTCACGCCAACACTGGCCACTGCCAGAGAATGGCTGCAGCCAACCTCACACAATGTCATTAACGAACGGGTCAACAATGGGCATACAAAACGCTCCGAGAACTCACCACAGACTGCTCCCAAGTCTGCTATCCATAGCACATCGACTGCTTGGAGAATGCCATGTATTGCTATTCCGGTGTGAGTGAGTGAGTGAGTGAGTGAGTGAGTGAGTGAGAGAGAGAGAGAGAGAGAGAGAGAGAGAGAGAGAGAGAGAGAGAGGGAGGGAGGGAGGGAGGGAGGGAGGGAGAGAGAGAGAGAGAGAGAGTGGGTGGCTGGAGAGGAATCTAACGCCACACAAGTTATCACCCCTGACTGCTCTGGATGGGGTGGGGAGAGAGAGAGAGAGTTTATAATTATTATTTCAATATGTCTCGTTACTAATAATTACAATAGTTCTGTGGAAATTTATCAGGGTAGGCGCCATTAAACCTTGCATGACGAAGCGGGCCAACCCTGGCATCCGCAGTGGTTTTGAGTGATGCACATTTGTAGGTCAAGAGAAGACTATTTTTGCAAATTTGCCACTTTAATGACTGGCTCGATAACCTAAAATAATGGGTGCGCCGATACCAAATTTATCCCCTGCGCCGCTTCCCAATGGGTGCCCCGATATCGAATTCAGCATTGGGTCCAGCGCCATTGACCAACTGGCATACCGATATCGAGCCCGGATAGATCTAATTAAAAAAGCACACTGGTACTCAGGTAGGGCCTATCATAACTTTTAAAAAGACCATGCTCAAACGAAATCCTATCAACAATGTTTTAAATACTTTTTTTTCAATATTCGAGTCAAGATAACACTGGACATACAATGAAGTAAAGATCCGTATCATTTCTCACACAGCACGAACGGTAACTCTGATTAAAATAGTTAGGTGTGACCACGTGATGCAGCACAGCATGGAAACATATAATATTACTTCGACATGTATAACGTGGTCTAACAAGCAACGTTAACAAAGCAAGAGCTGGCTTACATTACGGGTTTTATTTAGATCGCGTGTAAACTCACCTGTTTTTCATTAGTTATGCAATGCAAGTACCGGGACCATGTGAGTGATACTTTCCAGAATGGCTGCCTGATAAATCGGCTTCGGGTCGGTATCACGTCAACAACCCTATAGATTATAGTATAGCTTCCTAGTATCATGAGAAGACTCCTGGAGTTTGCCAACAGAAGAAGAGTGGTTCTGCAATGGGTGTGGGCTCTTTGTGCAATATCAGACAATGAAGAAGCAGATCAGCTGGCGAAACTCTGAGCAAGAGAGAGGCAACCAGTCGGTGTCAGCTATGGTGAGAAGAAAGCTCTTGTGAAATCGGTTAATCAGCCAATGGCAGTAAAGAACCCATACCATCTATTGAACGACGCTGACAGTAGGTTGTTATGATACGACTACGGACTGGTTATTGCCGCCTCAATACCGACATGTACAGAAGACTGAAGCTGGTACCTTTACCAACCTGTCCTTTGATGTCTGGAAAACTAAGCATCAGAACCCATCTTGTAGCCCTGTTCGCTTCACAAGGAACTTAAGTAGAGACAATGGCGACCTCTCTGCACACCAAACTCTAGGGCCTCAGCCAAGACATGGACGTAACGATGACATTTGCCCCCACCCAACACCTCCCCCACCCCACCCCGGCTGGACTAATGCTGTAATCGTGCTAACGACAAGAAGAAGAAGAAGAAAAAAAAAAGAAGAAGACCAAAATATGATGGAGGCGACTAACAAAAGCAAGGCCAATGGCGTAGATATATATGGGTGGGTGGGTCGGGTGCGATGGGAGTGGACTTCCCATCGCAAATTTTCTTGGAAGTTCTTGGAAGTTGATACCCTGTGAGAGTATCTGGATTTCACAAATCTTCGGAGGGACCACCCCGGAACCCATCTTTTGCATTAGCATCCCTTTCCTTTATTATACCTTCGGATGTCTACGCCCTTGAAGGATCTTTAGCTTACAATAACATTCAGTATTTCCAATCTCACCAAGATGATGCAACCCTACTCATCCAATTGCTATAAACTTACTAACGAAAGAACAATGTTTAGTTTTATGCATTCGTTTTGGTCCAGGACTTGACAGGAAATAGAATAAGAAAAAATGATCACTGCACGTGTGGAAGGGGGTCATTCTCCGCATAAGCCCACCCACCAGAACATTTTTAAATGTAGATGCTCTCCTGCACGTTTGGATGTAAATGTGAACAATTAGTTGCATGTGAAACTATTAACATTTACCTAAATTCTGCCCCACTATACAGATAAGCTGGCGAATATTTCGAAACTAATTTGACAGAATGGGGATACAAGTAAAAGGGCATATGGAGATTCTAATACGATGATTGTTCGCACTACAACTGGACATTCTCACTAAGTTTCATCTCTCTCTGTTTTATCAATGTTTGGCCAAAAAGTTCCCACTTTATCGGACTACATAATAACGTCGCCTTGTTGGTATGTCTCTCGATCTGTAAAATTATTAACATTTTTGGCATATCCGCCACTTGTATGGTATGGGTAAAAGACTGTTCTCGGGCGTTGTCGAACAATTATATTCTTGTTTGTGAACGCTGTAGAAATTACATCATATTCACATAAAATGGAAACTGTCCATAAAACGAAGAATGCGAGTTTAATAATTAGGGCCTACATACTGGTTTTATCGATAAAACAAGCTCCGATAAGATCAGGAAATATGCAAGCATGTTCCATATAATCAAACCCCGGTAACTAATATCCATGTGCTAGTTGCTATCAAGAGCAAGCTGTCACGTATGATTAAGGTGAGAAAATATAATTGAAATGCTGCACTCGAGAAAATGTGACTAAAACACAAGATTGCGTAATATTTGTACCACCCGCCGATGATAGAATATATTGATAGAGAGGGAAAACTGGGTCGGTTACAGCGCGCAAGAACCGACTCCATTTTAAAGCTGGAACACTGGAGATTGCAGAAGGGTTATACTATTTCCTGGACCAGGACACGGACACAAAATAGGTACTATTTCCCAGACTCTGACATATATACTTTATTCCCGGACCCAGATTCGAACCCCTGACTTTTCTAGGACGCTGACCCGGAATTATATATACTATTTCCCGGACCCAGACCCGGACTCAGACTTCACAAACCCACCCACAGATCCACCCACCTAAACATACATAGACCCACCCACACACCCACAGACGCACATACTCTCGCACCCAACCAATAGACTAATAGCCCACTCACCCTCACACCCGCCCTCTGGGTTCACATCCACCGAGTAACCAACTCTACCTTCCTTTACTCACCTCGCAATTCCCCCCCCCACCCACCTCCCACCGACTCACCCTTATTCTCCGCAAACAAAACCTCATCGCTCACTCCCTCCATCACTTACTCACCCACCCACCCACCCACCCACCCACCCACCCACTCACTCACTCACTCACTCACTCACTCACGCACGCACTCACTCACCCACCCACCCACCCAACCAGCCAACCAACCAAACACCCACCCACCCACCCCACTCACTCACTCACTCACTCACTCACTAGCTCGTTCGTTCGTCGTTCCCTCCCTCGCTCTCACCCTACACCCCCACGGCACAGAGGCACCCACCCACCCACCCATCATACTGTATCAATTAATATTCAATTAATGGACTGATAACTTGCGCAATTGAGAATTTATTTTTGTATTATTGTCAGGTTAATTTAAAACTAAAGCCAACAATTAATATGGTAATTATGCCAAGTGTACTTTGCCATCGCCCAAGTGTCAATTACATAATGCTTTAGCAACATATAAATTAATTTCGAACGCGTAAGTATGCTGTAATTAATCTGAGTGGAATGGTTTTCCATACGTTTGGGACGTTTTTCTGGTATATAAAGCGAGTTTTTGTGCTTTTCTTTTTGGCGAACGTTCGTGGAGAGATCGTGAACTTTGTTTGTGTCATTTTGATTTGACTGTATCCATTCTTTTACTACTTTTACCGTCTTACGTTCTGTACGTTTGCTTTAGCTGTCTCGCAGCTGCAAGTCACCAGATAATAATTTCAATGAGCAAAAACTCCTGACTTGCTAAATATTTTGAAAACAATTTGACTGAAGGTTGTTGGTGGCTTAGCCACCAACAACTTTCAGTCAAATTGTTTTCAAAACATTTAGCCGGTCCAGAGATATAACCATTAGAATATGTCGGCTGCAAAAACTCAGCAGTCAGATAGTTAATACTGGCCGATGGAAAGCAGTAAAGTCTTTTCATCTCCGCTAGCCATCGTCCATAGTTCTGAGATGGATTTTGCTATGATATCATAAAGATTTGAATTTCTTGCGGTATTTTAAGGTAGGGAATCTATTGCTAGTATGAAGTTATACTTCTTTCAGTCTTCTCCCCCTTTGTACATTATCATATAATCTTCTGTGTTTTACTTCGTTTGTGCTGAGTGTCATCTTCGTGGCGTATGGTTTTACCGTGGGTTCTGCAATGGTTGTGTAGGTCTTCTAAGCGCAAGCCCTTGTTCATCTGGACTGCACTAAATTCTTTATACGCATGCGTGCCGGTGCTTTAATATAATCGCAGTCATATCTCCTCCAATGCTTTCCAAGTTCTGATTTAAAAGCACTAAGAGAATAAGTCATTACAGATTTACCTGCCAGAGAGTTCCAATCGTTCGCTATGCTATTTGAAAAGGTGTTCTCTCGTTTGGCAGTAATGGTTTATTTAAATGATTGACTGCTGGTTGTTTGTTGTTATTTCACTTATATCCTCTGCGTATTCCTTAATAATATTCATATGCTCAATATGGCTAGGATTATACTCTTCTAAATGTACATTCGTTTTTCAGGTTTTATTGCGCAGCATGTTTTGTTATGGGTAGACTGAGTGTCAGGACCGACCTTAAGGCAGTACAACAAGTGCATATGCACACGGCCTTCACATTTCCAGAGCACCAGAAAGTGATATAACAATTTTTGTCTTAATTTTTGGGCCCCTGTGTAACTTCAATTTCTACGCATAGATGTCACACTTATAAGACTGATGTGGGCAAATCATACAGCTCTCCGACCTCAAGTGTCCCCGGTGGCATTACAGTTGAAACGACACCCTCGCTTTCTGGCGTCGCAATGCTAGTTCAGAGAAAAACAAACGGGGTAAGAATTTCAGAAACTTTGCACAAGGCCCGCTGAGTCCTACGTTCGATCAAGATGAATGTCATTTGATAACGTTTAGGCCAGGTAGAAAGTGAACTCTATTGCACTGAATCAATCTCATTGTGGCGATCATGTATCTGTTTGGAGGTAATTATCTGAACAATGCACTTTCGGAATTCAATTCAGCGCAGCGCTCATAACAGACAAAACTTAGACAAAACATAAGAGCGATTACGCGGTATGGCGCAATCAAGTCTACACAAGAAGCGTAACGTATTGGCAAACTGCCTATGTCTGTAGAGATGCTATAATCAGATCAGAAAATAGGCCAAAGGATCTTAAACTCAAAACAATCGTGAACTCGTTGAACGCAGGAATCGCAGCATATCGATTCCAAAAGCAACTATAATACAGATATGTAAGAAGCTGTATACTTTTAACGATTTCAAACGTAAATTTCAAGAATCTAACTTTCAAGGTAAATTGCGGAATATTTTGAAACAAATTTGACAAGAACTTGCAGGCCCGTAGGCTGGGGGCTCAATGTCGGGTGGAGACGTGACGTGAGCACTCCACCCCACCCTACCAGCCACCTCATCCCGAATAGCTTGAGAGTTAAACTGATGTCGCAATAAAAATTAAATGCACCAAAAATAGTAAAATGGATAAAAATATCATAATTTAACAGCCAACTGATGATTTATATTAATCTTTAGAAATGTATGGGAAGCCATCTGAGAGCATCCAACACCACCACGATTTGTCACCCACACTGCTAACCTGACTTGTTTCTGCCAGCGACAGCTCCTGTCAAATTAGTTTCAAAAAGTTCAACATAATTTTTATTGAATGGAAAATGAGTTTTCGAATTCGATTTTGCAAGTTCAAAGTGTTAACGGGGTTTAACAGGAAGCTGTTGATGTACTTAACGCTTTCGCCGATGATTCTGCATATATCTCATTTTCAATGCAACAAAACAAGAATAATGTTGAATATTTTACAAATTACTTTGACTGGAAGCTAAGGCAGCAACGTTTTCCAGCCAAATTAATTTCATAAGTTTCCACAGAATAAGGTTTATTTCCTAAAGAACATACTTTTTCAGAGATTTGTCTGTGAAAGGCGTAATTAGAGGCAACAACAGCTTGCCGCTAAACATCGTTAAGTGGTATTGAAGGGGAAAAAGCTGAGTCGCTCACCACCTCTCGCTCACCACCTTTCGTACTAAGGAAAAACAGGCATATTTAATATCGTAATGATAAACATATTATCCACATAGAACTGCTAATTGTTATTTGTACAACATACTTCTGGTGTTTATCATCTGGGACTAAGATAAATATCGGTAATAACGAGGCAAAAGCGAGTCTTTGGTCGCCCTGACAAATACCAAACTCAGTTACATCTATACCTGGTGATATAAATCTAGGGGAAACTGTCTGTAGATGAAGCCAAGTTTCCAGCAATGTTCTTGGAAACGATCCAGTGGGTGCATTTGGGAAAAGTGGGCAGGTGGCTGGCGTGGGATGGGTGGGGTTGGGGGGGGGGGGGTGTTGGTGGTGTTGTAAACAATTCTGTCGAGATCTTTCTAGGTATAAAAATCTATGAAACACTGTTTAATATTATTCCCAGCAAAATAGAGCGATTCAGTTCTAGCTATGCTCTTCACATTTCTAGCTAAGACCTGCCCATTTCTAGCTATGACCTGCATATTTCTAGCCATGACATGCCCATTTCTAGCTATAACCTGCCCATTTCTAGCTATAGCCTGCCCATTTCTAGCTATGGCCTGCACATTTCTAGCTATGTCCTGCCCATTTCTAGCTATGTCCTGCCCATTTCTAGCTATGTCCTGCCCACTTCTAGCTATCACCTGCCAATTTCTATCTAAGCTCCACTAACCTTTCCTGCGCGTGTTGGAAGCGAATTAAAATTTTGAAACCTGAATTCTCGGAAGCTAAATTTCAAGGTAATTATACAGGAAAGTTGGTAAATATTTTGAAACAACAACTCACAATTAAATTAGTTCAAAATATACAAAATATTCAACATAATGTTTATTAAATCGTAAATTCATCAAAGTCCTTCGAGTGTTGATCCCTTTGTTATTGAATATCCTATGAACACTATGCTTATATTGAGCAAGATTCTGAGAATACTACAAACCTATTCTATTGCTAATTATTCCTTGGCAACTTTACACAGCTTTCAAGCCACTGGAATAGGCCACCTTTTCTAAGAGACACATATCAATTGAAGAGAGAATATGAAACCGGTGTTAATGAAGGAATACTGTTTTAACTATGCCCCAACCATCCCTAGTTAAGCTCCACCCATACTTCGTCGGTGTTGGAATCGATCGATCCCTCAACTCCCTGACTATCAATTTTCAGAAAACTATAAGGGTAAGCCAATGGCAACAACAGCGCCCAGTCAAATCAGTTTGAAAATAGTCAACAGAATGATTATTAAATAATAAAGACATACAACTCGTACAATAACGCTTAGTCCGCCATCAAGTAAGCGTTCATGACGAACTTATTCACGCTATTCATGATTTAATTGATTATGACGTCATTCAAAACGTCAGGTAGTTGATTATGACGCCATATGATTGATGGATACACTTTAAAGGGCATTCATACTGTAACAATAATGATTCCTTGATTTCCGGTATCACTATCTCCAAACTGTCCAACGATTGCCAGTTTTTAAAAATAATATAGTATCACCTGCATCTTTTTAGTAATAACTTCTTTATTGAGAGTAGCAAACGTACAAAGATTATGTTTGCTAATCGGATTATAACGTGTGTCTCGCCCTTTATCAGTCTATTGATTTTAACTTCATTTGTTGGCACCAGACTATTTTTTCTTGCCCATTGTAAAGTGTCCCAGTTCGGTCTGGTGACGATATGCATGAAATAGCAGTATGTACAAGCGGCTGTCTATAGAACTATCTGTAACAATGTCGAAGTCAATCAGAAGGCGGCGCCTCACTAGTCCGACAGCCCAATAATTCGATAGCATAATATTCTGACAATAATACCCAGTAGCCAGATTGACCTCGGCACCATTACCGGACACCGATGACCAGACAGCATAATTTCCAAAGATGCAATATACAAGATGTGTAGCACATCGCCACTGTCCGTAAAAGTTGGCCAGCAAAGATGGTCCATGTTTGGTCATGCGCTATGGATGCCCGGTGATACACCAGTACATATATCAGGAGCCACATATAAAGCCAGGGCAGGACATCATTACGTAAACCTGGTAAAGCGTGCTTCGAGATGACCTCAAGAAAGCAGGACTCGGTACACTCAGATCAAGAATGGACCTGAGGAAGCTAATGTTTTGGCTGAGAGCAAGACGCAGTGGTCAAATACGAAGACGGGCTGATTGCAGCGCTATAATGTTTCTACTACTACAGCCACAGAATACAGTAATCATCATCAGTCCGATAGACCAACAGTCAGGTACGGCCGACAATTTACAAACCCATTAGTCCGACATTTGGTATTGAGCTGTCGGACTACTTGGTTGTCTGACTAGTGCGCTGTCGGACTACTTGGTTGTCTGACTAGTGCGCTGTCTGACTACTTGGTTGTCTGGCTAGTGCGCTGTCGGACTACTTGATTGTCTGACTAGTGCGCTGTCGGACTACTTGGTTGTCTGACTAGTGCGCTGTCGGACTACTTGGTTATCTGGCTAGTGCGCTGTCGGACTACTTGGTTGTCTGACTAGTGCGCTGTCGGACTACTTGGTTGTCTGACTAGTGCGCTGTCGGACAACTTGCTTGTCTGACTAGTGCGCTGTCGGACTACTTGGTTGTCTGACTAGTGTGCTGTGGGACTACTTGGTTGTCTGACTAGTGTGCTGTGGGACTACTTGCTTGTCTGACTAGTGCGCTGTCGGACTACTTGGTTGTCTGACTAGTGTGCTGTGGGACTACTTGGTTGTCTGACTAGTGTGCTGTGGGACTACTTGGTTGTCTGACTGGTGCGCTGTCGGACTACTGATGTTACCCACCTAAAATAGCACAAGCTGTGTTTTCTATCTACGATTACACCACACCCGCAACGCACACATGCACGCGTGCACGCGCACGCACTCGCGCACGCGTGCATGTACACGCGCACACACTATATACTTTATACTATACAGGAAAGTTGTTGAATATTTTGAGACTAATTTACCTGGGCATAGGCAGTAACAGCTTCCAGTCATAATAGTTTCAAAATATTCAACAAGTTATTCCTTACTTCATTAGGAATTTCAGCTCTGGTCTGTGGATGTTAAAGGGTTATGTTAAATTTTAGGCTTCCAGTATGAGCGATATAATCTCAATGTCAATCACTCGATGAAAGCCATCAATTGATGCTGCCGACTTCCAGGATAGATACTGGGGGGCGATTGAGTGCGATTAGGAGAGACGAATGGGATATATCCAGATGTTGCATTAATCCCAAAATCTATATTTCAAGGTAGGACCTACCTGCACAGGCAAGATGCTGCATACGTTCAAATTAATGTATTATGGCCTAGTTGCTGCCTTAAACAGCAACAGCTTCCAGTACAAATAGTTTTTTTCATTGTAGATAATATTTTTTTATTGACCTTTAGGGTTAAAGTGTTAAAAAATTTCCCTATGGAAATTTAAAGAAGTTTGAAAACGGCGTGGCTGAAATCTGCTGCTCTCTATATGGTCTTAGACAACAGCAGCTTTCAGCAGAATTGTTTGCAAAATGACAACTTGCTAGCTTTCATTATGAGACTGAATAATTGCAAGAGTACCTGTGGTGTATTAGCAAACCGACGAAGAATATAGCGCGTGTGTATTTGATCTGCATCTATTTTGGTCTATCCTCCTGGTGCTAATACTAACAGACCTCTATTTATGTTTGTGGTGATATCTTAATATATCTGACGTATTAAAATATCTTAATATAGCTGAAGTATTAAAATATCTTACTATATCTGAAGCATTAAAATATCTTACTATATCTGAAGTATTAAAATACCTTAATATATCTGAAGTATTAAAATATCTTAATATATCTGAAGCATTAAAATATCTTAATATAGCTGAAGTATTAAAATATCTTACTATATCTGAAGCATTAAAATATCTTACTATATCTGAAGTATTAAAATACCTTAATATATCTGAAGTATTAAAATATCTTAATATATCTGAAGTATTAAAATATCTTACTATATCTGAAGTATTAAAATATCTTAATATATCTATCGTGTTGCTTCACATCTCGAATTTATGCAAGTATTTGGCATTAGTGCAGAAGCGACACACGTCCAAGATAATGTGAATACTGGATGTTCGTGTTACATACATGCATAATATGGTCGCGTCACTCGAGGATGGATCTAGGGGTATGGCCAGGGCGGGTCGTATGAGGGGTATGAATAATGCATGAAATGGCTTTTCAGAGCACGTCATTTAAGAACATTTCAAGGATGAAGACCACCCAACCCCTACCACCCCCACCCACTCCCCAAATACCCCCTCACTTCCCACCCTCCCCTCACCCCCACACCCCAGCCCCACCCATAACCCACGCACGCACGCACGCACGCACGCACGCACGCACGCACGCACGCACGCACGCGCACACCCACACACCATGACCACTCGTCAACTGTCTTGCCAGCAATGTCCGGTTTGTCTATAAAATCAAATGCTGCTTCCATTACATTTACTTACATCTTGTAGGACAGCTTTCTTTAGTCATTGTTGTTGGTGAGCTGTGCAAGATTGCTCGCTGTTTCAAAGTCTTTAATAAGGCATGCCATCTCTGACCATCCACCTCTCGAGGGAATAGTAGAAACTGATTCAGGTATCCCCAGAGCGCCACCTTCACCTTTCACAACAGCATTGCTGAGCCGTGTGCCTGGTCGATAACAATCTTGGAGGAGAAGGAACGAGTGCCTGCACGGTGCGTGCGTGCGTGCGTGCGTGCGTGCGTGCGTGCGTGCGTGCGTGCGTGCGTGCGTGTGTGCTAGGGCAGCAACAGCATCCTGCCAAATTAGTTTTAAAATATTAAACATGCAATTTGTACAACTAACGGACTGTTCAATGTTCGTGAAGATGATTAGGCAAGGAAATTGGAGAGTACATTTAAGGAATCAACCGAGTGGGTGCGTGAAGATGAAGATGAAGGTCAATATGAAGTCATAGGCAATCAGGTGCCATATACCAAAATATGCATCTGACTTACATACTGAACAAACAGGTTTAGAAAATGACGAGGACGAGGAGAACATAGTCATCAATGGGCCTCTCCGGTTTTAGCTATGTCCCGCCCATAGGCAGCAACAGCACCCCGTCAAATTAGTTTCAAAATATTCAACAGCATGTTTCTTAAATAGCAAAGAATTACAAAGACATACATACAACGTGTCGGAGTATTTGAGATTTGATGACGGTCTATATGGAATCCTTTGTGACGCGCTGAGCTGATTATGACGTCATACGAGGTCAGATGATAGATGGATACTCTGTAAAGGTGTAGATGGTGTGTCTATTTCCATATATGTTGATGCTTCATGTGCACTGTGTACTCCCATAATACTATACTGGAGAAGATTACAGAACTATAATTCACAAGGAAATTAAAGATGTTATCACTGAGTGGTACTCAGACAATGAAGCAGTCGTCTCAGCTTTTTGTAAAATAGTCCAGGAGCATTGGGGTTTAACATGGAAAAAATAGCACTAAGCTGATTTTTTCAGAATAGTTGCAGAATATTTTAATGAATAACATATCAAAAGACCCCTAATTTCCCATGTGTGCTAAAAATGTGGTGTACTTATTAAGATCAGGGCACAGACGCATACTATCCGGGTAAAGAATAAATCACATGTTGACACATGCTATTAAAAAAGGTCTCTTATCGTTTTAAATATTAACCATATGAATTGTCTGGAAGTATTAAATCACTTGTCACAGTATTTTACATAGTATTCCTTACATACATCATTCCAAGGCCACGCATGACCTGTTCCAAGAGCTCGCATATATATTTATATATATATATATATATATATCAATTAAATACGATGCCGTCTATTGATAATGTCAAAGTTTCATACATTTTAACCCATGGATATGTGGGAGAGCTGGAAGCTAGACATGTCTGATCACGGACTCTGTTCTAAAGCGAAAACATTGCAGAATGATTTGTACGCACAGAATCGCACGCATGCATATGTTATAACATTGTGAATCAGAAAACAACCACATTACATAGTGTGTGCATTTGGAAAGATGCTTTGCAGGATTTGCGCTTTAGTATGCACTCCTGGACTGGATTGCACAATATTTCTATGGATGTAATATCCATTTCTGTATCTTCCTGATTATCGACAATAACCTCCGGTGCATTAAAACACGATGTACCCATGCAGTTAATGCATTCTATTCCTGCTTTCCTACATCCACACGACCTTCCACATCCAGTTTTACACGCACGTGACAATGTTAACAAGTTCATCTAGAACAACAGGTTGATGAGCTGTGGTAATCGGAATTAGTGTCTGCTCATGGAGTTGCCATCCCCATTCAATAGGAGAGAGTTTGTGTCCCGTCCTGGACTCGAAAATATTCTCTGTATGAATGTTGACGCGCTGCATCACTTGTAGGTGGAAGTCTAGCGAGTTGAAATGTACCACTCTGTGACAATCTTGCAACCCCACGTGTATATGCAACATGGCGGTATTTGTTTAGTGTGGAAAATTTGTCTGCACCATATAATGCAAGGAGGTACATTTCCCCTGCAGAATCGACCGCACCTTGACTACTTGAATCGTGCATGAACACATCCATGTGAGGGCACATATCACTGTTTGTACGAGCAAGGTTCATGTCTTTGCGTTTATCCTGATTGTGGAGGGCTGGTGTCGTATCACACACTGTAAACGCGTGAATAAAAATAATATACTGTGTAATATTACCTAGGACGGTCTGAAGTTCCTTGATACTAAACAGTATTGCTGGATTACTGTGGCAAAGCATATATATATTCATAGACTCGCCGATTTGGATTGCATTATCACAATTCACTGAACTATCTGCCACAATTCCTGTAGTGATGCTAAATAAAAGTCCAGATTCTTGATAAACAAATGGCGAATAAGCCTCCAGCCACTGGATTTAAGGGCAGTGTTGTCTCTGAGTTCATTCGCTGGATGCAGGTCCTTATGCTGCTCTGATGTCCCTGAGTGGTTTGCTGTAAACTTCTCACAGACGAGGGAAAAACCCTGACGAACTTCTCCCAATAGCTGCAAGCAAACTCAAAATTGAGAATCCCTTTATGAATGAATCCAAAACAGAGGTAACCCACATATACCTATCGACAAAGCATGAAACTAAAGAAAATGACGATCCACTTCGTGGCGGCGAACCATCGAGGAAAAGTACAATCCTGGGCTTACTGCTTTGCAGTACCGCTGACATTGCTGCACGCTGCGTCATGGGGAACATAGGTTTCTAATCCTTCTGGAAGCTATGGATTCGTAGTTCAAAGATGACCTTGATAAAAAGAAAGGCTACGTTTATACAATGCAACCTGCGTATCCTTGGGGCTGTATAACTGTAACAGCTGGGCAGCTCCAAAGGCAGCTCTAGACTAACTCGATGCCTGCCACTGCAAACACCTACGCACCTTCACTGGACACCGATGGCCAGACAGTATAATTTCCAACGATGCACTATATTCCTCATCTGTGAAGTCCACATCGTTGGCGTATTCCATCTCTAGCGGCATACCCAGTATTGACACTGGTTTTTTTGGTATTGTGGACATTTCCCGCACAGATTCAAATGCAGTAGCAAGGTAACAGGTGAAAGGCACCGGAGATAGACCATCTCCATGTGGGGAGCCGATTGATGTCTCAAACTCTAGAGATTTCACTGACTTGACTCGTACTCTCAGCTTGGTGTCTGCATGCAGTAGTCTCACTAGTCGTAGCTCATCTGCATTGCAACTGGCCTGGCGTAGTCCATCTAGGATCTTTGAGCGTTTAATAAATTTTTGTTTAGACCAGAAGCGTGTTCACATAATTGAGTGATTAAGTTACTAACTTGTTTAATACACTCCTCAATAAGTATCACATCAGGATCCCGATCTTGCTCGAGAAATGACTTGTACAGTATACTGTTCCCTTGATGCAATTCATGAAGTCTTCATGTCTCCTTTAGGTACAAGCAATAAATAATTTGTTTCAAGCTCAATCCATATCTTGGCTGGGCCAAAGATCTGTATTGCATGGCGTATGTCTTTATATGTCTTAAAATATAAACCTTATTTGGACGAGATGTCAAATGTGCAAAATGTGATCGTCTAGCAGTCCCTTTTCACTCGTTTGTTGTAAGCCAAATAATGTCGCTATTTGAATACACCACCTACCGGTATTGGATTTCTGAGCAAGAAATGATGAGTAATGCATCGCAATATTCATTGCCAGAGATCGAGTGTATCAAATTAGGTAACATGTGATGACGTCATCGACGTAACATTTTTTATAAGCTTAAACTTATTTAAACACAACAACAAAGCAAGTAATCGACGCGAGTGGGATATCTAGTCTATACATCTAAAAAATATTGTGTCTTATCAGGAAAATGAGATTTTTAAATTGTAAATATTTCCATATGAACGCGTATAATTAGGTATTATACATTTATGCCAGCTCT
Source organism: Chaetoderma sp. LZ-2023a (assembly GCA_034401795.1). Lineage (NCBI taxonomy): Eukaryota > Metazoa > Mollusca > Caudofoveata > Chaetodermatida > Chaetodermatidae > Chaetoderma > Chaetoderma sp. LZ-2023a. Next base: position 45,394,392 of record CM067359.1, read on the forward strand.
ATCTTTAGCACACACAGGAAACTCGGGGACTTTTGTTATGTTGTTTCTAATGATTATATGAAACTTTCCTGAAAATTTCAGCTTAGTACTATTTATTTCCATGTTGGGCCTATTTTCGACCTAATGCTCCTGGACTAAAAGAGAGTTCCTGATTAACGAGTATATCAGAAGCAATCTAGATGTGAGCGCTGATGATGACGATGATGATTCAAGTGGTGATGATAATGATTCTGATGATGAAAGTGTTGGTATTACTGATATGTAGAGTATCAGGCTATCGCCTCATGTACCTATACACCATAAATTACTTGTTTATCTTATGTAATATTTTCTTAAATATAAAAAGTGGTTATAAATAAAATAGCATTTTATGTATGTGTTATGGTTTAGTGATTGTGGGCATACATACATCTTGTCCCCATATTGCATATGAGAGACGTCTCATAGCCCTATATAACTGAACCCTATTCATTCTCCAACACCTGTCCTCCTGACCCCACCACGGGCAACTACAATGGATTGAATGTTAATGCTTTTAGCGATTATGTGTGATCTTCATATGGGAACAATAGATCTACATATCGAACTCCCACCCGACCATTGTTTCTTTATCCAGGGAACAATAGATCTATGTAGCAACCCCGTAGCGCACAACCACTCCCCACCCCCTCTACGCCACGCCAACCCCATCCATTTTATGTGTCGTTACACCTGTCAATCATCAGAATACATTAATATATCTACATACCGAATGACTGTTGTGAGATCTACATACCGAATGACTGTTGTGAGATATACATACCGAATGACTGTTGTGAGATCTACATACCGAATGACTGTTGTGAGATCTACATACCGAATGACTGTTGTGAGATCTACATACCGAGTGACTGTTGTGAGATCTACATACCGAATGACTGTTGTGAGATCTACATACCTAATGACTGTTGTGAGATCTACCTACCGAATGACTGTTGTGAGATCTACATACCGAATGACTGTTGTGAGATCTACATACCGAATGACTGTTGTGAGATCTACATACCGAATGACTGTTGTGAGATCTACATACCAAATGACTGTTGTGAGATCTACATACCGAATTACTGTTGTGAGATCTACATACCAAATGACTGTTGTGAGATCTACATACCGAATGACTGTTGTGAGATCTACATACCGAGTGACTGTTGTGAGATCTACATACCGAATGACTGTTGTGAGATCTACATACCTAATGACTGTTGTGAGATCTACCTACCGAATGACTGTTGTGAGATCTACATACCGAATGACTGTTGTGAGATCTACATACCGAATGACTGTTGTGAGATCTACATACCGAATGACTGTTGTGAGATCTACATACCAAATGACTGTTGTGAGATCTACATACCGAATTACTGTTGTGAGATCTACATACCAAATGACTGTTGTGAGATCTACATACCGAATGACTGTTGTGAGATCTACATACCGAATGACTGTTGTGAGATCTACATACCGAATGACTGCAGTGATATAGTTGCAATTCTGATTGGTCGAGAGCTGATCACATGACTTCATTTGGAAACGCCCCCTCCCCCATCCACTTCATACTTCTATGGCAGAGTGAATATCTCTCCGGTTCCATACTATATTGGCGTTGCTTAAATCTGTTGCATTCACATGTAGCAACGTCATGGACACCACTTGTCTTAAAGAAAACATGTGTTAGTTTAAAATTTGAACTGGTAATTCAGCGACCTCTGCCGTACCGTGTAGTTTCAGTCAGGAGTGAAGGGACCAATTAACACTTAAACATACTAGAGTTATCAGCGCCAAAGGGTGTATGTATACTAGTCAAGCCTAATCCAAGCCTAGAGACAATATAGTACGCATGTCACGAGAATGCCAGCTGACAAACACAAGGACTGAAAACTGCTTAAGAACTCGTACATGCCAAATTAATTGATTGTTGTCTGAAATGTTTATTTTGTTGGATTTGGACATGTTTTACAATTATTGAAATTATTGAAATTTTGAGTGGTCCCTAGCTGGCATAATCGCGTCAAGTCAAGTAGCTGCCGAATTTAGTGACACAACAAGAACTGAAAATTACTAAGGAAACATAATCATTCATTCTTGTCAGAAATATGATCCTTGTTAAATGTGTTTGCTATTGTTACAGCATGTACTTGCATTTCATGTATTTAGCTGTTACCAGCTTGCCAAGCTTAGTATACACGTTCAGCAGCTTATGTTTGGCTAAATTAACTAATTACGTCACATATGTCAATATTTGAGCTGTTGCTAAGTATTTTTGAAAGCTGTGTTTATTTACTAACATGCCAATTTTCCTCTATAAAACATGAACTGTTTCCTGTATATAAGACAGTTAGCCGGTGGCAGTACATAGACAATGCTAGACCGGGCCCGTAGTCGTTAAGAACTCTGCTACAGTCAGATTTCTAAGTGATTACTGAATATTTATATCGATTTGAAACTATTATTTAATTTGATAGTTTTCGAAATTGTACTGCTGATTATGATAGAGTTATGGAAGTAAAAATTTGATTAATTTATCTAGATGTCTTCGATTGTCAGTTATTGATTAGTGATGTAAGGAGCATATGCATATCAGCAACTAGCCAGCATTGCCTGCCCGGCAGTCCAGCAGTCTATTCAGTCCATCCATCAGCCTCTCTGTCCATCAGTGAAGCAACCTGTCCTTAAAATATCTACCAGTCGATCTGTCCTTCAATCAATATAACAGTCAATCTATCTGTTAGGCAATCTGTCAGTCACTCGATCGTCTGCATAAAAACCCTCATTTCCCATACTTCGTTACACATGCCAATCATGAATAGAGCTACATCACAACAGCTGGGGACTGCAGGCCGCACATCTGATTGGTCGAGAGCGAGTTGCGTGACCTGTGATGGCAACTCATTTGCATATGAAGCCACGCCCCCTCCTCCCACCCCCACTTCGCCAAAAATCCTGTAGTCACATGAACAGCTCTCTACCAATCAGAATCGAGTATTTTGGCAGATAAAAGGGGGGGGGGCGTGGCCTAATTCAAATACGAACATGTCATAGACCATGTGACCCTCTCTCGACCAATCAGATTTGCGGCCAACTATGGCACGTGGTTGCTTTTCGGCACATGTTATGATCGACTGTATATTCATGCGTGTTTGTCTTTTTTGAAAGCTCGCCTCGGGTGGGAATGTTGGGGGGTGGGGGGGGGGGGGGCTGAGTTTACATACTACAACGTTCATAGTAACAATGCCGCCATAAAAATGTTGTTCGCTAGAATTTTCAAATCAAGTTTATCCAGATGCAGCAGAAAATGTGAATTAATGCATGTCTGCGAGTAAATACATGAAGGCAGATTCCATCCGAATGCAAAAAACATGGTACATGGACATACATTTCATGCTACAGAGCTAAATATATACGAAATCGATAACGTTCCACAGAAATATTACGAGAGAGTGGACGATACCTTATAGTTGGCAACATTCATAAATAGGAATAAATATATCTTTTTTCCTAGCCTTCTTTATACTATTTAACCTTTTTTACATTCGGTAGGCAATGTACGCTGAAAACGTGCAGTAGATTAACCTAACTATAACTAAGGGAACATACACATAATGAAGAACCATATCCCATAGTGCACCAGTGGAGTGGGGGAGGGGTGGCAGTGGAAGCATAAAGAAACCACAAAGCTTGTTGAAGGCTTTTGCTGTACAAATACCTATATGTATTGTATAATTTACCTGTATGTCGTTTCCATGTCGCTTCCATGCCATCACCATTCTTTACCCGTGATATGTCAAGTGTTTTGGGCAAGCATTCAGGATTAGTAAAAGCAGCCATATTCTATGTTAGACTATTCTCTTTGTGGCATATGACATATGCTGTCCAGACCATATGGCCACCATATTTATAAATACTTGACACATTGGTCTCACACACACACACGCACGCACGCACGCACGCACGCACGCACGCACGCACGCACGCACGCACGCATACACACACGTACGCACGCATGCACGCACGCCCTCACACTCTCTGGTAAAGAAACACGATAAAGGTATATGTAGAACCAACAGGGTCAAGATCAGTAGAGGAGATGCAAGCTGGATCATTTTTTCACACGTTTTTCTTTTGTTCTTTCCATTGTTCTCACCTTTGTTATTTTAACACCTTTCTTTTCCTGTGATCTCTGCCGCCTTGGCAATTAGCCAAGCAAGAAAAAGGGTGAAGCCATTCACTGTTTTGATTGGATGTTAGATGTAGAAGATGGCCATAAGCTTCTCCCCCTCATTAAATCATGTGACTCGTGTCATCCAATGATGTGGGCCTATGGGTAATTAGCGTAATTATAGGCAAGGGTTAATAAAGGTAATTAAGGATGATTAACAGGTTACATGTCTGCGCTTTTCCTGCCTCTGTGAACCCATTCAATCACAAATCCTCGCACCCTCGTTAAATCACGGGCCTCCTGTCATCCAATTAGGTGAGCTTAGGGGTAATTAGTGTAATGCTGATAGACAAGCGTTAATGAGGGTAATTAGGCGACAATATCTTGGAACCATGCCAAACATGCAAGGGTTGATGTATTGCGTAATAATTATTGACCGGTTACATGTCTAGACTCCTCTTTTCCTGGGAACTCATTTAATCATCAAGCCCCACCCCTCGCTAAATCAAGCGACTTCTGGTATCCAATGAGGCAAGTTTAAGGGTAATTAGCATAATGATTGACAAGTGTTAATGAGGGTAATTAAGGATGATTGACAGGGTGCATGCCCAGACTCTGAGAACTCATTCAATCACGAAGCCCCGCCCACCCCCACCCAGCCCTGCCGTGTTAGATTATGTGTGATCCAATGAGGTGACCTTAAGGGTAATTAGTGTAATGATTGACAAGGTTAATGCATAGTGTAATGATTATTGACAGGTTGCATGTCTGAACTCGTCATTCTCTTACTCTGAGAACTCATTCAATCATGGGAGGTTAGTTCTAAAATGGTCAATCCATCGCATAAGGACAATTGTGGAAAATGACTCTGTTAGTCTAATGGATTGATCATTAATCTTCTGAAATTCTGCATTTTTAGCCGTGACAATGTACAAGGGTCGATGTATTGCATAAGGACAATCGGTTAGTTATTACTCCAACAGATTAAAATTAACTAGTCAAGGTTTAAAACAACTCCGACCGCATGTAGCGATTGTCAGAGTCGTACAAAGTTCAGCGAATCAATTTTCAATCGTGTTAGATTAATAACAACAACATATTACATTTTGAGCAGGCCTCGAGCGGCGACGTAATATTTGGAAATTTTCCAGATTAAGTTGACTCAGGGTTTGGACGGGTTATAGACGATGGTTCTTTCAGTTTTCAATGTATTATATGTTTGTGCATATGGGAGAGGCAGTTATAAGACGCATATCTTATCATACTTCCATTAGAACAAAAATAAAATCTGTTTAAACCAACATCAACCAGTCAAATTAGTTTCAAAATATTCAACAGCTTACCCTTATAGTTTTCTGGAAAGTACTAGCTAGAGAGTTCAGAGATCGAACGATCCCAACATGATCCAGGTGTGGGTGGAGCTTACCTAGAGATGAGCGGGGCATGGCTAGGAATGGAAAGGTCTATTAGAACATGGTGGGCAATCGGATATTCAATACTTTGAAAGTAAATTGACTGGCCGTTGTTGCCGCCATAAGCAGTAACATCGTCCAGTCAAATTAGTTTCAAAATATTCAACAGCTTACACTTATAGTTTTCTGGAAAAATTTCTAGCCAGGGAGTTCAGAGATCAATCGATCACAACACGATCGAGGTGTGGGTGGAGCTCAGTTAGAAATGGGTGGTGCATAGCTAAAATAGAATGATTCCGGTCCATTCTAAACATTAAACACTTTCCAGTTTGCATATCTCTCTCTCTCTCTCTCTCTCTCTCTCTCTCTCTCTCTCTCATGCATGCACGCATGCCCACACACCCGCAGACCCTGACCATATGCGCATATGCACACATGCACGCACGCACATATGCATGTACGCACGACCATATGTATGCACTCCCATACATACACACGCATGACCATGCATATGCATGCCCTCCCATACATACGCATGCACAACCGTACATATGCACACACCCCATACGTATGCACACACTACCATATGTATGCACGCACGACCATACATAGGCACGCATGCATGCACACATGCACACACATATGTCCGTCCGTATGCACGTACACCTGTACAACCATACGCATGCACGCCTGTACGTACATACGGCCATACACATGCACGCCTGTACATATCCATGCACACACACACTATGATGAAACGCCATGATGATGTCATTCCAATGGTAAACTTTTAAAGATAGCCTTCTCTTGGTCTGAAAATTGACATTCAATTGGTAACTATTGTGTATATTATTATGTTGCTGAAAGATGTTACAGTACAGCTAAGAAATAACTTCAAATGTTTTATGCAAGACAAATAATGACGCTACAGTCCAGTCCCTATTATCGACTCATTGTGGCAAGTTCTGGATCATCGTGTGCACAGCGGGTCCATGATTTCAATTACAGAGGCATTGCTCGATTTAATAAAAAATGATCGAATCGTCAAAAGCTTGGCCCAAAATTTTTTAGATCATAGGCTTATAGCGCTTCAACATGGAACATTTAAATCATTTATAAAAACGTTGTTTCACGTATAGAATTTAGTTTTTCATGTTTTCTTTGTCTGCAGCTGTTTTAACAATATGGTTTTAACATATGAGGGCCTTTCAAAGGCAATTTCCGTATTTTACCAGAGTTATAATTTTTGACATAGTCTCTAGGGCTACACCCAACACTGACCCGGCCCACCTGGCTAATGACCCAGGCTGAATTAAATTAGAGGCTGAGTGTGGGGAGTAAGATGGCGAATCGTGGCAATGGCATGGTGGGGTGGGTGGGTTGTGGAAGGTTAAACAAATTATATTTTTGTTCTAATGGAAGTACGATAAGATATGTGTCTCATAACGGCGTCTCCCATGCACATAAACATATAATACATTGAAAACTGAATGAATCATCGTCTATAACCCGTCCAAACCCTGAGTCAACTTAGACTGGAATTTTTCCACAATATTGTGTTGCAGCTCGAGGCCCATTAAAATGTAATAGGTTGTTGTTATTAATCTAACACGATTGAAAATTGATTCACTGAACTTTTTATGACTCTGACGATCACTACACATAGTCGGAGTTGTTTTAAAGCTCGACTAGTTAATTTTAATCTGTTGGAGTAATACCTAACCGATTGTCCTTATGCGACACATCGACCCTTTTACATTGTCACCACCAAAAACACAGAGCTTCAGAAGTTTAATGATCAATCCATTAGACTAATAGAGTCGGCTTCCACAATTGTCCTTACACAATAGATTGACCCCATTACAATTAATCTCCCATGATTGAATGAGTTCACAGAGTCAGAAAAAATATGAGTCCAGACATGCAACCTGTCAACAATCATTACAGTATGCATTAGCTGTGTTAATCATCATGCTAATTACCGTTAAGGTCACCTTAAGGGGGGGGGGCTTCGTGATTGAATGAGTTCCCAGAGTCCAGACATGCACCCTGCCAATCATCCTTATTTACCTTCATTAACACTTTTCAATCATTACGCACATTACCCTTAAGCTCTCCTCATTGAATGTCAGGAGTCACTTCATCTAGCGAGGGGGGTGGCACTTCATGATTGAATGAGTTCTCAGGAAGAGACGGGTCCAGACATGCAACCGGTCGATAATCATTATGCAATACATTAACCCTTGCACGTTTGGCATGGCTCCAAGAGACTGCCGCTTAATTACCCTCACTAGCGCTTGTCAATCAGCATTACACTAATTACCCTTTAAGCTCACCTCATTGGATGACAGGAGTCATGTGAGTTAATGAGGAGAGGAGCTTATGGACATCCTCTACATCTAACATTCAATCAAAATAGTGGAGGGTTGGATCCATTTCCTTACTTGGCTAATTGCCAATGCGGCAGAGATCAAAGGAAAAGAAAGGTGGCAAAATAACAAAGAAGAGAACAAAGGAAAGAATAAGAGAAAAGGTGTGAAAAAGGAGACAGCTCGCCTCTTCTCTACTAAGGTCATTAACCTCCCGAGGTTTCGTGTATGACGCTCAGCGGGTGCATAGGAGGAGGAGGAGGGGGAGGAGGAGGAGAAGGAGGGGAGGAGGAGCAGGAGAAGAAGAAGAAGAAGAAGAAGAAGAAGAAGAGAAGAAGGAGGAGGAGGAAAAAGAAGAAAAATAAGAAAGCAAACAAGGAGCAGAGACGATGGGATTGCAATTGGCCACTTTGCATTATTGTTTAAGATGTGTGCTATTATTCAGGTCTTACTGTATGTGTTTGCTTAGACTCCATCAATTAACGCATAATTATGCACATATTACCAAGACATATCACCATGCAATTGACTGTTTCATAGAGAAAGATAAACGAGTAGGAAACAAGGCCAGTAAAATGTCAGGTTATGCCAGCATGTCCCAGACATGATTTAGGAAGTGCAATATCTCCAGATTCCAGAGCGTGTTGCATAATCTAAATAGGCAAGGGTAATTATTATATAATTACGTGTAGCTATTTTGTACCATTTTGCCTGAGCTACGATGTTTGTTTCGTTAAATTATTTTTGACGTTTATGTATTCCCGCTTGCGAGCGTCCGTGTGTAGGCACGTAGGTGCGCGTGTGTGTGTGTGTGTGCGCGTGCGTGCGTGCGTCTCCATGTGAATGGTTGTTTAACACAAAGTTGTTAAGACAATTTGCCTCAAATTGCAACACTGGAAAGGTTACGATAACTAAGAATTTCATATCTATAATCATGATAAGAAGAGGAATCGAAATCCGGTAAAGAATTTTCTTATTACATAGCCGTTCTTTAACAAACATGGCTCGTCGAGATAATACAATACATGGCGTCGGTTAATTTGATTTACTATGGTGTCTCAAAGGAAGTCTTGGTTTTTAGGATATGATAACAGCATGCCACATATAGGCAATGTCTCTTTATTTAAACAGGATAACTTTAAGACAGGTGGTCTAAGACTATAGTTAATGTCAAGTAGACCTGTTATCAGCATATTTTGGTCACAGCGTATAAAACTACAGAGCTCGCTTTGAATATTGTAATCGTCATATTGAGATCGTTATGTTGAGAAACGATCTATGAAAGCCAAATCCCTCAAGCAATTGGTATACTTTTAGTTGGAAACCGAATCTTGTTAGTTAGTACAATTTTGTACATGGTGTAAGAAATCTTCTATTGGATATTTTGAACATAATTGGATTGGAAGACGTCGCTGCCTTAGGCAATATAAAAAATGCACGTGGAAAATATGCGCTCCAAAATTCACGCCAGGCTTCGTACACTTAAAAGAACAGATAGCCAAGCATATTGGAAGATTATTAGCAGCAAAAGTAAAGCTAAAGACAATAATGGTAATATTGATATAAACTCTCTTTATAAACGCTTTCAGGGGCGCCGGAAGCAAATTTGAAGGGAGGGGGCAAGTTCCACAAAAGGGCACGCTGGACGGCATTGTCCGGAGGAAGATATGAAATGGGTGTTCCGCCCCACCTCTCATAGAAGGGTGTTCGGGGATCTCCACCTACTTAATTAGCACGAGAGAAAAACATTACAATGTGCAGGCTCATGACTCGATTTCCTGCATTCTGAGTTTTTTATGATTACGTATAAATGTTAGAGCAATGTTAATCGAAGAACTTATGTATTCTTTGATCAATTGAACCTATTCCCAATTCACACTCTGAGCGAGCGGGTGGGTGGGTTGTTGTGTCAGATGCACACGTTGAGTGTGCGTGCATTTGTTTGCCTTGCAAATATTTAATTGAACATTAGTTCCTGATTATATTTGCAATCAGCGGGATTCAAAGGAAAAGTTGTTTTTGTGAAAACAAGGTTATCCAAGACAAATCTACCAATCATGTTGAACATGTGAACAAGTCGTGTTCAGCTCTTGCCTTAGATGACGACCATAGGTTTCTTGAGTTTCATGTCAAGCAGTTTCACACGTCTTTAAATGTAATTTTTAAATCGTGCAAAGTCCAAGATGGCCACCAACAAAATCTATCAAGCAGCTTTCCGGGTACTAACCATGGACCTGACCTTATGGATCCTTCATACAGTTATTAAGGACTCGCTTAAAAATACGATGGACATATGCTGGATGAGTAGACAGAGGAGATAGCAACACAATTACGTTAAATTAGTAACAAACTATTCAACAGCTAGTGTGCATGGAATAAGTAATTCAAATTATGATTTCGCAGCCTCTTACTAAGCCATATTGGCGCGTGAATGTCAGAGGTACATTTGGCCCGGGCTATTCAAATGAGACTACTACTTGCAGACACCAAGCTGAGAGTACGAGTCAAGTCAGTGAAGTATGTAGAGTTTGAGACATCAATCGGCTCCGCACAGGGAGATGGTCTATCTCCGGTGCTTTTCACCTGCTGCCTTGCTGCCGCTGTGCGGGAAAGGTCCACAAGACCAACACCCCACCCACCCACCCGTTTCAATACTGGGCATGCCGCTAGAGATGGAATATGCCGACGATGTGGACTTCATAGACGAGGAAAAGAAACGCCTTGACGAACCTCTCCCAATAGCTGCAAGCAAACTAAAAATTGGGAATCTCTTTATGAATGAATCCAAAACAGCGTTCACCCACATATACCTATCGACAAAGCATGAAACTATAGAAAATGACGACTCATTTCGTGACGGCGAACCATGGAGGAAAAGTACAATCCTGGGCTCACTGCTTTGCAGCACCGCTGACATTTCTGCACGCTGCGTCATGGGGAGCATATCTTTCCAGTCCTTCTGAAAGCTATGGATTCGTAGATCAAAGATGCCCTTGATAAAGAGGCTAGGTTTATACAATGCAACCTGGGTATCCTTGATGCTGTATAACTGTAACAGCCGGGCAGCTGCAAAGGCAGCTCTAGACAAACTCGATGCCTGCCACCGCAAACACCTACGCACCATCACTGGACACCGATGGCCAGACAACATAATTTCCAATGATGCACTATGCAAGATGTGTAATACGTCGCCCAGCAAAGATGGTCCATGTTTGGCCATGTGCTAAGGATGTCAGAAGAGACACCAGCACAGAGAGCCTTGGAATTCACCCTACTCGGAGCCAGCAAATACAAAGCCAGGATAGGACGTCATTGCATAAATCTGCTAAGCGTGCTACGAGGTGACCTCAGGAAAGCAGGACTCGGTACACTCAAGTCAAGAATGGACCTGAGTAAGCTACGGATTTCGGCTGAGGACAGATGTTTCTACTACTACAGCCGCAGAATACAGTGATCATACATTCAAAGGAGGCCTTCAAATGTCTGATTTTGTTTACGTGTGGATGGTGGCATCTTCTTTTATGGTTAGAAATCAAAGGGCTAGATATGTGTATCACGACAGCATGGGTTTGTGGGGTGGGGGTGCCGTGGGGTGGGGGAGCTCATACTCATATAAACAGCACAGTATTAAAAAATCCAAGAGGATGATATTTATTACCTAGAGATGTAGGAGATATAGGAGATGGCTTCTAAGTGCATCTAATTTTTGGATGGGAGTAGGGGAGTGGTCTGGGGGTGGGGGAGACAACAAATCTTAGACGCATTCCTCAAATACACCCACCGATATTGCACTTCTACGATGTGTATACAAATTATTTTTACGTTTGCATCTGCTTCACACGTCAATTAAAAATTTGAGTTTGAGAGTTGCTGTTAATTCTAATATCCCTTAGTGCTTCCACATTGCTGCACCCATCCGCCCATATTTGCACATATATTCTATTCTATCCACTAAGCAAGGCTTTAACGGAGCGTGGACCAGTAATCGCTTCAAAAATTGAAATAGCCTATGACTTACGCTTACTTGCAAAGATACATGCAACGTTTACAGATTCAAAATTAATATGTAAATAGCGTTTCCATTGGTGATTTGATTCGGCCTAGAAGCACCCAGAAGCACTCCCATGTTACTTTATGGACTTGTGTTAATGTCAAAACAACCGAACTTTAATACAACTACTCAGTCTGCTCTGAATTTTTTTTAAATCTTGCTTAAAGTTCCAAAGTAAAGTTTAATAATTTTTTGCAGAGAAACGGGTAAAGGGCACAGCTGCCCCCGCTGCACCACCCCCCCCCCCACTTCCCAAAGGGCAATGGGGCCGCTTCCCCCGCTGACCCCACTGCCCCCGTGCTTCCGAAGCCCTTAACATTTTAAAGGGGCAAACGATACAGAAGATGTACGAGAAAATATAGCCGATAACCCTGAACTAGATAACCCAATCTATATAGAAGAAATACAAACAGCAATTAACAAGCTTGCAAACAACAAAGTAAGTGGAACAGATCAAATTGTGAATGAATATATTAAATCTACAAGTCATATAATGCTCCCTATCTATGAACAGTTATTTAACCTAATATTTGACAAAGGCTGGCTACCTGAAACTGAATACCAATATATAAGTAAAAAGGATGATGAGTCAGATGCGTCAAACTATCGTCCAATAACCTTATTAAGCTGCATGGGAAAACTATTCGCTACAATATTGAACACCAGATTAAATGCATACGCTGAAAAACACGAAACTATCTCGAATGCGCAAAATGGATTAGAAAAGGCAGAGCAACCCTTGACAATATATTTTCACCATATTTAATACAACAGCTTCTACTTATTGAAAATAAAAAAAAATTTACTGCTGCTGCTTTATCGATTTTAAACAGGCTTTTGATATGCTCTGGAGAAATGGACTTTGGAGAAAATTGATAAAACGCGGACTCTCTGGAAAGTGTTTAACGTCATCCATAATATATATAAGTCAAGAAAATCATTTGTCTTTCATAATTCAGCTGAATCGGAAATATTCCCTTGCAAGGTTGGTGTAAGACAAGGAGATAATTTGTCACCTTTTCTGTTTTCAATATTCTTAAATGACCTGGAAGACTATTTAGAAGAACGCCATATTCTAGGACTGCCATCAATCAGTGAAATGGTCGATGATTTACACCTATACCTATATTTAATTGTGCTCCTGTAAGCGGACGACACTATGGTGGAATCCCCAACAGCTCTCCAAAATGCTTTAGACACATTCCAAGATTATTGTAATGAATGGAAGTTGAAAGTTAATGAATCTAAAACAAAAATAATGATATTTCAAAAACACAGGAAAACCAATCAGCCACAATTTCAAATTGGAGGTCATGACATTGAAATAGTCGATGAATATCTATCCCTAGGGGTCCTTTTCAAATATAATGGTAATAATCATGTAGAAACCGTAACTTGAAGCAAGGGATAAAGGCAATGCACGCCCTTATACAAACGATTAAAGAAAATAATGCACCAATTGATTTACGACGTTCACTTTTTGATTGTATGGTCTCACCAGTCATGTTATATGCATCTGAAATGTGGGGGTTTGAGAATATTGATCTGCTTGAGACTTGCCAAATGAAATTGTACAAAATCCTTTTACACATGAAAAAGAGTACACCAAATATTATGATCTATACCGAACTAGGAAAATACCCCTACACATAAAGACACAATGTAATATGACTCGGTTCTGGGCTGACATAGCAAACGCTGGATACGGAAAACTGTCATGACTCATCGATATAGTGTTATATTAGTCTACACTATGCGGGGAAAATAATACACAGTTTAAATGGATAGAGAAGATAAACGCAATCCTAACATTAACAGGTTGTGCTGTTGAGAAAGACAACATAAATAAAACACAATTAACTAATCAGGTACAAACAGTTTTAGAAAATCAATTTAAAGAGAAATGTAGAACGAACATCAGCCGGTTATCATTCTATACCAAAATAAAAAATGATGTAAATTTGGAGCGATACTTCACAATTCTATCCCGCTGTGATGCGATACCGTTATGCCATTTTAGAACGCTAAATCACAAATTAGCTATTGAGACTGGGAGGTGGACGGGAACGGAAAGAAGCAATCGGCTTTGTAATATATGTAACCGCGTAGAGGATGAACTTCATTTTCTTTTTGTCTGTCCCAAATATAACACAGAAATACAAAAACATATCTCCGAGTACTACACTAACAATCACACAATAGAAAAAACAAAAGGGCTCCTTTCAATGTGCAACAGGCATGTTCTAATAAACCTCTGTAAACACCTTATCCATGCGAAGAAAACGATATAACTCCTGATTTTAAACTCGCATACAATTATGCCTGCTCTATTTAAATTGTCCGCGTATATTTCCATTTTAATTAAACTTAAACAATGCTAATGTGATAACAAACTGTACATAGGATTATTGAGAAATATTGATACTCTGTTACATCTTAATGCTATAATACTAATAATATGAAATATGTAATTTATATCCACCACCAATATATTAATTGTAAAATATTTTCCCTCATATGCTTTATGTAAAACGTGAACTTGAACATGACAGCAATGCCTTCCAATTCAATGGACCTTTCCAGCTTTAGCGATGCCCCGTGAATCTTGAGCTAACCTCCACCCACACCTCGCCTGTGTTGGGATCAAATGATCCCTCAATCAATTTCCAGAAAACTATACAGGTAAGCTGTTGACCATTTTGAAACTAATTTGACTGGGTGCTATTACTGCCTCCATTCAGCAGCATCTTTATTAAATAGAAAAGACATACAATTCGTACAACAACGATTCGTCCGTCACCAACTAGGCGTTCGTGACGTACTTATCTACGCCATTCACGACGTCGTTGCTTATGACGCCATCCTACATATTACATAGTTGATTATGACGCCATATAATGGTTGGATAAACTGAAATGGTCCATTGATTATGACGCCATCCTATGCGTCACGTAGTTGATTATGACGTCATATAGTGGATGAATAAACTGGAATGGTCCATTATGTTCTAAATATTCAATCGCATTATATGGTCTAGGTCATTGCTGAGTGTAACTGTACCTATCAGTATTGAACTCGCTGACAGACTGAATGTGGACTTGTGCAGAAATATGAGTTAAAAAATAGGGACCTGATTAAACGCAAATAAATAAATACGATAGTCAAACTCTTTATAATTTTAACGGGCCGAAAAAGTGATCACAGTCACAAACTGGCAGGTGGTCGTATAATGAAACTCATTATTAGCTATGGTAAATAGGTGTTTGTCGTTATATTATCGTGGCTGCTTAACGCTGGTAGAGCGGAGATTTTATGACCGTTGAATGAAGGAACCGATCTGTCACTCAATTATCTGACGTCATAATTAAATACGTCACGTATTAGCTGACGTCACGGTCAAAATCACGTAGCTCCGTCACGAAAATCAAAGTCCGTCACGAAAGGGCGCGAATTGAATATTGCTGATGAATTTACAATTTAATAAATATTCTGTTAAATGCTATAGGCAGCAACAGACTGCAGTTAAATTGCGTTCAAATTTTCAAACTTCTTGCCTGTACAGTTACCTTGGAATTTAGATTCTGAGAATTCAGGTTTCAGAATGTCAGGTAGATTCCAGCACGTACACAAAGGGCCGGGGAATATCTAGAAATGGGCGGGGCATATCTAGAAATGGGCGGGGCATGACTAGAAATGGACCGCTCTATTGCAGACCGGGCATAGTACACAGTTATACCTGTCTAAACAACCACCTTAAAGATTACCAAAATGCCATCAATAACGCTGATAACTTTGTATCGGATATGTTCTATGGAGCCAAATGATGGTGGTTCTTTAAGGTATGTGGTCGTTCGACCACCTTCTTTAACACTTTAATGACTAAATTTGGTCAAGAGAATTTTAATATTTCCTTTTTGAATGTCTATTTGCAGGCCAAGAGAAGACTATTTTTTAAAGTTACCGAACTAATTATTCCAGTGGTAAACTTTCAAAAATAGTCTTCTCTTGGCCTGCAAATGGATATTCAACAAGACCACTGCAGCGGCCGATTTTGACCGGCTTCACCATGAAATGGTTAAAGGGACACCATCTTTTGGCCCCAACAAGACAAACTGGTCTCTTGAGCAGGTTTGACTGTAAAAGGAATTTTTGTTCACCCCCTTTGATGGCAATTTCAGTGCCTATGAACTGATCGTGACCGATTGTGTTTGTGTTGTTACTGTAGCCAACCACTTCATTACAGACGCGGCGTGTCTCGGTGTCAATAACATCAACGTCAATCACAAATATATGCCATGAAACGTATGGGAAAATTGTTTATGTCATTCAATTCCACGTTATTAGTTCCAGACTGTGTCGTGCTGGGAGTTTGTGGGTGTGCGCGACAACGATCGTAGGCATCGGCCTACAGTGTTGATTTAAAAACTACATATATTTTAAACACAGCCATCCTTGATAGCTTGACAAGCGATTGCATATTTGTTTTCAGAAATTGTTAGGAAAAAAAACAACGACTGCATATGTTTCCAATTTGCAGTGTTGAAAAATGGTTATTAATATCATAGATGTTAGACGAACGTTGGTGCCGCAGACGCAAAATTGGAAACTAGAAGTCACGCACAGCGGGAAAAGCAAATAGATCCGGTACGAATATTTTGACTTGTTTTACCGACTCGAAACACTTGTTACGTTTACCACCGAACTTCGAGGTTTTACTTCCACGTAGAGCCTGCAAGAAAGCTGTTGAATATCGTGAAACTAATTTCAGCATACTTCCGGAGACATTAGGCATAATTTAAAAAAAAAAGGGGATCGGGATGACCAATGGTAGAATCATTGAAACCAGCACGTTACCAGTGACTATAAATAATAGGGCCGAACCTAAGGCAATGGCAACACGTGCATTTGCACAGGGTCCCCAAATTTCCAGCGCCCCAAGAATGGAGCACAGAATCCTTTCTTGTCTTAATTATTGTGATCCTAGCATAACTTCAAGTTACACGCATAGACCCACAACTATAGTACAACTCATAAATATGTCAACATGTTTGTGAAAGATATCAATTTTGAACACGATGTAAAAATGTTCTGTTTAATATGCTGAACATAATTGGCTTAGAAGACATTGCTGCCTTAGGCAGGCTTCTAATGCAATTATGTTCACCTTATTCAACACTCTCTTTTGTGTGTCTCAAACAAATTAGATTATTTCTGAGCTGTATTGTGTAAGACTGGTGTGGGCAAATCCCACAACCCTCTGACACCAGGGGTCCTGGCCACATTACTGCTGAGAGAGGAATATTAACGGCAGTTCCGAGAGACCCGGGTGTGAATTTCAGAAACTGCGCAGGGCCCCCTGAGCGCTAGGTTCGGCCCTAACGTATTTGAAACTGTAAGTGTCAAGCCTATACAGGGCGTTAAATTTACCTCATTTGGGGGCACCACCTATCTGGTTCGGGATCTATCAATGCTCCTAGAAACTAGGAGTGATTGATTCTGAGCCTTTTAGTTTTAATAGGGCTATAAAGGCTCTGAATGGCCATAAAATGGCATAGCATCCATCTCTGAGTATTTAATTGACTGTAAATCAGTTAATTAGTGTTCATAGCAGCCAGTAGGATTTTAATTTGCGCTCACTAATATGGGCAGATTTTATTTGGGTATGACTTGTAAAGCCATAGCTATGGGTTAAGGCCTGCCCTAAGCTTGTATGCCTAGATATTAGAACCATGGTGTCTCAGTAAGCATTTAACCACGTTTTGTGTTACTAAACAAGAGAGTAATCCACTTTTAGCTATGCCCCGCCCATCTATAGCTAAACTCCGCCAATGCTGTACGTGTGTTGGGATCGATTTATATACTTTGAATCCTGAAATCCCAATTTCATGTTAACTATGCAGCTAACCAGTTGAACATTTTGAAACTAATTTGATTGGGTAATGTTGCTGCCTATGGCAGAAACAGCGCCCAGTCAAATTAGTTTGAAAATATTCAACATAATGTTTATTAAATAGTAAAGGCATGCAATTCGTACACATAACGGACTATATAAGATTGACGACGGACATAGTTACGTCATTATTTACACATTTTGATTGTGGCGTAATTGATTATGAGGTCATATACTGAAGTGACAGATTGGATTCATCCATTGAAAGCTTAGTTGGCAGATTTTTATCTCAATATACAAGAGTCAGTCACAGCGTAGGAAATTGTCTAGAGCCTGGGATTATATAGATGTATATATTATTGGTTCAATCCCTACATGGTGAACTGGGTAATCATTTCATTGCTATTTGGCCTATTTGCTAAGACTAGTACGACAAGCAATGCCGATGAAGAGATCCAATCTCTTACTTAATTATCTGACGTCATAATCAAAATACGTCACGTGTTAGCTGACGTCAAAATCAAACGATAAAGGTCATTTACAAAAGTTGAATAAGTCCGTCAGTAAGTCTAAATAGTAGTCTTTGGTGAATTTACAATTTACTAAACATTCTGTTGACTGTTCTGAAACTAATGTGAATTGGAGCAGATGGTGCCTCGGTTCCTGCCTTTAGTTTCAAATTCAAAACATTCAACAGCTTACCTATATAATTTACTAATAGTTGTGAAAATGGAATCTGAGGGATCACTGAGCTAACAGAGCTTACTGGCAAGCTATCTTAAAATTGGTATTCTAGTAATTCACGCCGTAATGTGTTAACCCTTTAACGGCTAAATTTAGTCATGATAATCAAAATATTAGCTTAGTGAATGTCCATTTGCAAGCCGAGAAAAGCCTATATTTGAAAATGTGTCGCTGTAATGACTGGCTCGGTTGTTGAGTCGGTCATTCCAGTTGCAAATCTTTAAAAAAAAACACGTCTTTTATTGACGTGCAAATGGACATTCCACGAGACCACCGCAGAGGCCCGTTCAGTCAGACTTAGTCATAAAATGGTTACAACACGATTCAAACACATATAAAGTGGGCGGAGCTTAGCTAGAAATGGGAGGAGCATAACAAGAACGGAACCTCAATATTGATAGTTTGAGAATATGATGTAGAGCCATAAACAGTGGATTTCAGATTCTCAATCAGTTATAGCACGTCATAATCAACTATGTGGCATGTAGTTTGACGTCATAATCAATTGCGTCATGAGTGACTCGATTTAGTCTGATTTAAACGCTTAATAGTCCGTCAGCTTGTGCGAATTGTATGTCTTTACTATTTTATAAACATAGTGTTGAATTTTTTGAAACTAATGTGACTGGGCGCTGTTGCCCGTATAGGCAGCAACAAAGTCAAATTAGTTTCAAAATATTCAACAACTTACCTGAATAGTTTTCTGGAAATTGAGATTCCGAGATAGATACCAAAACTGGCAAAGCGTGGGCGGCGCTTAGCTAAAGATGGGCGGGGCATAGCTAAAACTGGATTCCTCTATTAACCTTTTAATGACAAAATTTGTTTAAAAATTTTTTTAATATTTACTTTTTGAATGCCCATTTTCAGGCCACGAGAAGACCATTTTTGAAAATTTACCACTAGAATGACTGGCTCGGTTATCGAGCCAGTTATTCCAGTGGTAAATTTTCAAACATAGTCTTCTCCTCGCCTGAAAATGGGCATTCCTCAAGACCTCCATAGAGGTCGGATTTGGCCGACATCGTTGTGAAAGGGTTAAAGGAAGAATTTTGAAGACATCAGTTTCATAATGTAAGATGGGGGGGGGGGGGGCGAGGGGCGAGGGATTGGTCAAAACACAATTGACTTTTTGAAAACAATATAAAATTTCAAGAAATTTAGCTCATCTTAACCCGTAGGCCGTTATCGATGGCGGGCATAAGATGCAGGAAACTTAATGCAATCGTGGTTTTACGATGGTACCCGGGAAGTCATCACAAACTTAAAGGATAACTAATCCCATCTCTTGATAGCTATTCAGGTGATCTAACACGCCGGTCATAAACTATCCAGGTAATTTTAAGCTTTTTATCACGCCGCTAAGGAAAGATATTCAGGATTTAGTAGTTAAATGTTGGTAGATTTCTACACCCTATGATGGATGTCATGATTTACTTTTCAACCAATCAGAAAAATCCTAGTGTGTCTGCCTCGGTATATACTCTCAGTCATAGAGGCTCCAGCTATAGTTTGGCAATGTGGTATAAAAGCAACCCCACAGGTAAGCTGTTGAATATTTTGAATCCAATTTGATTGGAAGTTGTTGCTGCCATAGGCAGCAACAACCTTCAGTCAAATTAGTTTCAACATATTCAATGTGATGAGCATTACATAGTAAAGAATGTGATGCGTTGGAGCTGACCTGACTTCACACGCAATAGCTTGAGGAGACAAAATGATGTCTATCACTGTTCAACATTTACTCAATATTACAAAACAAATAATTGCGATACAGATCAGGGAATGTGACAGGATATGAATGATATGGAATCTATAAACCATATTCTATCGGTAAATACAGCATTTGAGATGAGATTAGCATCGCTTTAAGATAGATTCTGAGAGTAAATCTAAGGCCGTGTTCTCACTAATGTTAATCAGGAATAGTGCCATACGTCAGTATGGTTTATTCCTGATTAAGTCTCTGGTGAGAACGCTGTCAAAGTTAAGGTGAGGGGAGTCTCATACTTCTTCTTGAACGGCTGGAATGATGGAAAGATTGCATCAATGGGGGAATCCGATCAGTCACTCAAGAAGCTGACGTTATATATTAATTATGGCACTTACACTCTGCCGTCACAATCATAATGGCGGGGTTCCGTTACGAAACGTCAGTCACGAAAGTGTACAAATTGTATTCTTTGATGATTTTACAATTTCTTAAATATTCTGTTGAATATTTTGAAGCTAATTTTACTGGGAGGTAGTCAACAGCATATGTGTATAGTTACCTGAAAACTTTTTTAGATTCTGGGAATTCAGGGTTCACGTATAAAAATCGATTCTAATGTACAAGACGGGGTTGGGGAATTAGCTAGAAGTAGGTGGGGCATGGCTCTATTTAGAAGGTTATCGTAATTTTGTGTTGTCTTAGACTTCAACAGCTTGCAGCAAGATTCGGCATCATTTTGAAAAGAAACACCAGTTATCGAGGTAGTAGTAGCTGAACAGCTACTTAGATTAAACCTTTAACGTCTAAATTTGTTCAATAAATTAAAATATTTGCTTATTGAAAGTCCATTTTAGGACAAAGAGAATACTATTTTTCAAAATTTACCATTGGTCATCGAGCCAGTCATTCCAGTGGTAAATTTTCAAAAGTCGTATTCTTTTGACCTATAAATGGGCATTCCTCTAGACGACTGCATTGTCCGGTTTTGGTTGGCTTCATCATAACAGGGTTAACGTCTAAAGATCAGAATGGAAAAAAGTAAAGGACATAGTTTCTCATCGGAATTAGTATAATTGGACCTGTACTGTAGCTATATCAGTACCGGATGAGAGGGTTATAATAAACACGTGGAACCAATCAGTGGTAGTCCTGGACATATCTCACCTCAATCATTATAGCCAGCATGTGCACTAGAACAGGCGATAGACTAATATGATGTCCGTTTCATTTGCTTTTAGTTTGTTTTCTTACATGTTTTCTTAGAACTAGTGGTTCCTGACATGGTTTAGTGGCACCAGGTAAGCGCTAATTGTTGATAGGATGGGAGAAGAAATGTGGAGTTCACAGTAAAACTGTGTTATTGTCCGTGGCGTGACTGTTTTACTGTACAGCCCAGTGGAGAAAATAATGTTTTTTATAACTATGAACCATGTGTAAGAAAGGGCATTAACCATCTGAACCTTGAATTCAAGAATCGTAATTACAAGGTAACTCTACAGGTACGCTGGTGAATAATTTTGAAGCTAATTTGACTGTTGGTTCGTGGCTGAGTCATGCGTAATTTTAACTTGTGATGTTTTTATCATAACGTCAGATAATTTAGTGAGTTATCATTACTGACTAAATATTTTATGACTGAAAGAGGACCACGGTTGCTATGTATCTCAGACATAGGTCTGAGATTCTTGACTCTGGCTTAAAGCAGCTTTAACTTAAACGGGTCCGTCATTTCAGTTGTAGATTTTCAGGATTAGTCTTCTCCTGGTCTACAACTGGGCACTCCTCTAGACCCATAAGAATGCCGGATTTGGCCGGTGTCGACACTAAAGGGTCAAAATTCTACTCCTCTTAAACGCCTTGGCGGATTTCAACCAATTTTTGGTGAAAAGGCCCTATGGTGGATAGCCCATAAATAAATACCAATCGGAGTTTTGATCGGACAATTGTCTGAGTGAAAATCTTAGAAAATCTTAGAAAATCTTAGTTTTTTCTTTAAAAATCGTCCGGCGATTGCCAAAATGATACTCCTCTTAAACGACCTGACAGCTTTCAACCCAAATTTCCATATTTTCCGGTGCAAATGATCCAGGTGAGCAACACTGGCCCTTGGCCGTTTTGTTATGGTGGTCATCATGAAAATATTACTGTTGGGCAAAATTTTTGGCCTCACTAACCTCTCTGGATCTCTCTTCACTATACTTCTCTCTCTCTCTCTCTCTCTCTCTCTCTCTCTCTCTCTCTCTCTCTCTCTCTCTCCATTATATAAATACTCAATATGATATACATGTATTATAATATTTAATCTGTGTATACGTTCTCTCTCTCTCTCTCTCTCTCTCTCTCTCTCTCTCTCTCTCTCGATTATATAAATACTCAATATGATGTACATATATTATAATATGTAATCTGTTTATACGTTCTCTCTCTCTCTCTCTCTCTCTCTCTCTCTCTCTCTCTCTCTCTCTCTCTCTCTCGATTATATAAATACTCAATATAATGTACATGTATTATAATATTTAATCTGTTTATACGTTACTTTGTTATTTTGTGCATATGTTTATGTTTTCCGCCTATACATTTGTTCTGTAGGGAGAGGGCTTTTCTAAGTTTCGAACAACTTGTTCCCAATCCCATTGTAATATATGCAATAAAATATGTTTTAAAAAACAGAACTTAAACCTCAGAACAAGAAATCTAGCTTCCAGTATACAGAGAGGATAGAAAGATCTTACTTATACCTAGTGTTCACTTTCGGCAATAGTATTTGAATCAATCAAGTTTCATTACAATCTTCCTAGTCAAGCGGGTGTAAAGAGAGTTCCTGAAATGCGCATTTTGCTACGTATGCAATCTAGTGTCAGGGTGTCCTACGTGGGTGCAACTATAAATATCTGGACAATGTGGTTGCGCCGTTAAGTGGCAGAATCTCCACAAACAGAATGGACCAGTCTGATTATTCTGCATAAAGGTCCCTGTGAAGCGTGACTTGAAATTCAAAGTTTCAAAACTGTAATTTAACAAGAAACTCCTAACGAAATACTACTTGACAAATTCATGACTATCTAAATCAAATGACTAGCTTCGATTAGTCACGGCGGCTGCATGCCGACTAAATACTATACACAATTTTTCCTTTTGAAATTAAGAAATCACGTGACAGAATGGCGAACAGAAGAATAATGAGCGAAAAGTCTGGGTTCCAGAACTAATCAAGCTGGCACGTTCAGAAATGAAAGCAGATAATATGGTTTGAGAATGTGAGAGAGAGGGAGAGAGAGTGGGGACGGGAGGGAGTGGAGAGGGAGGGGGCGGAGAGAGATTGGTAGGGGGACGGAGGTAGGGGAAAAAAGTGGGCAAGAGGGAGAAAGTGGTTGGGATGTACGGATAGATAAAGACCTGATAGAGAGGCGTGGAGGAGGAGCTCTCGAGTACCAATAGAATCAGTCCATTATCCAGGACTATAGCTATGCACATGGCGCAAGAAGGCAAACTTATTACGGTAGGGCCAATATTATGCTGAAAATAATTTGATTAACAATCAAGATAACACAACGAAGGATGGAACGATATTATATCTTGGATAATTATCATACTGATGAAGAACGGTCTAAAATTAATACAGACCACTCATCTCTGCAGATCCACACACAGATGCGCGAGTAAGAAGGTTGGCGAATGGATGGGTGGGTGGGAGTGGATGGATCAATAGATAGATGGATGGGTGGCCTGCTGGATGGCTGCCTGGCTGACTACGCGCGTGTTTGCGCGCGTGCGTGTATGTATATATGAATGTAGTTTTTATTATTGTTAAGCAATAGTTCTAGGAATCCTGTTATTGACGACGCACTTGCACAAGGATATAGCACCGTCATCATTGGAACGTAATTTTTACATTTTTAAATTTTCTACCTGAGCGAGGTTCGAACTCAGGCAATTCTGCGTCACCTTTCGCCTAGCGTGTGTGAGCCGAGTAGTCTATCCACATTCCCACCATCCAGAAGACTGATTGATTGAGGAAAGCCACGTGACATTACTCTTAACTCTTTAATGGCTAAATTTGTTCAATAAAATCAAAATATTTGTTTATTTATTTAAAGTGCATTTGCAGGCACAGATAATGCCATTCCTGAGAATATGACACTGGAATGACTGTCTCAGTTTCCCGAGCCAGTCATTCCAGTAGTAAATTTTTAAAAATACCCTAATCCCCACCGGCAAATGGACTTTTCCCAAGATCACTACAAGGGCCGCTTTTGGCTGGCTTCGTGGTGAAAGGGTTAATATTGAATAATTGAGATGGATATTCTGGATAGCTATTTGAGTTTTGCTTTTACCAAGATGTCACGTAGTTTCGGATTTTTGTTAGACGCAATTACTGGGCGCTTGTTGAAGGGTTGTTTCAGTTTCTCTTGTAGGTTTTGATACTCATCTTTCAGGATTTTGGAAATTTTAACGGTTTTTTCGATTATAGGTCAGAATTAATGGAATTTTGTCACGTTTATCGGATAAGCCTGGGTCCAAGTTTATACCCCTCGTACACTGTGTTTTGAGTTCTTTAATCCAAAATGATTCTCGAAGTTTTCTTCGTGTGCCTTCCGCTAACCTAACATCTGAAAGGTGTCGAGTTGCCGCCATCTTAATGGGCATTTGGTTTATCCGACATAATGCTTTTGGCACAATTTGCATGATATTAGATAAGTAACATTTTCAGAGTCGCAATCTAGATTAGACTGAAGTTGGAATTTGCTTTTGTTCTGAAGGCTCGTGAAAGTATTCTGGTTCAGGAGAAATTAACTTTCGCCTTTCTTTCCGTATTTGCGAGATTCGCCTACACCTATAATCGGACGAGTGTGAGAAATTTTGGTAGGCCGATGATTTGAAGCATTATCTGGAATGGTTTCCAAGCCGTCTAATGTTTCAGGTCTGAATTTGCGCAAGAATCGTGAGGGGTCTAACTTCATGGTGTGAGGGCTTTGAATAGGGTAGAGCACACTTCTTCAAGGTTTTTCCTATCACTCGAATTCCTGTGAAAACGGAATATTTGTGATTTTACAATTCGTTTAAAAGTATGCGGCGGATGGAAAGATTTTTTGTGCAGTAGCTGATGCGAATTGGTTGGTTTGAAATACACTTTGTTGTCTAAGTAGCCGGGCGTTTCATACTTTAGACCTTTATATATAGTTACATCCAGGAAATCTACAGACATCTTGTCAATGTTTGCTTTTAATTTGATATTCGGATCGTGATTGTTCTGAGTTTCGGAAAATTCGTCAAACTCTTCCTTTGTGTGTTGCCAAATCATGAAAATGTCATCAAGGTACCTGGGATAAATGAGGGGATGTTTTGGACACTTTTCTAGCGCCTACCCCCCCCCCCACCCACCCACTCTGCTACGTAAATAATGTCAAAACATGGGCTAAAATGCTCGCCCATCGCACAACCACAAATTTGTTTGTAAGTTTCGCCTTCAAATACAAAATCAATTCCCTTTAAGATAAGCACTAAAAGAGCTATTACATCTCTGTCTGGCCTGTTTGTATCTGGGTAGTTCGCGAATGCTTTACGAATAGAATTTATACCGTTCTGGATGACAATAGTATCGATATGAAATTATGAGTATTAAACGAGCTTGTGGAGGCGTCACGTGTCATGTATTACAGTGAGCTTTAACATGAGTTAATAGTACCGCGATTGTGCGTGTAAGTGTTCATTGTTTGCCGGACGGGTGGGGAGCATAGAAATCTTATATATAATATTATTATATATAAGGTTTTTATGTTGGTGAGGTATACGTTGCATAGCATTCACCTCGACATAGTCTACCTATTTGTCTAGTGCCAAAATATGACAAAACCACATACGCGTAATATGTCTCACCTGAACACTCGCGGATAATGCACGTTAAAGTTCTCGTGTCACAATAAAAAGAGATTAATTTGTACGAGACTTAGGAAATTTGCGCATTTTTGTGAAATTCACTCAGCATGCAATGTGCAAACGCCATATTATTTGATTATATTGTCTATACTGACTGGGGAATGGTAGTCCATGCAACTGGTCATTCGTTATGCTGACTCTTGATTCATAAACATGCCAGTATCATGACAGCTCAAATATGATTCAATCCTGTTCAGTCAACGTAAATCAATTTCAAAACAGCCGTGCGAGAAAGTTGTTGTAAATTTTGACAATAATTTACTTGAAAGCTATTCGCTATCTGCGACAGTCAAACTAATGTCAAAATAAATTGAGTAGTACTTGCTCCATATTTGAGAAGAATACACTTTTCCCGCATTGACGTCATTACGCCGGAATTCCCCTAAATCAGAGCAAATCTGCTGGCTGGTAACGCCGCCGACAAGCAGCTGACCCGCATTGAGTTACTTTTGCATTAAAATACACCGTAATCTAAACCGTTCCTATGATAAACTAAATTCATTATATTATTTAAATCATACACTGTAAAGCACCGGAAAGCGCATTCAATTGTCTAAACATTAATGCATTACTTTTTTTAATTTGGTAAAATTTTCACTTGGTTATTTACGTATATAAAATACACCGTTATACCGAGATTCATTAAATCAAGTGGACAACAGGGGCTATTTTAAAATCACAATAAACTGTATTAATTTTCACAAAAATATAAAAACGAATACAGAAATACATAGCAAATTGGCTTAGCTTTCGAATGATGTATGACTTCAATAATATTATGAAATTAGTTCTTCATATAAACTGCTTAAAGTGCGTTGTATCGGATTCCAACAGTAAAGTAATGCTGTTTGCGCGTCGGCTGCCGCCAATACCAGCCAGAAGTGGTATTCGCAATGCA
This sequence comes from Chaetoderma sp. LZ-2023a, assembly GCA_034401795.1. NCBI lineage: Eukaryota > Metazoa > Mollusca > Caudofoveata > Chaetodermatida > Chaetodermatidae > Chaetoderma > Chaetoderma sp. LZ-2023a. The sequence goes on from CM067359.1 coordinate 45,421,605, forward strand.
TTCTGGGAAGGTATTTTCCCAAAATACGCTAATGTGACAAAATGGTTACTAGAGCAACTTTCTGTCACATTAAGCGAAATCAGCAGTACTTTAAATTGAGGATCCCAGTTTATACATCTATAATAAGACGTCATAATTTAAAAACGACACGTGTAGGATGACGTCATAATCAATTACGTCATGAATGACGTAGATAAGTTCGTCACGAACGGTTAATAGATGACAGACTAAGCGTTGTTGTACCAATTACGTCATAATCAACTACGTGACGTGCAGGATGAAGTCATAATCAATTACAGCATACAGGTCCTCGATTTAGTCCGTCTTAAACACTTCTAGCCAGACACGGTGTACGAATTGTGTCTTTACTATTTAATAAACATGTTGTTGAATAGTTTGAAAGTAATTTTACTGGGCGTTGTTGCTGTTCAGTTAAATTAGTTTCAAAATTTACCTGCTTACAAGTATAATATTCTGGAAATTGAGAGTCAGTGAGTTCAAGGATCGATCGATCCCAATACGAGCGAAGCGTGGGTGGAGCTTAGCTGGAGATGGTCAAAGCATAGATAACACCGGATTCCTCTATCGCTATGCTATCTATCATGCTGAAGTTTTCAAGAACCACTTGACTGTAAGTTGTTGCTTATAGGGTGTAACTTGTTTGTTTGGCCTTTATTGAGTCGCGCATTTCTAGCTCCCTATCAGATCATATCTATGCCAGTTATATTTTCAGTCTATTACGCCATTGGATAACTCGTCCACGACTTTTTATTGGTATAGATTTATCCTACTGGATGGAGAAAGGCAGGGAGGAGCTAGTGAGATTGCCTGAGTTGCCACGCACGGGTAACGTGATAGTCAGACATTTAAACGTGAACCAGGATCGCTTGTTAAGAACGCCAGTACGCCAAAAGCTTAGCGTCCAATGCAATGTACATGAGTAAAATAGTATAAACAATTTAAAATTAAAATCATTTAAACGACTTTCCGTTCACATGTTATAGGCGTTACAATGATCCCTGTATCATTGGTTGGAGGGCATCGTCCCATAATACATCCGGATCAATAACAATTAACCAGTTATGTTAGAAGCAGCAACTAATTGCATCACACATTTCTATGCAATTCATCTTTCCAGAGTAGCCATCAATGATTTGACGTCATATGACGTCATAATCAGGTAAGCGGCGTGTAGCATGACGTCATAATCATTGCATCATAAATCATTCTATTAGGCTAGTCTTTAACTCTTAATAGTCCGACACGTTGTAAGAATTGTATGTCTCTACTATTTAATAAACATGGTGTTAATATTTTGAAACTAATTTGACTGGGCGCTGTTGCTGCCAGCAATAGCACCCAGTCAAAATAGTTTCAAAATATTCAACAGCTTACCTGTATAGTTTTCTGGAAATTGATAGTCAGGGAGCTCAGAGATCAATCGATCCCAACAAGAGCGAGGTGTGGGTGGGGTTTAGCTAGAGATGGGCGGGGCATAGCTAAAACTAGAAATGTCCGTTAATGAGCATGTTCAGAAGAGAACGGCAGTAAATATACAAATAACTATAGAACATTTACTGAAGTAACTGTAAATCTGCGATGACTGGGCATGAAGAAATAGTATAAGGCCTCTTCTAAGGCCATTTAACACGTATGATGATGATCTAATACAAACTCTAGCTAGAGTCACAGCTCAAAGACCCATGCTTGAAATTCCCATACGTTTACACTAAAACGTTTCCGTGACCCTGAGAATAAAATAATGTGTGTCTTCTAACATGATATTTGAAGTTGCATGATGAAAGGCAGGTAACTCATGCCAAACATGAAAACTTGAAAGATTTACCCGTGAATGACCTTGACCCCAAGGGAGATATTAAAATTTTCATTGGAAATTTTTTTTAATCTCTCAATGTTCTAGAATCTGGCCAGGTTTGAAGAGAATCGGAAGAAAACTATAGGAGATAACACCATTCCAATATTGCTCCCATAGGTTTACTACGGGGATATGTGGCACCCAAAAACTGGGCATACGCAGCAACGGCACCCAGTCAAATTAGTTTCAACGTATTCAACAGCTTACATGAATAGTTTTCTGGAAATTGAGATTCAGGGAGTTAAGGGTTGGGTCCATCGCAACACGGGCAGAGCGTGGACAGAGCTTAGCTAGAGATGGATGGGCATAGCTAAAACTGGATTCATCCATTGCATTGTGTAATGGCTATTATAACAGCGCAATAGATTGCTCACACGAATATTATTGCTCGTTTAATCAACGTTTTAATGCTTTATAAACATACCGTGTTATGGGTCCTTGGAAAACTAATTTCAAATTCAACTATTACATAACGGCTAATAGTATATTGATAACGAGTTGATATCACGCTATCTATGTATGCATGTGCTAAGAATATCCCTCATGTTTGATGTGAGTAATGAATATATTGGGAAAAAGAAACTTCTACATGTCAGTACTTGTAAAAAGTGGTTGTAAACAGATATACATGGCGCCAAGTGTGCCGATTAAAAGGCGTAGATGCAGAATTTACCTAAGCTTTATCACACCAGGAGACCTGCCTTCTTTTTGCGGGAACAAATGTCGAAGAGAAAGCTAGTTCAAATTGATATCTCCAAAGGCGCAGGGGAAAACATAATGAATCGGTAAATATACAAAATTGGACCTGGCCCATCATACCAATGCTCACATCTCTCTGGCAGTTTTACAACATGGCATCATCTGGGGATATTCTGCACATTCCAGGGCATCCTCACTTATACATTACCCTCAGGCGGATATATTTGGCAGATAAGATTTATATAACCCCCAATGCCTGGCAGATCTCCAGGGCCCTGATAACCGTCTTCAGCAGGGAGAAGTTGGCTGATATTTACTTTAAATATTAAAATGATTCTCATTTGGGATCGTCGCTAGCGGTTGGCAGTTTTGATGTTAGCAATGTGCACAGTACATAAGCCTAATCACGTTCATATCGACAGCCCCTTGTACAATACAGCTCATAGGTTAACATGTCTCCCAAACAAAACATAAACATGTTGCTTCTACACCAGATAATGTCCTGTTTGATATATTGATTGGAAGAACGTCTTTCAATCCAAGTATTTTCAAAGTATTCAACAGTACGTTTTCTTTTGCTCTTCAAACATGTTAAGTTATTTCTGAATCTTATTGTAATGAATCGAAAACAGACCGTAAATTCCCAATATCGCAGTTAAATGTTATGTTAATATTTTACATGGAAGATGTTGTCATTAGTAAGATTGTAAAAAGATTGAAGATTGGTGTGCATGCTGACAACATACTCGTGGTCCTCGCCACTGTCTTCCGAAATCGTGAATTATCTACGCCCGTACTGTATATTTTCTGCAGCACTACGCACTCATCCTCGAATTTCAGGCAATGTTCTTTTTCACTTGTCTGTGTGCCAAGTAAAGTACAAATGGCTTAGGCGTGTTCTCACTAGAGACTTAATCCGGAATAACGCCATACTTCATATTCCTGATTAACTCTCTAGTGAGAAGACGGCCTTCGTCTCCCTCTTTGCTACCCTTCCTGATAGCAAGTGATCGCATTGTAGACCATTTACAGGTGTTGTTCAGCCATTATGTGATGGCATCTGTGTCATAATTGTCATATTCTCCTTCTCAATCTCCTCATCTAATGGAGAAATCCAGTTTTATATATGCACCGCCCATCTCTATCTAAGCTCCACCCACACTTCGCTCGTGTTTGGATCGATCGATCCCTGAACTCCATGCCTATCAACTTCCAGGAAGCTATACAGGTAGCCTGTGGTAGGAGTTCAAGACGGACTAAATCTAGTCATTCATACTGTAATTGATTATGGTGTCAGTCTACACATTACGAAGTTTATTATGACGTCATATGATGGATTGATTAGCTGGAAAGGTACATTAGTCGTGCCTCCTCCAGAATAGTGGCAGGCCAGTTCCTCCACAGCGATAACACATGGCGTGAGGGTGATGCGCTATCTTCTAACAACACATTCAGAGTCTGCAGAATATGCAACATCACTGCTGCATGTGTGTTCCAAGCATGTTGTATAGTTTGAAAATAATTTTGCAGGGTGCTGTTGTTGTCTATGGCACAAGCAGAGTCCAGTCAAATTAGTTTTAAAATATTCAACAGAATGGTTACTAAGTAAACATGACGGACTATTAAGAGTTCCTACGGACTTAGATACGCCAATCATATCGTATTTTAATTGTGACACTGCCTACATGACATCATATACTTGACTGACAGATTGGATTCGTTTATATTGGATTCCCACAAGGCGGTGGTTTATCGCCAGTGCTCTTCATCTGATACAGCGGCACAGGTCTATCCTCTGTTCAAAGACATCCAACAGGAACAGACCGTCCAATGTCAAAACTAGACATGCAACTAGAGATGGCGTAGACCCATGCAGATGATGTTGATTTTATAGATGAAGAGAAGTATCCCATATTAGGGCCTTCAACAGATTGTGACAAAGGACGTACCCCAGAGAACATCCCGGCCTAGTGCACCGTTATGGTGTTAAATAGTCGCAAAGCAACGTCCGTCATTAGCCCATGTCTAAGACATGGGCTAATGACGGACGTTGCTTTACGCCTATTTAACGTCACAGCGGTGTACTAGGTCCTAGAATTTCCAAACCCGCGACTTTCCGCTTATTTTTTCAGACTTCTCAGATTTTTTTTTAATCTAGGCTATGCAACAGTTTTCTAGACTGCACAACTTCCATCAAGCGTATGTCTGTGTTAATTTAATGCGTCCCCTTATATAGAGAAATGCAAAATGTCTCCACAATACACACCTGGACGAACAGAAATATATAACTGTTAACGAAAATAATTGTTCATGTTTTATTCTCTAAATAAGAGTTCCTTACCTTGTCTGCAGTGTGATGAAAATCCAAGTGTATCGCCTTAGACGACGTAGCCTAGGTCAAATATCGGTTTATGAATCAGTTTATGAACATGATTATTCGATAAGCTAAGTTCACTGTTACTTTGTTGGATAAATATAAGGAAAACATAATTTTAAAAACATTCAATTCTTACACTATCGCCCGATAACGCTGGTTACTGGCCCGCAATTGGCCCAGTACCACCAGCCCCGTAACCCGCTACTGTTATGCGAATCACAGGGCACTCACTAATCTGACAATATATTGACCGTAGTAAAAACACATTTCAGTCAAGTTGTTCTCAAAATATTCTGCTAATTCATGTACACATAGCATAAAACTTATCATGCCAAATAAAAGTAAAACCTTTTTAAATTAAACTGTGGTTTAAGATATTGTCTAACTTCTGTTTCCAATGAAATGGAAACTTTGCATAATGTCTTTGAATCTACACTTATGGGTTTTTTCGCTCAAAGTTTTCGTCAATTTAACTCTTGAACGCGAAATGTCCAATTCGAAAATTCATTTACAATTTACGAAACATTTTGTTGAAGATTCCGAAACTAATTGGTCAGAGAGCTGTCGCTGACATAATCTTGAATATATCAGTAACATATTCCTGTCGAAATGGTTTCCAAATATCCAACATCATACCTGTATAATTACCTTGAAATTAAGATCCTGGTAATCCAGGGTTGCAATGGTTAAATCTCACCAAAAAAATGTTTTACTGTAAGTAATTTGTACAGAGAGAAGATTGAATGTCTAGAGACCCGCGCGACTAACTGTGTCGTCTGCTACGGGAGACTAAAGTAAAGAAGCCCGTCTAACGATGGTGGTATTATGTGTGTTTGGTGTGGATGATGGCTATATCGTTGGAGCAGACGATTGGTTCTGGAGCAAGACTGCTGTTGGTAGGCTACGGTGACCTCCGCTGCTTGTTTCAAACAAATTTATTCCATATACACGTATATATTTATGACGAGACGACGTCAAGATTATGCTGAATATTCGGATAATAATTTGACTGATTGTCATTGCTAGCCAACGACTTTGAATCAAATAGATTTCAAATTACTCAGCCGTCGTCACACTTACCGCGGTTCTAGGAATTTTATCGTATCGGCTGCCAACTAGATATCTGCCAAACGTTCTCCATATAGTCTATATGTATATACCATAACTCATGCTATCTCAGATTATGTACAGATATTCTTTAATTTAGCCGTCATTTAGAGTAGACAATTCGTGTATCTGAATAATCTGATCAACGTCAGGGGTCATGTTGACAGACAGCAGGCTGATGAAAGTCAGCAGACGAAACATTCGTCAGGTTTAAATGCTTCATGTTCGTAAAATTATCCTGACGAGACCAAACTCTTGCCATTTTTCTGATTTTCTTTTACCAATCAACACCACCTCGTTGACAAAGAATGCTTTCATTTAATGGAAGGATTCCAGTTTATCCATCAATCATATGACTTCGTAATCAACTATGTGGAGTGTAGACTGACGTCATAATCAACTACGTCATGAATGACGTAGTTAAGCTCGTCACGAACGCTTAATTGATCACGGACTAAGCGTTGTCGTACGAATTGTATGTCTTTCCTATTTAATAAACATGTTGTTGAATATTTTGAAACTAATGTGACTGGGCGCTGTTGCTGTTATAGTCAGCAACAACATCCAGCCAAATTAGTTCCAAAATATTCAATAGCTTACATGTATAGTTTTTTGGAAATTGACCGATCGATCCCAACACGGTCATTGCGTGGGTGGAGCTTATCTAGAGATGGGCGGGGCATAACTAAAACTGGATTCCGCCATTATGACTACGTGTGATGTAAGAGTTTGACGAGAATAGATGAATCCAATCTGTCACTCAAGTATCTGACGTAATGCTCCAACGCGTCACATGTTGGCTTTCCTCACAATCAAAATGACGTGCCTCCGTCATTAAAATCGAAAGGTCCTTATCTGAGGTGTACAAATTGAATGTCTTCAATGAACCTACAACTTAATAAACATTCGGTTAAATCGGCAGCAACATCCCACAGTCAAATTAGTTTCAAAATATCCGGCAGCCTATACAGTTACCATGAAACATAGATTCTGAGCATTTAGGTTTTTCAAAGTTTAAAATCGCTTCCAACATGTTAAAAAAGGTAGAAATTGGCGCGCCGGGTGGAGTGGGGGCGGGTCATAGCTAGAAACGAGTCCGATGTTTTTGGCATCGCCAGTTGCTATGTGTTCCTGCTCCACACAGGCCAATGTATCCACTTCCATGCTATATAGGCCTATTTTCATCAATTTCGGAACAATTTATTTTGATTGGGAAAGTATAATATTTGTATTGATGTGAGAAAGTGTAAACCAGTAGGACTGTGTTATTTAGAAACACTTGCATGGACTTTAACCTCTGATGAAAGCGTCCAAACCATCCCCGCCTGTTTGCCAGTTCTCGTGTCAAACACATTCACATATTCAAATAAGATTTCAATTGATATTACTTTCGCAGATACAAGAGACCCTCTGAGAGCACGTAACTCTAATTCTTTTCAGAGGGAGACCCCCTGACCTTAAATCCTGACGGTAAGAAGGGTGATACCACTCTGGGACAATGCCGGATGTCGGCCCTTTTCATTGCACATCTGTTCCACAAAATGCCTGTTATATCATAATATATGCATCTGCGAACACCAGAGGTCTCTGTGAATCGATCCTTAATTTCTGCATCAAATCTGTCTTTATAAGTTTCATTGTTTGTAAAATGTGCACATGTTATGATACAACACATATGACCTACACGAAACTTTGTTCTGATCTTACATACTCCCATGCACACACTTTCTGATATCCCTTGCTATGACTATTAGTCACAGAAACCGCGGTATTTTAAATTTCGGTGAGTAGTTTTGCATCGTACAACTGATAACTGATAAGTTTCTTTTTTTAAATACGTTAGCGCTTGTACTGCTAAATCATCAGTTTCAGTCTTCTGTTTGGTTCGACCTGATATCCAGAATTACGTTTTTGAACGCTGTTATTGTTCGCGTCAGAAACAGCTTCCAGGACAGTATTCTGGTTGACGGGTTGCTTAAAGAAACGGGCACAAATTCGCTGCTAGGAAATCTAGACGTTTGCGTTCACCAGAACACTGGTTGCATCAAGTTAACTGTATGACTTGTGGGAATATGAAATATACCATTCCTCGCAAATGTGAATTGTGAACGCCTAAATACTAACCATTCTCTCCCTGCATGCCAACATATCAAATTAAAATTTTGTAGATGCGAATAGAAAGAAGATCGATAATTATTTTGAAGCGCGTAAAGAAGCAGTTAGTTAAGATTTCTGTTAAAAGATTTTAAGAACTCAACAATTTTTTCAGCACGATGAAGATGTTAACACCTAGAGGTGGCGATGTAGCAGTAAATGGCTCTATCATCAATCTTGTTACATCATGTTTTTGACATAAAGTTTGAAATTGGAACTTATATTTCCCACATTGGGGGAACTCTTAGCCATAGCGATTACGAACGAAGGCATGTAGGGTTTACACGCTTTTTTTTATTTATAGAAACACAATTTCCGTTGAGCTGAGTCAGAATGATTTAATAGCTGTTGCCTTACCATGATAACGTTCCTCAATTTCTACAACCGCTGGTGCGATGCTACTCTTGCCAGTAAAACTTACCAATGGTAAAATATCGCCCAGATATCTGTAGAAAGATATATTTCTAATATTTTGCCAACATGGCATACATGACTCTAGCAATCATATCAAGCTCCCTGCACAGTCCGTAATGGGACATCGATGGAACTTCCCAGTTTTAGCTATGCCCCACCCATCGCTATCTAAGCTCCATCTACACCTTACTCGCGTTGGGATCGATCGATCCCTGAACTCCCTGACTATCAATTTCCAGAAACCTATACAGGTAAGCTGTCTAATGCAGCAACAGCGCCCAGCCAATTTAGTTTCAAAATATTCAACAGCATGTTTATTAAATAGCAAAGACACAATTCGTACAACGTGTCGGACTATTTAGCGTTAAAGACGGGCGTAATCGAATCATTCATAGTGTCATGATTCTGACGTCAGCGTACACTTCGCGTAGTTGATTATGGCGTCATATGATATGAGTGAGGAAATGGATTCATGAATTGGCGCCATGGACTATTTTATGCATATGCCACGCGTTCACGAAACGTCACCATGTATTAGTTATACCTCCCAGTGATAGACGTGATTGGGTATGCTGAAGTACAAAGTCTCGTCGGCTGATGGCGCTAACTCCAGTACCTATCAGTTATCTGGCAAACCACGTCCACAGAGATCAGAGATGTACATAGCAAGGCAAATGCTTAATGCGGAAATTATCCTGCCACATCTTAGACATATATCTATTTGACTGAAAGCCGATTTATAGGGAATAACATGCTATAACATACCTTACCAGTTTAGCTACCGCCCCCCCCCCCCGCCCCCGCCCACCTCTAGCTAAGCTCCACACACACACCTCGTCCGTGTTGGGATCAATCGATCTCTGAACTTCCTGACTATGGATTTCCAGAAAACTATACAGTATAAGCTGTTGAATATTTTGTAACTAATTTGACACGGGCAAAGCATGGACAGAGCTTAGCTAGGGATGGGTGGTGGGGTGGGGGGGCATAGCTAAAACTGGATTCATCCATTGCAAAAATTAATGGTTATCATAACAGTACAATAGATTGCTCACACGAATATCATTGCTAGATTTTTCAACGTCTTAATGCTTTATAAACATACCTTCATATGGGTCATTGGAAAAAGAATTTCATATGTAACCTTTACATAACGACTAAGCGTACATGAATAACGAGTTGATATCAGGCTATCATTTTATTCATACGATGTGAGTAAGGATTATATTAGAAAAGACATTTCTACATGTCACTAATTCACCTTTCCAGAGTACCCACCCATCATATGACGTCATAATGAACTGCGTGATGTGTACAATGGCATCATAATGAATGACGTCATGAATGACGTCGATAAGTATGTCACGAACGCATATTTGAAGACGGTCAATGCGTTGTAGTACAAATTGTTTGCTTTTACTATTTAATAAATATTCTGTTGAATATTTTGAAACTAATTTGACTGGGTCACCCGGTCAAATTCGTTACAAAATATTCAACAGCTTCCCTGTATAGTTTTCAGGAAATTGATAGCTAGGGAATTTGGGGATCGATCAATCCCAACACAGCGAGGTGTGGGTGGAGCTTACCTAGTGATGGGCGAGGCATAGCTAAAAATGGAAAGATCCATTGTACAACTTGGCCATATAGTTTTCTGGAAATTGAGATTCAGCTAGTTCAGGGTTCAATTGATCCCAACATGGGCAACGCTTGGGTTTAGCTAGTGTTGAATGACATTATAATCAATGACGTCATTATGACGTCACGAATGACGTCGATAAGTACGCTACAAACGCATAATTGAAGACGGACTACGCGTTGTTGTACGAGTTGTATGTCTTTACTATTTAATAATAATAAACATTTTGTTTGAATATTTTGAAACTAATTTGACTGGGCGCTGTTGCTCCCATATGCAGCAGCACCAGCCAGTCAAATTAGTTTCAAAATATTCAACAGCCTTTTCTGGAAATTGATGGTCAGGAGTTCAGAGATTGTTCGATCCCAACACGAGCGAGGTGTCGGTGGAGTTTCTACAGGTGGGCGGGGCTTAGCAAAAACCGGAAAGGTCCATTGAGCTATAGATATAATTTCGGATGTCCCAGTACAAGTACGTTCACGCATAAAGCAACATGTGCATTTCAGACAACAGCATACAAATGTATCGAAGAATATGCAGAGTAATTTCTATCACCCCACCCCACCCACCACACCCAACCACACACACCCCAACCCCATCCCCACACCCCCACACCCCCACACACCCATACACCCACGCCCACCACCACCACGACCACCACCACACACCCCATCACCCTCACCTCAATGCAGAAATTCCATTCAAGAGGACCGAGATGACCTCGTTGTAAATCAAGTTCAAACTCAGAAAGGATAGTAATTAATCGCATGCGATTTATCGGACAACGACAACCTGCGGACTGCCGAGAATAGCTCATATTATCTAGATGACTTACTAGATACATGAGCCTAGTGCATGTCATATCGTAATTCTATCTACCCTAACTTATTACAGCAATAATTCTTAACAATATACCACTTGTAATCGCACGGATGAGAGAGTAGATGTAGATTCATTTCTCGTTTTATGCATGCCTTTATTTTTAAATTCGAAATTTAATGTTCATGAAATTTCTTATTACATATTATGCTTGCCTTTATTTATTTGGCTTTAAATTTTATGGTTGCTGTTAAACCATTGAAATTGTCAAACAATGGTCTATGGTGGAGTCTTTGATACGCGGTGACACATCTATTAAATCTATTTATTCTATGGTTTTAAAAGCAGCATACGAGAGGAAGGACACATAAATGATAATTAGGTTACTTGGAGTAGGCAATGCCGGCTTGGTGGCAGTTGAGGCGCAGTATCACAGAAAGAAAGATGTTTAAATACGTTCAGGAATAGAAACAATACTGCAGCTGCCAAACGAGATGTTACATAAAGTGCTTCCAGAAATGCTCTGTTTAAACCTTTAACTGAATAAGACACGCATATCGGATGAGAAAGAGGTGTTCAGCTTTCTGTACTTAGAACTCGGTACTGTGAGCTTCTGGATGAATATCGCATTGATCATTCAACATACACCTCACAAAGCTTAAAGATTCAACTACAACAGTCATGCCCTGACCTGGCGTTCATTTCTCAGAAAAGACTATCAAACATCATGTGCTCAAAGAACATCTCAGTTGGCGAAGTACTGATTAAAGCTCATATATTTGTACAAGTATTGAGTGATATATCAAGCACATCAGACCTAGGCGAGCATGCCCTTGATCATTCTATGGAAAGTGACTCAAGTACAATACACAGAGCCGTGGCTATCGGCAGAAAGCATATCAGTGAATCTATATGTGCAACTAAGTATCTCGCTAATGAGTACTATTCCTTAAAAGAAATTACAATGCATTACCAAAAGGAATTTGTCGATCCTTTTTAGCTAAGTATCTAGGATTGTTGACTGATGACGAACATTTTGGACATGGCACCGATTGCTACAGATCCCAAGTGTCTTAACATAGCATGCAACCTTATGACACTGGCTACATCCACTCTATCACCCACACATACAGGATTACCTGTGCATCCTCAGTATGAATTCGGCAGTAGGAAACTTAAAGCTGACATGCATATAGTCTTGGCTATTGCGTGTCATGTGATGAACTGCGGAGATGCTTAACAGCAGCAGCTGTGCACGTGTGTTCAAATCAAGAATCCACACCATCTGGAGCCCTGGTTCCTGTTGAACTACTGCCAAAGGAAGCAGGAGGTAAGCAGGTTTTATGCATAGCCGAGAACTGGAACCATAGTGAACGTACAGTTGACGGAAAGAGGGCAGTACATACTATGATCGCCATACTCGTTTCTCCTATACTTGATACGGTGGAAGATAACAATACCTCTATTCGCATTCCAAGACTACATGATCGCACATTAAATCAGCAGGTCTTACCAAGTGGTAATTTAAGTCATATACTAGTTTATAAAAAAGCCTCAAAGACCAGACCCACAACTATACCCGCCTATTGCTACATCTGAAATACATCCAATGCCAGCTAATATGGCTTTGAAGAGAGCTGAGGCAAAAGAAACCATGTACAATCTAGCAAGATCTGGTACTTTTCATAAAAAGGCTAAGATGATACCCCAGTTTCTCTATGGGGAATGTACTATGCTAAGCTATATAGAAGCAAAATGAAATCTGTATCAGTTGTCACTTATAGGTCAATACTTATGGCCCCACCATCAGATTATTCAACAATATACAAGCCGATATCTTAAGTGAGCAAAAGAGTCAATCAGCGCACTCTGACACGAATATGCACCATTTTTCTTTGACATGGGTCTCCTATCAAAGGCATTAGAAATAGTATGGGCATGTCCACATGATCTTGCTAGAGTAATACCATGTGAAAGGGGTATGCATTTACTGATGTCTATAATTTCAGGTATTGGACATCTTTATGGTGATGCTGGTCTAAAGCAGCTGCTACATGAGTCAGATGTGTTTGCTCCTGGAATTGTGAACCAAATCTTGTCTGGAAAAGACATTGTTCGTGCTTTGTATGGTATCAAGCGCGTTGATGAAGCATTGCAGTCTAGGTTCTACAAGCAGTTTCTGATAGGTGCACAGAAAAGGACAAGTCAATATCACAAGCCATTTCACAACTTTTGACATCCCTAGACCTGGCATCTCAGGAAACTGTTGAGGCTGTTGATACCGAGACAATCCTATGTGAGCTAACCAAACATGTTCATGAAACACTTGTTCCTCTTCAAAATTAATTCTGGAAAGACAGATGTGATTTATCCTCCATGTTCAAATTTTGTGATGATTTCTTATATCACGTGTTACTGCCATTCAAGCTTTTTTAGTGGCACCCGGAGCGGTGATCGGAAGATCTACCAGATCGCTACAAATCAATGCTAACCCTCCCGTTTGCTACTAACTGATCTCATTATGACAGGTATATGTCAATAATTATTTTATTGATGGACAGATTACCAGTTTGTGTTCATGAATCATTCACTGATGGCCATTGTGTGGCAAAGCTCAGTGACGGCATAATCAATAAGATTTGGATGGACTAATGTTTAGAGACTACAGAAAACAAGGACCGTAAATGTCCTGGAGGCGCTGTTGGCGTAACAATGAGAGGATCCGCTCTTGCTAGATGGTTTCTGGCCAGGCCAATGACTGCAAAATTCGCGAATACATTTCATTTACAGATCTGCAACCATAGCCGAGACAGGGCTAACAAATCAAAGGGGAAGGCTGCTAAGAACATATGTAATTCTGACATCCGTAAGATTGAGGAAATGTTTGATTGCACATTTCTAGAAGTGATAGGGCAACTTTCAGAGAAATGGCTAATGCTTTTATGAACTATATCATGTGCAACAGCAACACAATGTTGTCACGCGACATTTCACAAGTGCATGTAATATTCGACCATTATAATTCACAAAGCGTCAAAAGTCAAACACGAGATAAGAGAGCTGGAAATAATGCTCCAGCTTACAATGTGCAGCTTGATGGCATAATTCCGAGAAATTGGAAAGCGTTTCTTAGTGTTCCGGAAAACAAGGAAAATCTGGCGCGTTGTTATGTAGTCTATGTGAAAGTCAATATAACTTAGCTTTATGAAGGACAGCCGTTATTCGTTAGTGGCGGTCCAAACTTCATCGCTTCCGTGATCATTCACCATACAGTTATTGAGATCCGTGAGATGCAGTCCTCCCAAAAGTATGAAGATAGATAAAATGAGACTTATTTCCTCACATGTAGAGTGAGTAAGCACACTTCGTTGACTCAGTATGTCCCAGTGCACAGCTTGCATCAATGTGTTTCCAATGAACAGCAAATTATCCTCTTGGCGGTCTGCTGTTTAACTGGACACAATATTATAAGCTCATTCTTTGGACATGGTAAGCGTTCCGTATGAAAAATACTTCAAGACAAATCCAATGTATTCCAAGGTCTGTCTACTCATGGCACAGATCTTGATATCAGTGACACAGAGAAAGAGACTGAAACAAGCTGTGTTGACAAGCTTTATGGAAAGACAGACGGCAAATCGCTTAATTCCCTGAGGTATTGGAAGGCACATGGCAAGTTAGCACCTAGAAAGCTACCTCCTACCGACAACAGCTTCTTGTGCCATTTGCTACGTGTACATGATCAGCTCTGTATCTGGTGGCATGCCATCATTCCACATCCACCCCCTACTGATTCAAGCTATAAAATTGACACTTCAAGTGATAAGCTTATTCCAGTAATGATGACTCAATCTCCAGCAGCACCAGAACTGATGAATGACATAATTTTTTACTGTGACTCTGGCTTATTCAATGATGACTGTACATGTTGCTTTAATGAACAGACATGTATAGCAGCATGCAGCTGTAGAGCATTACTGTCTGTCAGGATTCTTAGGACATTTGTACAAATTCTTACACATTGAATGCCCTTTACGTCAGTGATTCTGATAGTGATTCTGATTAATCATGTCATTTGTGTAGGAATTATCTCGTCTAAGTGGCAGTATCAACAGCCTATAAGCCGTTACATAAATGTTGTTTTCCAAATAAGCATTCATTGCTGAATTATCTTTGTTTCATCATAAAGTAATTAACGTGAAATTACATACTCCTGTATAACTACAATCAAATCTGTCTATAGCGACAACACACTTTTGGGACCAAAAGATGGCGGTTCTGTAAGAACCCGCCATCCTTTATCCACAAAAGCTACATACCAGGTGAAATCAGTTCTATAAATCGGTCACCTGTCTTCTGTGGCCAACTTTTGAAGGCCAATATGCTAGTCGCTATAGACAGGTTTAACTGTATCTACTTGAGCAAACATTTATGTTAGGTATTAGGTGTATATACCAGTTTAGCATATAGCCATTTTAAATGGATGGATGGGGATGGATGAATGGATGGATAGATAGATGATAGATAGATGATAGATAGATGGTAAATGAGAGATAGATGATAGCTATCTATCTATCTATCTATCTATCTATCTAGATAGATAGCTAGATAGATAGATAGATAGATAGATAGATAGATAGATAGATAGATAGATAGGTAGGTAGGTAGGTAGGCAGGTAGGTAGGTAGATAGATAGACGGACGGACGGACGGACGGACGGACGGGCAGGCAGGTGGGCGGACTGGTGGGCGGGCGGACAGGCAGACAGGTCTAGATAGATAGATAGATAGATAGATAGATAGATAGATAGATAGATAGATAGATAGATAGATAGATAGATAGATAGATAGATAGATAGATAGATAGATAGATAGATAGATAGATAGATAGATAGATGTTAATGAGCATTTACAAATGTATACCAGTTGTCACTTTGGCACTGTACTATAATAGAGCTTACAGCATTTAGGTTGTGTCTAAAATAACCATAGTTTAGGATATAGCTGAGATACATAATACTTTCTTTATACTCCATTGGTATAATGTACAACATAAATACCATTTGAATGACAGAATAAGTATTACTATGTTCTTTAATCAAAGAAAGAAGTTTGTGATGTGGGTTTATCGAACGTCACGGTCTAATTATCACTCGTCTCCTTAACAACCAGACAAGGTTTACCATCCTCCATAAATGGTTAGTTGAAGCTGAATACAGTTTACCTATACATATGATGCATCTGTACTTTGAACAAGTTATACCATGATGCAAAAGATGCATGGTTTATGGCAACCACAAATCGGCATTTTGTAGAACACAATGGACATTTAGGAATTTTCGTCGTCTCAACACCCGTGTTCAATCTCAATTTTCTCAGCTCGCCTTAGGAGTTGGCAATTGCAGCATGCTGATTTATAAATTAGAGACTTTAATTTGATATATGATGTGAAATGTGGTAACACCACATTTGGTTGCTCAAAATCTATGCCACTTTTGTCAAGACACCTGCAGCACTATATAGTGGTGATCCACTTGTTAAAAAGGTTGTCTAAAAAAAGCGACTATGCATTTATCAAATCAATCGAAATGAACGCCAAACTGAATTAAGAGAGATCTCAATAATATCCTGCATCAAACCAGTTAACGGTTCGAGGAACCTCATACCAAACGAGCAGATGACCTGGTAAGCGAAATCATGTCTATTGATAATTGTCGAAAAATGTTCAGAGCAATCAAATTCCCTCTCGACACAGCTCCATATGCATGCTATGAGAGAAGTTACACGTATCGCACTGGTAAACCCTAAGAAACCACCTGCATCTCTTTCCAACCTGAGCCAATAGTGCTTTTGACCAGCATCCGAAAAATTCTATCAAATGTGACATTATTTCATATCACAGATAAAATTGACAAATTTGATGGAAATTAGCTGAGTGATTTTAAGAGAGGGCGTAGCTGTGTTAACATAGGCTGCGCACAACAAATGTTGTCATCAGTAGTACTATTACAGCAATCAGACTTCAACATATGGGAAACGACGTATCACGTCCATTTGATACAATTAAGAGACCACAGATCAATCAGTTTCTACATCCAGCTGGCCGTGATGATGACGAGAGCTTACATTTGGTGAGACTCTTATTGGCAAGCTCAAAACGAAATGTTCGCATCAGATCAATGCGTTCTGCACAGTTTGAAGCATCAGCAGGATCCCAACAAGCTGATGATTTAATACCAGTGCTCTTGACTTTCTATCAGTGCATTTCAGTGACAGGTATCTAGAGATGGAGTATGCAAACCATGTTAACTATATCAACGAGGGAAAATGTCCTATTGATACATTACATCCAATAGCTGCAGAACAGCTCAAGGTTGCAAACCTCGCCGTAAACGAAGCCAAGACAAAATTCGCTCACGTTTATCTATCAGACACCACAGAAATGAATGCTGACGGTAACCTCACCCTCATCATGGCACTGTGAAATGGATGAAGAGCCGAATTTTGTTTTCCCTCCTCTGCAACACTACCGACATTGGAACTCGTTTTGCAACAGGAAACATAGATAGCCTTACTGTCCTTTTGGAAGTTGTGGAATCGTGGCTGTAAAATCCCAATGAAAATCAATATGTAACTATATGATGCTAAATATGGTTCCTTAATATTATGCAATTTGCAACAGCTGGGCGGCTCCAAACGCCCTCTTGAACACATTCGATGCAAGTCACTGAAAATATCTGCGAGCCATTTACAAATCATCGGATGCCACACAATTTAATATCAAACGCAGCATTCTACAAACTGTGTAACACAGAACCACTATCTGTGAGGGTAGAGCAACCCCAATGGTCTATGTTCGGAAATAATCTTCGCATATCAGAGAATAAGCCTGCCCAGCACTTGAATTTGCAATGGTAGGTGCCAACATGTATCAGGCATGCAAAATACGTCATGATATAAACTTGCTAGGTGTTTTGTGATCGGACCTCAATGAACGTTATCTAGAACCACTAAATATGATGAAGAACTTAAAGGCGCCTATAGGACTCTCGCAGTGGACAAGACACAGTGGGGAACGTCGAAGCAAAGACTGCATGCAACTGAAAGAAGTTTAAACTTCTCCAGCTGCAGAACGCAGTTACTCATCGTCATCATCAATGAACGTGCCCTTGTAAGATGGTTCCACTATTCAACAATCTTCAATACACCATGATTGCGTATCTGCTTGAAAGCGATCATTCAGATAACCCGTGTATCACGTAGACAATGAGAAGGAAAACTAAATCAAAGATGTGGCTTCGTGCCGATAATACGCTTATAGTATAATGACTAACCGTCAAAGATATGGAAATACGTTTCACCAAGGGCATGAAATGCGTCTAGCAAGGGACACTCTGAATTTATGTCAAAACATCCACCCATCGAAATAATGTTATAATACGCCGATAACAAACTAAATATAAAGTGAAGTCTATGCTTCTAATTAGTTAAAGTGCCCATAAATTAAGAAATGTTTCAGAATGTATGACGTTTTCATACTTTATGAGACCTATAAGGCAACGCTAGATACATGTTGTTTATCTCTGCAGAAGGGTGTAATATATTTTTTAAATAGTAACGGCATACAATTCTTACAACGCTTAGCCCGTCACCAATTATGCGCTCGTGACGTACTTATCTACATAAGCTATGATGTCATTGCTTATGACGTCATCATACACGTCATGTAGTAATTACTATGGCAAATTTCTAGCTAGCTGGTCAACTCTTCTCAAAACATTACATGATGTGCTTAAGACTAACCCAGATGATGCAAGCTACTAGACCGGTACTGAGCAAACATCTCGCCAATACGACCAGGTATTTGCACGAGATACGAAATTAGGACTCATGGGACAGTGTGCATAGTTTCCAAAATTCTTACAGGGGTGCTAGTGGGAGAGCTTTGACCAATTTCGACCGCACTGATGGTGGGCCCCCTTAGGTCAGAGGGCTGTGGGACTGGGCCACATCAGTGTTATTCAGTGCATCTCAGAAAGAATTTGACATATTTCAAACACCAAATAAAAAGATACTGTTGAATATTTTTAACATAATTGGAAAACATTCGAATTATGTTCAAAATATTTAACTGAACATTTTTTTATCGTGTTAAAAATTGCTGTCTTTTGGAGAGAAATTAACTGATTTATGAGTTGTACTATATGTATGATTACTGTATTCTGCGGCTGGAGTAGTAGAAACATCCTACAGCTGCAATCAGGCCTTACTCGCTTTTGCCCACTGTGCCTTGTCCTCAGCCGAAATCCGTAGCTTCCTCAGGTCCATTCTTGACTTGAGTGTACCGAGTCCTGCTTTCTTGAGGTCACCTCGTAGCACGCTTAGCAGATTTATTCAATGACGTCCTCTCCTGGCTTTGTATTTGCTGGCTCCGAGTAGGGCGAATTCCAAGGCTCTCTGTGCTGGTGTCTCTTCTGGCATCCTTAACACATGGCCAAACATGGACCATCTGTGCTGGGCGACGTTTACAGACAGCGGCGACGTATTACACATCTTGTGTAGTACATCGTTGGAAATTATGCTGTCTGGCCATCGGTGTCCAGTGATGGTGCGCAGGCATCGAGTTTGTCTAGAGCTGCCTTTGGAGCTGCCCAACTGTTACAGTTATCCAGCATCAAGGATACGCAGGTTGCATTGTATAAACGTAGCCTCTCTATCAAGGGCATCTTTGATCTACGAATCCATAGCTTCCAGAAGGACTGGAAAGCTATGTTCCCCATGACGCAGCGTGCAGCAATGTCAGCAGTACTACTAAGCAGTGAGCTCAGGATTTTACTTTTCCTCCATGGTTCACCGCCACGAAGTGGATCGTCATTTTCTATAGTTTCATGATTTGTCGATAGGTATATGTGGGTGAACTCTGTTTTGGATTCATTCATAATCTCAATTTTTAGTTTGCTTGCAGCTATTGGGAATAGTTCGTCAAGGGGTTTCATTTCCTTGTCTATGAAGTCCACATCGTCGGCATATTCTATCTCTAGTGGCATGCCCAGTATTGACACTTGGGGGTTTGGTCTTGTGGAACGTTCCCGCACAGATTTCAATGCGGCAGCAAGGTAGCAGCAAGGTAGCGGGTGAAAAGCACCAGAGATAGACCATCTCCCTGTGGGGAGTTGAGTGATGTCTCAGCTTGGTGTCTGCCAGCAGTAGTCTCACTAGTCGTAGCTCATCTCCATTGCAACTGGCGCGGCGTAGTACATCTAGGATCTTTGAGCGTTTAGTTGTGTCGAAGGCTCATGACATGTCAATGCCCATTCTGTGGAAGTCCTAGTGTTAGGACATGACTACCGACACAAGCATGCGTTGAGCCCATACAATGTCTGCGCAGCTGCGTCCACGTTTGAAACCACTTTGACATGATCCAGTGAAGTAATCGATCTTGTCTCGGATGCGGCATAGAGTAACACTGGATATGATTTTCCGTATCTGTATAGTTGTACTATAGGTGTGGCATTTATGCATGTAACTTTATGACCAATATAATGTTCTGTCACTTTTTGGTTTGGGGACCCTGGCAATTTGCAGACGCTGTGCAATTACACTTGCTGCTATGCCTTAAGTTCGGCCTGATCTTCCCAAGACTGGAGCATGTAGAGCCAGAAGATCACTGAGTGACTGTGAGGGGTGTTGAGAGGTTGTATGCGATAAGAATGGATCCAGGGAATTTGATCTTGAGATTTTGCCCTGACTCTATTCTTGATAATTCTATTGTTTAACTGATCAACATTTTAAGTTAAGATCTTAATCACTAGATGCTTTATTTTACTAGTTTCGTGGTGTATCTGCCTGAAAGTGAATAGTCACTTTAATGCTGCAGCAGGGATGTGATCTCTAACCCCT
This sequence comes from Chaetoderma sp. LZ-2023a, assembly GCA_034401795.1. Lineage (NCBI taxonomy): Eukaryota > Metazoa > Mollusca > Caudofoveata > Chaetodermatida > Chaetodermatidae > Chaetoderma > Chaetoderma sp. LZ-2023a. The sequence goes on from CM067359.1 coordinate 45,442,589, forward strand.
GGACCACGTGTTTATTGCCTCATTTATTGAAACGTTTTGCTAACTCAAGCATTTTCCTTGGAGGTTCTTGTCAAAATAAGTAATAGCCATGTACTCTATGCGCCAATATTCCTAATTCATAGACGTCATAACCATAAGTGCTGTAGCTATGCACACACATGCAAATGAACCATTTGCCATATGTTCCTAATGGCTAGCTAATAGGTATCAGTTTCGAGTGATGCTATGCAAATCTCATCTCATTTTATTTTCACATGATAACGATTTATAATTCATGGATGATACGGAATTATAATTGTCTACGGCATGACACAGAGTCGCTGGTGGTATGAAAGTCATTCGTTCACAAGATAGCACATAGTTATTGATGATCTAGGTAAAATAAAATAAATCACATGTCCACGGGAGGGCACGCCGTACTCATGTACCAGTGGACTCTTATATAGAAAACGCATGTATTAAGAACTTAAAACATGCTTTATGACTTTGCTGATAGATGAAATAAACACATATCCACAAGTGGGCACAAACGTAATCCATGCCAGTGAGCCGTTGATAAAACACATCGATAAAGGATGTTTGGATATCGCTCACAGGGAAACCATTAGCATAGCATGGTCTATACTTGTCCACGGCATGACACACAGCGATTACTGGTTAACATACAGTGGTTCATGAGATGATAGTAGTTATTGATGGATTGACACAGTCGTTGTTGCTTGGCCCACATTCGTTGCGGGTTGACACATAGTCGATGTTGATTGACACATAGTCTTTGAGGGTTGACATATACTTGTTGTCCATTGACACACAGTCGTTGAGGATTGACACATAGTAGATGTTGATTGACATATGGTCTTTGAGGGTTGACACATAGTCGTTGTTGATTGACGGACATTCATTGAGGGTTGACACATAGTCGATGTTGATTGACACACAGTCGTTGAGGGTTGACACATAGTCGTTGTTGATTGAGAGACAGTCGTTGAGGGTTGATACATAGTTGTTCTTGATTGACATCCTCGTTGCCGTTGTCGTGTACATTGTTTGATTACTACACAAGACGTTGTTGTTTAACTGGTTATTATATTTATTGATAACTATCTATTGCTCATTACTACTAAGTAAGCTATGTGATAAATGATACACGGAGTCTAATATATACACATCCATCCCTAGTGATGACCAGTCCGTGACTGATGTAGTTCGTGTGTTTCCGGCAGAAGTCGGTTCTCGTCGTAAGCCCTAGTCTAGAACACCACAAGGGTTCACGTAGAGCACGTGTATTAGCGGTCCGTCATCACACTCAGCAGGTCTCAGGACTGGGTCCGGAACGTGAGACGCAAGGTGGTTGAAGGTGTTGGTTTCTGTTTCCTATCTCGTTTAAATATTTAAAGACAATTCTTTATGATGTAAGGAATATTCCGTTTACCATTTTGAAACGAATTTGACTGGAAGTTGCTGCTACATATTGCAGCAACAGCTTCCATCTAAATTCGTTTCAAAATATTCAACAGCACTCACGTATAGTTGTCTAAAAGACAAGAAGTATAAACATAAACATCTTTCTAAATAAGTACCATTCGCATACATAATCCTTTTGCCTTTGTGTTGCTTGTGCAAATATCAATGTTTTAAGACATCAATCAATGGTAAGAAAACTGCTGTATATTTTGAAATGTCGTTGTTAGAAAGCTGCTGCTGTTGAAGACATTGACATCTGCCAACAACTCTATTTTAAAAAATGGCAACCAGTTAAACTGAATAACAAAACCGTGTCATTCAGCAGTATGTGGGTTAATGCAATGGTATAGCAATACACATGTAAGTACCCAGAATTGCTGCAGTAAATCTCTTCATGACTAGTATAAAACTTGAACACAGTTTTTCTTTCGCCAAAGACTCTAAAATGATAGAACCACATTAAACCAGGTGAGCTAATAATAATAATAATAATAATAATAATAATAATAATAATAATAATAATAATAATAATAATAATTAATATTATTATTATTATTATTATTATTATTATTATTATTATTATTATTATTATTATTATTATTATTATTATTATTATTATTATTATTATGTAACGCTACAGTCAAGTCGCATGAATAAAATCTGTCGGTGTTTTTAACACTGGTGTGTAAATAATGTCCGTGATTTTATTGCAATTTTGCCAGAGAGTTCCACCTGGATGCTATCCGATTCTCTCACTCTAGCAGCTGTTCTGTAGGTATGTTTTTTGAAGTTGTAATTATAGGCATTTAATGATAGATTGGGTTTAATATAATCAATCATAAGATGACTGGGTTTATCTCGGGAAGCAGAGATCTGGAGTGGCTTTTATCGTGGTGTAGATATCTGATTTAGGGGAGATTAACACGCACGCGCGCCCACGAACACACACGCACGCACTCACGCACGCACACACACACGCACGCCCGCACGCACGCACGCACGCACGCAAGTGCACGCACGCACGTACGTAGGTACGTACGCATACATGCACACACCACAACAAGCAATGGCAACCCCTTCTTTTCCCCCTCCCTCCCTCCATCCCTCTCTAGGCTCACCCACCCACACAGCTCTAACACCACCGATTCCTCGTCTAGACAAGATCAACAGATATAACATATTTATCAACACTGCATGCCTTTTCTAATATGTCCTACTTTTAGCGTGGCACAGAATACCCATCGCATGCTGTATATCGCATATGAACATGTGTGTCATCAGATATTGCGTGCAGGCGTCTGATTAGGAAGTGCCCCTAATTACCTAACAGGTATGATAAATATACTTTCACAGCTTTTATACCAGGCGCCCAGGCAAGTTAATCAACCCAACAGCTGAAAAAAGGTTTGGTGTATGGAATAAGTCCGCTATGCAACACCATTTATATTTTATTTATGTCTTGTAACAACCGGTGCCTTTTGGAATAAATTGAGGGAGCAAACCAAGGATTCATTCATGTATTAATTAAACTTAACTGCTGTAAGGGTAAAAGTTGAGCCATATGGGACCACCATAAAAATACTTATGACGGCAACTTCAATCTGAAATTCTGAGGACAATAGACTTCTGGTAAGCCACGTCATGTATTTAATTAACCCACGTCCTGCAAGGTTCAAATTAATTTTTATCAAGAGCTTAGGGATAGTAGATTCGCAAAACATCAATGACAGCAAAATTAACTTGAGCTTTCTTAGTGACTGCAGCCATCTTTCCAGAATGGTGTCGAAATCTTCCAAATGGTCATTTATTCAACCAGCGTCCTGGATGAGTCAAATCAATTTTAATTGACAGTCTATGCATATATGTGTCTCAAAACATCGATGACCGCAAAATTAACAAGTATTTTCTTCATGACAACAACCCTTCTTCGAAGGGAATTTGACCAACAACATTGTTAAGCCTTCCGTCATGCGCACACTTCTGGACCTATTATTCCAAGTGTGTATTTTGTTCTTATTACTGGTTCATTGTAACTTAACAAACCGGTTAGTACATCATCACATAACAAAGCTATAGGTTACAATCATTTATATACAGTTTATCTAACTAAACACCAGTCTTTTAACAATTCACCTTTCCAGAGTGCCCATCTGTAATCTGACGTCATATGACGTCATAATCAGATAACCGGCGTGGATGATGACGTCATAATCATTACGTCATTAAATGATTCTACTAGTCCCGAGGTTAACGCTAATAGTCCGACACATTGTACCAGCTGTATGTTTTTGCTATTTAAGAAACATGTTGTTGAATATTTTGAAACTAATTTGACTGGGCGCTGTTGGAGCTTAGCTAGAGATGGGCCGGGCATAGCTAAAACTGGACAGTTCCATTAAATGTGGTGTAACAATCTTATTATGCTTACATACCATGCCGTACATATGCTCATATGCTATGAACTTTTCCTGATGAGAGAATTCTTCTGGATTAGGAAATTTAAATAAATGTTGAACTTTCCCTTTAATTGTTTCCCCATTATATTCCTTAAATTTTAACTTATAATTTACTAGAAAAGAAAGTATTGATTTGGGATCCAAACAGTTATGTTATATGAGAATCTAGAAGCCTGGCAATGTATTACTTTTGACAGGCTATGCATGGGATAATTATGATGTTCTGGTAGAGACGTTGAATGGGAAGAACACACTAGACATATATATATAGGATATATGTTACCAAAATGTAGATTATGGGATGAGCGAGACACAACATAAAACTATGCCTATCCATGGCAGAGCAAGTCGAACGCACAAGTGACAACTGAGAGAAAGTCATCATGTTTCACTAGCCCGAAATTAACTACTGACAGATGGCGAGAGTCGTCTGTCATTGGGAGTGACAAAACAATAAGTGGTAGCTTTAGCTAATACTGGGGAATGTTGTGAAACACGTCTAAATGGTTATTGTTCCTAAAACACTACCACTTTCAGTGATTGCTTACGTGGACACTATTTGAGCATCGCCAATAAGGAATTGTGCGGTTCGGGAGAACCTGAACAGATATTTGAATGTTGCAGTTGAGAATGTACAGCAATATACCGTTGTCAGCTTTGATTTAATTTTGTATTGAAGTCCTATGCCATACAGGCATTGAAAGCACCGATGTTTAATCGTGTAGTCATTATGCTTGGCGGATTTCATACAAAAATTGTGTTTTTATGGAGCTCTTGTTACGTATTATACAGATTTCGGAATTGAGCTCATATTGTGCGAGTCCGAAATTCTGTCTGAAAGCTCTCGAAAAAGTTTCATGAAAGTGAGATCTATTAAACGTTGCAGCTGGATAGACCAGTTGATAGCCACAGTCCCCGAGAGACAGTTATTGAAAAGTATCTGGCAGCTACATCAAACACCCTGGAAATAATTTCCACACTTTCCGCTTCTGATGGTTTCAAATCGTTGCTAGGTGGATGTGAATCATGCTTTCACTATGTACTTGGTGGAACACATGGCAAGCCTGTCAAATTTTGGACTGTATATGTATTCATGGCAAACAGATTCCAATGCTTACCTCAAATGTTAGTAAGAAGGAATTATGTACATATGTTCATTCGAGTTTCCCCCGCTGGCAGTCCGACCAATTTGGTGAATACTGCTACTGATAGAATTGCAACAGCAGAAACATTTGCGTTCCTTACCTCAACATTAGTGACTCTCATTCACACAAGAATATGCGGTGGATTCGAGCTGATTTCAGAAACGAATAGAATGTGTGAAAGTGAAGAATTTCGCAGCTGAAAGGATAAAAAGGACAGTGGCACAGCAAAGTAATACACTGGCTGTGGCTGGCAGTGTAGTGTGACGAGACGCTTTTGGTCATCTACTGACCTTTTCTGCCATGACCAGTGATATGTTGGATCTGAAAATGATACTTACGTTTCCCATAAGAAAGATTCAACTTTCTGTCATCCAATCTGATGGAGCAATGTACAAAAAACAAGGCTAGTCTCACAAATTTATAATGCGATAGATATTGCACAACATAGATTAAAGATGATGAGATGTTGCCATTGTGCAGAGCATAGTAATACCATCTCAGAGTTTTGTCATGATCAACATGCAACCGTGATTGGTAAGGAAACTACTGTTATTTCGCATGGTGGTGATTGCAGAAGACTAAATACAGATGGCAATAGACAGATGATAGTCATGCGATCCGACAACGTGCAAGGAAGCCACAAAGTGGCAGATACTATGATTCCTTTTCTGGACAAATCCAAGCAGAAGAAAAAATAGTCGTGTGAGCATCAAATATGTATGTACTCGTCAGTACAGATGACAACCCAATCTGCAGCTGGTGATGGACATTGGAATAACAGATAACTGACATTATTTGGATATCAAATCACTGATAAAACAATTAGAAGTACATCAACTTGGATTGAATGATGACTTGATCGCATTTCTTGCACTCACCGGTTGTGAATTTACATAAGATTTCTACTGAAAAGGGTAGTTGAATCCATTTGAGAAAGTGCTGTCAATGGGCCAGGTGGCCATTGATGCTCCTCGTTCGCTGAATACTAAAGACATCGCTAAAAAAGGTGAAATTCAATTTGCAATGTGTATGTATCCAAGAGAACAATAATACCCATGTAGATTTTTTATGAAAATGGCTGGTGGTAGAAGAATGTCGATTAATTCTTCAAAATTGATCAAAGTCAACTGTGCCATTTTTTGCCACCCTGTTCAAAAATTGCCATGTAGTGCCATGTAATATGTAATAATTACGCATCCATAATGTATTTGTGGCTGGCAAGGCAACTGTAACTAAGTTGAATCCATGTGAATATGGATGGGTGGATGCAGATGCCAGTCTGGTATCTACAGTTGCTTGATGGTCTCCGCATCGCCACCAACTGTGAGCACCCCCAACCCCCCACCCCACCCCCACCACACACCCAGTAATAATATAGATCGGGATGATGATGATATTGTCGAAGGAAGATATTGATGTAGAATTTGAGTTATAGACAGTTTAGTGGTCGAATGACAGTGATGGTGATGATGATTATGATGATGCTAGTCATCAACTGGGATGCTGGGAGCTATTCTTCTAAATTACTCATGCGTCACAATGCTAATTAATGCATAATTAATTTTATTAATGGGTTTTTAATTCGTTTTGACAGGTGTAATGCACATTGAGGTCATGTAGGTCATGTGTGTGTCTGCATGGTATTGTTCTGTTGTCAGAATGATTGGTGTGTATATGTCAGGAGGTCAAGTGCAACTGTTCAATTGTCCGAATGATTGATGTGTAGCTGTCAGGTTGTGATGAGTCGATCAATATGAGAACAATGGCGGACAGCATGCACCTAGTGTAACACTATTGGTGTAGGCTGTGCATTATTGTTTTGGTGTCGAACAATGTCCATCATCGTTGATGAATAATGACATCCCATGATGCACCCTTGTCATGTTTAATGTTAGGTGGGCAGCGCACCCCCTCGTGGTTGAAGGGTATTAAAAAGTAGAATATTTTGAAAATAAGTGTTATTGTGGCTTCCTATGTCATTGAACAAGACCTTTGAATAATGGCATGAACGATGCAGGCGTGATTCGAGTCTAATGAGATATATGTCTTTAAAGTGGCAATCATTTAATTATTAAATTTTCTAAAAATGTTGCGGCCACAATTTTATACAGGCAGCTGCACATTTATACATGCGGCAACATGTGTATGTACATGCCCGGACACCAAAATGCATGCAAACATGTGAGGCCGCATGAGGCTGCATGTTGTGGATTTGCGGCTGCATGCTGCCACATGTTGCAGATTTGTGGCCGCATGTTGCGGATTTGCAGCCGCATGTTGCGGATTTGCGGATGCATGTTGCGGATTTGAGGTTGCATGTCCGGATATGTGGTCGCATGTGCGGATTTGCGGCCGCTAAGGTTCAGGTAAAGTTCAGAGTTACTATGGCAATATATTAATGTACTTAATGATGTTGTATGTATAATCTTATATAGATAATTTTATCTATCGCTCTTAAGGAGTGGTCTCTAGAGATAGTAGGGGTTAAAGGTTGAAACATGCGGCCGGAATTCTATACATTTATACATGCGATAGCATGTGTTTGTACATGCCCGGACACACAAGCACGCCAAAATGCATGCATGCATGTGCGTCCACATGTTGTGTATTTGCGGCACATGCAGCCGCATGTTGCGGATTTGCGTCTGCATGTTGTGGATTTACGGCCGCATGCTGCAGATTTGCGGCAATATGTTGAGGATTTGTGGCCACATGTTATGGATTTGCGGTCACATGTTGCAGATTTGCCGCCGCATTTTGCAGATTTGTGGCCACATGTAGCGGATTTGTGGCTGCAAAACATATAATCCTATAAAATGGTTCAAATGCAATCCCTTTTCTGACTTCAGTTTAAACATCACAAAGTGGTTGGACGTGTATTTTAACTGCAGAGTAGTTAGGTAGCCTTAGGCAGTCAGTAGATTTCTTTGAAGAACCTTGTAACTTGAATGCTTGCTAGATTTATCCTATAATCAATATGCCGAAACGCAAATGTTTTGAATGTGCTTAAACTTTTGATAGGTCAAATGACCTGAAGCGGCATAAGATCCGATTTCATAATGATGAAGATAGCTAAAATCTAGACAGTGAAGATGAAGAAATGACAGAGATGAAGAGTGAAGATGATGAGCCAATGGAGTCAGAGAGTAAAGCCTGTGATGACTCGTTGGAGTCTTTGAGTGAAGATGAAGGTGAAGATGAAAAAGAGTTCATAGGCAATCAGGAACTATTCACCATATTCCAAAATATTAAGCAGGTATTAGATGCTGAACAATCAGGTTTAGAAGATGAGGATGGTGAAGTGAACACAGACCCAAATGGTGTAGGCAATGTGTCTATTTCCATATATGCTGATGCTTTAGTCGCAAAGTGTATAGCCATAATGTTCCAGTGGAAAAGATTACAGAACTCTATGCTTATTAAAATAATTTGTCGGGAAACTAAAGATTTTATCACCGAGGGGTATGCATACAATGAAGCAGTCTTCTCAGCTTTTCGAAAAAGAGAGTTTCTGATCAAGAAGTACACAAGGAACAATCTAGATGTTGACGATAATGATGATTATTCCGGTGGTAATGGATCTGATCCATAAAGAATCAGTCTACCAATGATAAATGGATCTCCAGAATATTGACTATTTGTTTATGCTACAGACACTATATATTTTATCATATGTAATATTTTCTTCAATGTAAAAATATGGATACAAATAAAACATTGGTTCTTTATGTGTGTGTTGATTTGATGATTGTAGCTATATATCTAGCTGGGTCCCCCACATCCCTCAATATACAAATCAGTGTGAGTGCTGTTGATGTTGGTGGTGGCAGTGGGATTGGTGGTTGGTGGAAGTAGTTGGTGGTGGTGGTGGATGGGTGGGTTGGATGGTTGTGGCAGGGTAATACTTGGTGGCGGGTGTTGGTGATTAGTGGTTGGCGGTGGCTGTTGGTGGTGGTCGTGCCAGTGGCAGTTGTGGTGAAGGTGGTGGGTGGTGGTGGTGCTATGGTGGTAGAGGGGTGGTGGTGGTGGTGGTGATGATGGTGGTGTTCGTGGTGCTGATGGTGGTGAGTGTTGGTAGTAGATGGTTGTGGCCACAATGTCTAGACAATGGATAGCCAGCTATATTATTTTTGTTGCTGGGGCCTCATTGACTAGGTACTCATAATGCATTCATACTGACATAGGTATGTGTGCACATGAGCGAGACCTTTATTAAACCCTCATTGACATACGCTCTCCAACCTATATCCCATTTTTCACACAGCAGACTCTCACAAATTCCGACACAATGTCTAGACAAATGGAATGCCATCAGAGTCAGTCATTCCAATGACTAATTTTCAAAAATAGTCTTCTATAGGTCTGCAAATATGAATATGAAGAAATCCGATAGGAGTTAGTGTGTGGGTGGGTGTTGGTGGTGGGGTGAAGTTAATGCATCGTGTTGGGTGTAGGTGGTAGTGGTGGTGGTGGTGGTGGCGGTGGTGGTGGTGGTGGTGGTGGTGGTGGTAGTGGTGATGGTGGTGATGGTGATGATGATCATGGTCGTGGTTGGTGTAGGTGGTTGGTGGTGGGTGTTTGCTGGCGCAATGTCTAGATAAATGGATAGCCAGCAGAGCCAGTCATTCCAATGACAACTTTTTTTTAATAGTCTTCTCTTGGTCTGCAAATGGACATTTTCTATGAGAAAATTGAAATTCGAGGGTTAAATGGTTAAAGGGTTAACAAATTCTATAGCACCCATGTAATGATGTAACATGAGGTGGTCGCTTAGGGCAGGTTTGACTGAATTACATAGTAAAAAACATGGTTATAGCATATCACTGCTGTGTAGACCAAAAGGATATATTTATATTTGACTTGTAGTACACAACCATCTATGATTACGTTACTATGCTTGTAATGTGGCTCTTAATTTTTTTAATGTAACGTCACGAATGATAAGGCATTTGGTCTCCAACCAACTCCCCACAATACACTTACCCCTGTTAATGTTTGAACACCGTGAATTAAAAATGTGTCAATCTTTAGTGGTAAACAACAATTGCCAGTGAGCGGGTGCATGCGTTACTATCAATTTAAAAAAAACCTTTGCACTCAAATAATCAAGTGCTAACACTCGACTCCACCACGGCAAGCTGCACGCTCTCATGCAGTATAATTAATGTATTTTATAGTCTGCGATATGAAAAACGTATTTTATGAAAATAGATTCAACAGCGATCAGCAGCGTGGTATCCAAAAAAGGGTAATAAAACTAGGAAAATTAATGTATCCGGGTACATACACATGTTGCCACATGTATTAATGGGTAGCCGCCTGTTTAAAATTGTGGCGACAACATTTTTTGAAAATTTAATAATTAAATGACTGCCACTTTAAAGACATATATCTCCTTAAATACGATAGATACATGGTTATTATCTACATAATATTATACATACAACATCGATAAGTTTACCTATATAATACCCGTGTAACAGCGTACTTCGCTCTGATTTTTCTTGAAAATTAAATGACTTGGAACACATTTTGTTCATGCAGGTGGCCGCTGGATGCTATTGTTCAAGCAGGTGACTGCTATTGTTCATAAGTGTCTGCTGCGCACTATTGTCCATAAGTGGGTGCTGTATGCCATTGTTCATAAGTGACCGCTGTGCAATATTGTTCATGCAGGTGGTCACCATTGTTCATGCGGATAAATGCTATTCTTCAAAAACTGCAAGATAAAACGTTCAATAGCATGTGATGAACACTATTGATGGATTCATTAACACTCAAATCACGCCAGCATCGTTCATACCATTATTTAAAAGTCTGGTTCAATGACATAGGAAGCCACAATTCGTCACTGTACTGACGAAGGGGCGAATATTACATTTTGTAAATTTAGAATTAACACCGCCTGTCATTTACTGGTGAAATTAACTAAACATTACAGTACGCTGTGTAATAGCAAACACGCCAGTTAAGTGACAAATCACTGGTGGTGCGGGCGAATATTGCCTTGACACGTCAACATGTGTTTCACGAACATGCGAACATGAAGTATTAATATCGCTAAGTACTGTTGGAATGAGAAATTGGAGAGGCGAAAATGTAGTAAATGCAATGAATTGTACATAACAAACAGGTGAATATTGGGCGAATATGCCAATCTCACCAGCATAAAAAAAACGTTTCACGAAGAGATGAATATGTATTTTAGTTAATTACTGCCTTATTGATTAAGTAAACACATAATGGTAATATGTAGTCCGTGGAGGGGTCCAAGCGCTTTCTATTGGTATGTCACTTTGAGTAATACATGTCTTTAAGAGTAGCATTATTTGTGATGGTAAATACAGAAAAATCTGAATGCGATTTTCTCAAAACTGCGATTTTCGATATTCGCCCATTCGTCAGCATAGCGACGAATTATGCTTAGTTTCAAAATATTCTACTTTTTAAAACCCTTCAACCACGAGGTGGGGGTGGGGGTGGGGGTGCGCATGGCAAGGGTGCTGGGACATCTTTATTCATCAACGATGATGGACATTGTTCGACACCAAAACAATAATGCATAGCCTACACCAATAGTGTTACGCTAGGTGCATGCTGTTGGCCATTGTTCTTGTATTGAAAAACTCGTTACAACCTGACAGATACACATCAATCATTCGGACAACTGAACAATTGCACTTGACCACCTGACATATACACACCAATCATTCTGACAACAAACCAATTCCACACAGATGCACACATGACCTACATGACCTCATTACGCATTACAATTGTCAAAAACAATTAAAACACCATTAATCAAATTAATTATGCATTAATTAGCATTGGCATGCATGAGTGATTTAGAACAATAGCTCCCAGCGTCCCTCTTGACTACTGATGCTCAGGTTCATCTTTGACTATGTTACCATTCGCGGATTCAATGCATTAGGATTTAAACTTAGATATTGTTGCTAGACTTTGGTATAGAGTTAAGAGATTGATATTTGACATTAACTCTCACACCACAATGGATTGACTTGAATTGTCTGCTGTATAGTCTGAGATTAATTTGCCTAGAAGCTATTGCTACCTGACGCATCGAGCCTTTCCAGTCAAATAATCCTCAAAATATCCAACAGATTTCTCGTTTGGGTAGATAAAATCTGAAGAATTGTGACACAAATCTCACAAACAAATGTCAAATGTTTTGATAATGGAGTCGGTAAGAGAGGTCATATAATTTGAAATAGTCAACAACGCTTGAAATTTAGATTCTGGGAATTCATGTTTCAAAGTTTCAAATCTATTCCAAAGTGCTGGGCATAATTTGAAATACATCCCTCCAGTTTCATGACGTCACGAGCGTGAGGCACAAACCATTTCTCAATATGGATACCGGCCTGGAACTGCAATGGCTTGATGGACCAGGTAATGTCAAGCTGAGCTGGATGCAGTTGAGTGGTCATATGATAGTTGTCATATTTGATTTATCAAACCATATTTTACATTCTTTTCCGATTTCATCTTTGTTCACTTAATTTTAATAAAGTTTCATGTTTTCAAATATAGATGTTAAAATACTGATATCAGTATAAGCAGAAAAGTTTAAGCTTAAAGGCTGTGGGATGAAAAAATCAGCTTTCACACCATTCTGGTGCCCTTCCAAAACGGTTGCTGTCATGAAGAAAGCACATTTCAATTTTACAATTAAAGTTGGTTTGACTCGTGCATGACACGGGTTGAATAAATAACTATTTGGAAGACTTCGCCAGCATTCTGAAAAAATGGCTGCTGTCACCAAGAAAGTATGGGTTAATTTTGCTGTCATTGATGTTTTGCAAATCAACTATGCCTAAGCTCTCTACATAAATCAATTTGAATCTGTAAGATGTGGGTGAATTAAATACATAGTGTTAACTACCGGAAATCTATTGTCCTCAAAGACGTTCATCTTGAAATTGCTGGCATAAGCATTTTTGCATATGGTGGCCCTTGAAGAAACTCATGGCACAATTTTCAACCTTGCAGCAGCTAGATTGAATAAATGTAGGTATGTACCCTTGGTGCACGCCTTTTGCTGTCAAAATGCACATGTTGTAACACGACAGCAATTCGGGTTTATAAATAAGGTTACATAGCGGATTTATTTTGTACATCAATGCTTTTGCAGCTGTTGAGTTGAGTAATTTGCCTGGGTGCCTGATCTATTTGGCCATTATCCAAAAAACAGAAAATCTTAAATATTCTGGAAAATCAGAAATATTTTACAATTGTAATAAAAGAGGAGGGCAGGAGTGTGCAGTCTCTGATTGCTCTTATTTCAGTTATATTTGGCATGTAATTGAGCTACATAAAATGAAGGGATCCGATCTGTTGCTCAACATGATGTCATGTTCAAATAGTCACACATTAGCTGGCGTCTTAATCAAAATGATCAATCACGAAAGGGGAAATGTCCCTCAAGAAGTGGATGAATTGTATGTCGTTGATGAATTTACAATTTAATGCCCATTCTGTAGGATTTTTTTTTACTAATTTTATTGGGAGCTGTTGCTACCATAGACTGCAACACCTACTGTCCGATTAGTCACAAAACATTCAACAGCTTACCTGCATGGCTACCATACCTTAAAATTTAGATTCTGGGAATTCAGCTTTCAAAATTTCAAATTGATTTCAACATGCGTAAAAAAACTGGGTGGAGCTTAGTTAAAAGTGGGTGTGATATAGCTAGAAATGTATTCATATATTACATTCGCACCAGCACGTTTTTCCCATTAAACAATGCCATTTCAGACAACTGCACAGAAATGTGGTGAAAGATAATTTCTACCACCTCCCTTAGAAAAGCATCACGATGTACCACATTGCCCCCCCCCATCCCTCGACCCCCAATTACCCCCACCCAAACATCACCCATACTATCACCACAAAGCAGGAAATATGTCCAACATGATCGGCATGACATCGCTGTATGTGAAAGTTCAAACTATGAAAGCATAGAGATTAATCATATGCGATTTATCGGATAACAACAACTTGAATTCACATGTTATGCAGATGACTTGCTTTATACATCGGCCTACTGCGTGTTGTATCGTGCCTGCATCTACCATAGCTTCTTCCAGCAATATTTCCTAAATATTCTCTTTCATAATCACATGGATGAGAAAGTAAATGCCGAGATAGTCAAACATAACTACATGGCAACGCTGGCCATCTTTATGTAGCGAACCACGCTCCTGTTATCTCGTACTATAGTAGCCTAGTTGGTCGCTGCTAGAGGAGTTTATAAATGTGTAGATAGTTGGGCCACTAAATCACACTTTACTAGATCATAAACTGGCCACCGTTTAGCACATATACACAAGACACAGAATCTAAACCTTTGAGCAATTATATATATGTAATAAATGTGAATATGATAATATCAATAGTACGATAATGTAACTGGGAAAAATATGATTGTCAATAGTGAAATAATATATTAAGTCATAATCGGACGCCAATCGGGTTACCGGAAAAAATATAATATGCCTTACACAACAAAATGTGAAGAAATATAAAGGTAAAGAAGTATCTCCACACCTGGCATGGCGATCTATTAATCGTGATCTGGTGATGAAATAATGATGGCCTGGTGGCAAAATAATCCTCGTCTGGTAATGGGATAATCGTGTCCATTCTTATGCATGCATTTTATATAGATAATTGATAATTACTTAATATTCTGCTGTCAACTTCTTTAACAAGTTCAATGATAGTAAAGTTATTTTGTTTTAGATCCAAATTCCAAAGTTCAACTGCAATAATTATATGTCACTCACTTGACAATCTAATCGCATTAAAATCTGTGTATATTTATGACCCAAGAAATATGTCTCGCATGTTATACTTTCCCTGTGAAATCTATAATGGTAAGTGAATTCACAGAGATTTGGACACAGTACAATATATGAGCTCGTGTTCACATTGTCTAGCATCTATACCATGTTTCATTATTTCATTATTAACACTCATATTTAAAACATTTACATAATCCACTATTAACAGTTGTATATTTGCAATTCTATATATGTATGATTACTGTATTCTGCGGCTGTAGTAGTAGAAACATCATACAGCTGCAATCAGTCCTTCTTCACTTTTGCCACTGTGTCTTCAGCCAAAATCCTTAGCTTCCTCAGGTTCATTCTTGACTTGAGTGTACTGAGCTGGGCTTTCCTGAGATCACCTCGTAGCATGCTTAGCATTTATGCAATGATGCCTCTCCTGGTTTTTGTATTTGCTGTCTCCGAGTATGGTGAATTCCAAGGCTCTCTGTGCTGGTGTCTCTTCTGGCATCCTTAGCATGTGGCCAAACATGGACCATCTTTGCTCGGCGACTTTTACAGACAGCAGCGACATATTACACATCTTGTATAGTGCATCATTCGAAATTATGCTGTCTGACTATCTGTGTCCAGTGATGGTGCGTAGGTGTTTGCGGTGGCAGCCTGGCAGACATCAAGTTTGTCCAGAGCTTTTGGAGCTGCCAAGCTGTTACAGTTATACAGCATCAAGGATATGCAGGTTGCATTGTTTAAACGTAGTCTTTTTATCAAGGGCATCATTGATATATGAATCCATAGCTGCTAGAACGACTACCTATCTTCCGCATGGTGCAGCGTGTTGTAATGGCAGCAGTACTGCAAATCAGTGAGCCCATGATTTTACTTTTCTCCATGGTTCGCCGGCACGAAGTGGATCGTTATGTTATTTAGTTGCATGCTTTGTAGATAGGTTTGGTCTTGTGGAACTTTCCCGCACGGATTTCAATGCGGCAACAAGTAACAGGTAAAAAGCACATGAGATAAACCATCTCCTTGCGGGGAGCTGATTGATGTCTCAAACTCTTCACTGACTTGACTCGTACTCTCCTCTTGGTTTCTGCAAGTAGTAGTCTCACTAGTCGTAGCTATTCATCAACGCAACTGGCCTGGCATAGTACATCTAGGATCTTTGAGCGTGTAAATGTGTCGAAGGCTTGTGACACGGAAATCCCAGTGTTTAGACATGACTACCGACACAAGCATACGCTGAGCCCATACAATGTCTGCACAGCTGTGGCCACGTTTGAAGCCACTTTGACATGATCTGGTGAAGTCATCGATCTATCGTGCATATATACTCATTAAATAGTAAGATCATACATTGGACATTTGATCATCTAACCAAGTCTGACTAAGTTTCCCACCTCTCTACAGATTTTAGTAGCGGTAACCTAACAGAGTATGAGATCACAGTGAGGTTGTTTATTACACTTGTCCAATTCAATTCCTTTGTAGTTTGTTCCAAATTCTAAGCAGCATGGATTGCCATGTAGTCAGCGCTCCTCCTACTACCAGTGCATGTCCAGATGGGCAGTGGCACCTGGACTGAAATTTTGGTTGGGGTGAGGACAGTCCGGGAGGAATACCCCCGCCATACATACCTTCTGCGAATGTGGGTGGTCCGAAAATTCTTGAAATCTGGATGCTGTCCGATGGCCTCTCCTGCATTTCTGGAGATGAATATGTACTAAATCACATGCAGATAACAATATGTAGACCAAGAGAAGACTATTTCAAAGGGGTTACAACTGGAATTGCTGGCGCTGTTATCGAGGAACCCTATATATTGTGGCATATGAGCATAGGCATCCTCCTCTAGGTCATGATTAGCGGTACCCCATACCGTCCCCCGCTTCCAGCGCCTATGCAAATGGTGCACTAGAGGATACCGAATCAGGACTGTGCTGTGAGTAGTGCTGAGTGGATATATCCAATAAGAATATCTTCAGTGAAATTAAACAGATAAGTTTACCATGAATCGATTTTGTGAATTGTATCGTTTGAGTGTTTAACTATTTTTGCTTAATGTTCTGATCAATAGTAATTATATTTAGCTAGTTTCTCACTTACCATGACTATATTCTTGATAATTGCATTGTTTGACTGATAAACTGTTTAAATATTGAATTGGATACCATTTATTTATTGATCATTCTGACAAGTTATTTTCTATATGTCATACAGTTCAACAATCGAATAGTCATTAATTAATAACTGGTTAGAATAATCAATAAATGAATGGTATCCAATTTAATATTCGAGTTACCAGTGTCGCTGTCTATAAACCCACCACAATAAGAATATATAACCGACCTCAAATACAACACTAAAGACATTATCTCTATCTCCTGGACCATGTATTGTTATCAAATTGATTGACACATGTTGCTATCTCAGGCCATTCCCTTGGATTTTCTTATCAAAATGAGTAATAGTTCATCCATGTCCTGAATGTGTCATTATTACTGTCATACTCATAAGTACACTAGCTATACACAAACATGCAAATGAACAATTTGTTAAAGAACCTCATCATCGGATGCACCCGCACGTTGTTATTAAGCATAAATTTCAAATCATGCCATATAATTCCATCTAGTTTTAGTTTCAAATGAATCAAATACCATCCACAACTCTCCATAGCGATTTATCTAATTGCCATATTCCCCCTTTGCTGCAATTCTTCAATGTGTATTTTAACTGTCTCGCTACTGCAAGCCACCAGACAATACTTTCAATTAGCAAACCTCTTGACTTGCTGAATATTTTGAAAGCAATTATATTGAAAGTTGTTGGTGGCTTAGACTGCAGAGGAAGTCTTAACTTTAAACATAGATCTTGAAACTGTAAATGGTTTATCATCTCTACTAGAATATTTTAGAATATGCATTATCCTTGTCTGTCTAATTTTATGGATTGTTTCCCGGATTATAGCAAGGTATTATGACTTCAGAATGGCTTACACTTCATGCCTTTGTCAGCGACAGCTTCCAGTTAAATTAGTTCCAAATTAGTCAACAGCTCTCCCGTATAGTTGTCGTGTAATTAACACATTGGAATATCAATGGCTAAAATTTAACAGTTGCATGCAACTGCCCAATCTTATCAGCAGCTGAAACTATGTGCTATTAAATCTATTACTATTTCTTAAAATCCCGGCCACACCAATACGACGATGCCATACCCTACACAACACATCGGCATTTCGCCGATTATCGTGTTGGCGTGACCTGGCAGTTGTATCAAGTTGCGTCGTGTCGTAGTAGCCTGTCGTCCCGATTGAGTATGTTCGATCGTAGTTGGTTGTAGCTGGCCTGGGATTAAAAGACAAAAATATATACATATATAAACATCTTTCTAAATAAGTACCAGACGCATACATAATAACAACCCGTTGTGTTGCTTGTGCAAATATCAATATTTTAAGAAATCGAGCAATGGTAAGAAGACTGGTGTATATTTGGAAAATGGAATTATTTTAAAACTTTTGCTATTAAGGACATTATCATCTACCAAAATGGAAATCCGTTAATACAGAACAAAGAATTGAATAACAAAACCCAGTCATTCAGCAGTATGTGGGTTAATTCGAGTGAATGCAATGATATAGCAATACACATGTAAGTGCCCCGAATTGCTGATGTAAATCTCTTCATGACTAGTATAAGACTTTCGCCAAAAGACTCTAAAAATGACAGAACACCATTAAATAATAATTATTCTTATGTAACGCTCCAGTCAGTCTCATAAATAAAATCTGTCGGTGTTTCTAACACGTGGTGGATAAATAATTTCCGTGATTTTATTGCCATTTTGCCAGAGCTTTCGACCTTGATGCTACCAGATTCTCTCACTCTAGCACCTGTGTTATGCGGGTCTTTTGAAGTTGTGATTCACGCAGACACACATGCATTCCCGCGCACGGACGCGCGTGCGCGCGAACATGCACGCACGCACTAAAAGTCTTTACAATGTGACAAAATGCGATGGCGAGAGTGTCCAATCTCTAATTGTTCCTGTTCTACTCTATGGCTCTTCATGTAATTCAGCTACACATAATGAAAGGATCCCATCTGATACTCACGTATGAAACGTCATGCTCAAATCGTCACATGTTAACTGATGTCATAATCAAAATGACGTAAAGCCCTATCAAGAAAAGAGACAAGTATGTCAAGAAGTCTATGAATTATATGTCCTGGATGAAATTGCAATTTATTAAACATTATGTTGAATATTTTGTAAATAATGTGACTATGAGCTGTTGCTGCCCCTTGAAATTTAGATTCTGGGAATCCAAGCTTCAATGTTGGTTTCAAATTGATTCCTACATTCGTAAAAGACGAACATCTCCATAGGTGGATCTTAGGATAGAAATGGGAGGGGCATCGTTAGAAATGGGCAGGGCTTAGGCTAGAAATGGCCAGGGCATCGTTACAAATGGATCCCTCTATTACATTTCTGAGATCCCAGTAGGCTGTACCATCACATGTTCCCATTAAACAAGGCGTGCGTTTCAAACAACCACAGGCAAATGGGCTGAATAATATAAAGAGACCTTCAATCACCTGCCTTGACATATCCCACATACCCACAATCACTTCAATGCAGAAAATGTATTCAACAGGATCGACATGACCTCGATGTCTATGGAAGTCCGAACTTATAACGGATAGCGACTAATCACATGCGACTTATTACATAACAACAACGTGAAGACTGACGAGAATAGCGCCTATTATCCAGACGGCTATATATATATTTGAGCCTAGTATATGTCATATCATAACTACATCTAACCTAACTTGTTCCAGCAATATTTCCTAATATATTCCCACTCGTAATCGCATGGATGAAACACAAAGTGCACAAATAGCTCACCAAAGTTATTACGAAGAAGGTTCACTATGAACACTTGTACCACCTAATGTCATAACCAGCTAAGCGGCGTGTGAGATAGTCAGGGAGTTCAGAGATCGATCGATCCCAAGACGAGCGAGATGTGGGTGGAGCTTAGCTAGAGATGGGCGGGGTATGGCTAAAAATGGAAAGGTCCATTCTAACACATGAAAGGGTTTCCCATAGAATAAGATACCACACATTTGGTCCTGATAAAAATATAAAGAAAATCAGATATTTTGAAAAATATCCAATAGGACAAAAACTGGAGTGTGAGGGTCTGCCATCTCTGATTCCTCTTACTTTCAAATGAATTCAGGAACATCTCCATAGCTATTATTTAATTGGCAAATCTCCACCTCAATGAGACTCTTTAACATGCATTTGGAAGTCTTTGCTTTAAACATAGATCTTGGAATATGATGAAAAGGATATATCCTATGTACTGCTACAGAATGTTTACATAATAGTTGATGAACCTGTGTCAGCGTGTTGTCAACAAGTCTATGCAGACGTTGCAGGCCATACATTATCCCTGCCTGTTTGAGTTTAATGGATCGTTCCTGGGCTTATATCACGGTGTTATGACTTGAGAATGGATTATCGTTCATGTTTCAACAATTTGCTTTAACGCAGAGCACGTGTATTAGTGGTGCAGCATCACAGTCAGCAGGTCTCGGAATGTGGCTGGGAACGGGAGACGTGAGGTGGTTGAAAGTGCTAGCTTCTGTTTCCTATTTCTCGTCATCAGTTAATGTGCTAAAGTGTAAACCTCACAGACCATCAACGATACATTATTTACAGTGAAACATGAATAGATTGGTGCCAATGTTCTCAAACCCGTTGCAGTCTAAACAGCAACACGTATAAATATCAACATCTTTCCGAATAAATCGGAATCTACAAAGTATTTCGAGGAAATGATCAATGCTAAGAAGACGGGTGTATATTTTGAAAACAGCTTTGTTTGAAACCTGTAGCTGCAAAGGTCAGTAGCATCTTCCAGCAACAGTATTGACAAAAAGCAGTTAACACCCACCAAGGAACTGGATCACAAAACTTTGTCATTCAGCTGTAGAGTGGTTAATTCGAGCGAATACAATGGTATCGAAATAAACATATAACTTTGTTCATGGCTGCCATAAAAATAGAAAACAGTCTTTCGCCAAAGACCCTAAGACTGACGGAACCACTTACGGTAATAATTTTTATTATGTAACACTACCTTCAGACTCATAAATCAAATTCCTGGGTGTTTTAACAGGTGCTGTATACATGATTTCCGTGGTTTATTGCCTTTTCTACCTGGATAGCGTCAGTTTCTCTCACTCTAGCACCAGTGTTTTCGGTATGTCCTTTGTAGTTGTGATTACGGTCATTTAATGATAGTTTGCGCTTAATATAATCAATTCCAAGATACTGGTTTGTCTAGGGAAGCTGAGATCTATAGTGTTTTTATCGTGGAGTAGAAGTCTAATGAAGCGGTCAGATTCAGTGCAGACTGGTGCACGCGGCATGAGTACATCAACAATCACACCCAAACTCGCCATTGTATATTAACACATCTTGTCTCAACCGCGCATCAAAGTGCACAAATGAGTTATTACAGGCGAAGACTGTTTTTGTCAATTTATCACTTAACTCCACAAATATACCGTTCTGTTGGCCTGCAAAAGGACATTCATCAAAATCACTGCAGAGACAGTTTTGGTCGGCTTAAGCATAAAAGAGGCAATGGTCCAGAAAATTATCTTTTTAGCTTAGCCAATGTCAGTTTGTAGGCCAAGAGAGGACCATTTTAAATAAATTTACCACTGGAACGACTGGCAAGTCATTCCAGTGGCACATTAAAAATAGTCTTATCGTGGCCTGCAAATGGACATCGGACTAGTCGTTTTGGCCAGCGTGACCATTAAAGAGTTACATCGACACAAGCGGGGTAAAGAAAAGTGTGCGTGCGTGCGTGCGTGTGTGCGTGCGTGCGGCGTGCGTGCGCGTACCATTTATTATCTATATATAATGTAGATCACAATAGGCATAAATATGGCAATCCTATGTTCCTCAGCTAGACAAGATCGGCAGATATCACATAATTATAAGCGCCCTTTGTAACACGTCTAACTTTATCTTGGTGCATAATACGTATCTCAGAGGATATAACGATGATCAGAATACGTATCTCAGAGGATATAGCGATGATCTGAATACGTATCCAGAGGATATAACGATGATCAGAATACGTATCTCAGAGGATATAGCGATGATCTGAGTACGTATCCAGAGGATATAACGATGATCAGAATACGTATCTCAGAGGATATAGCGATGATCTGAGTACGTATCTCAGAGGATATAACGATGATCTGAATACGTATCTCAGAGGATATAGCGATGATCTGAATACGTATCCAGAGGATATAACGATGATCAGAATACGTATCTCAGAGGATATAGCGATGATCTGAGTACGTATCTCAGAGGATATAACGATGATCTGAATACGTATCTCAGAGGATATAGCGATGATCTGAATACGTATCCAGAGGATATAACGATGATCAGAATACGTATCTCAGAGGATATAGCGATGATCTGAATACGTATCCAGAGGATATAACGATGATCAGAATACGTATCTCAGAGGATATAGCGATGATCTGAGTACGTATCTCAGAGGATATAACGATGATCTGAATACGTATCTCAGAGGATATAGCGATGATCAGAATAAGTATCCAGAGGATATAACGATGATCAGAATACGTATCCAGAGGATATAACGATGATCAGAATACGTATCCAGAGGATATAACGATAATCAGAATACGTATCCAGAGGATATAACGATGATCAGAATACGGATCCCAGAGGATATAGCGATGATCAGAATACGTATCCAGAGGATATAGCGATGATAAGTATGAGCGTCATCACATACAGCGGCCGGGGCTATAGTCACATCTGACCAGGAAGTGGGTCTAGTCATTTAACGGCGAGATCTGGACTTTGGAGTACTCCCCACACACCCTTAAATTTGAAATTTCAGTGGCCATCTCCTGAATTTGAAACACAGCAAGATAGACCAAATCCACCAACATCATCAAAACGAAGTCCTTAAACGCAGCAAGTCTAAGGAGAGATCTAGTAAAGCGAGTATCATATACACAACATGGAACCCTCGGTACCCTGTACGCACAAACCAGTACCACCACACCGGACTCAACAAAGCTTTAGCATCAGAGACTCCATCCATAGATAGTATTTCTAACAGGAACTCGAATTCCATTATGGAAATAAGAACCCTATCGTCAGCATTCTTAAAGGAAAGGACCCGGGAACTATAAAATGCTGTTCAATGATAACTTATATAATAATAAAACTATAGCCAGCAGTAAAAAACTAATAAATCGGGGTAGTTCGAAAATGCAGCTAAATACTATTTATGCAACTCTAATGGGTGCATCCATTTTGCCAAAGCGATTAGTGTCGCTGTTGGGCCTTTGCCCACTGGTATACGCAGATGAATAAATAATATCCTCTACAGCCGATCATATAATCTCTGTTATATTAGCCGAGTATAGCTACTATGTGTAAAATACTGTTTAATTTTAAAACAGTTTGTCTGAAAGCCGTCTTTCTTTCGAGCCACAGGAAGGCCATTCAGACACACTGATTTGAAAATTTTCAGCAGATACCATGTTAAGGAAGGAATGTATTTCGAAAACATTTTGAATGAAACTCGTTCATTCCACCAGAAACAGTGACATTCAATTATAATATAAGGATCAGCTTTACTCTTTAACGCTCATATCAGCCAAAAATGCCTTCTGCAGTGGACTTGTGAAATGTTCATTTGCAGACCAAGAGAAGGCTTTTTTTTTTTTAATCTATCACTGGAATGACTGGCTCGATAACCGAGCCAATCATTCCAGTGGCAAATTTTCAAAAATAGTCTTCTCTTGGTCTGCCAATGGACATTTTCATTTAGAAAATTGAATTTTTCAAAACATATTGGAGTGTTTAATTAAACTGTTAACAGTAGCGCTATGTATGATTACTGTATTCTGGGGCTGTAGTAGTAGAACATCCTACAGCTGCAATCAGTCCTTCTTCACTTTTGCCCACTGTGTCTTGTCCTCAGCCTAAATCCTTAGCTTCCTCAGGTCCATTCTTGACTTGAGTGTACCGAGTCCTGCTTTCTTGAGGTCACCTCGTAGCACGCTTAGCAGATTTACGCAATGACGTCCGCTTCTGGCTTTGTATTTGCTGGCTATAGCGCTATGTCGAGAATATTATTTGTACCCCTCCCGAAATAATATCCAGGTCCGCAGTTGACAAGCGCCGGGGAATGAAGGACCAACAGCATCGCTAATTCACCTTTCCAGAATATACATCCATCATCTGACCTCATATGACGTCATAATCAGTTCAGCGCGTGTATGATGACATCACAATCATTACGTCACAATGGATTCCATATAGACCGTCACCAAATCTCAGAGTCCGACACGTTGTATAAATTGTATGTCTTTGTAATTCTTTGCTATTTAATAAACATGCTGTCGAATATTTTGAAACTAATTTGACTGGGCGCCATTGCTGCCTTAGGCAGCAACAGCACCCAGTCAAATTAGTTTCAAAATATTCAACATCTTATCTGTGTGGTTTTTGTAAATTGATAATCAGGGTGTTCAGAGATCGGTCGATCCCAACACGAGCGAGGTGTGGGTGGAGCTTAGCTAGAGATGGGCGGGGCATAGCTAAACCGGAAAGGTCCATTGGTCCCAGGATAAGCAAAATGGCTACCACTACCAGAGTCACTCAATGCTTTTCTCAAATTGTTCCAATTTGTTTTCCTTTTTATAGACAGTATTCCTAGCTATCCCCCCGCCTACTTCTGGCTAAGCTCCGCCTACGTCGTACTGCGTTGGAATCGAGTTAAAAATTTGAAACA
The DNA here is from genome assembly GCA_034401795.1 of Chaetoderma sp. LZ-2023a. NCBI lineage: Eukaryota > Metazoa > Mollusca > Caudofoveata > Chaetodermatida > Chaetodermatidae > Chaetoderma > Chaetoderma sp. LZ-2023a. Next base: position 45,467,367 of record CM067359.1, read on the forward strand.
TGAATTAGCTGAACCTGTATTTCAAGATAACGGTACATGTTAGCGTTTCAACACTTTCAAACTAATTTGAATGGGTGCAGCTGCTGTTGCTGCTGCTGTTGCTGCCCAGTTAAATTAGTGTCAAAATAGTCAACAGAATAACAAGGAAGTATTAGTTACCTCTGCGGGATGTAGAAATTGTTTGAGTGTAGCTTTCGTGACCATCTCAGTCACTCCTTCAGCACCAACTGAGGGTCGCTGGCTACGTCACTCTGGTCAGTGCTTGTGGAGTCACGTAAACGCTACACTCAAACAATTTCTACATCCCGGAGAGGTAACTAATATTTCTTTATTATGATCCATCCTGGGATAGGGACCAACATTCTCGGAAATATCAACAGAATGTTTAGTAAATAGTAATTCCATCAAAGACACAATTCGACATACTTTTTAATGTCCATGCCGGAGCTAGATACCGCGCCATGTATTGTAGCGTCAGACGACATGTGTTGTATTTGAGATGGGCGGGGCATAGCTAAAACTGGAAAGGCCAATTGTCATTCAATGTCAGCATCGTTGACATCCAATGAATTCCATCTCAGTGCAAATTGTAATATCGGTGGACTATAGAAAAAGAAGGGACAACGAAAGGACACTATAATAATAGCTACATATCAAAGAGACCATTGGGGGTGTTAATCAATCACACTCTAACCGAAGCTGGAGGGGTGAGCATCCAGATCTTGAACCAACATCCAGGCATGGCAGCTGTCCGGAAGAAAACAGGTAATAATCATCTTCCTTCTTCAGGAAACTGCAGCCTGTGTGCTCACATAAGCTGGTACCCGAGTCCAATTGCTCATAATCATAACATATCCTGAGCCAGAGAATCGTCAGGGAGGGAATGAGGAGTAGGGTACCAGCCTGGATACCAGCCTATGTGCTCATATTGCATAGCAAGATGAAAATTGGCAAACAGGGGATGTAACCTTATGACACCTTCCGAGAAACAGTTCCACACATCTTAGTGGATTGCTCACTGGCTAGCAGCATCGCCCCACAATATTGATGTGTACGGGGACGACGCCATCATGGATAACGCGGCCAGCAGATTCACCCAGAGGTTTGACCTTCAATTGTAAGTAAAATGTGAGCACAAGAAGAGGAAAATCGCATCCCGTTCATCTATGAAATCCATGCGCATCTCAATTACAAACCAATCAAAGTGTTCTACTGCCATAAATTCTGTATCTAATGTAGACTTCATCTCGTGTAGAACTGATTGGGATGTGTATCGCGTGAGGCCAGAAACGACAAACTCGTTATGATGAAAAGAACATTATGGTGAATGTTTTGAAACTAATTTGACTGGGAGCTGTAGGCAGCAACAGATTCTAGTCAAATCAGTTTCAAAATAATCAATGGCTTCCGTGCATAGTTGTTTTGACATTGAGACACTTTGGTTTCAAGGGATAAAACGTTAGCTTAGTAACACCAAACTGCAAGCCATGGCGGTCAGATATGACGTCACTCGTTGGTCATACAAGGAAAGTTATGGGGTGGAGTGGGTGGGGATGCTATTGGAAGATATCTTCAAGCAGGTTTGCAACGACGAACACATACATAATCTTGAGCATGTTATATCATTCTGATTATACGTGCCGGTTTTAATTGAGCTACGACCAACTGTATGGGCATATGTGGCGTCACCTGAGGGCTAAATTACAAAATGTGCTCGCTATTTATGCATGCCCATTTCTAGTTGATCTCTGCCCATGCCTTCCCATATTGTCATCGAACGAACCGTTAATCCCCAAAATCCCAATATCAAGGTAACTATACAGGTAAGCTGTTGAATATTTTTAGCCTAATTTGACTACGTGCTGTTGCTGCCTGTGGCAGCAACACAGGCAGCAATAGCGCCCAGTCAAATTAGGTTCAAAATATTCAACAAAAGTCTTATAAAATAGTAACTCCATCCAAGACATACAATTCGTACACCTGACTTTCTATCAGTGCATATCAGTGGCAGGTGGAGATGGAGTATGAACCATTTGCCATAAATTGCTAATGGCTAGCTAATAGGTATCAGTTTCGAGTGATGCTATGCAAATCTCATCTCATTTTATTTTCACATGATAACGATTTATAATTCATGGATGATACGGAATTATAATTGTCTACGGCATGACACAGAGTCGCTGGTGGTATGACAGTCATTCGTTCACAAGATAGCACATAGTTATTGATGATCTAGGTAAAATAAAATAAATCACATATCCACGGGAGGGCACGCTGTACTCATGTGCCAGTGGACTCTTATACAGAAAACGCATTTATTATGAACTTAAAACATGCTTTATGACTTTGCTGATAGATGCAATAAACACCTATCCACAAGTGGGCACAAACGTAATCCATGCCAGTGAACCGTTGATAAAACACATCGATAAAGGATGTTTGGATATCGCTCATAGGGAAAGTATTGGCATAGCATGGTCTATACTTGTCCACGGCATGACACACAGCGATTACTGGTTAACATACAGCGGTTTATGAGATGATAGTAGTTATTGATGGATTGACACAGTCGTTGATGCTTGGTACACATTCGTTGCGGGTTGACACATAGTCGATGTTGATTGCCAGATAGTCGTTGAGGGTTGACATATACTTGTTGTCCATTGACACACAGTCCTTGAGGATTGACACATATTCGATGTTCATTGACATATGGTCGTTGAGGGTTGACACATAGTCGTTGCTGATTGACGGACAGTCATTGAGGGTTGACACGTAGTCGTTGTTGATTGACACACAGTCGTTGAGGGTTGACACATAGTCATTGTTGATTGAGAGACAGTCGTTGAGGCTTGATACATAGTTGTTCTTGATTGACATCCTCGTCGCCGTTGTCGTGTACATTATTTGATTACTACACATGACGTTGTTGTTTAACTGGTTATTATATTTATTGATAAATATCTATTGCTCATTATTACTACTAACTAAGCTATGCGATACATGAGACACGGAGTCTAATATATACACATCCATCCCTAGTGATGACCAGTCCGTGACTGATGTAGTTCGTGTGTTTCCGGCAGAAGTCGGTTCTCGTCGTAAGCCCTAGTCTAGAACACCACAAGGGTTCACGTATAGCACGTGTATTAGCGGTCCGTCATCACACTCAGCAGGTCTCAGGACTGGGTCCGGAACGCGAGACACAAGGTGGTTGAAGGTGCTGGTTTCTGTTTCCTATCTCGTTTAAATATTTAAAGACAATTCTTTATGATGTAAGGAATATTTCGTTTACCATTTTGAAACGATTTTGATTGGAAGTTGCTGCTACATATTGCGGCAACAGCTTCCACCTAAATTAGTTTCAAAATATTCAACAGCACTCATGTATAGTTGTCTAAAAGACAAGAAGTGGAAACATAAACATCTTTCTAAATAAGTACCAGTGGCATACATAATCCTTTTGCCTTTGTGTTGCTTGTGCAAATATCAATGTTTTAAGACATCGATCAATGCTAGGAAAACTGCTGTATATTTTGAAATGTCGTTGGTTGAAAGCTGCTGCTGTTGAAGACATTGGCATCTGCCAACAACTCTATTTTTAAAAATGGCAACCAGTTAAACTGAATAACAAAACCGTGTCATTCAGCAGTATGTGAGTTAATGCAATGGTATAGCAATACACATGTAAGTACCCAGAATTGCTGCAGTAAATCTCTTCATGACTAGTATAAAACTTGACGAGTTTTTCTTTTGCCAAAGACTCTAAAATGATACAACCACATTAAACCAGGTGAGCTAATAATAATTATAATAATAATAATAATAATAATAATAATAATTATTTTTATTATTATTATTATTATTATTATTATTATTATTATTATTATTATTATTATTATTATGTAACGCTACAGTCAAGTCGCATGAATAAAATCTGTCGGAGATTTTAATACGTGGTGTGTAAATAATGTCCGTCATTTTATTGCAGTTTTCCCAGAGCTTTCCACCTGGATGCTATCCGATTCTCTCACCCTAGCACCTGTTCTGTAGGTATGTCTTTTGAAGTTGTAATTATAGGCATTTAATGATAGATTGGGTTTAATATAATCAATCATAAGATGACGGGGTTTATCTCGGGAAGCAGAGATCTGGAGTGGCTTTTATCGTTGTGTAGAAATCTGATTTAGGGGAGACTAACACGCACGCGAGCCCACGCGCACACACACACACGTACGCACGCACTCACGCACTCACACACGCACGCACGCACGCAAGTGCACGCACGCACGTACGTAGGTACGTGCGCATACATGCACACACCACAGCAAGCAATGGCAACCCCTTCCTCCCTTCCCTCCCTCCCTCCCTCCCTCCCTCCCTCTCTAGGCTCACCCACCCACACAGCTCTAACACCACCGATTCCTCGTCTAGACAAGATCAACAGATATAACATATTTATCAACACTGCATGCCTTTTCTAATATGTCCTACTTTTAGCGTGGCACAGAATACCTATCGCATGCTGCATATCGCATATGAACATGTGTGTCATCAGGTATTGTGTACAGACGTCTGATTAGGAAGTGCCCCTAATTACCTAACAGGTATGATAAATATACTTTCACAGCTTTTATACCAGGCGCCCAGGAAAGTTAATCAACCCAACAGCTGAAAAAAGGTTTGATGTATGGAATAAGTCCGCTATGCAACACCATTTATATTTTATTTATGTCTTGTAACAACCGGTGCCTTTTGGAAGAAATTGAGGGAGCAAACCAAGGATTCATTCATGTATTAATTAAACTTAACTGCTGTAAGGTTAAAGGTTTAGCCAGATGGGACCACCATAAAAATACTTATGACAGCAACTTCAATCTGAAATTCTGAGGACAATAGACTTCTGGTAAGCCACGTCATGTATTTAATTAACCCACGTCCTGCAAGGTTCAAATTAATTTTTATCAAGAGCTTAGGGATAGTAGATTCGCAAAACATCAATGACAGCAAAATTGACTTGAGCTTTCTTAGTGACTGCAGCCATCTTTCCAGAATGGTGTCGAAATCTTCCAAATGGTCATTTATTCAACCAGCGTCCTGCACGAATCAAATCAATTTTAATTGACAGTCTATGCATATATGTGTCTCAAAACATCGATGACAGCAAGATTAACAAGTATTTTCTTCATGACACCAACCCTCCTTCGAAGGGAATTTGACTAACAACATTATTAAACCTTCCGTCATGCGCACATTTCTGGACCTATTATTCCAAGTGTGTATTTTGTTCTTATTACGGGTTTATTGTAATTTAACAAACCGGTTAGTACATCATCACATAACAAAGCTATAGGTTACAATCATTTTTATACAGTTTATCTAACTAAACACCAGTCTTTTAATAATTCACCTTTCCATATGACGTCATAATCAGATAACCGGCGTGTATGATGACGTCATAATCATTACGTCATTAAATAATTCTACTAGGCCCGTGGTTAACGCTAATAGTCCGACACATTGTACGAGTTGTATGTTTTTGCTATTTAAGAAACATGTTGTTGAATATTTTGAAACTAATTTGACTGGGCGCTGCTGTAGCTTAGCTAGAGATGGGCGGGGCATAGCTAAAACTGGAAAGTTCCATTAAATGCGGTGTAACAATCTTATTATGCATACATACCATGCCGTACATATGCTGATATGCTATGAACTTTTCCTGATGAGAGCATTCTTCTGGATTAGGAAACTTAAATAAAGGTTGAACTTTACCTTCAATTGTTTCCCCATTATATTCCTTTAATTTTAACTTTTAATTTACTAGAATGGAAAGTATTGATTTGGTATCCAAACAGTTATGTTATATGAGAATCTAGAAGCCTGGCAATGTATTACTTTTGACAGGCTATGCATGGGATAATTATGATGTTCTGGTAGAGACGTTGAATGGGAAGAACACACTAGACATAGGGGGTAGGATATATGTTACCAAAATGTAGATTATGGGATGAGCGAGACACAACATAAAACTATGCCTATCCATGGCAGAGCACGTCGAATGCACAAGGGACAACTGAGAGAAATCCCAAATTGTTCACTAACCTGAAATTAACTACTGGCAGATGGTGAGAGTCATCTGTCATTGGGAGTGACAAAACAATACGTGGTAGCTTTGGCTAATACTTGGAAATGTTGTGAAACTCCCACTTCTAAATGGTTATTCTTCCTAAAACTCTACCACTTTCAGTGATTGCTTACATGGACACTATTTGAGTATTGCCAACAAGGAATGGTGTGGTTCATGAGACCCTGAACAGTTATTTAACTCTTGCAGTTGAGAATGTACTGCAATATACCGTTGTCAGCTTTGATTTTAATTTTGTATTGAAGACGTATGCCATACAGGCATTGAAGGCACCGATGTTTGATCGTGTAGTCATTATGCTTGGCGTATTTCATACAGAAATGGTGGTTTTATGGAGCTCTTGTTACGTATTATACAGATTCTGGAATTGAGTTCATATTGTGCGAGTGCGGAATTCTGTCTGAAAGCTCTCGAAAAAGCTTCATGAAAGTGAGATCTTTTAGCCGTTGCAGCCGGATAGACCAGTTGATAGCCACAGTCCTCGAGAGACAGTTATTGAAAAGTATCTGGCAGCTACATCAAACACCCTGGAATTAATTGCCACACTTTCCTCTTCTGAGGGTTTCAAATCATTACTGGGTGGATGTAAATCATACTTTCACTATATACTTGATGAAACACATGGCAATCCTGTCCAATATTGGACTGTATATGTATTCATGGCAAACAGATTCCAACGCTTACCTCAAATGTTAGTAAGAAGGAATTATGTACATATGTTCATTCGAGTTTCCCCCGCTGGCAGTCCGACCAATTTGGTGAATACTGCTACTGATAGAATTGCAACAGCAGAAACATTTGCGTTCCTTACCTCAACATTAGTGACTCTCATTCACACAAGCATGTGCGGTGGATTCGACCTGATTACAGAAACGAATAGAATGTGTGAAAGTGAAGAATTTCGCAGCTGAAAGCATAAAAAGGACAGTGACGCAGCAAACTAAGACACTGGCTGTGGCTGGCAGTGTAGTGTGACGAGATGCTTTTTGGACATCTACTGACCCTTTCGCCATGACCGGTGATATGTTGGATCTGAAAATGATACTTACGTTTCCCATAAGAAAGATTCCACTTTCTGTCGTCCAATCTGATGGAGCAATGTACAAAAACAAGGCTAGTCTCACAAATTTATAGCGCGATAGATATTGCACAACATAGATTAAAGATGCTGGGATGGCAAAGCGTTGTGCAGAGGATAGTAATACCTTCATCATAAATGGATCCGCTCAGCAGCAGAAAGGTAAATGCATCGATTTACGGTAATTTCCTATGTTTAAGGAACACGTGCTCATGGCTGGGTTTTGTCGTGATCAATATGTAACCGTGATTGATAAGGAAACTACTGTTATTTAGCATGGTGGTGATTGCAAAAGACTAAAAACAGATGGCAATAGACAGATGATAGTCATGCGATCCGACAACGTACAAGGAAGCCACAAAGTGGCAAATACTATGATTCCTTTTCTGGACAAATCCAAGCAGAATGAAAGATAGTCGGGTGAGCATCAAACATGTATGTACTCGTCAGTACAGTTGACATTGCCAGATGACAACCCAATCTGCAGCTGGTGTTGGACATTGGAATAACAGATAACCGACATTATTTGGATATCAAATCACTGATAAAACAATTAGAAGTACATCAACTTGGATTGAATGATGACTTGATTGCATTTCTTGCACTCACCGGTTGTGAATTTACATAAGATTTCTTCTGAAAAGGGTAGTTGAATCCATTTGAGAAAGTGCTGCCAATGGGGCAGGTGGTCATTGATGCTCCTCGTTCGCTGAATACTAAAGCTATCAATAAGAAAAGGCGGAATTCAATATGTAATGTGTATGCATCCAAGAGAACAATAATACCATTTAGATTTTTTATGAAAGTGGCTGGCGGTAGAAGAATGTCGATTAATTCTTCCAAATTGAAGAAAATCAACTATGCCTTTTTTCGCCACCCTGTTCAAAAGCTCCGAAACAATACGTGGTAGCTTTGGCTAATACTTGGAAATGTTGTGAAACTCCCACTTCTAAATGGTTATTCTTCCTAAAACTCTACCACTTTCAGTGATTGCTTACATGGACACTATTTGAGTATTGCCAACAAGGAATGGTGTGGTTCATGAGACCCTGAACAGTTATTTAACTCTTGCAGTTGAGAATGTACTGCAATATACCGTTGTCAGCTTTGATTTTAATTTTGTATTGAAGACGTATGCCATACAGGCATTGAAGGCACCGATGTTTGATCGTGTAGTCATTATGCTTGGCGTATTTCATACAGAAATGGTGGTTTTATGGAGCTCTTGTTACGTATTATACAGATTCTGGAATTGAGTTCATATTGTGCGAGTGCGGAATTCTGTCTGAAAGCTCTCGAAAAAGCTTCATGAAAGTGAGATCTTTTAGCCGTTGCAGCCGGATAGACCAGTTGATAGCCACAGTCCTCGAGAGACAGTTATTGAAAAGTATCTGGCAGCTACATCAAACACCCTGGAATTAATTGCCACACTTTCCTCTTCTGAGGGTTTCAAATCATTACTGGGTGGATGTAAATCATACTTTCACTATATACTTGATGAAACACATGGCAATCCTGTCCAATATTGGACTGTATATGTATTCATGGCAAACAGATTCCAACGCTTACCTCAAATGTTAGTAAGAAGGAATTATGTACATATGTTCATTCGAGTTTCCCCCGCTGGCAGTCCGACCAATTTGGTGAATACTGCTACTGATAGAATTGCAACAGCAGAAACATTTGCGTTCCTTACCTCAACATTAGTGACTCTCATTCACACAAGCATGTGCGGTGGATTCGACCTGATTACAGAAACGAATAGAATGTGTGAAAGTGAAGAATTTCGCAGCTGAAAGCATAAAAAGGACAGTGACGCAGCAAACTAAGACACTGGCTGTGGCTGGCAGTGTAGTGTGACGAGATGCTTTTTGGACATCTACTGACCCTTTCGCCATGACCGGTGATATGTTGGATCTGAAAATGATACTTACGTTTCCCATAAGAAAGATTCCACTTTCTGTCGTCCAATCTGATGGAGCAATGTACAAAAACAAGGCGAGTCTCACAAATTTATAGCGCGATAGATATTGCACAACATAGAGTAAAGATGCTGGGATGGCAAAGCGTTGTGCAGAGGATAGTAATACCTTCATCATAAATGGATCCGCGTAGCAGCAAAAAGGTAAATGCATCGATTTACGGTAATTTCCTATGTTTAAGGAACACGTGCTCATGGCTGGGTTTTGTCGTGATCAATATGTAACCGTGATTGATAAGGAAACTACTGTTATTTAGCATGGTGGTGATTGCAAAAGACTAAAAACAGATGGCAATAGACAGATGATAGTCATGCGATCCGACAACGTACAAGGAAGCCACAAAGTGGCAAATACTATGATTCCTTTTCTGGACAAATCCAAGCAGAATGAAAGATAGTCGGGTGAGCATCAAACATGTATGTACTCGTCAGTACAGTTGACATTGCCAGATGACAACCCAATCTGCAGCTGGTGTTGGACATTGAAATAACAGATAACCGACATTATTTGGATATCAAATCACTGATAAAACAATTAGAAGTACATCAACTTGGATTGAATGATGACTTGATTGCATTTCTTGCACTCACCGGTTGTGAATTTACATAAGATTTCTTCTGAAAAGGGTAGTTGAATCCATTTGAGAAAGTGCTGCCAATGGGGCAGGTGGTCATTGATGCTCCTCGTTCGCTGAATACTAAAGCTATCAATAAGAAAAGGCGGAATTCAATATGTAATGTGTATGCATCCAAGAGAACAATAATACCATTTAGATATTTTATGAAAGTGGCTGGCGGTAGAAGAATGTCGATTAATTCTTCCAAATTGAAGAAAATCAACTATGCCTTTTTTCGCCACCCTGTTCAAAAGCTCCGAAATGCCATATAATGTGTACTAATTACGCATCCATAATGTGTTTGTGGCTGACAAGGCAACTGTAACTAAGTTGAATCCATGTGAATATGGGTGGGTGGATACAGATGCCAGTCTGAGTTCTACAGTTGCGTGATGGTCCCGCATCGCCACACACTGTGAGAACCCCCACCACCCCCCACACCCCACACCCCCACCACACACACAGTAATAATATCGATCGGGATTATCACGATATTGTCGAAGAAGATATTGACGTAGAATTTGAGTTGTAGACAGTTTAGTGGTCGAATGACAGTGATGGTGATGATGATTATGATGATGCTCATGCTAATCTTTGACTATGTTACTATATGCGGATTCAATGCATTAGATGGGATTTAAACTTAGATAGTGTTGCTAGGCTTTGGTATAGACTTAAGAGATTGATATTTGACATTAACTCCCACACTGCAATGTTTTGACTTGAATTGTCTGTTGTATAGTCTGAAATTAATTTGCCTAGAAGCTATTGCTACCTGACGCATCAAGCGTTTCCAGTCAAGTAATCTTCAAAATATCCAACATATTTCTCGTTTCGGTAGATAAAATCCGAAGAATTGTGGCACAAATCTCACAAACTCTGTCAACTGTTTTGATAATGGAGGCGGTAAGAGATGTCATATAAATTGAAATAGTAAACAACGCTTGAAATTTAGATTCTGGGAATTCATGTTTCAAAGTTTCAAATCTATTCCAAAGTGCTGGGCATAATTTGAAATACATCCCTCCAGTTCCATGACGTCACGAACGTGAGTCACAAACCATTTCTGAATAGGGATACCGGCCTGGAACTACAATGGCTTGATGGACCAGGTAATGTCAAGCTGAAACGGCCGCAGTTGAGTGGCCTCATGATAGTTGTCATATTTGATTTATCAAGCCATATTTTGCATTCCTTTCAGATTTCATCTTTGTTCACTTAATAAAGTTTCATGTTTTCAAATATGGGTGTTAAAATCCTGATATCAGTGTCAGCAGTAAAGTTGAAATTTACGGGCCGTGAGATGAAAAAATCAGCTTGCACACCATTATGGTACCCTTCCAAAAACGGTTGCTGTCATGAAGAAAGCACATTTTAATTTTACAATTAAAGTTGGTTTGACATGTGCATGATACGGGTGAATAAATAACTATTTGGAAGACTTCGACACTATTCTGAAAAAGTGGCTGCTGTCACCAAGAAAGTACGGGTTAATTTTGCTGTCATTGATGTTTTGCAAATCAACTATGCCTAAGCTCACTACATAAATCAATTTGAACCTGCAAGATGTGGGTGAATTAAATACATAGTGTTAACTACCGGAAATATATTGTCCTCAAAGACGTTCATCTTGAAATTGCTGGCATAAGCATTTTTGCATATGGTGGCCCTTGAAGAAACTCATGGCACAATTTTCAACCTTGCAGCAGCTAGGTTGAATAAATGTAGGTATGAACCGGTGGTTCACGCATTTTGCTTTCAAAATGCACATGTTGTAACACGACAGCAATTCCGGTTTATAAATAAGGTTACATAGTGGATTTATTATTTACATCAATGCTTCTGCAGCTGTTGAGTTGAGTAACTTGCCTGGGTGCCTGATCTATTTGGCCATGATCCAAAAAACAGAAAATCGGAAATATTCTGGAAAATCAGAAATATTTTACAATTGTAATAAAAGAGTAGGGCAGGAGTGTGTAGTCTCTGATTGCTCTTATTTCAGTTATATTTGGCATGTAATTGAGCTACACAAATGGAAGGGATCAGATCTGTTGCTCAAGTGTCTGATGTCATGCTCAAATAGTCACATGTTAGCTGACGTCTCAATCAAAATGATGTATATGTCCATCACGAAAGGGGAAAGGCCCCTCAAGAAGTGTATAAATTGTATGTCGTTGATGAATTTACAATTTAATGCCCATTCTGTAGAATTTTTTTAAACTAATTTGATTGGGAGCTGTTGCTACCAGACTGCAACACCTACAGTCCGATTAGTCACAAAACATTCAACAGCTTAGCTGTATGGTTACCATACCTTAAAATTTAGATTCTGGGAATTCAGCTTTCAAAATTTCAAATTGATGTCAACATGCGTAAAAAAAATGGGTGGAGCTTAGTTAAAAGTGGGCGTGATATAGCTAGAACTGTATTCATATATTAGATTCGTACCAGCACGTTTTTCCCATTAAACAATGCCATTTCAGACAACTGCACAGAAATGTGGTGAAAGATAATTTCTACCACCTCCGTTAGACAAGCATCACGACGTACCACATTGCCCCCTCATCCCTCAACCCCCAATTACCCCCACCCTAACATCACCCCTACTATCACCACAAAGCAGGAAATATGTTCAACATGATCGGCATGACCTCGTTGTATGTGAAAGATCAAACTCTGAAAGCTTAGAGATTAATCACATGCGATTTATCGGATAACAACAACTTGAATTCACATGTTATGCAGATGACTTGCTTTATACATCGGCCTACTGCGTGTTGTATCGTGCCTGTATCTACCATAGCTTCTTCCAGCAATATTTCCTAAATACTCTCTTTCATAATCGCATGGATGAGAAAATAAATGCTGAGATAGTCAAACATAACTGCATGCCAAAGTTGGTCATCTTTATGTAACGAACGACGTTCCTGTTATCTCATACTATAATAGCCTAGTTGGTCGCTGCTAGAGGAGTTTATAAATGTGTAGCTAGTTGGGCCACTAAATCACACTTTACTAGATCATAAAATGGCCACCGTTTAACACATATACAAAAGACACAGAATCTAAACTTTTGAGCAATTATATATATGTAATAAATGTGGATATGATAATATCAATAGTACGATAATGTAACTGGGAAAAATATAATTGTCAATAGTGATATAATATATTATGTCGTAATCGGACGCCAATCGGGTTACCGGAAAAAATATATTATGCCTTACATAACAAAATGTGAAGAAATATAAAGGTAAAGAATTATCTCCACACCTGACATGGCGATATATTAATCGGGAACTGGTGCTGAAATAATGATGGCCTTGTGGCAAAATAATCCTCGTCTGGTAATGGGAGAATCGTGCCCATTCTTATGCATGCATTTCATATAGATAATTGGTAATTACTTACGTTTCTGCTGTCAACTTCTTTAACAAGTTCAATGATAGTAAAGTGATTGTGTTTTAGATCCAAAGTCCAAAGTTCAACTGCCATAATTATATGCCATTCACGTGACAATCTAATCGCATTAAAATTTGTGTATATTTATGACCCAAGAAATATGTCTCGCATGTTATACTTTCCCTGTGAAACCTATAATGGTAAGTGAATTCACAGAGATTTGGACACAGTACAATATATGAGCTCGTGTTCACATTGTCTAGCATCTATACCATGTTTAATTATATCAGTATTAACACTCATATTTAAAACATTTACATAATCCACTATTAACAGTTGTATATTTGCAATTCTTATATATGTATGATTACTGTATTCTGCGGCTGTAGTAGTAGAAACATCATACAGCTGCAATCAGTCCTTCTTCACTTTTGCCACTGTGTCTTCACCCGAAATCCTTAGCTTCCTCAGGTTCATTTTTGACTTGAGTTTACCGAGCCCTGCTTTCCTGATATCACCTCGTAGCATGGTTAGTATTTATGCAATGACGCCTCTCCTGGCTTTGTACTTGCTGTTTCCGAGTATGGTGAATTCCAAGGCTCTCTGTGCTGGTGTCTCTTCTGGAATCCTTAGTGTGTGGCCAAACATGGACCATCTTTGCTGGGCGACTTTCACAGACAGCAGCGACATATTACACATCTTGTATAGTGCATCATTCGAAATTATGATGTCTGACTATCTGTGTCCAGTTATGGTGCGTAGGTGTTTGCGGTGGCAGCCTGGCAGACATCGAGTTGTCTAGAGCTTTTGGAGCTGCCCAGCTGTTACAGATATACAACATTAAGGATACGCAGGTTGCATTGTATAAACGTAGTCTTTTTATCAAGGGAATCATTGGTATACGAATCCATAGCTGCTAGAAGGACTACCCATCTTCCGCAGGGTGCAGCGTGTTGCAATGGCAGCAGTACTGCAAAGCAGTGAGCACACGATTTTACTTTTCTCCATGGTTACCCGGCACGAAGTGGATCGTTCTTTTCTCTACTTTCCTGCTTTGTAGATAGGTTTGGTCTTGTGGAGCTTTCCCGCACTGATTTCAATGCGGCAGCAAGTAACAGGTGAAAAGCACATGAGATAACCCATCTCCTTGCGGGGAGCTGATTGATGTCTCAAACTCTTCACTGACTTGACTCAAGCAGTAGTCTCACTAGTCGTAACTCATCATCATTGCAACTGGCCTGGCGTAGTACATCTAGGATCTTTGAGCCTGTAAATGTGTCGAAGGCTTGTGACACGGAAATCCCAGTGTTTAGACATGACTACCGACACAAGCATACGCTGAGCCCATACAATGTCTGCACAGCTGTGGCCACGTTTGAAGCCACATTGACATGATCTGGTGAAGTCATCGATCTATCGTGCATATATACGCATTAAATAGTAAGATCATACGTTGGACATTTGATCATCTAACCAAGTCTGACTAAGTTGCCCACCTCTCTACAGATTTTAGTAGCGGTAAACTAACAGAGTATGAGTTCACAGTGAGGTTGTTTATTACACTTGCCCAATTCAATTCCTTTGTAGTTTGTTCCAGATTTTAAGCAGCATGGATTGCAATATAGTCAGTGCTCCTCCTGCTACCAGTGCATGTCCAGATGGTCAGTGGCGTCGGGACTGAAATTTAGGTTGCGGTGGGGACACATTGGGGTGGGTCCGGGAGGGATATCCCCGCCTTACATACCTTCTACGAATGTGGGTGGTCCGAAAATTCTTGAAATCTGGGTGCTGTCCGATGGCCTCTCCTTCATTTCTGGAGATGAATATGTACTAGATCACATGCACATAACATTATGTAGACCAAGAGAAGACTATTTCAGAGGAGTTGCAACTGGAATTGCTGGCGCTGTTATCGAGGATCCCTATATATTGTGGCATAGAGCATAGGCATCCTCCTGAAGGTCATGATTAGAGGTAGCCAATACCGTCCCCCGCTTCCAGCGCCTATGCAAATGGTGCACTGGAGGATATCGAGTCATGACTTTGCTGTGAGTAGTGCTGAGAGGATATATCCAATAAGAATATCTTCAGTGAAATTAAACAGATAAGGTTAGCATGAATCGATTTTGAGCATTGTATCGTTTGAGTGTTTAACTATTTTTGCTCAATGTTCTGATCATTAGTAATTTTATTTAGCTAGTTTCTCATTTACCATGACTGATAATTGCATTGTTTGACTGATAAACTGTTTAAATATTAAATTGGATACCATTTATTTATTGATTATTCTGACAAGTTATTTTCTATATGTCATACAGTTTAACAATCGAATAGTCATTAATTAATAACTGGTTAGAATAATCAATAAATGAATGGTATCCAATTTAATATTCGAGTTACCAGTGTCGCTGTCTATAAACCCACCACAATAAGAATATATAACCGACCTCAAATACAACACTAAAGACATTATCTCTATCTCCTGGACCATGTATTGTTATCAAATTGATTGACACATGTTGCTATCTCAGGCGATTTCCTTGGATTTTCTTATCAAAATGAGTAATAGTTACATCTATGTCCTGAATGTGTCATTATTACTGTCATACTCATAAATACACAAACATGCAAATGAACCATGTATTTAAAGAACCTCATCATCGGATGTATTTCAGCATCCGCACGTTGTTATTAAGCATCAATTTCAAATCATGCCATGTAATTCCATCTAGATTTAGTTTCAAATGAATCAAATACCATCCACAACTCTCCATAGCGATTTATGTAATTGCCATATGCCCCCTTTGTTGCAATTCTTCAATGTGTACTTTAACTGTCTCGCTACTGCAAGCCACCAGACAATAATTTCAATTAGCAAACCTCTTGACTTGCTGAATATTTTGAAAGCAATTATATTGAAAGTTGTTGTTGACTTAGCCGGGGATATAACCCATGAAATATGTTGTCTGCAAAAACTTCAGCAGTCAGACAGTCAACGTCTTGTAGCAACGTCATGACCGCAAAGGATGTCTTGACTTTAAACATAGATCTTGAAACTGTAAATGGTTTATCATCTGTACTAGAATAGTTACATGCAACCAATATGCAGGTGCAGACGCTACATGCCATGCATTATCCTTGTCTGTCTAACTTTTATGGATTGTTTCCCGGACTATAGCAAGGTATTATGACTTGAGAATGGCTTACACTTCATGACTTTGTCAGCGACAGCTCCCAGTTAAATTAGTTTCAAATTAGTCAACAGCTCTCCCGTATAGTTGTCGTGTAATTAACACATTGCAATATCAATGGCTAAAATTTAACAGTTGCATGCAACTGGCCAATCTTATCAGCAGCTGAAACTATGTGCTATTAAATCTATTACTGTTTCTTAAAATCCCGGCCACACCGATACGACGATGCCATACCCTACACAACACATCGGCATTTCGCCGATAATCGTGTTGGCGTGACCTGGCAGTTGTATCACGTTGAGTCGTGTCGTAGTAGCCTGTCGTCCCGATTGAGCATGTTCGATCGTAGTTGGTTGTAGCTGGCCTGGGATTAAAAGACAAAATTATATACATATATAAACATCTTTCTAAATAAGTACCAGACGCATACATAATAACAACCCGTTGTGTTGCTTGTGCAAATATCAATATTTTAAGAAATCGATAAATGGTAAGAAGACTGGTGTATATTTGGAAAATGGAATTATTTTAAAACGTTTGCTGTTAAGGACATTATCATCTACCAAAATGGAAATCCGTTAATACAGAACAAAGAATTGAATAACAAAACCCAGTCATTCAGCAGTATGTGGGTTAATTCGAGTGAATGCAATGATATAGCAATACACATGTAAGTACCCAGAATTGCTGATGTAAATCTCTTCATGACTAGTATAAGACTTTCGCCAAAAGACAGAACTCCATTAAATAATAATTATTCTTATGTAACGCTCCAGTCAGTCTCATAAATAAAATCTGTCGGTGTTTCTAACACGTGGTGGATAAATAATTTCCGTGATTTTATTGCCGTTTCGCCAGAGCTTTCGACCTTGATGCTACCAGATTCTCCCACTCTAGCACCTGTGTTATGCGGGTCTTTTGAAGTTGTGATTCGCGCGGACACACATGCATTCCCGCGCACGGACGCGCGTGCGCGCGAACACGCACGCACTAAAAGTCTTTACAATGTGACAAAATGCGATGGCGAGAGTGTCCAATCTCTAATTGTTCCTGTTCTACGCTATGGCTCTTCATGTAATTCAGCTACACATAATGAAAGGATCCCATCTGATACTCACGTATGAAACGTCATGCTCAAATCGTCACATGTTAACTGATGTCATAATCAAAATGACGTAAAGCTCCATCAAGAAAAGAGACAAGTCTGTCAAGAAGTCTATGAATTATATGTCCTGGATGAAATTGCAATTCATTAAACATTCTGTTGAATATTTTGTAAATAATGTGACTATGAGCTGTTGCTGCCCCTTGAAATTTAGATTCTGGGAATCCAAGCTTCAATGTTGGTTTCAAATTGATTCCTACATTCGTAAAAGACGAACATCTCCATAGGTGGATCTTAGGATAGAAATGGGAGGGGCATCGTTAGAAATGGGCAGGGCTTAGGCTAGAAATGGCCAGGGCATCGTTACAAATGGATCCCTCAATTACATTTCTGAGATCCCAGTAGGCTGTAGCATCACATGTTCCCATTAAGCTCGGCGTGCGTTTCAAACAACCACAGGCAAATGGGCTGAATAATATAAAGATACCTTCAATCACCTGCCTTGACATATCCCACACACCCACAATCAGTTCAATGCAGAAAATGTATTCAACAGCATCGACATGACCTCGATGTCTATGGAAGTCCCAACTTATAACGGATAGCGACTAATCACATGCGATTTATTACATAACAACAACCTGAAGACTGACGAGAATAGCGCCTATTATCCAGACGGCTATATATAGTATATGTCATATCATAACTACATCTAACCTAACTTGTTCCAGCAATATTTCCTAATATATTCCCACTCGTAATCGCATGGATGAAAGACAAAGTGCACAAATAGCTCACCAAAGTTATTACGAAGAAGGTTCACTATGAACACTTGTACCACCTAATGTCATAACCAGCTAAGCGGCGTGTGAGATAGTCAGGGAGTTCAGAGATCGATCGATCCCAAGACGAGCGAGGTGTGTGTGGAGCTTAGCTAGAGATGGCTAAAAATGGAAAGGTCCATTCGAACACATGAAAGGGTTTCCCATAGAATAAGATACCACACATTTGATCCTGATAAAAATATAAAGAAAATCAGATGTTTTGAAAAATATCCAATAGGACAAAAACTGGAGTGTGAGGGTCTGCCATCTCTGATTCCTCTTACTTTCAAATGAATTCAGGAACATCTCCATAGCTATTATTTAATTGGCAAATCTCCAGCTCAGTGAGACTCCTTAACATGCATTTGCAAGTCTTTGCTTTAAACATAGATCTTGGAATATGATTAAAAGGATATATCCTATGTACTGCTACAGAATGTTTACATAATAGTTGATGAACCTGTGTCAGCGTGTAGTCAACAAGTCTATGCAGACGTTGCAGGCCATACATTATCCCTGTCTGTTTGAGTTTAGCGGATCGTTTCCTTGGCTATATCACGGTGTTATGACTTGAGAATGGATTATCGTTCATGTTTCAACAATTTGCCTTAACACAGAGCACGTGTATTAGTGGTGCAGCATCACAGTCAGCAGGTCTCGGAATATGGCTGGGAACGGGAGACGTGAGGTGGTTGAAAGTGCTAGCTTCTGTTTCCTATTTCTCTTAATCATTTAATGTGCTAAAGTTTAAACCTCACAGACCATCAACGATACATTATTTACGATGTAAGGAATATTCTATGAGTATTTTGAAATTAATATGACTTGAAGCTGTTGCTGCCAATGGCAGCAACAGTGTCACACTCAAATTAGTTTCAAAGTAGTCAACGGATCTCCCGCATATTTTTCTTGACTCACTGGAATTTCGATGATTAGCAGTTACCAGTTGCATGCACACGCCTAAATATAAATATCCTATGGCAGCAAAAGTGCCCAGTAAAATTAGTTTCAAAGTATTCAACAGATTTCCCGTATATCTCTCCTGGTATTGAGGCGCTGGAATTTCAATGAGTAGCAGTTACCAGTTGCATGCACATGCCTAAATATCTCCTCAAAAGCCGAAACATGAATAGATTGGTGCCAATGTTCTCAAACCCGTTGCAGTCTAAACAGCAACACGTATAAATATCAACATCTTTCCGAATAAATCGGAATCTACAAAGTATTTCGAGGAAATGATCAATGCTAAGAAGATGGGTGTATATTTTGCAAACAGTTTTGTTTGAAACCTGTTGCTGCAAAAGTCAGTAGCATCTTCTAGCAACAGTATTGACAAAAAGCAGTTAACACCCACCAAGGAACTGGATCACAAAACCTTGTCATTCAGCTGTAGAGTGGTTAATTCGAGCGAATACAATGGTATCGAAATAAACATATAACTTTGTTCATGGCTGCCATAAAAATAGAAAACAGTCTTTCGCCAAAGACCCTAAAACTGACGGAACCACTTACGGTAATAATTTCTATTATGTAACACTACCTTCAGGCTCATAAATCAAATTCCTGGGTGTTTTAACAGGTGCTGTATACATGATTTCCGTGGGTTATTGCCTTTTCTACCTGGATAGCGTCAGTTTCTCCCACTCTGGCACCAGTGTTATCAGTATGTCCTTTGTAGTTGTGATTACAGACATTTAATGATAGTTTGCGCTTAATATAACCAATTCTAAGATACTGGTCTATCTAGGGAACCAGAGATCTATAGTGTTTTTATCGTGGAGTAGAAGTCTGTTGAAGCGGTCAGATTCAGTGCAGACTGGTGCACGCGGCATGAGCACATCAACAATCACACCCAAACTCGCCATTGTATATTAGCACATCTTGTCTCAACCGCGCATCAAAGTACACAAATGAGTTATTACAGGCGAAGACTGTTTTTGTCAATTTATCACTTAACTCCACAAATATACCGTTCTGTTGGCCTGCAAAAGGACATTCATCAAAATCACTGCAGAGACAGTTTTGGTCGGCTTAAGCATAAAAGAGGCAATGGTCCAGAAAATTATCTTTTTAGCTTAGCCAATGTCAGTTTGTAGGCCAAGAGAGGACCATTTTAAAATAAATTTACCACTGGAACGACTGGCAAGTCATTCCAGTGGCACATTAAAAATAGTCTTATCGTGGCCTGCAAATGGACATCGGACTAGTCGTTTTGGCCAGCGTGACCATTAAAGAGTTACATCGACACAAGCGGGGTAAAGAAAAGTGTGCGTGCGTGCGTGCGTGCGTGCGTGCGTGCGTGCGTGCGTGCGTGCGTGCGTGCGTGCGTGCGTGCGTGCGTGCGTGCGCGCGCGTACCATTTATTATCTATATATAATGTAGATCACAATAGGCATAAATATGGCAATCCTATGTTCCTCAGCCAGACAAGATCGGCAGATATCACATAATTATAAGCACCGCGCGCCCTTTGTAACACGTCTAACTTTATCGTGGCGCATAATACGTATCTCAGAGGATATAACGATGATCAGAATACGTATCTCAGAGGTTATAGCGATGATCTGAATACGTATCCAGAGGATATAACGATGATCAGAATACGTATCTCAGAGGATATAGCGATGATCTGAGTACGTATCTCAGAGGATATAACGATGATCTGAATACGTATCTCAGAGGATATAGCGATGATCTGAATACGTATCCAGAGGATATAACGATGATCAGAATACGTATCTCAGAGGATATAGCGATGATCTGAGTACGTATCTCAGAGGATATAACGATGATCTGAATACGTATCTCAGAGGATATAGCGATGATCTGAATACGTATCCAGAGGATATAACGATGATCAGAATACGTATCTCAGAGGATATAGCGATGATCTGAGTACGTATCTCAGAGGATATAACGATGATCTGAATACGTATCTCAGAGGATATAGCGATGATCTGAATACGTATCCAGAGGATATAACGATGATCAGAATACGTATCTCAGAGGATATAGCGATGATCTGAGTACGTATCTCAGAGGATATAACGATGATCTGAATACGTATCTCAGAGGATATAGCGATGATCTGAATACGTATCCAGAGGATATAACGATGATCAGAATACGTATCTCAGAGGATATAGCGATGATCTGAGTACGTATCTCAGAGGATATAACGATGATCTGAATACGTATCTCAGAGGATATAGCGATGATCTGAATACGTATCCAGAGGATATAACGATGATCAGAATACGTATCTCAGAGGATATAGCGATGATCTGAGTACGTATCTCAGAGGATATAACGATGATCTGAATACGTATCTCAGAGGATATAGCGATGATCTGAATACGTATCCAGAGGATATAACGATGATCAGAATACGTATCTCAGAGGATATAGCGATGATCTGAGTACGTATCTCAGAGGATATAACGATGATCAGAATACGTATCTCAGAGGATATAGCGATGATCTGAGTACGTATCTCAGAGGATATAACGATGATCAGAATACGTATCTCAGAGGATATAGCGATGATCTGAGTACGTATCTCAGAGGATATAACGATGATCAGAATACGTATCTCAGAGGATATAGCGATGATCTGAGTACGTATCTCAGAGGATATAACGATGATCTGAATACGTATCTCAGAGGATATAGCGATGATCAGAATACGTATCCAGAGGATATAACGATGATCAGAATACTTATTCAGAGGATATAACGATGATCAGAATACGTATCCAGAGGATATAGCGATGATCAGAATACGTATCCAGATGATATAGCGATGATCAGTATGAGCGTCATCACGTACAGCGGCCGGTGCTATAGTCACATCTGACCAGGAAGTGGGCCTAGTCATCTAACGGCGAGATCTGGACTTTGGAGGTACTCCCCACACACCCTTAAATTTGGCATTTAGATGCTCTCAGTAGCCATCACCTGAATTTGAAACACAACAAGATCGACCAAAACCACCAACATCATCAAAACTAAGTCCTTAAATGCAGCAAGTCTAAGGAGAGATCTAGTAAAGCGAGTATCATATACACAATATGGAACCATCAGTACCCTGTACGCATAAACCAGTACCACCACACCTGACTCAACAAAGTTTTAGCATCAGAGACTCCATCCATAGATAGTATTTCAAACAGGAACTCGAATTCCATTATGGAACTAAGAACCCTATCGTCAGCATTCTTAAAGGAAAGGACCGGGGAACTATCAAATGCTGTTCAATAATAACCTATATAATAATAATAATAATAAAACTATAGCCAGCTGTAAAAAGAAATAAATCGGGGTAGTTCGAAAATGCAGCTAAATACTATTTATGCAACTCTAATGGGTGCATCCATTTTGCCAAAGCGATTAGTGTCGATGTTGGGCCAGTCATTCCAGTGGCAAATTTTCAAAAATAGTCTTCTCTTGGTCTGCCAATGGACATTTTCATTTAGAAAAAGTGTTTAATTAAAGTGTTAACAGTAGTACTATGTACGATTACTTGGTTCTGCGGCTGTAGTAGTAGAAACATCCTACAGCTGCAATCAGTCCTTCTTCGCTTTTGCAGACCATATTAAGGGGTAGGGGTATTAAAAACTGAGATATTTTTTGATAGAATCATTGTAGATTGGTGATCGACCCCTCAAAATGTTGCTTATAGTATCATCTACGATTGGATATGGGTTACATATGAATTGGTTTCACAATGAGATCGGCAGAGGTCAAAAGGTCGCAAATCTTCGCCAAGGCTTAAAATCTAGCAACTGTACGTTGCTATCACCGACCAAGCACTAGTAAAGGATCATTCTAGTTTTAACAGCTTAAGATTGATCAAACGGCACAATTTGACAAATATAATGAGTAAAAATTTACTCATTTAATAGAATATTGTTACTAAGACAACTGGCACCATGGCCAATTTTTGATAATCGATGAAAATGCATTCATTGTAAATTAATTAAGTAGATTTTGATAGAATCGGTGTAGAGTGGTGATACACCACTCAAAATGTTGCTTATGGTTTCGTCTATGATTGCATATGATTTACATGGAAATCAGTTTCATAATGAGGTCGGCAGAGGTCAAAAGGTCACAAATCTTCGCCACGGCTTAAAATCTAGCAACTATATGTTGCTATCACTGACCAAGCACCGGTAAAGGAACATTCTAGTTTTAACAGATTAGGATTGATTAAAAGGAACCATTTGACAAATATAATGAGTAAAAGCTTGCTCATTTAATAACAACTGACAGCATAGCCAATTTTTGAGAATCGATGGAAAATACAATCATTGTAAACTAAACTTGAAATGAGCATATCATCGAATCGAAAGTGTGTAGAGCAATCAAAGAGCATTCAAAATGTGTTATTGGTGCTTGTTTTACCCACCGACTATAAATCCACTAACTATATTTGAACTCCTCTTAATTCGTCACTGTGACTATTATCTGCCGAGTCTTCTCAATTTTTGCTATCTTCGTCAGGGGAACTGTATTCCTGCTCATTCTATTCCTTTTCACATTCCTTCTCTAGCATATCAGCCAACATAGATGGCAGTATCTCACCATCACACCACTTGGCAGGAGTCACTGTTCACTCTATACAATCCAGCGATTATTCTCAGTGGGTTCAGGGATGTATGGCTTCGGTACATGGGATCGCTTCCAAATAGTTACCTGATAGTTCACCATCTGTATGTGCTCGCGGAGGCAAACTCTCAGGGGAGGTAAGGTGGATAAGTCAACGTTTTTGTTGGGATTGATATTTTTCTCTGCATCACCACATTTTGCCATTAACATTGAGAAACGAAGTGTGTCAACGTTTGTTATGGGAGTAATCTTGTACAGTCCGCAGGTGAAATCCTCTAATTGAAGAAAGAGATTCTCTGTGATGTGCCATGACTCACTAATGGTTGTATCACATTTGGTGAAGGCATGAAAACCCAAAGGGGCAGAACAGTAAAGCGGTGTAAAATTCTTAGCCAATCTTGAAATGTCCAACAGCTTTCGATTGTTTTCAGAACCAGTATCAAATAATAAGCGTTTCTTCATGATTTGGGCATAGTACAGGATAATTAAAACTGCATCGCTAGGTGGACTTCTGATACGCACAAAATCATAGCGCATAGTTGTTGTATAAGCACAACAGAGAATAACCCTTAATTGTATCTGTTTCTTCTTGGTCAGATTCTATGGCTTGTTTTCAAGTTTTGTTTTTTTATTGGTTCAAATAAATCTATATTCCTTTCAAGTCTCTCTGTTATAAAGCCTCTTTGGCCAGTTTCCCAAATGACTCAGCAGCCATGATATCGGTTTGGATATGGGTAGCTGCAGGAGCACCAGCCCCAATACGGAACAGCTTATCATTATAATCGAGACTGAAAGGATTCATGAAGCTTTCTACGGACTCCATTACATTTACAGTTGCCGCCTCACTTTTGCGTACATGTGAAGGACGGGCATCCCAATGTCTATTGTTCCTATCTGTCTCGTCTGTCATATCTGCCATTTGGAGCATTGTTTCCACATATCTTGCTCATTCATATGCCATCTTTCACCAACGTCGATGTGCATCATAGTTATTCAAGATAACAGATAGGCCAGCCACGCTTCCTCCTGCTCATGCATGCGACTTTGCGTGCTTCATACATGTCTTCTCTATTGTTTTGTATACTGCCCACAAATTTCCAGGCACAGCGGATCTTACAAAACTTATAGCACCTAGCTTAATCAGCTCCGTTGCTCCAGCGTGTGGTTCATTTTTGCTTGCAAAGAAAACAGAAAAGTAGGTAAGATACCTTGCATAATTCTGCCCATCAAAACTAAAGAACAGGCCAGCCATTCGATTGCGACATGTTCCGTACAAATAGTAATTGTTTGTCTTAACTGCATTTAGGAGAGACCTCAGCAACCAAACATGGTCCATGTAAGATAACCAAAACTGGGCAGTCTTACCTAATTCACCATTGCTAACTCGCAGTCGCAAGTCTGAGTAGTCATTTAGATATGAATGAGATGCTGTATCATTCGCCAATAGTTTGAAATTCTCTTTGGTTCTTAATTCCAATAATGTGGTTACTTTGGCCAATGAATTTGGTGGCAAATTCTCTAATAATCG
Organism: Chaetoderma sp. LZ-2023a; assembly: GCA_034401795.1. NCBI lineage: Eukaryota > Metazoa > Mollusca > Caudofoveata > Chaetodermatida > Chaetodermatidae > Chaetoderma > Chaetoderma sp. LZ-2023a. The sequence continues at coordinate 45,492,851 of CM067359.1, forward strand.
GACCCTTTCGTAGAATGGTATTTGTAGAGTAGCAATCGTTCACGATCTTCAGCCATTGCTTTGTGGCAGGAGATGGCCCGACTATAATTCGCACCAAACAGCACACCTTCAATAGATCCGGAAGACATCAGGCCAGGTTCTAGTAGAATCTCAGTGAATCCAAATCCACTCATCTTCTTTCCTATATGATTTTCATATAGGCGCATGCCAAATGAAAAGTACCAATCATAACCATATGATCCGTGTAGTAGTCTGGGCCTTTCCATATGATAGACTAAGCTTTCATACACACGCCTAGATCAAAGGTCGTTATGGCATATTTCTGCCCAACATCTTCCGATACCTTTTTGGACATTCTTAGACACTCTTTTACAGTGGCATATTCTGTTATTGATCAAATGCTTTCTAATTACATCTTACTGCTTTGATTTTTTACTCCTGATTCCGTATGTGTTGCTTGATTAGCATATAAAATCCATCTATATGTAAAGCAATTACTTTACACAATTTCGATTCGATGATATGCTCATTTCATGTTTAGTTTACAATAATTACATTTTTCATTTATTCTCAAAAATTGGCTATTCTGTCAGTTGTCATATTAACAATATTCTATTAAATGAGTAATCCTTTACTCATTATATTTGTCAAATGGTGCCTTTTGATCAATCTTAAGCTGTTAAAACCAGAATGTTCCTTTACTGGTGCTTGGTCGGTGATAGCAACATACAGTTTCTAGATTTTAAGCTGTGGCGAAGATTTGTGACCTTTTGAGCTCTGCCGACCTCATTAAGAAACTGATTTGCATGGAAACCATATGCAATCGTGGACGATACTATAAGCAGCATTTTGAGTGGTCGATCACCAGTCTACAGCGATTCTATCAAAATCTACTTAATTAATTTACAATGAATGCATTTTTCATTGATTCTAAAAGACTGGCCATGCTGTCAGTTGTCATAGTAACAATATTCTAATAAATGAGTAAACTTTTACTCATTATATTTGTCAAATGGTGCCTTTTGATCAATCTAAAGCTGTTAAAACTAGAATGATCCTTTACTGGTGCTTGGTCGGTGAAAGCAACACGCAGTTACTAGATATTAAGCTGTTCCGAATATTTGTGACCTTTTGACCTCTGCCAATCTCATTGTGAAACCGATTTGTATGTAACCCATATGCGACCGTAGACGATACTATAACCAACATTTTGAGTGGTCGATCACCAATCTACAATGATTCTATCAAAAGATATCTAGGTTTTTAATACCCCTACCCCATAATATGGTCTGCCTCACTGTGGGTATTAGCTCTAATATAACCCACCAAAAACCATATTGAGTCCCAGTTTATCACATGTTAACATACATAATCCTAAAGAGGACATCGAAAGCTGTTAGAAATATATAGTTTTGTCAATTAGCGGGGGATGGGGGTGGGGGTACCCAGGTGGGCCCCTCCAGCCCACGGACTAGTAGCGCTATGTCGGCGCCTATAGAGAACATTATTTGAACCCCTCCCGAAACAATATCCAGGTCCGCAGTTGACAAGCGACGGGGAGTGAAGGACCAACAGCATCGCTAATTCACCTTTCCAGAATATCCATCCATCATCTGACCTCCTATGACGTCATAATCAGTTCAGCGCGTGTATGATGACGTCACAATCATTACGTCACAATGGGTTCCATATAGACCGTCATCAAATCTCAAAGAGTCCGACAAGTTGTATAAATTGTATGTCATTGTAATTCTTTGCTATTTAATAAACATGCTGCTGAATATTTTGAAACTAATTTGACTGGGTGCTGTTGTTGCCTTAGGCAGCAACAGCACCCAGTCAAATTAGTTTCAAAATACTCAACAGCTTATCTGTGTGGTTTTTGTAAATTGATAGTCAGGGTGTTCATAGATCGGTCGATCCCAACGCGAGCGAGGTGTGGGTAGAGCTTAGCTAGAGATGGGCGGGGCATAGCTAAAACCGGAAGGTCCATTGGACCCAGGATAAACAAAATGGCTACCACTACCAGAGTCACTCAATGCTTTTCTCAAATTGTTCCAATTTGTTTTCCTTTTATAGACAGTATTCCTAGCTATCACCCGCCTACTTCTGCCTAAGCTCCGCCTACGTCGTAGTGCGTTGGAATCGAGTAAAAAATTTGAAACATGAATTAGCAGAACCTGTATTTCAAGATAACGGTACATGTCAGCGTTTCAACACTTTCAAACTAATTTGAATGGGTGTTGCTGCTGTTGCTGCTGCTGCTGCTGCTGCTGCTGCTGCTGCTGCTGCGCGGCTGCTACCCAGTTAAATTAGTGTCAAAATATTCAACAGAATAACAAGGAACTATTAGTTACCTCTGCGGGATGTAGAAATTGTTTGAGTGTAGCTTTCGTGACCATCTCAGTCACTCCTTCAGCACCAACTGAGGGTCGCTGGCTACGTCACTCTGGTCAGTGCTTGTGGAGTCACGTAAAAGCTACACTCAAACAAGTTCTACATCCCGGAGAGGTAACTAATATTTCTTTATTATGATCCATCCTGGGATACGGACCAACATTCTCGGAAATATCAACAGAATGTTTAGTAAATAGTAATTCCATCAAAGACACAATTCGACATACTTTTTAATGTCGATGCCGGAGCTAGATACCGTGCCATGTATTGTGACGTCAGACTACATGTGTTGTATTTGAGATGGGCGGGGCATAGCTAAAACTGGAAAGGCCAATTGTCATTCAATGTCAGCATCGTTGACATCCAATGAATTCCATCTCAGTGCAAATTGTAATATCGGTGGACTATAGAAAAAGAAGGGACAACGAAAGGACACTATAATAATAGCTACATATCAAAGAGACCATGGGGGTGTTAATCAATCACACTCTAACCGAAGCTGGAGGGGTGAGCATCCAGATCTTGAACCAACATCCAGGCATGGCAGCTGTCCGGAAGAAAACAGGTAATAATCATCTTCCTTCTTCAGGAAACTGCAGCCTGTGTGCTCACATAAGCTGGTACCCGAGTCCAATTGCTCATAATCATAACATATCCTGAGCCAGAGAATCGTCAGGGAGGGAATGAGGAGTAGGGTACCAGCCTGGATACCAGCCTATGTGCTCATATTGCATAGCAAGATGAAAATTGGCAAACAGGGGATGTAACCTTATGACACCTTCCGAGAAACAGTTCCACACATCTTAGTGGATTGCTCACTGGCTAGCAGCATCGCCCCACAATATTGATGTGTACGGGGACGACGCCATCATGGATAACGCGGCCAGCAGATTCACCCAGAGGTTTGACCTTCAATTGTAAGTAAAATGTGAGCACAAGAAGAGGAAAATCGCATCCCGTTCATCTATGAAATCCATGCGCATCTCAATTACAAACCAATCAAAGTGTTCTACTGCCATAAATTCTGTATCTAATGTAGACTTCATCTCGTGTAGAACTGATTGGGATGTGTATCGCGTGAGGCCAGAAACGACAAACTCGTTATGATGAAAAGAACATTATGGTGAATGTTTTGAAACTAATTTGACTGGGAGCTGTAGGCAGCAACAGATTCTAGTCAAATCAGTTTCAAAATAATCAATGGCTTCCGTGCATAGTTGTTTTGACATTGAGACACTTTGGTTTCAAGGGATAAAACGTTAGCTTAGTAACACCAAACTGCAAGCCATGGCGGTCAGATATGACGTCACTCGTTGGTCATACAAGGAAAGTTATGGGGTGGAGTGGGTGGGGATGCTATTGGAAGATATCTTCAAGCAGGTTTGCAACGACGAACACATACATAATCTTGAGCATGTTATATCATTCTGATTATACGTGCCGGTTTTAATTGAGCTACGACCAACTGTATGGGCATATGTGGCGTCACCTGAGGGCTAAATTACAAAATGTGCTCGCTATTTATGCATGCCCATTTCTAGTTGATCTCTGCCCATGCCTTCCCATATTGTCATCGAACGAACCGTTAATCCCCAAAATCCCAATATCAAGGTAACTATACAGGTAAGCTGTTGAATATTTTTAGCCTAATTTGACTACGTGCTGTTGCTGCCTGTGGCAGCAACACAGGCAGCAATAGCGCCCAGTCAAATTAGGTTCAAAATATTCAACAAAAGTCTTATAAAATAGTAACTCCATCCAAGACATACAATTCGTACACCTGACTTTCTATCAGTGCATATCAGTGGCAGGTGGAGATGGAGTATGAACCATTTGCCATAAATTGCTAATGGCTAGCTAATAGGTATCAGTTTCGAGTGATGCTATGCAAATCTCATCTCATTTTATTTTCACATGATAACGATTTATAATTCATGGATGATACGGAATTATAATTGTCTACAGAGTCGCTGGTGGTATGACAGTCATTCGTTCACAAGATAGCACATAGTTATTGATGATCTAGGTAAAATAAAATAAATCACATATCCACGGGAGGGCACGCTGTACTCATGTGCCAGTGGACTCTTATACAGAAAACGCATTTATTATGAACTTAAAACATGCTTTATGACTTTGCTGATAGATGCAATAAACACCTATCCCCAAGTGGGCACAAACGTAATCCATGCCAGTGAACCATTGATAAAACACATCGATAAAGGATGTTTGGATATCGCTCATAGGGAAAGTATTGGCATAGCATGGTCTATACTTGTCCACGGCATGACACACAGCGATTACTGGTTAACATACAGCGGTTCATGAGATGATAGTAGTTATTGATGGATTGACACAGTCGTTGATGCTTGGTACACATTCGTTGCGGGTTGACACATAGTCGATGTTGATTGCCAGATAGTCGTTGAGGGTTGACATATACTTGTTGTCCATTGACACACAGTCCTTGAGGATTGACACATATTCGATGTTCATTGACATATGGTCGTTGAGGGTTGACACATAGTCGTTGCTGATTGACGGACAGTCATTGAGGGTTGACACGTAGTCGTTGTTGATTGACACACAGTCGTTGAGGGTTGACACATAGTCATTGTTGATTGAGAGACAGTCGTTGAGGCTTGATACATAGTTGTTCTGGATTGACATCCTCGTCGCCGTTGTCGTGTACATTATTTGATTACTACACATGACGTTGTTGTTTAACTGGTTATTATATTTATTGATAAATATCTATTGCTCATTATTACTACTAACTAAGCTATGCGATACATGAGACACGGAGTCTAATATATACACATCCATCCCTAGTGATGACCAGTCCGTGACTGATGTAGTTCGTGTGTTTCCGGCAGAAGTCGGTTCTCGTCGTAAGCCCTAGTCTAGAACACCACAAGGGTTCACGTATAGCACGTGTATTAGCGGTCCGTCATCACACTCAGCAGGTCTCAGGACTGGGTCCGGAACGCGAGACACAAGGTGGTTGAAGGTGCTGGTTTCTGTTTCCTATCTCGTTTAAATATTTAAAGACAATTCTTTATGATGTAAGGAATATTTCGTTTACCATTTTGAAACGATTTTGATTGGAAGTTGCTGCTACATATTGCGGCAACAGCTTCCACCTAAATTAGTTTCAAAATATTCAACAGCACTCATGTATAGTTGTCTAAAAGACAAGAAGTGGAAACATAAACATCTTTCTAAATAAGTACCAGTGGCATACATAATCCTTTTGCCTTTGTGTTGCTTGTGCAAATATCAATGTTTTAAGACATCGATCAATGCTAGGAAAACTGCTGTATATTTTGAAATGTCGTTGGTTGAAAGCTGCTGCTGTTGAAGACATTGGCATCTGCCAACAACTCTATTTTTAAAAATGGCAACCAGTTAAACTGAATAACAAAACCGTGTCATTCAGCAGTATGTGAGTTAATGCAATGGTATAGCAATACACATGTAAGTACCCAGAATTGCTGCAGTAAATCTCTTCATGACTAGTATAAAACTTGACCAGTTTTTCTTTTGCCAAAGACTCTAAAATGATACAACCACATTAAACCAGGTGAGCTAATAATAATTATAATAATAATAATAATAATAATAATAATTATTTTTATTATTATTATTATTATTATTATTATTATTATTATTATTATTATTATTATTATTATTATTATTATGTAACGCTACAGTCAAGTCGCATGAATAAAATCTGTCGGAGATTTTAATACGTGGTGTGTAAATAATGTCCGTCATTTTATTGCAGTTTTCCCAGAGCTTTCCACCTGGATGCTATCCGATTCTCTCACCCTAGCACCTGTTCTGTAGGTATGTCTTTTGAAGTTGTAATTATAGGCATTTAATGATAGATTGGGTTTAATATAATCAATCATAAGATGACGGGGTTTATCTCGGGAAGCAGAGATCTGGAGTGGCTTTTATCGTTGTGTAGAAATCTGATTTAGGGGAGACTAACACGCACGCGAGCCCACGCGCACACACACACGTACGCACGCACTCACGCACTCACACACGCACGCACGCACGCAAGTGCACGCACGCACGTACGTAGGTACGTGCGCATACATGCACACACCACAGCAAGCAATGGCAACCCCTTCCTCCCTTCCCTCCCTCCCTCCCTCCCTCCCTCCCTCTCTAGGCTCACCCACCCACACAGCTCTAACACCACCGATTCCTCGTCTAGACAAGATCAACAGATATAACATATTTATCAACACTGCATGCCTTTTCTAATATGTCCTACTTTTAGCGTGGCACAGAATACCTATCGCATGCTGCATATCGCATATGAACATGTGTGTCATCAGGTATTGTGTACAGACGTCTGATTAGGAAGTGCCCCTAATTACCTAACAGGTATGATAAATATACTTTCACAGCTTTTATACCAGGCGCCCAGGAAAGTTAATCAACCCAACAGCTGAAAAAAGGTTTGATGTATGGAATAAGTCCGCTATGCAACACCATTTATATTTTATTTATGTCTTGTAACAACCGGTGCCTTTTGGAAGAAATTGAGGGAGCAAACCAAGGATTCATTCATGTATTAATTAAACTTAACTGCTGTAAGGTTAAAGGTTTAGCCAGATGGGACCACCATAAAAATACTTATGACAGCAACTTCAATCTGAAATTCTGAGGACAATAGACTTCTGGTAAGCCACGTCATGTATTTAATTAACCCACGTCCTGCAAGGTTCAAATTAATTTTTATCAAGAGCTTAGGGATAGTAGATTCGCAAAACATCAATGACAGCAAAATTGACTTGAGCTTTCTTAGTGACTGCAGCCATCTTTCCAGAATGGTGTCGAAATCTTCCAAATGGTCATTTATTCAACCAGCGTCCTGCACGAATCAAATCAATTTTAATTGACAGTCTATGCATATATGTGTCTCAAAACATCGATGACAGCAAGATTAACAAGTATTTTCTTCATGACACCAACCCTTCTTCGAAGGGAATTTGACTAACAACATTGTTAAACCTTCCGTCATGCGCACATTTCTGGACCTATTATTCCAAGTGTGTATTTTGTTCTTATTACGGGTTTATTGTAATTTAACAAACCGGTTAGTACATCATCACATAACAAAGCTATAGGTTACAATCATTTTTATACAGTTTATCTAACTAAACACCAGTCTTTTAATAATTCACCTTTCCATATGACGTCATAATCAGATAACCGGCGTGTATGATGACGTCATAATCATTACGTCATTAAATAATTCTACTAGGCCCGTGGTTAACGCTAATAGTCCGACACATTGTACGAGTTGTATGTTTTTGCTATTTAAGAAACATGTTGTTGAATATTTTGAAACTAATTTGACTGGGCGCTGCTGTAGCTTAGCTAGAGATGGGCGGGGCATAGCTAAAACTGGAAAGTTCCATTAAATGCGGTGTAACAATCTTATTATGCATACATACCATGCCGTACATATGCTGATATGCTATGAACTTTTCCTGATGAGAGCATTCTTCTGGATTAGGAAACTTAAATAAAGGTTGAACTTTACCTTCAATTGTTTCCCCATTATATTCCTTTAATTTTAACTTTTAATTTACTAGAATGGAAAGTATTGATTTGGTATCTAAACAGTTATGTTATATGAGAATCTAGAAGCCTGGCAATGTATTACTTTTGACAGGCTATGCATGAGATAATTATGATGTTCTGGTAGAGACGTTGAATGGGAAGAACACACTAGACATAGGGGGTAGGATTTATGTTACCAAAATGTAGATTATTGGATGAGCGAGACACAACATAAAACTATACCTATCCATGGCAGAGCACCTCGAACGCACACGGGACAACTGAGAGAAATCCCAAATTGTTCACTAACCTGAAATTAACTACTGGCAGATGGTGAGAGTCGTCTGTCATTGGGAGTGACAAAACAATACGTGGTAGCTTTGGCTAATACTTGGAAATGTTGTGAAACTCCCACTTCTAAATGGTTATTGTTCCTAAAACTCTACCACTTTCAGTGATTGCTTACATGGACACTATTTGAGTATTGCCAACAAGGAATGGTGTGGTTCAGGAGACCCTGAACAGTTATTTAACTCTTGCAGTTGAGAATGTACTGCAATATACCGTTGTCAGCTTTGATTTTAATTTTGTATTGAAGACGTATGCCATACAGGCATTGAAGGCACCGATCTTTGATCGTGTAGTCATTATGCTTGGCGTATTTCATACAGAAATGGTGGTTTTATGGAGCTCTTGTTACGTATTATACAGATTCTGGAATTGAGTTCATATTGTGCGAGTGCGGAATTCTGTCTGAAAGCTCTCGAAAAAGCTTCATGAAAGTGAGATCTTTTAGCCGTTGCAGCCGGATAGACCAGTTGATAGCCACAGTCCTCGAGAGACAGTTATTGAAAAGTATCTGGCAGCTACATCAAACACCCTGGAATTAATTGCCACACTTTCCTCTTCTGAGGGTTTCAAATCATTACTGGGTGGATGTAAATCATACTTTCACTATATACTTGATGAAACACATGGCAATCCTGTCCAATATTGGACTGTATATGTATTCATGGCAAACAGATTCCAACGCTTACCTCAAATGTTAGTAAGAAGGAATTATGTACATATGTTCATTCGAGTTTCCCCCGCTGGCAGTCCGACCAATTTGGTGAATACTGCTACTGATAGAATTGCAACAGCAGAAACATTTGCGTTCCTTACCTCAACATTAGTGACTCTCATTCACACAAGCATGTGCGGTGGATTCGAGCTGATTACAGAAACGAATAGAATGTGTGAAAGTGAAGAATTTCGCAGCTGAAAGCATAAAAGGGACAGTGACGCAGCAAACTAAGACACTGGCTGTGGCTGGCAGTGTAGTGTGACGAGATGCTTTTTGGACATCTACTGACCCTTTCGCCATGACCGGTGATATGTTGGATCTGAAAATGATACTTACGTTTCCCATAAGAAAGATTCCACTTTCTGTCGTCCAATCTGATGGAGCAATGTACAAAAACAAGGCTAGTCTCACAAATTTATAGCGCGATAGATATTGCACAACATAGAGTAAAGATGCTGGGATGGCAAAGCGTTGTGCAGAGGATAGTAATACCTTCATCATAAATGGATCCGCTCAGCAGCAGAAAGGTAAATGCATCGATTTACGGTAATTTCCTATGTTTAAGGAACACGTGCTCATGGCTGGGTTTTGTCGTGATCAATATGTAACCGTGATTGATAAGGAAACTACTGTTATTTAGCATGGTGGTGATTGCAAAAGACTAAATACAGATGGCAATAGACAGATGATGGTCATGCGATCCGACAACATACATGGAAGCCACAAAGTGGCAGATACTATGATTCCTTTTCTGGACAAATCCAAGCAGAAAGAAAGATAGTCGCATGAGCATCAAACATGTATGTACTCGTCAGTACAGTTGACATCGCCAGATGACAACCCAATCTGCAGCTGGTGTTGGACATTGGAATAACAGATAACTGACATTATTTGGATATCAAATCACTCATAAAACAATAAGAAGTACATCAACTTGGATTGAGTGATGCCTTGATCGCTTTTCTTGCACTTAACGGTTATGAATTTACATAAGGTTTCTAATGAAAAGGGTAGTTGAATCCATTTGAGAAAGTGCTGTCAATGGGGCAGGTAGCCATTGATGCTCCTCGTTCGCTGAATACTAAAGCTATCAATAAGAAAAGGCAGAATTCAATATGTAATGTGTATGCATCCAAGAGAACAATAATGCCATTTAGATTTTTTATGAAAGTGGCTGGCGGTAGAAGAATGTCGATTAATTCTTTCAAATTGAAGAAAGTCAACTATGCCATTTTTCGCTACCCTGTTCAAAAGCTCCGAAATGCCATATAATGTGTACTAATTACGCATCCATAATGTGTTTGTGGCTGACAAGGCAACTGTAACTAAGTTGAATCCATGTGAATATGGGTGGGTGGATACAGATGCCAGTCTGAGTTCTACAGTTGCTTGATAGTCCCGCATCGCCACCAACTGAGAGAACCCCCGCCACCCCCACACTCCACACCCCACACCCCCACCACACACACATTAATAATATCGATCGGGATGATGACGATATTGTCGAAGAAGATATTGACGTAGAATTTGAGTTGTAGACAGTTTAGTGGTCGAATGACAGTGATGGTGATGATGATTATGATGATGCTCATGCTAAACTTTGACTATGTTACTATATGCGGATTCAATGCATTAGATGGGATTTAAACTTAGATAGTGTTGCTAGGCTTTGGTATAGACATTAACTCTCACACTGCAATGTTTTGACTTGAATTGTCTGTTGTATAGTCTGAAATTAATTTGCCTAGAAGCTATTGCTACCTGACGCATCAAGCGTTTCCAGTCAAGTAATCTTCAAAATATCCAACATATTTCTCGTTTCGGTAGATAAAATCCGAAGAATTGTGGCACAAATCTCACAAACTCTGTCAACTGTTTTGATAATGGAGGCGGTAAGAAATGTCATATAATTTGAAATAGTCAACAACGCTTGAAATTTAGATTCTGGGAATTCATGTTTCAAAGTTTCAAATCTATTCCAAAGTGCTGGGCATAATTTGAAATACATCCCTCCAGTTCCATGACGTCACGAACGTGAGTCACAAACCATTTCTGAATAGGGATACCGGCCTGGAACTACAATGGCTTGATGGACCAGGTAATGTCAAGCTGAGCCGGCCGCAGTTGAGTAGCCTCATGATAGTTGTCATATTTGATTTATTAAGCCATATTTTACATTCCTTTCAGGTTTCATCTTTGTTCACTTAATAAAGTTTCATGTTTTCAAATATGGGTGTTAAAATACTGATATCAGTGTCAGCAGTAAAGTTGAAGTTTACGGGCCGTGAGATGAAAAAATCAGCTCGCACACCATTATGGTACCTTTCCAAAAACGGTTGCTGTCATGAAGAAAGCACATTTTAATTTTACAATTAAAGTTGGTTTGACTTGTGCATGATACGGGGTGAATAAATAACTATTTGGAAGACTTCGACACTATTCTGAAAAAGTGGCTGCTGTCACCAAGAAAGTATGGGTTAATTTTGCTGTCATTGATGTTTTGCAAATCAACTATGCCTAAGCTCTCTACATAAATCAATTTGAACCTGCAAGATGTGGGTGAATTAAATACATAGTGTTAACTACCGGAAATCTATTGTCCTCAAAGACGTTCATCTTGAAATTGCTGGCATAACCATTTTTGCATATGGTGGCCCTTGAAGAAACTCATGGCACAATTTTCAACCTTGCAGCAGCTAGGTTGAATAAATGTAGGTATGAACCCTTGGTTCACGCATTTTGCTGTCAAAATGCACATGTTGTAACACGACAGCAATTCCGGTTTATAAATAAGGTTACATAGTGGATTTATTATTTACATCAATGCTTTTGCAGCTGTTGAGTTGAGTAACTTGCCTGGGTGCCTGATCTATTTGGCCGTGATCCAAAAAACAGAAAATCGGAAATATTCTGGAAAATCAGAAATATTTTACAATTGTAATAAAAGAGTAGGGCAGGAGTGTGTAGTCTCTGATTGCTCTTATTTCAGTTATATTTGGCATGTAATTGAGCTACACAAATTGAAGGGATCAGATCTGTTGCTCAAGTGTCTGATGTCATGCTCAAATAGTCACATGTTAGCTGACGTCTCAATCAAAATGATGTATATGTCCATCACGAAAGGGGAAAGGTCCCTCAAGAAGTGTATAAATTGTATGTCATTGATGAATTTACATTTTAATGCCCATTCTGTAGAATTTTTTTTAACTAATTTGGTTGGGAGCTGTTGCTACCAGACTGCAACACCTACAGTCCGATTAGTCACAAAACATTCAACAGCTTAGCTGTATGGTTACCATACCTTAAAATTTAGATTCTGGGAATTCAGCTTTCAAAATTTCAAATTGATGTCAACATGCGTAAAAAAATGGGTGGAGCTTAGTTAAAAGTGGGCGTGATATAGCTAGAACTGTATTCATATATTAGATTCGTACCAGCACGTTTTTCCCATTAAACAATGCCATTTCAGACAACTGCACAGAAATGGGGTGAAAGATAATTTCTACCACCTCCGTTAGACAAGCATCACGACGTACCACATTGCCCCCTAATCCCTCAACCCCCAATTACCCCCACCTTAACATCACCCCTACTATCACCACACAGCAGGAAATCTGTTCAACATGATCGGCATGACATCGTTGTATGTGAAAGATCAAACTCTGAAAGCATAGAGATTAATCACATGCGATTTATTGGATAACAACAACTTGAATTCACATGTTATGCAGATGACTTGCTTTATACAACGGCCTACTGCGTGTTGTATCGTGCCTGCATCTACCATAGCTTCTTCCAGCAATATTTCCTAAATACTCTCTTTCATAATCGCATGGATGAGAAAATAAATGCTGAGATAGTCAAACATAACTGCATGCCAAAGTTAGTCATCTTTATGTAACGAACCACGTTCCTGTTATCTCATACTATAATAGCCTAGTTGGTCGCTGCTAGAGGAGTTTATAAATGTGTAGATAGTTGGGCCACTAAATCACACTTTACTAGATCATAAAATGGCCACCGTTTAACACATATACACAAGACACAGAATCTAAACTTTTGAGCAATTATATATATGTAATAAATGTGGATATGATAATATCAATAGTACGATAATGTAACTGGGAAAAATATAATTGTCAATAGTGAAATAATATATTATGTCGTAATCGGACGCCAATCGGGGTTACCGGAAAAAATATATTATGCCTTACACAACAAAATGTGAAGAAATATAACGGTAAGGAATTATCTCCACACCTGACATGGCGATATATTAATCGTGATCTGGTGATGAAATAATGATGGCCTTGTGGCAAAATAATCCTCGTCTGGTAATGGGAGAATCGTGCCCATTCTTATGCATGCATTTCAAATAGATAATTGATAATTACTTACGGTTCTGCTGTCAACTTCTTTAACAAGTTCAATGATAGTAAAGTTATTGTGTTTTAGATCCAAAGTCCGAAGTTCAACTGCTATTAATTATATGCCATTCACGTGACAATCTAATCGCATTAAAATTTGTGTATATTTATGACCCAAGAGATATGTCTCGCATGTTATACTTTCCCTGTGAAATCTATAATGGTAAGTGAATTCACAGAGATTTGGACACAGTACAATATATGAGCTCGTGTTCACATTGTCTAGCATCTATACCATGTTTAATTATTTCATTTTTAACACTCATATTTAAAGCATTTACATAATCCACTATTAACAGTTGTATATTTGCAATTCTTATATATGTATGATTACTGTATTCTGCGGCTGTAGTAGGAGAAACATCATACAGATGCAATCAGTCCTTCTTCACTTTTGCCAGTGTGTCTTCACCCAAAATCCTTAGCTTCCTCAGGTTCATTTTTGACTTGAATTTACCGAGCCCTGCTTTCCTGAGATCACCTCGTAGCATGCTTAGCGTTTATGCAATGACGCCTCTCCTGGCTTTGTACTTGCTGTCTCCGAGTATGGTGAATTCCAAGGCTCTCTGTGCTGGTGTCTCTTCTGGCATCCTTAGCGTGTGGCCAAACATGGACCATCTTTGCTGGGCGACTTTCACAGACAGCAGCGACATATTACACATCTTGTATAGTGCATCATTCGAAATTATGATGTCTGACTATCTGTGTCCAGTTATGGTGCGTAGGTGTTTGCGGTGGCAGCCTGGCAGACATCGAGTTGTCTAGAGCTTTCGGTGCTGCCCAGCTGTTACAGTTATACAGCATTAAGGATACGCAGGTTGCATTGTATAAACGTAGTCTTTTTATGAAGGGCATCATTGATATATGAATCCATAGCTGCTAGAAGGACTACCAATCTTCCGCAGGGTGCAGCGTGTTGCAATGGCAGTAGTACTGCAAAGCAGTGAGCCCACGGTTTTACTTTTCTCCATGGTTACCCGGCACGAAGTGGATCGTTCTTTTCTCTAGTTTCCTGCTTTGTAGATAGGGTTGGTCTTGTGGAACTTTCCCGCACTGATTTCAATGCGGCAGCAAGTAACAGGTGAAAAACACATGAGATAAACCATCTCCTTGCGAGGAGCTGATTAATGTCTCAAACTCTTCACTGACTTGACTCAAGCAGTAGTCTCACTAGTCGTAGCTCATCATCATTGCAACTGGGCTGGCGTAGTACATCTAGGATCTTTGAGCCTGTAAATGTGTCGAAGGCTTGTGACACGGAAATCCCAGTGCTTAGACATGACTACCGACACAAGCATACGCTGAGCCCATACAATGTCTGCACAGCTGTGGCCACGTTTGAAGCCACTTTGACATGATCTGGTGAAGTCATCGATCTATCGTGCATATATACTCATTAAATAGTAAGATCATACGTTGGACATTTGATCATCTAACCAAGTCTGACTAAGTTGCCCACCTCTCTACAGATTTTAGTAGCGGTAAACTAACAGAGTATGAGTTCACAGTGAGGTTGTTTATTACACTTGCCCAATTCAATTCCTTTGTAGTTTGTTCCAAATTCTAAGCAGCATGGATTGCCATGTAGTCAGCGCTCCTCCTGTTACCAGTGCATGTCCAGATGGTCAGTGGCGTCGGGACTGAAATTTAGGTTGGGGTGGGGACACATTGGGGTGGGTCCGGGAGGGATACCCCCGCCTTACATACCTTCTACGAACGTGGGTGGTCCGAAAATTCTTGAAATCTGGATGCTGTCCGATGGCCTCTCCTTCAATTCTGGAGATGAATATGTACTAACTCACATGCAGATAACATTATGTAGACCAAGAGAAGACTATTTCAGAGGAGTTGCAACTGGAATTGCTGGCGCTGTTATCGAGGATCCCTATGTATTGTGGCATAGAGCATAGGCATCCTCCTCAAGGTCATGATTAGAGGTAGCCAATACCGTCCCCCGCTTCCAGCGCCTATGCAAATGGTGCACAGGAGGATATCGAGTCATGACTGTGCTGTGAGTAGTGCTGAGAGGATATATCTAATAAGAATATCTTCAGTGAAATTAAACAGATAGGGTTAGCATGAATCGATTTTGAGAATTGTATCGTTTGAGTGTTTAACAATTTTTGCTTAATGTTCTGATCATTAGTAATTTTATTTAGCTAGTTTCTCATTTACCATGACTGCCAATTGCATTGTTTGACTGATAAACTGTTTAAATATTAAATTGGATACCATTTATTTATTGATTATTCTGACAAGTTATTTTCTATATGTCATACAGTTCAACAATCGAATAGTCATTAATTAATAACTGGTTAGAATAATCAATAAATGAATGGTATCCAATTTAATATTCGAGTTACCAGTGTCGCTGTCTATAAACCCACCACAATAAGAATATATAACCGACCTCAAATACAACACTAAAGACATTATCTCTATCTCCTGGACCATGTATTGTTATCAAATTGATTGACACATGTTGCTATCTCAGGCGATTTCCTTGGATTTTCTTATCAAAATGAGTAATAGTTACATCTATGTCCTGAATGTGTCATTATTACTGTCATACTCATAAATACACAAACATGCAAATGAACCATGTATTTAAAGAACCTCATCATCGGATGTATTTCAGCATCCGCACGTTGTTATTAAGCATCAATTTCAAATCATGCCATGTAATTCCATCTAGATTTAGTTTCAAATGAATCAAATACCATCCACAACTCTCCATAGCGATTTATGTAATTGCCATATGCCCCCTTTGTTGCAATTCTTCAATGTGTACTTTAACTGTCTCGCTACTGCAAGCCACCAGACAATAATTTCAATTAGCAAACCTCTTGACTTGCTGAATATTTTGAAAGCAATTATATTGAAAGTTGTTGTTGGCTTAGCCGGGGATATAACCCATGAAATATGTTGTCTGCAAAAACTTCAGCAGTCAGACAGTCAACGTCTTGTAGCAACGTCATGACCGCAAAGGATGTCTTGACTTTAAACATAGATCTTGAAACTGTAAATGGTTTATCATCTGTACTAGATTATTTACATGCAACCAATATGCAGGTGCAGACGCTACATGCCATGCATTATCCTTGTCTGTCTAACTTTTATGGATTGTTTCCCGGACTATAGCAAGGTATTATGACTTGAGAATGGCTTACACTTCATGCCTTTGTCAGCGACAGCTTCCAGTTAAATTAGTTTCAAATTAGTCAACAGCTCTCCCGTATAGTTGTCGTGTAATTAACACATTGCAATATCAATGGCTAAAATTTAACAGTTGCATGCAACTGCCCAATCTTATCAGCAGCTGAAACTATGTGCTATTAAATCTATTACTGTTTCTTAAAATCCCGGCCACACCGATACGACGATGCCATACCCTACACAACACATCGGCATTTCGCCGATAATCGTGTTGGCGTGACCTGGCAGTTGTATCACGTTGAGTCGTGTCGTAGTAGCCTGTCGTCCCGATTGAGCATGTTCGATCGTAGTTGGTTGTAGCTGGCCTGGGATTAAAAGACAAAATTATATACATATATAAACATCTTTCTAAATAAGTACCAGACGCATACATAATAACAACCCGTTGTGTTGCTTGTGCAAATATCAATATTTTAAGAAATCGAGAAATGGTAAGAAGACTGGTGTATATTTGGAAAATGGAATTATTTTAAAACGTTTGCTGTTAAGGACATTATCATCTACCAAAATGGAAATCCGTTAATACAGAACAAAGAATTGAATAACAAAACCCAGTCATTCAGCAGTATGTGGGTTAATTCGAGTGAATGCAATGATATAGCAATACACATGTAAGTACCCAGAATTGCTGATGTAAATCTCTTCATGACTAGTATAAGACTTTCGCCAAAAGACAGAACTCCATTAAATAATAATTATTCTTATGTAATGCTCCAGTCAGTCTCATAAATAAAATCTGTCGGTGTTTCTAACACGTGGTGGATAAATAATTTCCGTGATTTTATTGCCGTTTCGCCAGAGCTTTCGACCTTGATGCTACCAGATTCTCCCACTCTAGCACCTGTGTTATGCGGGTCTTTTGAAGTTGTGATTCGCGCGGACACACATGCATTCCCGCGCACGGACGCGCGTGCGCGCGAACATGCACGCACGCACTAAAAGTCTTTACAATGTGACAAAATGCGATGGCGAGAGTGTCCAATCTCTAATTGTTCCTGTTCTACGCTATGGCTCTTCATGTAATTCAGCTACACATAATGAAAGGATCCCATCTGATACTCACGTATGAAACGTCATGCTCAAATCGTCACATGTTAACTGATGTCATAATCAAAATGACGTAAAGCTCCATCAAGAAAAGAGACAAGTCTGTCAAGAAGTCTATGAATTATATGTCCTGGATGAAATTGCAATTCATTAAACATTCTGTTGAATATTTTGTAAATAATGTGACTATGAGCTGTTGCTGCCCCTTGAAATTTAGATTCTGGGAATCCAAGCTTCAATGTTGGTTTCAAATTGATTCCTACATTCGTAAAAGACGAACATCTCCATAGGTGGATCTTAGGATAGAAATGGGAGGGGCATCGTTAGAAATGGGCAGGGCTTAGGCTAGAAATGGCCAGGGCATCGTTACAAATGGATCCCTCAATTACATTTCTGAGATCCCAGTAGGCTGTAGCATCACATGTTCCCATTAAGCTCGGCGTGCGTTTCAAACAACCACAGGCAAATGGGCTGAATAATATAAAGATACCTTCAATCACCTGCCTTGACATATCCCACACACCCACAATCAGTTCAATGCAGAAAATGTATTCAACAGCATCGACATGACCTCGATGTCTATGGAAGTCCCAACTTATAACGGATAGCGACTAATCACATGCGATTTATTACATAACAACAACCTGAAGACTGACGAGAATAGCGCCTATTATCCAGACGGCTATATATAGTATATGTCATATCATAACTACATCTAACCTAACTTGTTCCAGCAATATTTCCTAATATATTCCCACTCGTAATCGCATGGATGAAAGACAAAGTGCACAAATAGCTCACCAAAGTTATTACGAAGAAGGTTCACTATGAACACTTGTACCACCTAATGTCATAACCAGCTAAGCGGCGTGTGAGATAGTCAGGGAGTTCAGAGATCGATCGATCCCAAGACGAGCGAGGTGTGTGTGGAGCTTAGCTAGAGATGGCTAAAAAAGGTCCATTCGAACACATGAAAGGGTTTCCCATAGAATAAGATACCACACATTTGATCCTGATAAAAATATAAAGAAAATCAGATGTTTTGAAAAATATCCAATAGGACAAAAACTGGAGTGTGAGGGTCTGCCATCTCTGATTCCTCTTACTTTCAAATGAATTCAGGAACATCTCCATAGCTATTATTTAATTGGCAAATCTCCAGCTCAGTGAGACTCCTTAACATGCATTTGCAAGTCTTTGCTTTAAACATAGATCTTGGAATATGATTAAAAGGATATATCCTATGTACTGCTACAGAATGTTTACATAATAGTTGATGAACCTGTGTCAGCGTGTAGTCAACAAGTCTATGCAGACGTTGCAGGCCATACATTATCCCTGTCTGTTTGAGTTTAGCGGATCGTTTCCTTGGCTATATCACGGTGTTATGACTTGAGAATGGATTATCGTTCATGTTTCAACAATTTGCCTTAACACAGAGCACGTGTATTAGTGGTGCAGCATCACAGTCAGCAGGTCTCTGAATGTGGTTGGGAACGGGAGACGTGAGGTGGTTGAAAGTGCTAGCTTCTGTTTCCTATTTCTCTTAATCATTTAATGTGCTAAAGTTTAAACCTCACAGACCATCAACGATACATTATTTACGATGTAAGGAATATTCTATGAGTATTTTGAAATTAATATGACTTGAAGCTGTTGCTGCCAATGGCAGCAACAGTGTCACACTCAAATTAGTTTCAAAGTAGTCAACGGATCTCCCGCATATTTTTCTTGACTCACTGGAATTTCGATGATTAGCAGTTACCAGTTGCATGCACACGCCTAAATATAAATATCCTATGGCAGCAAAAGTGCCCAGTAAAATTAGTTTCAAAGTATTCAACAGATTTCCCGTATATCTCTCCTGGTATTGAGGCGCTGGAATTTCAATGAGTAGCAGTTACCAGTTGCATGCACATGCCTAAATATCTCCTCAAAAGCCGAAACATGAATAGATTGGTGCCAATGTTCTCAAACCCGTTGCAGTCTAAACAGCAACACGTATAAATATCAACATCTTTCCGAATAAATCGGAATCTACAAAGTATTTCGAGGAAATGATCAATGCTAAGAAGATGGGTGTATATTTTGCAAACAGTTTTGTTTGAAACCTGTTGCTGCAAAAGTCAGTAGCATCTTCTAGCAACAGTATTGACAAAAAGCAGTTAATACCCACCAAGGAACTGGATCACAAAACTTTGTCATTCAGCTGTAGAGTGGTTAATTCGAGCGAATACAATGGTATCGAAATAAACATATAACTTTGTTCATGGCTGCCATAAAAATAGAAAACAGTCTTTCGCCAAAGACCCTAAAACTGACGGAACCACTTACGGTAATAATTTCTATTATGTAACACTACCTTCAGGCTCATAAATCAAATTCCTGGGTGTTTTAACAGGTGCTGTATACATGATTTCCGTGGGTTATTGCCTTTTCTACCTGGATAGCGTCAGTTTCTCCCACTCTGGCACCAGTGTTATCAGTATGTCCTTTGTAGTTGTGATTACAGACATTTAATGATAGTTTGCGCTTAATATAACCAATTCTAAGATACTGGTCTATCTAGGGAACCAGAGATCTATAGTGTTTTTATCGTGGAGTAGAAGTCTGTTGAAGCGGTCAGATTCAGTGCAGACTGGTGCACGCGGCATGAGCACATCAACAATCACACCCAAACTCGCCATTGTATATTAGCACATCTTGTCTCAACCGCGCATCAAAGTACACAAATGAGTTATTACAGGCGAAGACTGTTTTTGTCAATTTATCACTTAACTCCACAAATATACGGTTCTGTTGGCCTGCAAAAGGACATTCATCAAAATCACTGCAGAGACAGTTTTGGTCGGCTTAAGCAGAAAAGAGGCAATGGTCCAGAAAATTACTTTTTAGCTTAGCCAATGTCAGTTTGTAGGCCAAGAGAGGACCATTTTAAAATAAATTTACCACTGGAACGACTGGCAAGTCATTCCAGTGGCACATTAAAAATAGTCTTATCGTGGCCTGCAAATGGACATCGGACTAGTCGTTTCGGCCAGCTTGACCATTAAAAAGTTACATCGACACAAGCGGGGTAAAGAAAAGTGTGCGTGCGTGCGTGCGTGCGTGTGTGCGTGCGTGCGGGCGTGCGTGCGCGTACCATTTATTATCTATATATAATGTAGATCACAATAGGCATAAATATGGCAATCCTATGTTCCTCAGCTAGACAAGATCGGCAGATATCACATAATTATAAGCGCCCTTTGTAACACGTCTAACTTTATCTTGGTGCATAATACGTATCTCAGAGGATATAACGATGCTCAGAATACGTATCTCAGAGGATATAGCGATGATCTGAATAGGTATCCAGAGGATATAACGATGATCAGAATACGTATCTCAGAGGATATAGCGATGATCTGAATACGTATCCAGAGGATATAACGATGATCAGAATACGTATCTCAGAGGATATAGCGATGATCTGAGTACGTATCTCAGACGTTATAACGATGATCTGAATACGTATCTCAGAGGATATAGCGATGATCAGAATAAGTATCCAGAGGATATAACGATGATCAGAATACGTATCCAGAGGATATAACGATAATCAGAATACGTATCCAGAGGATATAACGATGATCAGAATACGGATCCCAGAGGATATAGCGATGATCAGAATACGTATCCAGAGGATATAGCGATGATAAGTATGAGCGTCATCACATACAGCGGCCGGGGCTATAGTCACATCTGACCAGGAAGTGGGTCTAGTCATTTAACGGCGAGATCTGGACTTTGGAGTACTCCCCACACACCCTTAAATTTGAAATTTCAGTGGCCATCTCCTGAATTTGAAACACAGCAAGATAGACCAAATCCACCAACATCATCAAAACGAAGTCCTTAAACGCAGCAAGTCTAAGGAGAGATCTAGTAAAGCGAGTATCATATACACAACATGGAACCCTCGGTACCCTGTACGCACAAACCAGTACCACCACACCGGACTCAACAAAGCTTTAGCATCAGAGACTCCATCCATAGATAGTATTTCTAACAGGAACTCGAATTCCATTATGGAAATAAGAACCCTATCGTCAGCATTCTTAAAGGAAAGGACCCGGGAACTATAAAATGCTGTGCAATGATAACTTATATAATAATAAAACTATAGCCAGCAGTAAAAAACTAATAAATCGGGGTAGTTCGAAAATGCAGCTAAATACTATTTATGCAACTCTAATGGGTGCATCCATTTTGCCAAAGCGATTAGTGTCGCTGTTGGGCCTTTGCCCTCTGGTATACGCAGATGAATAAATAATATCCTCTACAGCCGATCATATAATCTCTGTTATATTAGCCGAGTATAGCTACTATGTGTAAAATACTGTTTAATTTTAAAACAGTTTGTCTGAAAGCCGTCTTTCTTTCGAGCCACAGGAAGGCCATTCAGACACACTGATTTGAAAATTTTCAGCAGATACCATGTTAAGGAAGGAATGTATTTCGAAAACATTTTGAATGAAACTCGTTCATTCCACCAGAAACAGTGACATTCAATTATAATATAAGGATCAGCTTTACTCTTTAACGCTCATATCAGCCCAAAACGCCTTCTGCAGTGGACTTGTGAAATGTTCATTTGCAGACCAAGAGAAGGCTTTTTTTTTTTTTTAATCTATCACTGGAATGACTGGCTCGATAACCGAGCCAATCATTCCAGTGGCAAATTTTCAAAAATAGTCTTCTCTTGGTCTGCCAATGGACATTTTCATTTAGAAAATTGAATTTTTCAAAACATATTGGAGTGTTTAATTAAACTGTTAACAGTAGCGCTATGTATGATTACTGTATTCTGGGGCTGTAGTAGTAGAACATCCTACAGCTGCAATCAGTCCTTCTTCACTTTTGCCCACTGTGTCTTGTCCTCAGCCTAAATCCTTAGCTTCCTCAGGTCCATTCTTGACTTGAGTGTACCGAGTCCTGCTTTCTTGAGGTCACCTCGTAGCACGCTTAGCAGATTTACGCAATGACGTCCCCTTCTGGCTTTGTATTTGCTGGCTATAGCGCTATGTCGGCGCCTATAGAGAACATTATTTGTACCCCTCCCGAAATAATATCCAGGTCCGCAGTTGACAAGCGCCGGGGAATGAAGGACCAACAGCATCGCTAATTCACCTTTCCAGAATATACATCCATCATCTGACCTCATATGACGTCATAATCAGTTCAGCGCGTGTATGATGACGTCACAATCATTACGTCACAATGGATTCCATATAGACCGTCACCAAATCTCAGAGTCCGACACGTTGTATAAATTGTATGTCTTTGTAATTCTTTGCTATTTAATAAACATGCTGTCGAATATTTTGAAACTAATTTGACTGGGCGCCATTGGTGCCTTAGGCAGCAACAGCACCCAGTCAAATTAGTTTCAAAATATTCAACAGCTTATCTGTGTGGTTTTTGTAAATTGATAATCAGGGTGTTCAGAGATCGGTCGATCCCAACACGAGCGAGGTGTGGGTGGAGCTTAGCTAGAGATGGGCGGGGCATAGCTAAACCGGAAAGGTCCATTGGGCCCAGGATAAGCAAAATGGCTACCACTACCAGAGTCACTCAATGCTTTTCTCAAATTGTTCCAATTTGTTTTCCTTTTTATAGACAGTATTCCTAGCTATCCCCCCGCCTACTTCTGGCTAAGCTCCGCCTACGTCGTACTGCGTTGGAATCGAGTTAAAAATTTGAAACATGAATTAGCTGAACCTGTATTTCAAGATAACGGTACATGTTAGCGTTTCAACACTTTCAAACTAATTTGAATGGGTGCAGCTGCTGTTGCTGCTGCTGTTGCTGCCCAGTTAAATTAGTGTCAAAATAGTCAACAGAATAACAAGGAAGTATTAGTTACCTCTGCGGGATGTAGAAATTGTTTGAGTGTAGCTTTCGTGACCATCTCAGTCACTCCTTCAGCACCAACTGAGGGTCGCTGGCTACGTCACTCTGGTCAGTGCTTGTGGAGTCACGTAAACGCTACACTCAAACAATTTCTACATCCCGGAGAGGTAACTAATATTTCTTTATTATGATCCATCCTGGGATAGGGACCAACATTCTCGGAAATATCAACAGAATGTTTAGTAAATAGTAATTCCATCAAAGACACAATTCGACATACTTTTTAATGTCCATGCCGGAGCTAGATACCGTGCCATGTATTGTGACGTCAGACTACATGTGTTGTATTTGAGATGGGCGGGGCATAGCTAAAACTGGAAAGGCCAATTGTCATTCAATGTCAGCATCGTTGCCATCCAATGAATTCCATCTCAGTGCAAATTGTAATATCGGTGGACTATAGAAAAAGAAGGGACAACGAAAGGACACTATAATAATAGCTACATATCAAAGAGACCATTGGGGGTGTTAATCAATCACACTCTAAGCGAAGCTGGAGGGGTGAGCATCCAGATCTTGAACCAACATCCAGGCATGGCAGCTGTCCGGAAGAAAACAGGTAATAATCATCTTCCTTCTTCAGGAAACTGCAGCCTGTGTGCTCACATAAGCTGGTACCCGAGTCCAATTGCTCATAATCATAACATATCCTGAGCCAGAGAATCGTCAGGGAGGGAATGAGGAGTACGGTACCAGCCTGGATACCAGCCTATGTGCTCATATTGCATAGCAAGATGAAAATTGGCAAACAGGGGATGTAACCTTATGACACCTTCCGAGAAACAGTTCCACACATCTTAGTGGATTGCTCACTGGCTAGCAGCATCGCCCCACAATATTGATGTGTACGGGGACGACGCCATCATGGATAACGCGGCCAGCAGATTCACCCGGAGGTTTGACCTTCAATTGTAAGTAAAATGTGAGCACAAGAAGAGGAAAATCGCATCCCGTTCATCTATGAAATCCATGCGCATCTCAATTACAAACCAATCAAAGTGTTCTACTGCCATAAATTCTGTATCTAATGTAGACTTCATCTCGTGTAGAACTGATTGGGATGTGTATCGCGTGAGGCCAGAAACGACAAACTCGTTATGATGAAAAGAACATTATGGTGAATGTTTTGAAACTAATTTGACTGGGAGCTGTAGGCAGCAACAGATTCTAGTCAAATCAGTTTCAAAATAATCAATGGCTTCCGTGCATAGTTGTTTTGACATTGAGACACTTTGGTTTCAAGGGATAAAACGTTAGCTTAGTAACACCAAACTGCAAGCCATGGCGGTCAGATATGACGTCACTCGTTGGTCATACAAGGAAAGTTATGGGGTGGAGTGGGTGGGGATGCTATTGGAAGATATCTTCAAGCAGGTTTGCAACGACGAACACATACATAATCTTGAGCATGTTATATCATTCTGATTATACGTGCCGGTTTTAATTGAGCTACGACCAACTGTATGGGCATATGTGGCGTCACCTGAGGGCTAAATTACAAAATGTGCTCGCTATTTATGCATGCCCATTTCTAGTTGATCTCTGCCCATGCCTTCCCATATTGTCATCGAACGAACCGTTAATCCCCAAAATCCCAATATCAAGGTAACTATACAGGTAAGCTGTTGAATATTTTTAGCCTAATTTGACTACGCGCTGTTGCTGCCTGTGGCAGCAACACAGGCAGCAATAGCGCCCAGTCAAATTAGGTTCAAAATATTCAACAAAAGTCTTATAAAATAGTAACTCCATCCAAGACATACAATTCGTACACCTGACTTTCTATCAGTGCATATCAGTGGCAGGTGGAGATGGAGTATGAACCATTTGCCATAAATTGCTAATGGCTAGCTAATAGGTATCAGTTTCGAGTGATGCTATGCAAATCTCATCTCATTTTATTTTCACATGATAACGATTTATAATTCATGGATGATACGGAATTATAATTGTCTACGGCATGACACAGAGTCGCTGGTGGTATGACAGTCATTCGTTCACAAGATAGCACATAGTTATTGATGATCTAGGTAAAATAAAATAAATCACATATCCACGGGAGGGCACGCTGTACTCATGTGCCAGTGGACTCTTATACAGAAAACGCATTTATTATGAACTTAAAACATGCTTTATGACTTTGCTGATAGATGCAATAAACACCTATCCACAAGTGGGCACAAACGTAATCCATGCCAGTGAACCGTTGATAAAACACATCGATAAAGGATGTTTGGATATCGCTCATAGGGAAAGTATTGGCATAGCATGGTCTATACTTGTCCACGGCATGACACACAGCGATTACTGGTTAACATACAGCGGTTCATGAGATGATAGTAGTTATTGATGGATTGACACAGTCGTTGTTGCTTGGCACACATTCGTTGCGGGTTGACACATAGTCGATGTTGATTGCCAGATAGTCGTTGAGGGTTGACATATACTTGTTGTCCATTGACACACAGTCCTTGAGGATTGACACATATTCGATGTTGATTGACATATGGTCGTTGAGGGTTGACGCATAGTCGTTGCTGATTGACGGACAGTCATTGAGGGTTGACACGTAGTCGTTGTTGATTGACACACAGTCGTTGAGGGTTGACACATAGTCATTGTTGATTGAGAGACAGTCGTTGAGGCTTGATACATAGTTGTTCTTGATTGACATCCTCGTCGCCGTTGTCGTGTACATTATTTGATTACTACACATGACGTTGTTGTTTAACTGGTTATTATATTTATTGATAAATATCTATTGCTCATTATTACTACTAACTAAGCTATGCGATACATGAGACACGGAGTCTAATATATACACATCCATCCCTAGTGATGACCAGTCCGTGACTGATGTAGTTCGTGTGTTTCCGGCAGAAGTCGGTTCTCGTCGTAAGCCCTAGTCTAGAACACCACATGGGTTCACGTATAGCACGTGTATTAGCGGTCCGTCATCACACTCAGCAGGTCTCAGGACTGGGTCCGGAACGCGAGACACAAGGTGGTTGAAGGTGCTGGTTTCTGTTTCCTATCTCGTTTAAATATTTAAAGACAATTCTTTATGATGTAAGGAATATTTCGTTTACCATTTTGAAACGATTTTGATTGGAAGTTGCTGCTACATATTGCGGCAACAGCTTCCACCTAAATTAGTTTCAAAATATTCAACAGCACTCATGTATAGTTGTCTAAAAGACAAGAAGTGGAAACATAAACATCTTTCTAAATAAGTACCAGCGGCATACATAATCCTTTTGCCTTTGTGTTGCTTGTGCAAATATCAATGTTTTAAGACATCGATCAATGCTAGGAAAACTGCTGTATATTTTGAAATGTCGTTGTTTGAAAGCTGCTGCTGTTGAAGACATTGACATCTGCCAACAACTCTATTTTTAAAAATGGCAACCAGTTAAACTGAATAACAAAACCGTGTCATTCAGCAGTATGTGAGTTAATGCAATGGTATAGCAATACACATGTAAGTACCCAGAATTGCTGCAGTAAATCTCTTCATGACTAGTATAAAACTTGACCAGTTTTTCTTTTGCCAAAGACTCTAAAATGATACAACCACATTAAACCAGGTGAGCTAATAATAATTATAATAATAATAATAATAATAATAATAATAATAATAATAATAATAATAATAATTATTATTTTTATTATTATTATTATTATTATTATTATTATTATTATTATTATTATTATTATTATTATTATTATTATTATTATTATTATTATTATGTAACGCTACAGTCAAGTCGCATGAATAAAATCTGTCGGAGATTTTAATACGTGGTGTGTAAATAATGTCCGTGATTTTATTGCAGTTTTGCCAGAGCTTTCCACCTGGATGCTATCCGATTCTCTCACCCTAGCACCTGTTCTGTAGGTATGTCTTTTGAAGTTGTAATTATAGGCATTTAATGATAGATTGGGTTTAATATAATCAATCATAAGATGACGGGGTTTATCTCGGGAAGCAGAGATCTGGAGTGGCTTTTATCGTTGTGTAGAAATCTGATTTAGGGGAGACTAACACGCACACGAGCCCACGCGCACACACACACGTACGCACGCACTCACGCACTCACACACGCACGCACGCAAGTGCACGCACGCACGTACGTAGGTACGTGCGCATACATGCACACACCACAGCAAGCAATGGCAACCCCTTCCTCCCTTCCCTCCCTCCCTCCCTCCCTCCCTCCCTCTCTAGGCTCACCCACCCACACAGCTCTAACACCACCGATTCCTCGTCTAGACAAGATCAACAGATATAACATATTTATCAACACTGCATGCCTTTTCTAATATGTCCTACTTTTAGCGTGGCACAGAATACCTATCGCATGCTGCATATCGCATATGAACATGTGTGTCATCAGGTATTGTGTACAGACGTCTGATTAGGAGGTGCCCCTAATTACCTAACAGGTATGATAAATATACTTTCACAGCTTTTATACCAGGCGCCCAGGCAAGTTAATCAACCCAACAGCTGAAAAAAGGTTTGATGTATGGAATAAGTCCGCTATGCAACACCATTTATATTTTATTTATGTCTTGTAACAACCGGTGCCTTTTGGAAGAAATTGAGGGAGCAAACCAAGGATTCATTCATGTGTTAATTAAACTTAACTGCTGTAAGGTTAAAGGTTTAGCCAGATGGGACCACCATAAAAATACTTATGACAGCAACTTCAATCTGAAATTCTGAGGACAATAGACTTCTGGTAAGCCACGTCATGTATTTAATTAACCCACGTCCTGCAAGGTTCAAATTAATTTTTATCAAGAGCTTAGGGATAGTAGATTCGCAAAACATCAATGACAGCAAAATTAACTTGAGCTTTCTTAGTGACTGCAGCCATCTTTCCAGAATGGTGTCGAAATGGTCATTTATTCAACCAGCGTCCTGCACGAATCAAATCAATTTTAATTGACAGTCTATGCATATATGTGTCTCAAAACATCGATGACAGCAAGATTAACAAGTATTTTCTTCATGACACCAACCCTCCTTCGAAGGGAATTTGACTAACAACATTGTTAAACCTTCCGTCATGCGCACA
This sequence comes from Chaetoderma sp. LZ-2023a, assembly GCA_034401795.1. NCBI lineage: Eukaryota > Metazoa > Mollusca > Caudofoveata > Chaetodermatida > Chaetodermatidae > Chaetoderma > Chaetoderma sp. LZ-2023a. Next base: position 45,521,629 of record CM067359.1, read on the forward strand.
TTTCTGGACCTATTATTCCAAGTGTGTATTTTGTTCTTATTACGGGTTTATTGTAATTTAACAAACCGGTTAGTACATCATCACATAACAAAGCTATAGGTTACAATCATTTTTATACAGTTTATCTAACTAAACACCAGTCTTTTAATAATTCACCTTTCCATATGACGTCATAATCAGATAACCGGCGTGTATGATGACGTCATAATCATTACGTCATTAAATAATTCTACTAGGCCCGTGGTTAACGCTAATAGTCCGACACATTGTACGAGTTGTATGTTTTTGCTATTTAAGAAACATGTTGTTGAATATTTTGAAACTAATTTGACTGGGCGCTGCTGTAGCTTAGCTAGAGATGGGCGGGGCATAGCTAAAACTGGAAAGTTCCATTAAATGCGGTGTAACAATCTTATTATGCATACATACCATGCCGTACATATGCTGATATGCTATGAACTTTTCCTGATGAGAACATTCTTCTGGATTAGGAAACTTAAATAAAGGTTGAACTTTACCTTCAATTGTTTCCCCATTATATTCCTTTAATTTTAACTTTTAATTTACTAGAATGGAAAGTATTGATTTGGTATCCAAACAGTTATGTTATATGAGAATCTAGAAGCCTGGCAATGTATTACTTTTGACAGGCTATGCATGGGATAATTATGATGTTCTGGTAGAGACGTTGAATGGGAAGAACACACTAGACATAGGGGGTAGGATTTATGTTACCAAAATGTAGATTATGGGATGAGCGAGACACAACATAAAACTATACCTATCCATGGCAGAGCACCTCGAACGCACACGGGACAACTGAGAGAAATCCCAAATTGTTCACTAACCTGAAATTAACTACTGGCAGATGGTGAGAGTCGTCTGTCATTGGGAGTGACAAAACAATACGTGGTAGCTCTGGCTAATACTGGGAAATGTTGTGAAACTCCCACTTCTAAATGGTTATTGTTCCTAAAACTTTCAGTGATTGCTTACATGGACACTATTTGAGTATTGCCAACAAGGAATGGTGTGGTTCAGGAGACCCTGAACAGATATTTAACTCTTGCAGTTGAGAATATACTGCAATATACCGTTGTCAGCTTTGATTTTAATTTTGTATTGAAGATGTATGGCATACAGGCATTGAAGGCACCGATGTTTGATCGTGTAGTCATTATGCTTGGCGGATTTCATACAGAAATGGTGGTTTTATGGAGCTCTTGTTACGTATTATACAGATTCTGGAATTGAGTTCATATTGTGCGAGTGCGGAATTCTGTCTGAAAGCTCTCGAAAAAGCTTCATGAAAGTGAGATCTTTTAGCCGTTGCAGCCGGATAGACCAGTTGATAGCCACAGTCCTCGAGAGACAATTATTGAAAAGTATCTGGCAGCTACATCAAACACCCTGGAATTAATTGCCACACTTTCCTCTTCTGAGGGTTTCAAATCATTACTGGGTGGATGTAAATCGTACTTTCACTATATACTTGATGAAACACATGGCAAACCTGTCCAATATTGGACTGTATATGTATTCATGGCAAACAGATTCCAACGCTTACCTCAAATGTTAGTAAGAAGGAATTATATACATATGTTTATTCGAGTTTCCCCCGTTGGCAGTCCGACCAATTTGGTGAATACTGCTACTGATAGAATTGCAACAGCAGAAACATTTGCGTTCCTTACCTCAACATTAGTGACTCTCATTCACACAAGCATGTGCGGTGGATTCGAGCTGATTACAGAAACGAATAGAATGTGTGAAAGTGAAGAATTTCGCAGCTGAAAGCATAAAAAGGACAGTGACGCAGCAAACTAAGACACTGGCTGTGGCTGGAAGTGTAGTGTGACGAGATGCTTTTTGGACATCTACTGACACTTTCGGCATGCCCGGTGATATGTTGGATCTGAAAATGATACTTACGTTTCCCATAAGAAAGATTCCACTTTCTGTCGTCCAATCTGATGGAGCAATGTACAAAAACAAGGCTAGTCTCACAAATTTATAGCGCGATAGATATTGCACAACATAGAGTAAAGATGCTGGGATGGCAAAGCGTTGTGCAGAGGATAGTAATACCTTCATCATAAATGGATCCGCTCAGCAGCAGAAAGGTAAATGCATCGATTTACGGTAATTTCCTATGTTTAAGGAACACGTGCCCATGGCTGGGTTTTGTCGTGATCAATATGTAACCGTGATTGATAAGGAAACTACTGTTATTTAGCATGGTGGTGATTGCAAAAGACTAAATACAGATGGCAATAGACAGATGATAGTCATGCGATCCGACAACATACATGGAAGCCACAAAGTGGCAGATACTATGATTCCTTTTCTGGACAAATCCAAGCAGAAAGAACGATAGTCGCATGAGCATCAAACATGTATGTACTCGTCAGTACAGTTGACATCGCCAGATGACAACCCAATCTGCAGCTGGTGTTGGACATTGGAATAACAGATAACTGACATTATTTGGATATCAAATCACTCATAAAACAATAAGAAGTACATCAACTTGGATTGAGTGATGCCTTGATCGCTTTTCTTGCACTTAACGGTTATGAATTTACATAAGGTTTCTAATGAAAAGGGTAGTTGAATCCATTTGAGAAAGTGCTGTCAATGGGGCAGGTGGCCATTGATGCTCCTCGTTCGCTGAATACTAAAGCTATCAATAAGAAAAGGCAGAATTCAATATGTAATGTTTATGCATCCAAGAGAACAATAATGCCATTTAGATTTTTTATGAAAGTGGCTGGCGGTAGAAGAATGTCGATTAATTCTTTCAAATTGAAGAAAGTCAACTATGCCATTTTTCGCTACCCTGTTCAAAAGCTCCGAAATGCCATATAATGTGTACTAATTACGCATCCATAATGTGTTTGTGGCTGACAAGGCAACTGTAACTAAGTTGAATCCATGTGAATATGGGTGGGTGGATACAGATGCCAGTCTGAGTTCTACAGTTGCTTGATGGTCCCGCATCGCCACCAACTGTGAGAACCCCCACCACCCCCACACTCCACACCCCACACCCCCACCACACACACATTAATAATATCGATCGGGATGATGACGATATTGTCGAAGAAGATATTGACGTAGAATTTGAGTTGTAGACAGTTTAGTGGTCGAATGACAGTGATGGTGATGATGATTATGATGATGCTCATGCTAAACTTTGACTATGTTACTATATGCGGATTCAATGCATTAGATGGGATTTAAACCTAGATAGTGTTGCTAGGCTTTGGTATAGACTTAAGAGATTGATATTTGACATTAACTCTCACACTGCAATGTTTTGACTTGAATTGTCTGTTGTATAGTCTGAAATTAATTTGCCTAGAAGCTATTGCTACCTGACGCATCAAGCGTTTCCAGTCAAGTAATCTTCAAAATATCCAACATATTTCTCGTTTCGGTAGATAAAATCCGAAGAATTGTGGCACAAATCTCACAAACTCTGTCAACTGTTTTGATAATGGAGGCGGTAAGAAATGTCATATAATTTGAAATAGTCAACAATGCTTGAAATTTAGATTCTGGGAATTCATGTTTCAAAGTTTCAAATCTATTCCAAAGTGCTGGGCATAATTTGAAATATATCCCTCCAGTTCCATGACGTCACGAACGTGAGTCACAAACCATTTCTGAATAGGGATACCGGCCTGGAACTACAATGGCTTGATGGACCAGGTAATGTCAAGCTGAGCCGGCCGCAGTTGAGTGGCCTCATGATAGTTGTCATATTTGATTTATTAAGCCATATTTTACATTCCTTTCAGATTTCATCTTTGTTCACTTAATAAAGTTTCATGTTTTCAAATATGGGTGTTAAAATACTGATATCAGTGTCAGCAGTAAAGTTGAAGCTTACGGGCCGTGAGATGAAAAGATCAGCTCGCACACCATTATGGTACCTTTCCAAAAACGGTTGCTGTCATGAAGAAAGCACATTTTAATTTTACAATTAAAGTTGGTTTGACTTGTGCATGATACGGGGTGAATAAATAACTATTTGGAAGACTTCGACAATATTCTGAAAAAGTGGCTGCTGTCACCAAGAAAGGACGGGTTAATTTTGGTGTCATTGATGTTTTGCAAATCAACTATGCCTAAGCTCTCTACATAAATCAATTTGAACCTGCAAGATGTGGGTGAATTAAATACATAGTGTTAACTACCGGAAATCTATTGTCCTCAAAGACGTTCATCTTGAAATTGCTGGCATAAGCATTTTTGCATATGGTGGCCCTTGAAGAAACTCATGGCACAATTTTCAACCTTGCAGCAGCTAGGGTGAATAAATGTAGGTATGAACCCTTGGTTCACGCATTTTGCTGTCAAAATGCACATGTTGTAACACGACAGCAATTCCGGTTTATAAATAAGGTTACATAGTGGATTTATTATTTACAACAATGCTTTTGCAGCTGTTGAGTTGAGTAACTTGCCTGGGTGCCTGATCTATTTGGCCGTGATCCAAAAAACAGAAAATCGGAAATATTCTGGAAAATCAGAAATTTTTTACAATTGGTAATAAAAGAGTAGGGCAGGAGTGTGTAGTCTCTGATTGCTCTTATTTCAGTTATATTTGGCATGTAATTGAGCTACACAAATTGAAGGGATCAGATCTGTTGCTCAAGTGTCTGATGTCATGATCAAATAGTCACATGTTAGCTGACGTCTCAATCAAAATGATGTATATGTCCATCACGAAAGGGGAAAGGTCCCTCAAGAAGTGTATAAATTGTATGTCGTTGATGAATTTACATTTTAATGCCCATTCTGTAGAATTTTTTTTAACTAATTTGGTTGGGAGCTGTTGCTACCAGACTGCAACACCTACAGTCCGATTAGTCACAAAACATTCAACAGCTTAGCTGTATGGTTACCATACCTTAAAATTTAGATTCTGGGAATTCAGCTTTCAAAATTTCAAATTGATGTCAACATGCGTAAAAAAAATGGGTGGAGCTTAGTTAAAAGTGGGCGTGATATAGCTAGAACTGTATTCATATATTAGATTCGTACCAGCACGTTTTTCCCATTAAACAATGCCATTTCAACTGCACAGAAATGGGGTGAAAGATAATTTCTACCACCTCCGTTAGACAAGCATCACGACGTACCACATTGCCCCCTAATCCCTCAACCCCCAATTACCCCCACCTTAACATCACCCCTACTATCACCACACAGCAGGAAATCTGTTCAACATGATCGGCATGACCTCGTTGTATGTGAAAGATCAAACTCTGAAAGCATAGAGATTAATCACATGCGATTTATCGGATAACAACAACTTGAATTCACATGTTATGCAGATGACTTGCTTTATACAACGGCCTACTGCGTGTTGTATCGTGCCTGCATCTACCATAGCTTCTTCCAGCAATATTTCCTAAATACTCTCTTTCATAATCGCATGGATGAGAAAATAAATGCTGAGATAGTCAAACATAACTGCATGCCAAAGTTAGTCATCTTTATGTAACGAACCACGTTCCTGTTATCTCATACTATAATAGCCTAGTTGGTCGCTGCTAGAGGAGTTTATAAATGTGTAGATAGTTGGGCCACTAAATCACACTTTACTAGATCATAAAATGGCCACCGTTTAACACATATACACAAGACACAGAATCTAAACTTTTGAGCAATTATATATATGTAATAAATGTGGATATGATAATATCAATAGTACGATAATGTAACTGGGAAAAATATAATTGTCAATAGTGAAATAATATATTATGTCGTAATCGGACGCCAATCGGGGTTACCGGAAAAAATATATTATGCCTTACACAACAAAATGTGAAGAAATATAACGGTAAGGAATTATCTCCACACCTGACATGGCGATATATTAATCGTGATCTGGTGATGAAATAATGATGGCCTTGTGGCAAAATAATCCTCGTCTGGTAATGGGAGAATCGTGCCCATTCTTATGCATGCATTTCAAATAGATAATTGATAATTACTTACGGTTCTGCTGTCAACTTCTTTAACAAGTTCAATGAAAGTAAAGTTATTGTGTTTTAGATCCTAAGTCCGAAGTTCAACTGCTATTAATTATATGCCATTCACGTGACAATCTAATCGCTTAAAATTTGTGTATATTTATGACCCAAGAGATATGTCTCGCATGTTATACTTTCCCTGTGAAATCTATAATGGTAAGTGAATTCACAGAGATTTGGACACAGTACAATATATGAGCTCGTGTTCACATTGTCTAGCATCTATACCATGTTTAATTATTTCATTATTAACACTCATATTTAAAGCATTTACATAATCCACTATTAACAGTTGTATATTTGCAATTCTTATATATGTATGATTACTGTATTCTGCGGCTGTAGTAGGAGAAACATCATACAGATGCAATCAGTCCTTCTTCACTTTTGCCAGTGTGTCTTCACCCAAAATCCTTAGCTTCCTCAGGTTCATTTTTGACTTGAATTTACCGAGCCCTGCTTTCCTGAGATCGCCTCGTAGCATGCTTAGCGTTTATGCAATGACGCCTCTCCTGGCTTTGTACTTGCTGTCTCCGAGTATGGTGAATTCCAAGGCTCTCTGTGCTGGTGTCTCTTCTGGCATCCTTAGCGTGTGGCCAAACATGGACCATCTTTGCTGGGCGACTTTCACAGACAGCAGCGAAATATTACACATCTTGTATAGTGCATCATTCGAAATTATGATGTCTGACTATCTGTGTCCAGTGATGGTGCGTAGGTGTTTGCGGTGGCAGCCTGGCAGACATCGAGTTGTCTAGAGCTTTCGGTGCCGCCCAGCTGTTACAGTTATACAGCATTAAGGATACGCAGGTTGCATTGTATAAACGTAGTCTTTTTATGAAGGGCATCATTGATATATGAATCCATAGCTGCTAGAAGGACTACCAATCTTCCGCAGGGTGCAGCGTGTTGCAATGGCAGTAGTACTGCAAAGCAGTGAGCCCACGATTTTACTTTTCTCCATGGTTACCCGGCACGAAGTGGATCGTTCTTTTCTCTAGTTTCCTGCTTTGTAGATAGGGTTGGTCTTGTGGAACTTTCCCGCACTGATTTCAATGCGGCAGCAAGTAACAGGTGAAAAGCACATGAGATAAACCATCTCCTTGCGAGGAGCTGATTAATGTCTCAAACTCTTCACTGACTTGACTCAAGCAGTAGTCTCACTAGTCGTAGCTCATCATCATTGCAACTGGGCTGGCGTAGTACATCTAGGATCTTTGAGCCTGTAAATGTGTCGAAGGCTTGTGACACGGAAATCCCAGTGCTTAGACATGACTACCGACACAAGCATACGCTGAGCCCATACAATGTCTGCACAGCTGTGGCCACGTTTGAAGCCACTTTGACATGATCTGGTGAAGTCATCGATCTATCGTGCATATATACTCATTAAATAGTAAGATCATACGTTGGACATTTGATCATCTAACCAAGTCTGACTAAGTTGCCCACCTCTCTACAGATTTTAGTAGCGGTAAACTAACAGAGTATGAGTTCACAGTGAGGTTGTTTATTACACTTGCCCAATTCAATTCCTTTGTAGTTTGTTCCAAATTCTAAGCAGCATGGATTGCCATGTAGTCAGCGCTCCTCCTGTTACCAGTGCATCTCCAGATGGTCAGTGGCGTCGGGACTGAAATTTAGGTTGGGGTGGGGACACATTGGGGTGGGTCCGGGAGGGATACCCCCGCCTTACATACCTTCTACGAACGTGGGTGGTCCGAAAATTCTTGAAATCTGGATGCTGTCCGATGGCCTCTCCTTCAATTCTGGAGATGAATATGTACTAAATCACATGCAGATAACATTATGTAGACCAAGAGAAGACTATTTCAGAGGAGTTGCAACTGGAATTGCTGGCGCTGTTATCGAGGATCCCTATGTATTATGGCATAGAGCATAGGCATCCTCCTCAAGGTCATGATTAGAGGTAGCCAATACCGTCCCCCGCTTCCAGCGCCTATGCAAATGGTGCACTGGAGGATATCGAGTCATGACTGTGCTGTGAGTAGTGCTGAGAGGATATATCTAATAAGAATATCTTCAGTGAAATTAAACAGATAGGGTTAGCATGAATCGATTTTGAGAATTGTATCGTTTGAGTGTTTAACTATTTTTGCTTAATGTTCTGATCATTAGTAATTTTATTTAGCTAGTTTCTCATTTACCATGACTGACAATTACATTGTTTGACTGATAAACTGTTTAAATATTAAATTGGATACCATTTATTTATTGATTATTCTGACAAGTTATTTTCTATATGTCATACAGTTCAACAATCGAATAGTCATTAATTAATAACTGGTTAGAATAATCAATAAATGAATGGTATCCAATTTAATATTCGAGTTACCAGTGTCGCTGTCTATAAACCCACCACAATAAGAATATATAACCGACCTCAAATACAACACTAAAGACATTATCTCTATCTCCTGGACCATGTATTGTTATCAAATTGATTGACACATGTTGCTATCTCAGGCGATTTCCTTGGCTTTTCTTATCAAAATGAGTAATAGTTACATCTATGTCCTGAATGTGTCATTATTACTGTCATACTCATAAATACACAAACATGCAAATGAACCATGTATTTAAAGAACCTCATCATCGGATGTATTTCAGCATCCGCACGTTGTTATTAAGCATCAATTTCAAATCATGCCATGTAATTCCATCTAGATTTAGTTTCAAATGAATCAAATACCATCCACAACTCTCCATAGCGATTTATGTAATTGCCATATGCCCCCTTTGTTGAAATTCTTCAATGTGTACTTTAACTGTCTCGCTACTGCAAGCCACCAGACAATAATTTCAATTAGCAAACCTCTTGACTTGCTGAATATTTTGAAAGCAATTATATTGAAAGTTGTTGGTGGCTTAGCCGGGGATATAACCCATGAAATATGTTGTCTGCAAAAACTTCAGCAGTCAGACAGTCAACGTCTTGTAGCAACGTCATGACCGCAAAGGATGTCTTGACTTTAAACATAGATCTTGAAACTGTAAATGGTTTATCATCTGTACTAGAATATTTACATGCAACCAATATGCAGGTGCAGACGCTACATGCCATGCATTATCCTTGTCTGTCTAACTTTTATGGATTCTTTCCCGGACTATAGCAAGGTATTATGACTTGAGAATGGCTTACACTTCATGCCTTTGTCAGCGACAGCTTCCAGTTAAATTAGTTTCAAATTAGTCAACAGCTCTCCCGTATAGTTGTCGTGTAATTAACACATTGCAATATCAATGGCTAAAATTTAACAGTTGCATGCAACTGGCCAATCTTATCAGCAGCTGAAACTATGTGCTATTAAATCTATTACTGTTTCTTAAAATCCCGGCCACACCAATACGACGATGCCATAGCCTACACAACACATCGGCATTTCGCCGATAATCGTGTTGGCGTGACCTGGCAGTTGTATCACGTTGAGTCGTGTCGTAGTAGCCTGTCGTCCCGATTGAGCATGTTCGATCGTAGTTGGTTATAGCTGGCCTGGGATTAAAAGACAAAATTATATACATATATAAACATCTTTCTAAATAAGTACCAGACGCATACATAATAACAACCCGTTGTGTTGCTTGTGCAAATATCAATATTTTAAGAAATCGAGCAATGGTAAGAAGACTGGTGTATATTTGGAAAATGGAATTATTTTAAAACTTTTGCTGTTAAGGACATTATCATCTACCAAAATGGAAATCCGTTAATACACAACAAAGAATTGAATAACAAAACCCAGTCATTCAGCAGTATGTGGGTTAATTCGAGTGAATGCAATGATATAGCAATACACATGTAAGTACCCCGAATTGCTGATGTAAATCTCTTCATGACTAGTATAAGACTTTCGCCAAAAGACTCTAAAAATGACAGAACACCATTAAATAATAATTATTCTTATGTAACGCTCCAGTCAGTCTCATAAATAAAATCTGTCGGTGTTTCTAACACGTGGTGGATAAATAATTTCCGTGATTTTATTGCCATTTTGCCAGAGCTTTCGACCTTGATGCTACCAGATTCTCTCACTCTAGCACCTGTGTTATGCGGGTCTTTTGAAGTTGTGATTCACGCGGACAAACATGCATTCCCGCGCACGGACGCGCGTGCGCGCGAACATGCACGCACGCACTAAAAGTCTTTACAATGTGACAAAATGCGATGGCGAGAGTGTCCAATCTCTAATTGTTCCTGTTCTACTCTATGGCTCTTCATGTAATTCAGCTACACATAATGAAAGGATCCCATCTGATACTCACGTATGAAACGTCATGCTCAAATCGTCACATGTTAACTGATGTCATAATCAAAATGACGTAAAGCCCTATCAAGAAAAGAGACAAGTCTGTCAAAAAGTCTATGAATTATATGTCCTGGATGAAATTGCAATTTATTAAACATTATGTTGAATATTTTGTAAATAATGTGACTATGAGCTGTTGCTGCCCCTTGAAATTTAGATTCTGTGAATCCAAGCTTCAATGTTGGTTTCCTACATTCGTAAAAGACGAACATCTCCATAGGTGGATCTTATGATAGAAATGGGAGGGGCATCGTTAGAAATGGGCAGGGCTTAGGCTAGAAATGGCCAGGGCATCGTTACAAATGGATCCCTCTATTACATTTCTGAGATCCCAGTAGGCTGTACCATCACATGTTCCCATTAAACAAGGCGTGCGTTTCAAACAACCACAGGCAAATGGGCTGAATAATATAAAGATACCTTCAATCACCTGCCTTGACATATCCCACACACCCACAATCAGTTCAATGCAGAAAATGTATTCAACAGGATCGACATGACCTCGATGTCTATGGAAGTCCGAACTTAGAACGGATAGCAACTAATCACATGCGATGTATTACATAACAACAATAGTGATTAGTCGCTATCCGTTATAAGTTGGGACTTCCATAGACATCGAGGTCATATATATGAGCGTAGTACATGTCATATCATAACTACATCTAACCTAACTTGTTCCAGCAATATTTCCTAATATATTCCCACTCGCAATAGCATGGATGAAAGACAAAGTGCACAAATAGCTCACCAAAGTTATTACGAAGAAAGTTCACTATGAACACTTGTACCACCTAATGTCATAACCAGCTAAGCGGCGTGTGAGATAGTCAGGGAGTTCAGAGATCGATCGATCCCAAGACGAGCGAGATGTGGGTGGAGCTTAGCTAGAGATGGGCGGGGTATGGCTAAAAATGGAAAGGTCCATTCTAACACATGAAAGGGTTTCCCATAGAATAAGATACCACACATTTGGTCCTGATAAAAATATAAAGAAAATCAGATATTTTGAAAAATATCCAATAGGACAAAAACTGGAGTGTGAGGGTCTGCCATCTCTGATTCCTCTTACTTTCAAATGAATTCAGGAACATCTCCATAGCTATTATTTAATTGGCAAATCTCCACCTCAATGAGACTCTTTAACATGCATTTGGAAGTCTTTGCTTTAAACATAGATCTTGGAATATGATGAAAAGGATATATCCTATGTACTGCTACAGAATGTTTACATAATAGTTGATGAACCTGTGTCAGCGTGTTGTCAACAAGTCTATGCAGACGTTGCAGGATATACATTATCCCTGCCTGTTTGAGTTTAATGGATCGTTCCTGGGCTTATATCACGGTGTTATGACTTGAGAATGGATTATCGTTCATGTTTCAACAATTTGCTTTAACGCAGAGCACGTGTATTAGTGGTGCAGCATCACAGTCAGCAGGTCTCTGAATGTGGCTGGGAACGGGAGACGTGAGGTGGTTGAAAGTGCTAGCTTCTGTTTCCTATTTCTCGTCATCAGTTAATGTGCTAAAGTTTAAACCTCACAGACCATCAACGATACATTATTTACAGTGAAACATGAATAGATTGGTGCCAATGTTCTCAAACCCGTTGCAGTCTAAACAGCAACACGTATAAATATCAACATCTTTCCGAATAAATCGGAATCTACAAAGTATTTCGAGGATATGATCAATGCTAAGAAGACGGGTGTATATTTTGAAAACAGCTTTGTTTGAAACCTGTAGCTGCAAAGGTCAGTAGCATCTTCCAGCAACAGTATTGACAAAAAGCAGTTAACACCCACCAAGGAACTGGATCACAAAACTTTGTCATTCAGCTGTAGAGTGGTTAATTCGAGCGAATACAATGGTATCGAAATAAACATATAACTTTGTTCATGGCTGCCATAAAAATAGAAAACAGTCTTTCGCCAAAGACCCTAAGACTGACGGAACCACTTACGGTAATAATTTTTATTATGTAACACTACCTTCAGACTCATAAATCAAATTCCTGGGTGTTTTAACAGGTGCTGTATACATGATTTCCGTGGTTTATTGCCTTTTCTACCTGGATAGCGTCAGTTTCTCTCACTCTAGCACCAGTGTTTTCGGTATGTCCTTTGTAGTTGTGATTACGGTCATTTAATGATAGTTTGCGCTTAATATAACCAATTCTAAGATACTGGTCTATCTAGGGAACCAGAGATCTATAGTGTTTTTATCGTGGAGTAGAAGTCTGATGAAGCGGTCAGATTCAGTGCAGACTGGTGCACGCGGCATGAGCACATCAACAATCACACCCAAACTCGCCATTGTATATTAGCACATCTTGTCTCAACCGCGCATCAAAGTACACAAATGAGTTATTACAGGCGAAGACTGTTTTTGTCAATTTATCACTTAACTCCACAAATATACGGTTCTGTTGGCCTGCAAAAGGACATTCATCAAAATCACTGCAGAGACAGTTTTGGTCGGCTTAAGCATAAAAGAGGCAATGGTCCAGAAAATTACTTTTTAGCTTAGCCAATGTCAGTTTGTAGGCCAAGAGAGGACCATTTTAAAATAAATTTACCACTGGAACGACTGGCAAGTCATTCCAGTGGCACATTAAAAATAGTCTTATCGTGGCCTGCAAATGGACATCGGACTAGTCGTTTCGGCCAGCTTGACCATTAAAGAGTTACATCGACACAAGCGGGGTAAAGAAAAGTGTGCGTGCGTGCGTGCGTGCGTGCGCGCGCGCGCGTACCATTTATTATCTATATATAATGTAGATCACAATAGGCATAAATATGGCAATCCTATGTTCCTCAGCCAGACAAGATCGGCAGATATCACATAATTATAAGCACCGCGCGCCCTTTGTAACACGTCTAACTTTATCGTGGCGCATAATACGTATCTCAGAGGATATAACGATGATCAGAATACGTATCTCAGAGGATATAGCGATGATCTGAATACGTATCCAGAGGATATAACGATGATCAGAATACGTATCTCAGAGGATATAGCGATGATCTGAGTACGTATCTCAGAGGATATAACGATGATCTGAATACGTATCTCAGAGGATATAGCGATGATCTGAATACGTATCCAGAGGATATAACGATGATCAGAATACGTATCTCAGAGGATATAGCGATGATCTGAGTACGTATCTCAGAGGATATAACGATGATCTGAATACGTATCTCAGTGGATATAGCGATGATCTGAATACGTATCCAGAGGATATAACGATGATCAGAATACGTATCTCAGAGGATATAGCGATGATCTGAGTACGTATCTCAGAGGATATAACGATGATCTGAATACGTATCTCAGAGGATATAGCGATGATCTGAATACGTATCCAGAGGATATAACGATGATCAGAATACGTATCTCAGAGGATATAGCGATGATCTGAGTACGTATCTCAGAGGATATAACGATGATCAGAATACGTATCTCAGAGGATATAGCGATGATCTGAGTACGTATCTCAGAGGATATAACGATGATCAGAATACGTATCTCAGAGGATATAGCGATGATCTGAGTACGTATCCCAGAGGATATAACGATGATCAGAATACGTATCTCAGAGGATATAGCGATGATCTGAGTACGTATCTCAGAGGATATAACGATGATCTGAATACGTATCTCAGAGGATATAGCGATGATCAGAATACGTATCCAGAGGATATAGCGATGATCAGAATACGTATCCAGATGATATAGCGATGATCAGAATACGTATCTCAGAGGATATAACGATGATCAGAATACTTATTCAGAGGTTATAACGATGATCTGAATACGTATCTCAGAGGATATAACGATGATCAGAATACTTATTCAGAGGATATAGCGATGATCAGAATACGTATCCAGAGGATATAGCGATGATCAGAATACGTATCCAGAGGATATAGCGATGATCAGAATACGTATCCAGATGATATAGCGATGATCAGAATACGTATCCAGATGATATAGCGATGATCTGAATACGTATCTCAGAGGATATAACGATGATCAGAATACTTATTCAGAGGATATAACGATGATCAGAATACGTATCCAGAGGATATAGCGATGATCAGAATACGTATCCAGATGATATAGCGATGATCAGAATACGTATCCAGATGATATAGCGATGATCAGAATACGTATCCAGATGATATAGCGATGATCTGAATACGTATCTCAGAGGATATAACGATGATCAGAATACGTATCCAGAGGATATAGCGATGATCAGAATACGTATCCAGATGATATAGCGATGATCAGTATGAGCGTCATCACGTACAGCGGCCGGTGCTATAGTCACATCTGACCAGGAAGTGGGCCTAGTCATCTAACGGCGAGATCTGGACTTTGGAGGTACTCCCCACACACCCTTAAATTTGGCATTTAGATGCTCTCAGTAGCCATCACCTGAATTTGAAACACAACAAGATCGACCAAAACCACCAACATCATCAAAACTAAGTCCTTAAATGCAGCAAGTCTAAGGAGAGATCTAGTAAAGCGAGTATCATATACACAATATGGAACCATCAGTACCCTGTACGCATAAACCAGTACCACCACACCTGACTCAACAAAGTTTTAGCATCAGAGACTCCATCCATAGATAGTATTTCAAACAGGAACTCGAATTCCATTATGGAACTAAGAACCCTATCGTCAGCATTCTTAAAGGAAAGGACCGGGGAACTATCAAATGCTGTTCAATAATAACCTATATAATAATAATAATAATAAAACTATAGCCAGCTGTAAAAAGAAATAAATCGGGGTAGTTCGAAAATGCAGCTAAATACTATTTATGCAACTCTAATGGGTGCATCCATTTTGCCAAAGCGATTAGTGTCGATGTTGGGCCAGTCATTCCAGTGGCAAATTTTCGAAAATAGTCTTCTCTTGGTCTGCCAATGGACATTTTCATTTAGAAAAAGTGTTTAATTAAAGTGTTAACAGTAGTGCTATGTACGATTACTTGGTTCTGCGGCTGTAGTAGTAGAAACATCCTACAGCTGCAATCAGTCCTTCTTCGCTTTTGCAGACCATATTAAGGGGTAGGGGTATTAAAAACTGAGATATTTTTTGATAGAATCATTGTAGATTGGTGATCGACCCCTCAAAATGTTGCTTATAGTATCATCTACGATTGGATATGGGTTACATATGAATTGGTTTCACAATGAGATCGGCAGGGGTCAAAAGGTCGCAAATCTTCGCCAAGGCTTAAAATCTAGCAACTGTATGTTGCTATCACCGACCAAGCACCAGTAAAGGATCATTCTAGTTTTAACAGCTTAAGATTGATCAAACGGCACAATTTGACAAATATAATGAGTAAAAATTTACTCATTTAATAGAATATTGTTACTAAGACAACTGGCACCATGGCCAATTTTTGATAATCGATGAAAATGCATTCATTGTAAATTAATTAAGTAGATTTTGATAGAATCGGTGTAGAGTGGTGATACACCACTCAAAATGTTGCTTATAGTTTCGGCTATGATTGCATATGATTTACATGGAAATCAGTTTCATAATGAGGTCGGCAGAGGTCAAAAGGTCACAAATCTTCGCCACGGCTTAAAATCCAGCAACTATATGTTGCTATCACTGACCAAGCACCGGTAAAGGAACATTCTAGTTTTAACAGATTAGGATTGATTAAAAGGAACCATTTGACAAATATAATGAGTAAAAGCTTACTCATTTAATAACAACTGACAGCATAGCCAATTTTTGAGAATCGATGGAAAATGCAATCATTGTAAACTAAACTTGAAATGAGCATATCATCGGATCGAAAGTGTGTAGAGCAATCAAAGAGCATTCAAAATGTGTTATTGGTGCTTGTTTTACCCACCGACTATAAATCCACTAACTATATTTGAACTCCTCTTAATTCGTCACTGTGACTATTATCTGCCGAGTCTTCTCAATTTTTGCTATCTTCGTCAGGGGAACTGTATTCCTGCTCATTCTATTCCTTTTCACATTCCTTCTCTAGCATATCAGCCAACATAGATGGCAGTATCTCACCATCACACCACTTGGCAGGAGTCACTGTTCACTCTATACAATCCAGCGATTATTATCAGTGGGTTCAGGGATGTATGGCTTCGGTGCATGGGATCGCTTCCAAATAGTTACCTGATAGTTCACCATCTGTATGTGCTCGCGGAGGCAAACTCTCAGGGGAGGTAAGGTGGATAAGTCAACGTTTTTGTTGGGATTGATATTTTTCTCTGCATCACCACATTTTGCCATTAACATTGAGAAACGAAGTGTTTCAACGTTTGTTATGGGAGTAATCTTGTACAGTCCGCAGGTGAAATCCTCTAATTGAAGAAAGAGATTCTCTGTGATGTGCCATGACTCACTAATGGTTGTATCACATTTGGTGAAGGCATGAAAACCCAAAGGGGCAGAACAGTAAAGCGGTGTAAAATTCTTAGCCAATCTTGAAATGTCCAACAGCTTTCGATTGTTTTCAGAACCAGTATCAAATAATAAGCGTTTCTTCATGATTTGGGCATAGTACAGGATAATTAAAACTGCATCGCTAGGTGGACTTCTGATACGCACAAAATCATAGCGCATAGTTGTTGTATAAGCACAACAGAGAATAACCCTTAATTGTATCTGTTTCTTCTTGGTCAGATTCTATGGCTTGTTTTCAAGTTTTGTTTTTTTATTGGTTCAAATAAATCTATATTCCTTTCAAGTCTCTCTGTTATAAAGCCTCTTTGGCCAGTTTCCCAAATGACTCAGCAGCCATGATATCGGTTTGGATATGGGTAGCTGCAGGAGCACCAGCCCCAATACGGAACAGCTTATCATTATAATCGAGACTGAAAGGATTCATGAAGCTTTCTACGGACTCCATTACATTTACAGTTGCTGCCTCACTTTTGCGTACATGTGAAGGACGGGCATCCCAATGTCTGTTGTTCCTATCTGTCTCGTCTGTCATATCTGCCATTTGGAGCATTGTTTCCACATATCTTGCTCATTCATATGCCGTCTTTCACCAACGTCGATGTGCATCATAGTTATTCAAGATAACAGATAGGCCAGCCACGCTTCCTCCTGCTCATGCATGCGACTTTGCGTGCTTCATACATGTCTTCTCTATTGTTTTGTATACTGCCCACAAATTTCCAGGCACAGCGGATCTTACAAAACTTATAGCACCTAGCTTAATCAGCTCCGTTGCTCCAGCGTGTGGTTCATTTTTGCTTGCCAAGAAAACAGAAAAGTAGGTAAGATACCTTGCATAATTCTGCCCATCAAAACTAAAGAACAGGCCAGCCATTCGATTGCGACATGTTCCGTACAAATAGTAATTGTTTGTCTTAACTGCATTTAGGAGAGACCTCAGCAACCAAACATGGTCCATGTAAGATAACCAAAACTGGGCAGTCTTACCTAATTCACCATTGCTAACTCGCAGTCGCAAGTCTGAGTAGTCATTTAGATATGAATGAGATGCTGTATCATTCGCCAATAGTTCGAAATTCTCTTTGGTTCTTAATTCCAATAATGTGGTTACTTTGGCCTATGAATTTGGTGGCAAATTCTCTAATAATCGGACCCTTTCGTAGAATGGTATTTGTAGAGTAGCAATCGTTCACGATCTTCAGCCATTGCTTTGTGGCAGGAGATGGCCCGACTATAATTCGCACCAAACAGCACACCTTCAATAGATCCGGAAGACATCAGGCCAGGTTCTAGTAGAATCTCAGTGAATCCAAATCCACTCATCTTCTTTCCTATATGATTTTCATATAGGCGCATGCCAAATGAAAAGTACCAATCATAACCATATGATCCGTGTAGTAGTCTGGGCCTTTCCATATGATAGACTAAGCTTTCATACACACGCCTAGATCAAAGGTCGTTATGGCATATTTCTGCCCAACATCTTCCGATACCTTTTTGGACATTCTTAGACACTCTTTTACAGTGGCATATTCTGTTATTGATCAAATGCTTTCTAATTACATCTTACTGCTTTGATTTTTTACTCCTGATTCCGTATGTGTTGCTTGATTAGCATATAAAATCCATCTATATGTAAAGCAATTACTTTACACAATTTTGATTCGATGATATGCTCATTTCATGTTTAGTTTACAATAATTACATTTTTCATTTATTCTCAAAAATTGGCTATTCTGTCAGTTGTCATATTAACAATATTCTATTAAATGAGTAATCCTTTACTCATTATATTTGTCAAATGGTGCCTTTTGATCAATCTTAAGCTGTTAAAACCAGAATGTTCCTTTACTGGTGCTTGGTCGGTGATAGCAACATACAGTTTCTAGATTTTAAGCTGTGGCGAAGATTTGTGACCTTTTGACCTCTGCCGACCTCATTAAGAAACTGATTTGCATGGAAACCATATGCAATCGTGGACGATACTATAAGCAGCATTTTGAGTGGTCGATCACCAGTCTACAGCGATTCTATCAAAATCTACTTAATTAATTTACAATGAATGCATTTTTCATTGATTCTAAAAGACTGGCCATGCTGTCAGTTGTCATAGTAACAATATTCTAATAAATGAGTAAACTTTTACTCATTATATTTGTCAAATGGTGCCTTTTGATCAATCTAAAGCTGTTAAAACTAGAATGATCCTTTACTGGTGCTTGGTCGGTGAAAGCAACACGCAGTTACTAGATATTAAGCTGTTCCGAATATTTGTGACCTTTTGACCTCTGCCAATCTCATTGTGAAACCGATTTGTATGTAACCCATATGCGACCGTAGACGATACTATAACCAACATTTTGAGTGGTCGATCACCAATCTACAATGATTCTATCAAAAGATATCTAGGTTTTTAATACCCCTACCCCATAATATGGTCTGCCTCACTGTGGGTATTAGCTCTAATATAACCCACCAAAAACCATATTGAGTCCCAGTTTATCACATGTTAACATACATAATCCTAAAGAGGACATCGAAAGCTGTTAGAAATATATAGTTTTGTCAATTAGCGGGGGATGGGGGTGGGGGTACCCAGGTGGGCCCCTCCAGCCCACGGACTAGTAGCGCTATGTCGGCGCCTATAGAGAACATTATTTGAACCCCTCCCGAAACAATATCCAGGTCCGCAGTTGACAAGCGACGGGGAGTGAAGGACCAACAGCATCGCTAATTCACCTTTCCAGAATATCCATCCATCATCTGACCTCCTATGACGTCACAATCAGTTCAGCGCGTGTATGATGACGTCACAATCATTACGTCACAATGGGTTCCATAGAGACCGTCATCAAATCTCAAAGAGTCCGACAAGTTGTATAAATTGTATGTCATTGTAATTCTTTGCTATTTAATAAACATGCTGCTGAATATTTTGAAACTAATTTGACTGGGTGCTGTTGTTGCCTTAGGCAGCAACAGCACCCAGTCAAATTAGTTTCAAAATACTCAACAGCTTATCTGTGTGGTTTTTGTAAATTGATAGTCAGGGTGTTCATAGATCGGTCGATCCCAACGCGAGCGAGGTGTGGGTAGAGCTTAGCTAGAGATGGGCGGGGCATAGCTAAAACCGGAAGGTCCATTGGACCCAGGATAAACAAAATGGCTACCACTACCAGAGTCACTCAATGCTTTTCTCAAATTGTTCCAATTTGTTTTCCTTTTATAGACAGTATTCCTAGCTATCACCCGCCTACTTCTGCCTAAGCTCCGCCTACGTCGTAGTGCGTTGGAATCGAGTAAAAAATTTGAAACATGAATTAGCAGAACCTGTATTTCAAGATAACGGTACATGTAAGCGTTTCAACACTTTCAAACTAATTTGAATGGGTGCTGCTGCTGTTGCTGCTGCTGCTGCTGCTGCTGCTGCTGCGGCTGCTACCCAGTTAAATTAGTGTCAAAATATTCAACAGAATAACAAGGAACTATTAGTTACCTCTGCGGGATGTAGAAATTGTTTGAGTGTAGCTTTCGTGACCATCTCAGTCACTCCTTCAGCACCAACTGAGGGTCGCTGGCTACGTCACTCTGGTCAGTGCTTGTGGAGTCACGTAAAAGCTACACTCAAACAAGTTCTACATCCCGGAGAGGTAACTAATATTTCTTTATTATGATCCATCCTGGGATAGGGACCAACATTTTCGGAAATATCAACAGAATGTTTATTAAATAGTAATTCCATCAAAGACACAATTCGACATACTTTTTAATGTCGATGCCGGAGCTAGATACCGCGCCATGTATTGTGACGTCAGACTACATGTGTTGTATTTGAGATGGGCGGGGCATAGCTAAAACTGGAAAGGCCAATTGTCATTCAATGTCAGCATCGTTGCCATCCAATGAATTCCATCTCAGTGCAAATTGTAATATCGGTGGACTATAGAAAAAGAAGGGACAACGAAAGGACACTATAATAATAGCTACATATCAAAGAGACCATTGGGGGTGTTAATCAATCACACTCTAAGCGAAGCTGGAGGGGTGAACATCCAGATCTTGAACCAACATCCGGGCATCGGCAGCTGTCCGGAAGAAAACAAGTAATAATCATCTTCCTTCTTCAGGAAACCGCAGCCTGTGTGCTCACATAAGCTGCTACCCGAGTCCAATTGCTCATAATCATAACATATCCTGAGCCAGAGAATCGTCAGGGAGGGAATGAGGAGTAGGGTACCAGCCTATGTACTCATATTGCATAGCAAGATGAAAATTGGCAAACAGGGGATCTAACCTTATGACACCTTCCGAGAAACAGTTCCACACATCTTAGTGGATTGCTCACTGGCTAACAGCATCGCCCCACAATATTGATGTGTACGGGGACGACGCCATCGTGGCTAACGCGGCCAGCAGATTCATCCAGAGGTTTGACCTTCAATTGTAAGTAAAATGTGAGCGCAAGAAGAGGAAAATCGCATCCCGTTCATCTATGAAATCCATGCGCATCTCAATTACAAACCAATCAAAGTGTTCCACTGCCCTAAATTCTGTATCTAATGTAGACTCCATCTCGTGTAGAACTGATTTGGATGTGTATCGCGTGAGGCCAGAAACAACAAACTCGTTATGATGAAAAGAACATTATGGTGAATGTTTTGAAACTAATTTGACTGGGAGCTGTAGGCAGCAACAGATTCTAGTCAAATAAGTTTCAAAATAATCAATGGCTTCCGTGCATAGTTGTTTTGACATTGAGACACTTTGGTTTCAAGGGATAAAACGTTAGCTTAGTAACACCAAACTGCACGCCATGACGGTCAGATGTGACGTCGCTCGTTGGTCATACAAGGTAAGCTATGGGGTGGAGTGGGTGGGGATGCTATTGGAAGATATCTTCAAGCAGGTTTGCAACGACGAACACATACATAATCTTGATCATGTTATATCATTCTGATTATACGTACCGGTTTTATTTGAGCGTACCGGTTTTATTTGAGCTACGATCAACTGTATGGGCATATGTGACGTCACCTGAGGGCTAAATTATAAAATGTGCTCGCTATTTATGCCCCGCCCATTTCTAGCTAATTTCTGCCCACGCCTTCCCCGTATTGTCATCGAACGAACCGTTAATCCCCAGAATCCCAATATCAAGGTAACTATACAGGTAAGCTGTTGAATATTGTGAGCCTAATTTGACTGCGTGCTGTTGCTGCCTGTGGCAGCAACACAGGCAGCAACAGCGCCCAGTCAAATTAGGTTCAAAATATTCAACAAAGGTCTTATAAAATAGTAACTCCATCCAAGACATACAATTCGTACACCTGACGGATGGATATTCCAGCTTCATGACGAGGTATTGTCCGTCAATTATGATTGTGAGTGACATAAACCTTTATGTAAAGTAATTGATTATGACGTTAATACTTGATTGGCAGGTTAGATTCATTCATTATTGCGGGTGCGTCTAACAGTTACAGCCAGAGACTTGTAACAGGTAGATCATAGCAGATGTCTGGTTTGAGACTATTAACGGATGATGCGCTGCAGGAGGTATGGTATTTGATTGTTGATTTGGTCTCAGATTTCTCACGGGATCTTTCAGAACTACTTCTATCGAAGGTTTACGTTTCAGTTTCTGCTTTCTGTATTATCTCAGATCAGTTTGTTATAACGTACGGATAACGAATGAATGGGTGAATGTATGAATGAGTCAGTGAGTCAATGTGTGTCCGTGTGTTGATGCGTGCTTGATGGCCTGCTTATCTGTATTAGTACACATGTGCGTGCGCGTTCCTGTGTGTGTGTGTGCGTGCGTGCGTGCGTGCGTGCGGGCGGACGGCCGGGCGTGCGTGCGGGCGGGCGGCCGTGCGTGCGTGCGTGCGTGCGTGCGTGCGTGAGTGCGTGCGTGCGTGCGTGCGTGCGTGCGTGCGTGCGTGCGTGCGTGTAGCTACTGTACAAAAACATGGCAGATCATAATACTGAGTTGTTGTTGTTGGTTTGGTTTATTGGCCGCTTACACCGAGATGTATTTGAGCCATGACTCAATCTGAGAGGTGCTTCCCCGAAGGGTTGCGATGCTTCCCCGAAGGTTTGCTAAAACAATCGTTAAAACTGAAAAAAGTCGAAAAATTAAGTCGTTGCTGGGAGTGTGTTGCCTGATGTTACCTAATGTATTGTAGTTGGCTAGTGTCTATGTTGTATGCAGTGTTGAGGATGGGGTGGGACGGGGGAATTACTTTATTTCTCAAGGTGTTGGGGTGGGCTGGAGGGCAGTTTGTAAAAGAAAATCTCAAAATCAGAAATCAGGACAATTTCAAAAAATTAAAAATATTATGATGAAACTGAATGATAATACTATCAACTGAGAGGAAATAAATTAACATAATGGCATGTGATTAACTGAATTAAAAACGGGAAGAAGAAACTCAAGATCTAGTGTGTGCAGAAATGAGGATCTGAGTTACTAACTTAGAATTATAACCTGTTGCCGTTTGAAATGATAAGTTGATTGAGTGTTGCTGTTTAGGTATTGATGGGCCTAGTCATTGTCCGTCATCAGTCCAGGCGCAGGATGCGAAGAAGGCTGTTCTCTCATATTCAGGCAGATTGGTTGTGAAGGAGAGCTTCAGCATTTACACCGACAGGGATGGTGATCACTCGAGCAAGGCTATGTCGATCATGAAGGTGTAGATCTGTTGTATTTCATTGTTTTCATCAGGCATGGAAGGCTCCGATCATCATGGTTACACATCTCCTCTCCATCTCAGTTCGTTCGCCGAGTCTTCCCCAGGTCAGACACCATCAGGCAGCATATCTATCAGCAGGCTGACCGACCATTCATCGTCTATACTCGACCAACAGCATCCCATTAGGCCAGTTTTGGCAAATCTGCCTAATTTTTTTATATTACCCTTGTCCGTATGTGGCTATACACAAAAGTGCCTACTTTTAGGTAGGTGTGTGTTTATCCACATACAAACAAAAGTTGTTTTGACGGCTCATGGGCAGGGTCAATGTGCTTTGGCCTATTGGCCAAAGATTTCCATCCTGCCCCTGCGCCTTTACATGTGCCAAACGTGTCCGAAAGCCTATCAAAAGTGTCATTTTCTGAGGGATTCCAACCTCAGTCCATGAGTTCTTTAACGTCCGATTTGCTTCAATGCTTTGTTAAATATGTGGCGTGATTTTATACAAGATTGAGTTAATTTTTGTACGATAACCAGATAACGCAGCTTACTGGGCCAGTGTTGGACCCCCACACTGAACGTATCGGCCCGGCATCGGGCCAGTAACCTGCGTTATCAAGATATATTAACTATTTCACGGACAAGATCTCGGAAAATATATTCTTTATGATAAAAGCGTATTGTACTGATATTGTTATCTCCCTTGAAAATTTTCTCTCGTATGGGGACCAACGGGAAAGATAATACATCGGCGGCAAGTTGTGTCATGCTTAGGGCTATTGATATGCGAAAAACTTGAAAATAGAGCCTAGTCAAGGCTTTTTATATGATGCTCATTGAACCGTAAAAGGTAGGTCATATTGACCTACATTTGATACGAGCCATACCTTTAGCCCGCAACGCATCGTTACTACTACTACTACTACTACTACTACTACTACTACTACTACTACTACTACTACTACTACTGCTGCTGCTACTGCTACTGCTGCTACTACTACTACTACTACTACTACTACTACTACTACTACTACTACTACTACTACTACTACTAATGGTTAACCCTGAAATTGCTTAGAGAATGTCCATTGGCCAACATGGCCAATAGGGTAATTTTTTTAATTTACTCGTGGAATGACTGTCATCACATGATAGTCCTCAAGACGCACCTGGAAGAGGACTCTCTTCCTAGGGGCATGGGCGACAAAATTGATGAATTAAATAGGTTCTGCAAACCCGCTATGCCATGCACAGATGTGTTTGACTCACTGGCTAAGGTCAATCTCACATGATGCACCACTATGAATTCCAACTTGGGGCTTTGAGCGCCGAACTCTCTTCAGCACAAAAATCACCAGGTGTTGACCTTAAACGTGCCCAAAATGTAGCTGTTGGTTGGGCTAAGAACAATTATCTACGCAAATTAGAAGAACATACTATTACTGCATTTTTCGAATTCATCAAACCAGCAGACACGAAATTAAAAGTCCAAAGGTCTCAGGACCCTCCGACACCCACAATTCCGCAGACTGTTGAGCCAACTACATTACCATGACAGAACAAATGCCCTAGATTACCAGCAGAAATCTCACCCCCGCTGAAACGTTGGGATATGAAACGCTCCACAATAGCAGTAGTGGGTGGCCTATCAACATCTAGCTCTATTCGCAGTTATGCTAATAGATTTGCCTGTATATCGCTATCGTCCATCCCACTGCCTGATCATACACCACCATCACAGAGTGCGCAGAATAGTACTCAATTTGTCGGCTGTATACCATCACCCACGGAATTTCCACCACTGGCTCCACGGTCTCCGCGACTGCGGAAGAGGAATGGCAGCTGACACAACAACAGGCCACCCCCTTCCTCTATCATACCCCACCCTAGTTTCACACCCACACTAGCCCAACCTAGCAATCGACCAAACCTAGAGGTTCAGAACAACAAATCTGTAGCATCGGATAAGATCACTTTCTGGAAATTCCGAGCTGAGACAAAAGTCAAAACTGATTGGTGTCTTCCTACAATATCAAAGAAAGTTCTACTCTTTGGCTCATCGAATCTTAGTAGGATAAATCTGCCTCCCCACCCTGAGATAGATGTTGCCTGTTTCCCAGGGGACAATTTGAATCATGCTAGGTGCATAATCAGGCGATATAGAGGCACACATCAGCCTGAGAAAATAATCATTAACATGGGGATTAATGATAAAGATGCAAATCTTAACATCGGGAAATCACGATTGCAACTTTTGTCCAGCGACATCCGCCTGAAATTCCCTAAAGCACAAATATTCTTTGCCCTCCTAAACTATTTAGACAAGCTAGACTCCTCACAGCAAGCAACCATCAGAGAGAATAAGCCTTATCTTCTAGGTCCAGTATCAAAACGATACCAGCAATCCCTGCATCCCAATTCAGAGCGGGCTCTGATAATATTCACTGGACAGAGGAAACAGCAAACAAAATATACACCCACCGGCTGCATTGCATAGATTTAAACTAGATTCGGGTCACGGTCATAATCACCCAGACACTGGCTTAGGTACTAATATTGTTAAACTCCCTGGCTCGCCATTAAGTGAATCAGAAAGAGCCCTTCTAAATTACGGACTAACCTTTGTTCCAACAGCTAAACCTAAAATCTGGGCTAGACGCCCTACTGGATAACGGTACATGGGAAATTGAGGAATTTAAGCGCGAAATTAAATTAGCAGACATTTTTAGTAATACTACAAGTGATTTTCTCCCTTTTGTAGACAAAACGGGCTGGGAACCGAAACTGGAACTTGTTGACCCAGCCATCAGTGAAAGTGTAAAAATCAAAAAAAATCGAATAGGTGGGCTAGTAGCCACATCAGATAAGCAAAATTGATCTGCAAAGGAACGTCAGGTGCTAAGAAGTTTAGGCAACAATAATAATGTTATCATCAAACCAACAGATGAGGGCTCGACTACAGTAATAATGACAAAAGATAATTACATACAGGAAGCTCTGCTACAGCTGAATAACGTTAAGCACTACAAAAAATTGGATGAAGCTATTTGGCCACACAACTATCCCATATTTAATTAAATTCTTGAGACATTACTAAAAAAGGATAAGATCACCAAAAAACAATTTAAGTACTCGTCTGCCAAATATGATTCCAAGCCGGGTACGCTCTACTTACTGCCTAAAATTCACAATCCGATAAGCTCTTGGATGAATCCCATGACACCACCAGGTAGGTCGATTATTTCAGACTGTGGATCTGAATCATACAGGATCAGCGAGTTTATCGATTATCATCTACAGCCCATTGGTAATAGGCACGCGAGCTTTCTAAAAAAACACTGAAGATTTCCTAGCAAAATTGGTCCAAATCAAAGTCCCACCGAATGCATTCCTAGTAGATCTAGATGTAGATTCAATGTACACAAACATTGATATTGAAAAGGGTATGAACTCGGTCCTGATACAGAGATCTTGTCCCTATTAGAACTTAGTCTAAAAGGCAATGATTTTGAGTTCTATGGAGATATCTACTAACAGATTAGTGGTTGCGTCATGAGCAAAAGTTTTAGCCCAAGTTTCGCAAATATCTACTCACTCTAAATAGTCATAATCCCAATACCAAACTTAAGGCAGATATCAGTGATAGCTCAGTTGACTTCTTAGACCTAACGGTGCACAAAGGCACTAAATTCAATGCATCCAGTTATTTAGAGCATAAGGTTTATTTCACGTCCACAGATTCACACCAGCTGCTCCACAAAAAATCTTTTCACCCGCCACACACTTTCGAAGGACTAGTAAAATCACAAATCATTCGATTTCATAGGAACTCTAGCGACAAAGAAAGTTTAAATTCAGCTTGTTCAACCTTATTTCATGCACTGAAAACAAGAGGCTACTCCACCCGCCAACTTCGGAAAATCAAGTCGGACACCTTACAGAAGATAATATATAAACAATATAGCCCAACAGATCAGGCCACCACTAAGATTAGCCACAACCAACCAGTTCCTAGGAGGGGACACTCAATGAGATGAAGAAAAATTAGACAAATTTCTCCCGAACCAAGTTAGCTTTACTAGCTTTCAAACAAAAGACAAATTCCAAATTCGATCATGCCTGGATTGCGACACAGAAAATGTAATTTACTTACTATCATGCAGGCTGTGTAAAAAATAATATGTAGGGCAAACAAAAGGTCCATTCAGAGTGGTGCCAATAGACATATATCCGACATACACCTGAATGAGGACACTAGTGTAGCTGAGCATTTCAATCTGCCAGACCATCTTATCCACCGTGATTTGGAAATCTTACCAATTGAACAGATGACAATTTTAGATACAGAAGAAGAAACGGAAAAATGCCGACTTCTCAGAGAATCATTCTGGATTAAATGTCTGCAGACAAAATGGCCTTGTGGCCTAAATGTAGACTACTACTTCTACTACTACTACTACTACTACTACTACTACTACTACTACTACTACTACTACTACTACTACTCCTCCTCCTCCTACTACTACTACTACTACCACTACTACTACTACTACTACTACTTCCTCTCCTACTACTACTACTACTACTACTACTACTACTACTACTACTACTACTACTACTACTACTACTACTACTACTACTACTACTACTACTACTACTACTACTACTACCCTCAAATATAATAAATTTGCCACGTAAACTTTAATGTTTAACATAATACCATGTTGACAACACTAAGTTTTAATATCATAATATCTTTCTTCGTCATATAAATTTAATAACAGCATACAGACAGTATTCTCGTGGGAATCACCCACCAACGATCTCCCTGGACGAATATAAAAACATAATCTTTATACAGTTTTCGACAATGATCACGAGAATAATTAAATTTAGATTATATTAGTGACATTTTACAACACATTATCAAGATTTTCATTCAAGCAATCGGTCGGTGTACACAAGCCCAATTAGGTGACAAAATGTCAGAAAGGTTAAAATCACTTTACACGCAGCATAGCGGCCATTTAGCGACAGCTATTGTTATATAGGACACTTCAAGAAGTTTCTCAAACCTAGATCTAAAGACCTCTTAAAGTTATCCTGAAACAATAACATTAGGAAAATAATTGAAAATTTCAGTGGCATCGTCTTCTGAGCCACCATTTTACTTTGATTTTTGTACCCGCCATTATTTTGGATTCTATTGTTCTCGCTGTCGCGCCAAGTCCAGTATAAAACCATTCCCGTAACGCTTAATGCTAGTCATTGTACCGTTGGCCTCCGAGGAGAGCTGATCTAAAAAACAATTTGACAGAAAGTTGTTGCTGCTATAGACAGTAACAGTTTTCGGTAAACTTGTTATAAATATAGTTGCTGTCAATTGCACCATAGGAAATATACAACTGGTATTGAACCATGCTAGGCACTTACTATGCGGCCACCTTGGAAGTCAGAGTAAGAATGACTAGCTTTAGCATTACGAGAATGGTTTTATGCAAACAATTGCTCACCAGCGAAGACAATAGAAGCTGAAATAATTGCGTCCGCAAATATCTATCTAAAATGGCGGCTACAGTCCTAGTTAGTTGTTCATAAAGTAACAAATAGTCCTAAATTTAGCTAGGATATGTATCTTTTATGAATAGATGAGAACTTTAATCAGGTTAAACATTGTTTTGTTTTGTTAACCTTTTATTAGCTGTAGGCATGCTGTACAGTCGTCGTTGTAGAAAACTAACTTATTTTGACTATGTTGGTTTACTCTGCTGGGTGCATTTGACGTCAGCAGTTGTGTGGATATTTGATGGCTGATAGTCCAATCTCACTCCCTTATCACTGCTCCGTGTTGGCACGGTTTAGGATAGTTATTCCGCTTACCACACTTAATGGTAACCCTATCTTTTATTCTGCTTCTGTTAACTCATTTTGTGTTTCATTATGTCAGAGTTATGGCATAAACGTTAATTCAGGCAGACGTGTCTTAACTGTCTTCCGGCTACAAACCTAGGAACAATAATTTTAAGGGACAGAAAATCCGGAAGTACTGAATATTTTGAAAACTATTCCACTGAAAGTTGTTGATGGCTTAGCTACCAACAACATTCAGTCAAATTGTTGTCAATGTATTCAGCAGGTTAAGAATTATGTCCCGTGTCTGCAAAAATTATAGGCTTATTGAATTCAAAAGTAGCCTGTTCTGATGACTATTTTGAAACTTATCAGGAAAAGGCTGCAATGACGTCAATTCGAATTAATTACATAATATTAAACATATTACCCCTATGTTTGCCATGAGATTTCCCGTAACTAGCCCTGATAACGCAGCTTACTGGGCCGATACTTGGACGATACCGGGTCAATACCGAAAGTATCGGCACGGTATCGGCCCAGCATCGGCCCAGTAAGCTGCGTTATCTGGGAAATAATCAAAAGATGGTCAATATTAAGCATCAACGAGCTACACATGTGGCCAAAATCCAGAATCTGGATCCATTGTATCGAAATCGTAATGCAAGGGAGGTAACTATTATCTTACAAGGCAAGTCTAGAAAATTCATCCCGATTATAAGCACCTGTAGGTGATATATTTCGTGTGGGAAATCAGTTGTCACGTGGTTGGCATGCCGTAAACTATGTGCCCAAACGCATTCAATGAAGGATATGCATTTTACCCCTTTAACCATTAAACTTCCAGTATCTCAATGGGCACTCAAATATACGACGACATAGTCAATCACATAACGTGTAGTAAGAAAGCTGGAGAGCACTTAGGCTGCAATGGGGGGGGGGGGGGTTGGGGTGGGGAGGGGAGGGTGTAGGGGTGGGTCCCTGGGTTAATACTCTGGATAATTATGCTGTCCTGGGATCCTCCCCCGAGAAAATTCTGATAATTTGACCCTGAGAGGCCATTCCAGACAATATTTCTAATAAATAATGTGGGGTGGGGCACTGGTGGAATAGCTGGACACTTGGTTTGCAGGGGTCATGGTTTTTAGTGGGTTTTTTGTGGGAGGCCTTGGGGTGCATGGTGGTGGCGGCGGAATTGATTCTCCCCCTGATTTGATGAGGATGCAAATTTAATCTCTGACCCCCACTATGGAAGCACCTGAGTCCCCATCCTACCCCCAAGTGAAATAAAGTGACCCACCCCCCCACCCCCCATCCACTCTTACGCTGCATCCAACACTTACACCCGCCAACAACAGTTCATTAGGCAGGAACAGGCACCGCATACACCCCTAGCAACATCATAATTTTTTAATTTTTTTCAGTTTTAACGCTTATTTAGAGCAACCCTTCGGGGAAGCAACGCAACCCTTCGGGGAAGCACCTCTAAGAGCTAGTCATGGCCCAAATACATCTCGATGTAAACGGACAATAAACCAAATAAAAACAAACAAAACAAATAAAGAAAGCTGGAGAATATTCCAAGAGTAATTTGACTGGAAGATGATAGGCAGCAACAGCCTCAAAACGCTCAAAATGTTCAAGATCGTTTCCAAGAAAATCCTAATTTTCGCACTTATATTTCCTTTAACCAGACATTCGGCATGATCGTTACAGGTGTGGTTTGTGGCGGGCCAGGCGATTCGTGAATTAACTGTGAAGAAAATCGAAAATTCAGCTTAGCCAGTGTACATATGTAGGCCAAGAGTGTCCTATTTTTTGAAAATTTACAACTGGAATTACTGGCTCGCTAACTGAGCTAGTCATTCCAGTGGCAAATTTTCAAAAATAGGACACCATTGGCAAGTTTCTCAACACACACCATAGGTTCTTTGGTCAGTTTGACAATTAAAAGGTTAACTTGACACAAATTGGAGGCAAGATATGTGTGTGTGTGTGTGTGTGTGTGTGTGTGTGTGTGTGTGTGTGTGTGTGTGTGTGTGTGTGTGTGTGTGTGAGTGAGTGAGTGAGTGAGTGAGTGAGTGAGTGAGTGAGTGAGTGAGTGTGTGTGTGTGTGTGTGTGTGTGTGTGTGTGTGTGTGTGTGTGTGTGTGTGTGTGTGTGGGTGGGTGGGTGTGTGGGTGGGTGTGTGTGGGTGTGTGTGTGTGTGTGTGTGTGTGTGTGTGTGGGTGTGTGTGTGTGTGGGTGTGTGTGTGTGTGTGTGTGTGTGAATATATTGAATGTAATTAAAATCCGCACATTCACACCAGAAGGCTTGAAATTATATTTTAATTGTAAACTTCTAAATGCGTAAGTTGTGTACCTCAATGTAATGACACGAAATAAATAAAAAGTGCGTATTCACACCAAAAAGCTTGAAAGTACAATTATTAAAATTAAATCTTTTTAGAAGCTTAAATTGTGTGCATAGATGCAAGGAAATGATATTAAATTACGTATAAATTAATTACAAATTTTCAGTTGTGAAATTGAATTAGACACATGTCCCGAATTCAACATCTGTTGCTGCCACAAACTAACTCAGGGCAATTGAGTTTCAAAAGATTGTCGCTTGAACCGATGCTGGTGCCACGCCCTTACACAGTTCTCCATTCAGAGAATGGATGGGTAGAGAAAAGCCATTTGCTGCAGTCACGTTTTTTCTAGGGTCATTTCCATGGAATTTGTTAAAACCATTATGTTCAAAATATCACCAGCTTTACCTATATAGTTAAATTAAAATTGAGATTCTGGTGATTCAGGGTTCAAAAGGCTCTACTATTCGGCAGGATCATAACAAAAGCGAGCATCGACATATGGGTTTAAATATCGTGGGATAAAATTACCAAAACTTATATAGGCAGAACTTATATTCGAAACGATCAGGCAATAAGTGTGCATTGTTATCTTGATTCAAACCTTTAACCCTCAAATGTGTTTAAAAAATTCAATTTTCTAATACAAAATGTCCATTTGATGCAGGCGAAAAGAGGACTATTTTTTTTAATTTACCACTGGAATGACTGGCTCGGTTATCGAGCCAGTCATTCCAGTGATAAATTTTCAAAAATAATCTTCTCTTGGTCTGCAAATGGACATTTCTCAAGACCCCTGCAGAACCCGTTTTTGGCTGATATGGGTGTTCAAGGGTTAAAGATTTTATCAAGAAAAGTCTTTTCTACCATGCTTCAGCTGTCTTACTGTTCAATGAGCAAAAGCTCTTGACTTGCTGAATATTTTGAAAACAATTTGACTGAAATTTGTTAACTCAGTCAAATTGTTTTGAAAATATTTAGCAGGCCCAGAGCTAAAACTACTGGGATTTCCCGTCAGCAATCAGACGGTTTACGATTAAGCCGGTGATAGACGATCTTACATGTCCGATTATACATGTAGTATCCTAGATTTGTATGTCATACATATTCATCATACATGATCATACGGCATCTGACATTGTCGGATTATTTTACCAACCAGTGATACCAACAAAATCACGTGGCAAAAATTCCGGAATGCGATTGGCTGTTTCAACGGACAGGATTTACAATGTCGGATGAAAGTTGAACGGTTCTGTCTGCAGTGGGAGTAGGGGTTCTCTAACGCCCGTGATAGACGATCTTACGTGTCCGATTATACATGTATGATACACGTCTATCACGGGCGTTAGAGATATTTTAGACGACAGATTCAGGTTTTTTGACATAAAGTATTTTTCTAGCGGTTCTGCGTTCCGCGCGAGAAAGTCTATGTTGAATGTTCTTAAGTGTCTGCTGAACGGTTCTGTCCGCAGTGGGAGTAGGGGTTCTCTTGAAAGAATTCCTGCCAAGAAAAAATATATTAAGATTTAATATTTAGATGTAGTATAATTTAATATGTAAAGTCTGTCTCACGCAGCCACGATACCTGCATGTAAGCATTCAACAACCTGAAGCGTGTGCAGTAACGACAAAGAAGATAAAGAAGAATATTGCTCTGATAAGAAGAATATTGTTGAAATGTTCTCACTGGAGAGTTAATCGGGAATAACGCCATAACGCGTTACGCCGGGTTAATTTCCTGCTCTCTGGTATCACCAGGTCTTTAATAGATAATTCTAGTGTTTTCTATGTAAATTTCTTTCCGGTTGTGGTAGATACAGTCATTGTTGTGGGTTTTCTACTTAGAATTGTATAGATTGATGATTTAGTAAAGTGTTATATGGCAAGCTTAATTGAGGTTCATTTGCTGTACATTCAAATACGTATATCTCCTTTTGCACAGTAGATTACAATGTTAATTAAGCTTTTTATTGTTAGAAATACCTGCTTTGTAATGCAAAGGCATATATGTAATATGTATCCGCGATATATAATATATACTCAAATATAGTTGAATTATGTCCACTGGTTTGGGAGGAGTTGCATTACAATCAATTGTGTGACCTTTTGACCCCTTACACATCTCTTGGTGGTGGAGCCAAACCTACATGTCATCACGCAATCCACAATTATGTGGGTAACACACATACCAAATTGGGTTGAATTCCACCCGACGGTTTGGGAGGAGATATTGAGACGGACGGACATACGGACGAACAGATGGATAGAGGCGATTTTAATATCCCCGATGTTCTTTCAAATCCCATGAATAATAATTATTAGATTGCGCACGCAATAGAACGCCATCGGAAATCCGAAATCTTTCAACAACATTGCCGTTCTTCCACTACCTCATCACCATCCAGCCAACCCATCCCCGACCCCCCACACAACCCCACTCCAGGGGCGGAGCCTAATCTACAAATTGCTTTGCGAACCGCAATCATAACATACCAGATTTGGGTGCTTCCATCCTGTCCCCACACCCACCATGGAGGAGGGGCCTTACGTAATTTTCGTCTTGCAGTACCCAATCATATGGGGAACACGCAAGATGTCCGATTTCGCGTTTACATTGCAGATATTATATGCAAATTGTCGGGTGCATATAATATTCTGAGCTTGCGCGTTTAGTAGGCGCCGATAAAAATCGATGACCGACAGAGCATTCTCACTACCCGATTCTGTCTTCCGCGATAAGTCGCGCACGTCAAATCTGGCCTAAAATTGGCTAATCTAAATGAGGATTTAAGGTCTTGTTCTCATACAGCCGCTATCTGGCTAAATATCAGGTATATCAGCTAGAGTTCCCAATGGACCACCTCTTGTCCAGGAATAAATACATCTCTTATATCGGAAACGTAATCCTACTGAATCGGCGGTTTAACTTCCGATATATCGTTATTGCTTACGTATGTGAACGCAGCCTATTCCCTAAGATTTTGCCAGGTAGCGTTATAATCGGCATTTCTCTCACTCTTCGTCAGGTAGCGCTTACCTGGCAAATTTTGAGTGAATAGATTGCGTTCACATATGATAGCAATAACGATATATCGGAAAACTGACGATTTTGTGAGATTAAGTCTCATGTGAGAACACGGCCTCGGTGTTCTTGTGTCCTTGCGCGGCTTAAGAAGTCCCTGTACATATGCAGGCGATTGTTCATGGAGCGATTTCCAGACAATTGAAATAATTTTTTTAATGCTTCTCTGCCTAATAGGTTAGAGTTTCGCCTCTATCGGTCGAGCAGGCGTTCAGTATTACTGGTTAATTGGGGCGTGTCAAGTGTCAAATTATATGGCGGGTTCAACGGTGGTAGGATTGGACGGTTACTAGATATGAGTGCCCGGGTGTGTGATATCATTAGAAAACTACTGATACTGTTGATGTCATCGCTCATTTTGCCAATATTGTCAGTTGTATAACTTGTATTTGTGAATAAAATCAATATAAAACAAATTTGATCAGTCTGTCGTATTTATTTCAATACGGACCAAAATAGCTCTATCAGAAGATAATAATTGAAAACCAATTCATAAATATTATATATTATTGTTTAATATTATAGCATAGAATTTGATTTATTAGGGTGGCTGCGTGTTGACTATTTGGATTTCGCATTCAGATCAATTTCGATATGTAAGTGCCCAATCTAAAGCTCAAACATTGCTAGTGGGCTATCGCAATGAATTCTATTTTTAAGATGATCCCATTTATGTGTGTATGGGGTTATGCATTTACATCAACATCCATCAGGCCGTCCTCAGAAGCAAGGTTTTCAGTTGTAATCTTAAACAAAGAATAACAGCTGATTTCAAAAATTTATAACAACTTGTACACTTTATATAATTATCTCTCTAACTACGCAAATTTTGATTCTAATTTTGACTTGCAGCTGTTGCTGCCATAGACATCCGGGAGTTGACACATTTACATCTACGTGGTGCAATGGATACGAAAGATGAAGAGACATTCCATCAGGGCGTGGAGAAGTGAAGTGAAGATCATAATCGTGGGAGTATGATTCTGCGATTAAACTAGCACTGCATATCGCCGCGTAACAGGAAATATTGCCGTGGATTCAAGGATCTAAAAGACATATGATAGTCAAGACACACCTATACATTGCTACATGTGTCTCAAAGATGGCGATACGCCCATTGCAAACACGTGCACGGTTTTACTATATGCTAGGGTAGCGCAACAGCGATGGCCAATGTTTGGGCATGGTCTTCGAATGCCAGATAATATACACGATCACAAAGCATTAGAATGGTCAGTACTTTATTCCAACAAGGAACAGGCATGCAAAGGACGCCATTGCATGAACTTGTTAAATCTTTGCGATAAGACTTCAGAAACTTAATCCATGAGGACTAAAGCCGAAAAAGAACCTAAATGGGAGCGGGATGCTCGAAACAGACAAACCACAGTATGGAAGTTTGAAGAAAACTGATTGCAGCTGGAAGAATTTTCCAATCCTGTCAGCCGTAGTACACAGTCACTCGTCGTCGTCGTCGTCGTCGTCGTCGTCGTCGTCGTCGTCGTCGTCGTCGTCGTCGTCTTCTCATTCACTCTCGACCAGCCTTGTCAACTGATTTTATTTTATTTCAGACACGTTTAACAACTCCGGTGGTTAGGTAAACAAATCTAGAATATCTAAGCATTTAAGATCTGACTAACTCCGTTACCAGTTACTAATATATAGGATAAAGAAACGCAATCATGCTGACGCGATGTTGGGTGAGTATGGTTATCGCTCTCCGTCATATCGTAAAATCTGAATTATTCAAAGTGCAGATTTTTGGATGTAAAAGATTACTCTGCATTCTGATTCTGAATTCAGGATAAGAAGGGCTATAGGGTCAAGCCGTGGACACAGCCATTACGTCGATTGCCTTTGTTGGCGTACAACAAAGGTCAGTCAGCATAATGGCTGGACAATTACTGATGATAGAGACCATTGATGTTATCGTTGAAACAAACGCTGCACAAATTAATCTTGAATTATTATGGCCGTTAAAGGTCATAATGGCGCTTGAGTGCACGGATCGGTCAACAAGATGACATCAGTGATTTCTATCACAAAGTTAGGAATGGTGGTATGCCGGGCCAGGACTGGTTGAGGCGAGGGTTGATGAGCGTGCTATATATGTGCATGTCTTGTGCAAACGGGATCTATCTTTTTGGGAGATCACTTTTGGTTCACTTTTCGGTCCATTTTTTTAATACTATAAACATGAATGTTAGATATTAGTTAGAAGTTTTAGTCAAAGTATAGTTATAAGCGTAAAAAATGTCGGAAAAGCGAGCATTTCAACGGCTTCCATGCAATGGTATACCAGTGAACTATGCATTGAGGATACAGTCAGATTTGAAGACGTTCACCTTTGATGGGGATGCAGAATTCGAAGTAAATGAATTTTTTACGCTTATAAGCTCCACGACTATGGTAAGAAAACTCGCACTAAACCGGCTGTGATTGAGTAAGGAAGACTACTTTTAAAAGACTTAAGTCAGCTTTGATAAATTAAATATTCGCCCGGGTGGATATGTCGACAACAGTGCTCACAATCAAGTTGTTATTTCAAAGATCACCAGACAGCAGCAATGTGTCCAAAAACTACCGAGAGTAGGAACAGTGCATCCACATTTAGGTAAAGCTAGACTGTCGGAAATGGAACAGTTGTGTGGTTTTCCTACAAACAAGCTGCAACACTCTGGTTTAAATTAAAATCGGATTTGTGTTTATGGGTTCCCTGAGTTTCAGTATATTGATTTTTCTGTATACCAGTACCAACTATGTGGTGTGAACGTCAGTCCCTAGTTGCATAACCATTTTTTACATTGGGTACAATACAGGCTGGTACGACAATCACGCTGAAAATGCCAACCTTACCACAAAAATGACAAACAATTTAGGAATTTGGTCAAACCCTCCGAGTGCTGTCACTACTAATCACCTGCTGTGGTTTCGCTGGTTTCTTAGCATCGGACCGATTGGATTCATTTACTCCATTACTGCGACCTTGAGGGGACTTAAGAACCATACGGCTCCATCAACGGATCCCCATGTACTGATCAGCTAAAGACGGGACCTCGTCGCTAGTGACGGTGTTTCTGTCTTTAATACAAATGGATAATTCTCTAGGTACTTCAGACAAAAACTGCTCTTTCAAAAGGAGTAGTTATATATTAGGAATCCTGGACCACTTCCTCCTGGGGACTACGGCGGAGGCGGCCGTGCATCCCACAGGAGCTTCGGAATCCTGGACAACTGTATGCTGAAAGGGCAGCTGGTCTATAACCATAGGCCCCGCCCCCACCCTCCGGCGGGGCACCAGCAGGCATTGCCTAGTTCAGACCATGCCAGGCAAGTACAAAAAATTTCCATTTAGACATACAACATCATAAGTTTATTCACGTCAGAAATCCCATAGAGAATTTCAACTTCCAAGATACACTAGAGAGAAAAAATTTCCATTTAGACATACAACATCTTAAGTATATTCACGCCAGACAAGAACAAAACTTCCACTAAAAATGTCCTATTAGAGAACCGCAACTGTATAGGTAAATATCCGCTATGGACATTGATAAAGTACTTCACAATTTGCCGAGATTGTTGGAGCGTGGGCTTATTAGCCATACCACTTATCCCGAAAACCTGGCAGCTCTCCTTCCCGAGAAGCCAATCCCAGCACCACGCAGGAAGTTTCCAACCGCTCCCGAGAAGCCAGCCTCCGCTCCACACAGGAAGCTGCCATCCACATCCGAGAAGCCAACCCCACCCAAGTTCACAGGTGAGGAGTTCGACAGTTTTCTAGAAGCTATACTCCAGGACATACCACCAGGATTTGTGAAGGTCCCACATGCAATCAAGAACTATCTGCGTGATGGGAACTTCCTGGACATGGGGAAATAGATCCAACAGCTTTCCTGGATAAAAACCTGGACAAGATCGAGAGGAAGTTGGTGGAAGAGGTCCTCGACTTGACGGGGGTGAAGTTCTGCCTTGCTCTCAGGGGCACACTCAGTAAGCAGAATAATGATGGAACAGAGGTCACCACAGATCCCCTGTTTTGGTCTAAGCAGCAACCTGTCTTGAAAGCAAGTGATATTAGCGAGGCTGTGAAGGAGGCCAAAGCCAAGGTGCTGCATGGCCTTGAAAACTACACCGGCGAGGGATCTGGCTGGGCAGTCGACCAGGTTAATGCATTGTACCGTAACATCGCCAGATACGAACCTCTATGCGGCGGGTCCTAGATTGACCTCCCTGCCTCAATCAAACATAAGCATGCAGTGATCAATGTTAAGAATAAGGATGACCACTGTCTCCGATGGCCACTCCTAGCTGCAAGATATCCAGCTAAAGAGCATGTAGATAGGCCATCAAAGTATGATGCCTACTGGGACAGCCTACTTATATGACAGGTGTAGACTCCCCAACATCACTCCACCAGCTTAAACGCATTGAGCGAGAAAATGGCTTGGCCATTAATGTATTCAGGCATGACAAGGGTGTCTACCCATTGCAGCTGAGTGAGGTGGACCCAGACATTCCGAGGACAAATCTGTTGCTTATTGAGAAGGGCGGCAAGCAACACTATACCTGGATTAAGGACCTGAATCGTCTGCTCCATGATCAGAGTCAGTGTAATGAGAGAAAGCACTTCTGCGAGTGGTGTCTCCACTGTTATTCTTGTGAAGACCTTCTCATCAAGGACAAACCGGAATGCTGTGGTATCAGTGATAGACCAATGCGTATAAGAATGCCTACAGAGGATAGGAAGATGCTACAGTTCACCAACTACCACAAGCAACTCAAGGTGCCACTCATCATCTATGCCGACTTTGAAGCCCTAACAACCAAGATTGAGGGGCCAGAGTTGAATCCAGCTAAGAGCAACACACACAAAACACAACACCATCTATGGGTTCACATGCATTGTGGTCCGCTGTGATGGCGCGAGTAAACCGCTGGTGCTGTATCGAAGAGAAGATGCAGTTAAACACTTCCTAGATCAGTTGGCATGGGAAGAGGAGAAGATAAAAACCGTACTCGCCCACCCTAAGCCGATGGAGATGACTAGAGAGGACTGGAGAGCTCATAAAACCGTGGTCAGTTGCCATGGATGCGACAGACTGTTAAATGGAAATAGTGTCAGAGATCACTGCCACATCACTAGCCTCTAATGGGGAGCAGCACACAAGGTGTGTAATCTAAAGCTGCGCTTCAACCCTAAGACCACTACCATCCCGGTCATGTTCCACAACCTGCGTGGATATGATTCTCACCTCATCATGCAGGCCATCTCCCAAACAGAGGGACAGATCAACTGCATCCCCAACAATATGGACAAGTACATCTCCTTCAGCCTCCATCGGCATCCTCTCAACATCACTTGACAAGCTGGTAGCTAGTTCCAAAACGTTCCCACTTACAAAACAGTATGGCACGGCTTGCAGTGCAAGCGCACATGAGCTCCCACTCCGCAAAGGTCTATACCCTTATGAGCACATGGATGGGTGGCACCGTTTCAATGAAACCTCTCTTCCACCTCAAGCTGCTTTCTACAGTAAACTCTCTGGCGAGGGAATATCTGACAACGACTACAACCACGCACATGCTATCTGGGCCCAGTTCGGCTGCCAGACCATGGGAGACTATCATGACCTCTATCTGAGAACCGACACTCTACTTCTCACAGATGTCTTTGAGAACTTCCGCATCACGTGCCTCCAGCAGTATCATCTGGACCCAGCACATTATTACACGAGCCCGGGGGTTGAGCTGGGATGCACCTCTAAGGAAGACAGGTGTGGGGCTGGAGCTCCTCACTGACTATGACATGCATCTCTTCATAGAAAAAGGACTCAGGGGTGGTTTATCAATGGTCAGCAAATGCTATGCTAAAGCAAACAACCCATATATAGCCAGCTATAATTCTCAACAGCCGACAAGCCACATCATGTATCTGGATGCTAACAATCTCTATGGCTGGGCAATGAGCCAATACCTACCAACTGGGGGGTTTGAGTGGGTGGAGGACATTGATGTCAAAGAGACTACACAACATCCCGATGATGATGAAAGGGCTACATCCTAGAGGCTGATCTTGAGTACCCACAAAAGCTGCATGTCATGCACAATGCTAACCTCCTGGCACCTGAATGGATGAAGGTGAAGGGAGAGTGGCTCTCAGAGTATCAGTGTGCATTGGGCAAAGCGGAAACGCCAGTAGAAAAACTGGTACCTAATCTGAAAGACAAAGAGTGCTATGTCCTGCACTACCGCAACTTAAAGCTCTACCTCAGCCTGAGTATGAGGTTGAGGAAGGTGCACAGGGTACTACGCTTCAATCAGTCACCATGGATGGAGCCTTACACCCGACTTAACACAGAGCTCTGTAAGAAGGCCAACAGCGACTTTGAGAAGGATCTCTACAAACTGATGAACAACAGCGTCTTTGGTAAGACCATGGAG
This sequence comes from Chaetoderma sp. LZ-2023a, assembly GCA_034401795.1. NCBI lineage: Eukaryota > Metazoa > Mollusca > Caudofoveata > Chaetodermatida > Chaetodermatidae > Chaetoderma > Chaetoderma sp. LZ-2023a. Next base: position 45,562,908 of record CM067359.1, read on the forward strand.
AACTTACGCAAGCGAGTGGATGTCAAGCTGGTGTGGTCAACCGAGGAGGACAGGCTGAGGCGGCTCATAGCCAAACCCCACTTCGGCTGGGCAAAGGTGTTCGATCATGATCTAGCTGCTTTCCACATGTACAAGACGAGCCTGCTGCTGAACCGCCTGGTTTATGTGCGCATGTCCATCCTCGATCTATCCAAACACCTTATGTATGACTTCTACTACAACCGCCTCAAGGAGCAGTATGGCACCAGGGCCAATCTCCTTTACACTGACACAGACAGTCTTCTGCTGGAGGTTCAGACCGAGGACATCTATGCTGATATGGCCTCCAGGAGTGACCTCTATGACACAAACGACTATCTGGTAACACACCCACGATACAGTACTGTCAACAAGAAGGTCCTGGGCAAGATGATGGATGAGTGTGCTGGTGTACCAATTCAGGAGTGTGTTGGTCTGCATCCGAAGATGTATTCAATCAAGCGCTCAGATGAACAGGAGATCAAAAGGGCTAAGGGGGTATGCAGGGCTGTCGTCAAGAATCAGATTCGCCATGATCAGTACACGGAATGCCTCTTCGAGCATAAGGTCTTCCACCATGTTATGGATATACTAAGGAGTGAGGGCCGCCAAATCTATGGGCTCCACCAGAACAAGATCAGCCTCAATCCCTTAGACACCAAGCGATGGATCACTCCAGATGGTATTCACACCCTGGCGCATGGTCACAGGGATGCCTTCATCAAAGAAATCTAGATGGCAGCAGCTGAGTGTCTGGAGGGACTAGTCGAAGCTCCTCTCGTACGCATGGTCCCCTAGGACTGCTCCACACTCCTTGTTGGCATGCCAGATAGTACAGAACAGGTTGCGCCTCAGTCTATACATACCTGTCGATTCTGTGAACATCTATTGACCAGTTAGGATCAGTTGCCCCGCCTACGACCACCCTCCAGTTCACCAGGCTCATATAGGTAGCGAACCAAGGCATCGGATGGAAGTCTGTCCTCCTCGACATTGTCAGTAGGCTGGAGAACAGTTGAGTGTTGGATAGCCTTTACTGGCTTCTGTCATATTAGCCTAGTGACCTCAGTAGTGGATCTCTCCACCACAATGGGCAACCCTCTCACCAATACTCTGGAACAATCGGCAGTTGGGACAGCCATCTCCTGAGCATACTGATGTGGGAACAGCCTGTTCCACCGCTCAACGATAGCCTGGGCATGGTGATGTCCCACCTCGCCTCATCTAATTGCTACACCATGTTTCCACATGAGGGCTGCAGTTTCACCTCTAAACTCCTTACCCTCATCCACTTGCAGTAACTCTGGCCACTGGAGGGGATTTTGCGGGTCCTCGTAGATATTCTGGAACCCAGCAGCCATCTGATGTGCAGACTTATCCGTGAGCGGCACCGCGGACTTGAACCTGCTGGCGACATCGACGATGGTGAAGGCGTACTTGTAGGTCTTACATGTTCTTCTGGAACAGACTCTGTCATGCAGAGGGAACAGCACATCAGCCTGATGGACTCTGTCCGGGACAGGTTCATTGAAGTGTGCATACTGAATGTGCCGCGGACGAGGTCTGTAGATCTGCCACGTCGCCTGCCTGGTGAGCCACTGGCTAACCATCTCCAAGGTGAATCTATGACCCTTGCGACGTGCAGCCTCGAGCAGCTGCTGACGCTCACGATAATAACCACCAGGCCGGTAATATAGATCTTCAAGAGAGATCGCGGGTGAACACTCGGACTTCATCTCTGACGTCGTCACTGAAGGGTAGCTTATCGACAAAGGCTTTCCAATTAAGGGACTTGACCAGGTCCTACGGAGAAGCCATATATATACATTATTATATATTATATACCATGTCCTAAATGTTCGGCAGCCCAGATGACTGCCAGGGCTATCGCAACATATGGGAGCCATGGACCGGCAATGCCAAAGAATGTTCCTACCACCGAGGCGATGGCTGGAATAGCCTCAGAGATCTTCTCAACTCCATGGAGAGCATTGTAGGCGATTTTGCGGACTGTCTCGCCAGCCTTCGTCGTGACCAGAGCAATCAGAGCCCCAACTGTTGCTAGTGGGCCAAGAGAGTCATTCACGTAGGTACGATAAATTCCCTTGGCTCGGTGGATTAGTCAGCAGGATTCTGGCTCTACATCATCATAGGCATCCTCGTCACAGGCATCCTCATCATTGTATTCGTCATAGTCATCCTCATCATTGTCTTCGTCATAGTCATCCTCATCGTGTTCCTCAACTGGATCCTTGAAAGCTTCCGGTTCATACATTGCTTGTAGTTCCTGCTGACTATATGGGGAATTTAAACTCGCTATATATAGACATGGCATCCGCAATCTTGAATGCAGGCATGTTTGCATTGGTGAACTGGGGTCTCAGCTTCGCTGACCATAAGACAGCAGAGGTAGAGAGAAAACATTATAACCAGGTGACGGAAAAACTGTCTAAGGAGAAGTTTGAGTACAGCTAGGCACTCGATCATATGCTCCAAAGGGAGGCACGCCGATGGCAACAAAAGGCTCAAGCCACCCACAACATCCAAGACGCTGATGCGAGTCTCGATGAGTACTATGAGGCTGTAAAGCTCTCTGAGCCAACGCTCGACTATGTGGCATCAGTAGGTCAGAAGACAGCCGAGGCCATAGTAGTAGTAGTGGCTGCTATAGCAGCAGTGATAGTTGGTGGAGTTAAACTCGCTATATATAGCTGAGGCTCATGGAGCTACCAGCTGAATACCTCCATTTTGCGAGAAGTGAACCTTGCTATATCCAAAGTACAGCACCGTTACCCCGACTTGGTGAGTGCCCCCTTATTCTCTGAACAGGTTCCCAATATGAAAGCTGACCTGTTTGCCATGGTTAGCTGGGATGTCCCTTCCTCCGAAGTGACACAGGCCATCCGGCCATTCGAGTGCTGACTCGAGATCATCATGGCCACTGCTCAGGTGAAGTAAAGCATACGACTTCGTTTCCTGCTGATAGAGACAGCAATCAGCCAGATCGTACACCTCACCAAGAATGTTGGTCCCAGCCACCACAAGTTTGAAGTCGTCTCACACCCCTACCTCCTGGACCACCACTTCCTTCTGAACCAAGACTGCTACAGCTACGCAATCCGAGGCACCGCATTGCAATGTCAACTCTAAATGCTGGTTAGCCGTGGCTTGGACCTGCTGATGCTCTCGCTCTACATGTAGGATTCGTTGTCTAGAGCCTGCACGTTTTAGTTCCTGGTCGTTCTCATCATGCCACACCTGAAGTCATGGAGAGGTCATCGTTACATCCGGAAGATGTTCGGTGTACACCCGGAGGAACAGCTTGTCCTGCATCAAGGCCGGGTTCACATGTGTGGTCTCATGGAGGGAGAAGAGTGGCACCGCGACAGGTATTTCTACGTCTGGCTGTAAGTCAAATTCTGTGAAGCCTTCATCACATCCGAAGGCATAGTACCCTTTCCCCTTCACATAGTAGGACGGTCCACGAGCAAGCGGAGCCAGGACTCGGTACTCATCGTTCACATAGGTGGTGTCCAGGGTGTTGTTGCTCTGAATAATGTCCCACCTGCTCACCACCTGCGGAAGCTCTACCTCCTTCGCCGCTGTGCTCTTGAGCTTAAACTTGAGCATCATGCTGCTAATCTCATGGATCTGTCCCGAGAGGGTGAAGTCAATGAACTTCCCCACTGTGAATAAAGGGTTCGCATCATGGATACTAGGTCGAGTGACTGTCAGACAGTCCTTCCAAGGATCAGTGTTGTGCGAGGCCGCGGGTTCAACTGCCCCATCTGGATGCTGTACATAGTGCTGCATGTTTAAACACCTGTGTGTGTATATAGATACTGACTTCCATAGATGAGACCACACCAGCCCGTAGTACGAAGGAATTATTGACTCGGAAGCTCTACCGGCAGTTTGACAGTGTCCAGGGCAGGTCACTAGATCTCCCCACGACTCCCACTAAGAGTCCTGTAATTCTAGGTCTCCAGAAGGCTATGGTTGATCCCAAAGATCTCCTAGCTGTAGGGAAGTGGGCTGGCGTATTCAGCTTCCACACTAATGATGAACACCAGATGTTGGATGCTATACAGGCTGGGGCCATAGATTACTTTCGAGAGGACATCAGTACACGTGTGACTGAAAGCCGTGAGGCTGGGCATGCCACTGGGTTGGCCGCTGGCCATATCGAAGGTAGAGAGGAGGGGCTGGCCACTGGCCATATTGAACACAGAGAGGAGGACATTGAGCACATCTTCAATAAAAGAGCAGATAGAGAGTAATCTGAAGGAATTTCTAAAGTTCCCCAAGAACTACCAGAGCTACCTCATCAAAACTTACCTCAAGACAAATGCTAAGAAGACATGGGCGAAGTGGATCTTCCGTGAGAAGTTTCAGAACAAAAGAGTTGGGGCATCTGATCCTCAGTGGATAGAGTTTCAGAAACAACTATCTAATCCTCAGAGTCTATGGACGAAGCAGCAGAGGCCGCGGACGACCTGACTGACATGTAAGCATCCTGGTGGAATTTAAATTGTAGCTGAAGTTCTGAGCCTTCTCTAGTGAGGACTTGAAGTGTGCGAGCTCCCTTGTCTCCTTGTTGCTGAAGATAAAGAGGTATAGATCTGCGACTTTCTGCAGGCCTACGGTGAAGTCTTGCTTGGTCTCCTTGAGGGTCAGGCTGTCGTATATCGTCTCAAGCAGGGAACGACCACTTTTTTAGCTAAAGTACAGGAGCCTCGCATTGTGCCAGATAGCTGATGATATCTCATGGGTGTACTACTGAAAGAGGATGAAGACAGTGATCTTGGTGTGCCGAATGCATCTGGTGATGTTGCTGAGGTATGTGACTGTCTTCTGGTCCATTGCGGGGTCGTCGATAACTAGAACAAGTGGTTCAGTTAGTCGAGCCGCGAGCAGCTTCGCCATCAGTGCTTGCAGGTTGTGCATCTTGGTGATTGGGCCATTGTACCACTGATAGTTATTGTCGACTGCCTCAGCGGCAGAGTCAGACACCAGGAGGATGTATCGAGATTAAAGATGTTCGGCTACCAGGGCCTGCAGCTAGAGGGTTTTCCCATGTCCTGATGGGGCAATGATCAGCACCATCTGATCGGCATCATTTGGTCTACAACTGTATGGCACTGATATGTTGCACGTGTGCATGAAGGATTGTTAACAGATCTTCAGCCGTAGCCTCGTCTATATCTGGGAGATTAAATGACAGTACTTCCTGTACCAGCCTTTTTGCCTGCTGTGTGGGTAGCGTTGTACCGCCGGTGGATATGAAGGATGCGATAGAGGCATCAAGCATGAAATCCCAACAACAGCTGAGAAGGTAACGCAGAGGGCCTGTGTCAGTACCCACAGTGTGTAGCACCTCGAGTATCTGTATGATGCAAGCTCGAGCAGCCATGCTATTATGTGGGCTTAAACGGTAGGCCAAAGAATCCCCGACTTCTTCACCTCGGGTAGTTGGAGCTTTGCTGTTGCATTTCCTTGGCCATCCAGCGTGATATGGCTTAGGCCGATGGTGCCTACCTTGAGATTCTCCCCATCTTGTTAGAATGAGCCCCATGGTTTCAGGAGATCCTTGACCAGGTTATGTGCGTAGGACTCTGCCATAACTTTGATGGCACCAGCCTCGTCGACTCCGAGCATACCTCGTATCACTGCCCTGTCTTTGATGCCCACCCCCTTGTATACAGTCTTGGCTTTGTTGATGGCTGATTGTCCTACCGTTTCAGTGTTTCCAATGAGATCTCTGGCTGGGATGGTACCTCGGATCTCTCGAGGTTCTCCCTTATCATCGAGGTCTAGGAAGGAGATAGGGGCAACAGTGTCTTCTGAACGGAGGTGTGCCTCACCCAAGTGAGCGAGATCACCTAGCTCTTTGCTCTCTAGGTCTGTGAGTGACAGAGACATCGTTTTGGTGTACAATATATTGCTATACATAGCAGCTTGAACTTAGACATACCCCACAATGGTTTTTGCCATAGTACTCGTCGCTAGCCCTAGAACCGCGGCTTCCATTAGAGGGATGTGTTCGCCCATGATCGTGGCGGCAACAGTATAGGAGGCGCCACTGATGGCGATCTTTGGAATGGGATGTGTTATTTCTAGACAATGGTCGACAACCGTACTGCTACAGTGGCGAGGACAGCGGCCCCAGCGACAGGAATAACCTCATTACCACCTGTCATCTTCACCACGGCCACATTCGTGACCACGTTACTGGCGACATGAATGGCCAGGGGCTTAGCCTGTGGCAGTAGCTTCTGGGTCTTGCTTTTGAGCAGCTTCTCCACCTTCTGGAGATCGGCCTGGCTCTCCGGGATTTGCGTTACCATCTGTACCGATGTCATTGTTTAATCTCTCTCTATAAAGACAAGTATACAATGCGTTTAAACATGTACATTCTACCTCGAGAGCGCTAAGCAGATCTGACCAGTCTGCATCTGTCAGCTGATTAGAATGGTACTCGGGAATATTCATATTTATCCATATGAATATTCCCGCCATGGAAACAATAGTCTGAGTGGGCGTTGAACTCTCATTGGAATCTACCACCTGCTGAGAGGCTGTAGCTCATGGTTCCCGCGGTGCTGACACCCACAGTCTGTGGATCGAAATCATTCGCATCAGGCAGGCTTGCGCCCAGCTCATGGAGGATTCACCTAACCGTGTACTACACATGAAATCTGAAACAGCTGGCAATGAGCACAGCTTCGGGGGTAACAGTATAGGAGTGCAACAAACCCGCGCCAACACCACATCCTGCTGTGGCACACCACACGTCAAGGTTCAGCTGTTGGTTCCAAAGCGAGAGATTCTGGCCTGCCATCCAGGTATGAGCTTTCCTCGCATCCTTGATGGTGATTGCAAGTTTGGTCAGTGGTCGTGAATTGATGGAGAATGTGATGCGTGACAGCCTGTCGACTGTGCTTGAAATAGGTGTTAGGTCCGGTATGTCATCCAGAAGACCAGAGTGTACCCAGGAGGGGCGGTTGGCTCTGGTCGATTGTCGTGAGGTTCGTCGGGAAGGCCATCTATAGTAGTCATCTTAAAGTCGCTGTTCCAGCCACGGACGCAACATACTATTTGGCACTGTAGAGATCTTCGATGCGGCCCCGGTGCAGCATCTCTTTTTTTACTCCTCCATGTCCACCCGCCCGCTGAGGTATTACTGGCGCATTTTGAGTTTCTCTGTGTGGTACAGGGTTTGGAGCTTCAATATATGGTGGAACCCTTCATCACTGACCTGCCCGTCCTCAAGAGCTTTGCTGACAGACTCGTCGATAGCCCGTAGGCTGCTCTGTGTTAGTGTTACATACTTGGCATGCTTCTCCAGCTTCCTGGTGATCTGGCGCTGTTCAACTGCCAAGCCGGTGGCCAGGACAGTAGCGGCAAGGGTCACACCACCCAGCGGGATATCAACGATAGCACCCACGCCTGCAGCGAGGGTGGCAACGGCGGCCACACCAGCACTGGATCCAATCACACCCGCAGCTGTGGTCGTGCGTGTTAGACTGTTGTAGGCTGTTTTATATCTCCTGCATGTTCTGCTGTACTTTTCTGTCTCATTAACAAGATTCTGTCTGATGGTGTCAATCTGCTGGAGTCGCCAGCCATGTACTGTACCACCCTCCTCAGGTGCTAATGCGGGATATAGTTCAGGCTGCTTTTGCCACTCAGATTTAGCCATGATATACCTAGTTCTTAAATGCGAGCTAGCTCTGCATCACCTGTAGGATCTGCTTATAAGTCATTGTGGGATTCATCTTGGAAAGCCTGGCGAAGCATGTGAGCTTGTTAGCGCAGAGACATACCTCCCTCAAACACACATCATCCAGCTGTCGGAACGACATGTCAGGGGCCAGTAGCTTGTGCAGCCATGACATCTGGAACTTCACCTTGGCACTCCGATAGTACGCCTGCCCTTGGCGAGCTCTCTTGGACTTATACTGCTGCACCCACGCCTCTTCCCAATGCAAAACTTCTACAGACTCATCACACTCGTCATCCAAGAAATCATACAAGTTTGGCCCTACGATGCCCTCCTCTTGCCGGATGCGGCTCTCCCATTCTTGGACAGATTTGTAGTCCCTTCGTATCCATGCCTCTCTGGCGTTCTGCTCATACCAGCTCACCCACTGCAGTCGCTCGCCTTCCTGTCGACAACGCATTTCCTGTACCGCTATATCTGCCTGTTCCAGAGGAACAAGGGCGAAGGGGTGTGGCTCCTCTATCTACCATTTCAACATCTCGGCGAAGGTCTGATAGGTCTGATATGATATCGTCATGATGGCGACAGGTCAATAAGTAGTAGCAGTGTACACTATAAATGGGCATCCGATAGACCATCCATGCTGACATATAGACTAATGGTGGAGCTGTCAAACAGGTGATTTACGTGGGTGAACATAGTGGAGCTGATCGCTTTCCACAGTTTGCTGGTAGCTCCTGGCAGATATTCTATCACGTCTAATTCTACTTCAGTCAGTGAGCTGTGATAGGTACTTCCCGGTGGTGGGTGCAACACATCGGCGTGTATGTACATGGTGGAATGCTGAGCTACCTTGAAGAGAACCCATTCTATGCGATACTGAACTGCACGTCTACCAACTAGAGATGGCCTGGTGACATTCTCCCCATTTTGGAGTAGCAATCGGACAATTGCCATGGCTATACACTCTATTTAAACCCTTATATATACACAATGGAGCCCATATTTGCTCACTCAACCAGTCTAGCTGATCTCGTGGACGTGTACGACGTTGATGCCGCCAAGGTTAAGGAAAGCGATGGTAAGTCGTTCGTCCTCCAATACGGAGCAGACTCCAAGACATTCTCCCTCCATCCCGTTGGTGGCGATGGTGTAGATCTGCTCACTGATCTAAAGGATGTCTCAAAGGAACGTCTGGATCGAGAGAGGGATGAGGATAAAATAGTGTTCCGCTATGACTTCCCGAAGAAGAAGTTCATCCTCCACCCCTGATAGAACAGGCACCAGACAAGGTTGAGGATGTTAACAATTTGGACGCTGATCTCAGCTTTCATGTTTTAGAGCCGACAGTGAAGCATGCTCCACCGATGTCAAATGATGGTGTAGTGTTGACCCTGGCAAAACAGCTGCAGGTAGTCTTCGAAAAGAACACGGTGTGGTATCGCGCTGGACCTGGTGGTAAGTGGCGAGCGTGGGTGCCACTATATAGACCTCCAGTGGTTATTGACCTGGAGGTCACCCCACTCTCCACCGTTGTGAAGAAGGATGGCACGGTCCGGAAGCTTTATAACAGGGGGACATCTTTCCTGACCTATATAGGACAGGGCACAACTCTAGTTGCAGTAGCCCATAGGATTGGGGTCACTGAAGGAAAGCTCCTGCTTCGTCGTCCCTTTGATGAGCCAGAGGAAGCTATCAATATTCAGGAGGGTGTCTTACGGATAGAGGGTGTGTCACACTCCTCGAAGACGAAGGGCTCAGTGAAGCTGCTCGAGCGTATTGGGCTCACAAGTCCGCAAACAACACCCATTGTGCTAGAGTTGCGGCTTCTAGCTGGTGGTAAAGTGAAGCAGCTAAGATCAACACCGAGGACGGCACAGGACTCGATATGACACAGATATTTCTCGAGGGGTTCACCTTGTTCGGTTTAACCCTCCATATATAACAGTACAATCCTTTCCGTGATCATCTGAGAAAAAATATCTATGGTCGATTTCACCCACGTGAGCAAAGTGTGTCACATATGAGCATGCTAGAGTCTTCGGATGTACATGTCGATGTGACACTGGGCGTGACCATGTGCTTGTTTGCTATTGATACAGTCGGAACGACAGGCGTGGAATGTATTTGTGATCCAGCATTATGTCGATAATCATCAACATCATCAATCAACAATCATCATCATCATTCAGCAACATTTTCATCAACATTAACATCATTCATCAACATTTTCATCAACATTAACATCATTCATCAACATTTTCATCAGCATTATCATCATTCATCAACATTTTCATCAACATTAACATCATTCATCAACATTAACATCATTCATCAACATTAACATCATTCATCAACATTAACATCATTCATCAACATTTTCATCAACATTATCATCATTCATCAACATTTTCATCAACATTAACATCATTCATCAACATTAACATCATTCATCCACATTTTCATCAACATTAGCATCATTCATCCACATTTTCATCAACATTATCATCATTCATCAACATTTTCATCAACATTATCATCATTCATCAACATTTTCATCAACATTAACATCATTCATCAACATTTTCATCAGCATTTTCATCATTCATCAACATTTTAATCAACATTAACATCATTCATCAACATTTTAATCAGCATTATCATCATTCATCAACATTTTAATCAACATTAACATCATTCATCAACATTTTCATCAGCATTATCATCATTCATCAACATTTTAATCAACATTAACATCATTCATCAACATTTTAATCAACATTAACATCATTCACCAACATTTTAATCAACATTAACATCATTCATCAACATTTTAATCAACATTAACATCATTCATCAACATTTTAATCAACATTAACATCATTCATCAACATTTTAATCAACATTAACATCATTCATCAACATTTTAATCAACATTAACATCATTCAACACCATTTTCATCAACATTATCGTCATTCATCAACATTTTCATCAACATTATCATCATTCATCAACATTTTCATCAACATTAACATCATTCATCAACATTTTCATCAACATTATCATCATTCATCAACATTTTCATCTACATTATCATCATTCATCAACATTTTCATCAGCATTATCATCATTCATCAACATTTTAATCAACATTAACATCATTCATCAACATTTTAATCAACATTAACATCATTCACCAACATTTTAATCAACATTAACATCATTCATCAACATTTTAATCAACATTAACATCATTCATCAACATTTTAATCAACATTAACATCATTCATCAACATTTTAATCAACATTAACATCATTCATCAACATTTTAATCAACATTAACATCATTCAACACCATTTTCATCAACATTATCGTCATTCATCAACATTTTCATCAGCATTATCATCATTCCTCAACATTTTAATCAACATTAACATCATTCATCAACATTTTAATCAACATTAACATCATTCACCAACATTTTAATCAACATTAACATCATTCATCAACATTTTAATCAACATTAACATCATTCATCAACATTTTAATCAACATTAACATCATTCATCAACATTTTAATCAACATTAACATCATTCATCAACATTTTAATCAGCATTATCGTCATTCATCAACATTTTAATCAACATTAACATCATTCACCAACATTTTCATCAGCATTATCATCATTCATCAACATTTTAATCAACATTAACATCATTCATCAACATTTTAATCAACATTAACATCATTCATCAACATTTTAATCAACATTAACATCATTCATCAACATTTTAACCAACATTAACATCATTCATCAACATTTTAATCTACATTAACATCATTCATCAACATTAACATCATTCATCAACATTAACATCATTCATCAACATTAACATCATTCATCAACATTTTCATCAACATTATCATCATTCATCAACATTTTCATCAACATTAACATCATTCATCAACATTAACATCATTCATCCACATTTTCATCAACATTAGCATCATTCATCCACATTTTCATCAACATTATCATCATTCATCAACATTTTCATCAACATTATCATCATTCATCAACATTTTCATCAACATTAACATCATTCATCAACATTTTCATCAGCATTTTCATCATTCATCAACATTTTAATCAACATTAACATCATTCACCAACATTTTCATCAGCATTAACACCATTCATCAACATCATCATCAGCATTATCATCATTCATCAACATTTTCATCAACATCAGCATCATTCATAAACATTTTCATCAACATTAACATCATTCATCAACATCATTCATCAACATTATCATCATTCATCAACATTTTCATCAACATCAGCATCATTCATCAACATTTTCATCAGCATTATCATCATTCATCAACATTTTAATCAACATTAACATCATTCATCAACATTTTAATCAACATTAACATCATTCACCAACATTTTAATCAACATTAACATCATTCATCAACATTTTAATCAACATTAACATCATTCATCAACATTTTAATCAACATTAACATCATTCATCAACATTTTAATCAACATTAACATCATTCATCAACATTTTAATCAACATTAACATCATTCAACACCATTTTCATCAACATTATCGTCATTCATCAACATTTTCATCAACATTATCATCATTCATCAACATTTTCATCAACATTAACATCATTCATCAACATTTTCATCAACATTATCATCATTCATCAACATTTTCATCAACATTATCATCATTCATCAACATTTTCATCAGCATTATCATCATTCATCAACATTTTAATCAACATTAACATCATTCATCAACATTTTAATCAACATTAACATCATTCACCAACATTTTAATCAACATTAACATCATTCCTCAACATTTTAATCAACATTAACATCATTCATCAACATTTTAATCAACATTAACATCATTCACCAACATTTTAATCAACATTAACATCATTCATCAACATTTTAATCAACATTAACATCATTCATCAACATTTTAATCAACATTAACATCATTCACCAACATTTTCATCAACATTATCGTCATTCATCAACATTTTCATCAACATTATCATCATTCATCAACATTTTAATCAACATTAACATCATTCATCAACATTTTAATCAACATTAACATCATTCATCAACATTTTAATCAACATTAACATCATTCATCAACATTTTAATCAACATTAACATCATTCATCAACATTTTAATCAACATTAACATCATTCATCAACATTTTAATCAACATTAACATCATTCACCAACATTTTAATCAACATTAACATCATTCATCAACATTTTAAGCAACATTAACATCATTCATCAACATTTTAATCAACATTAACATCATTCACCAACATTTTCATCAACATTATCGTCATTCATCAACATTTTCATCAACATTATCATCATTCATCAACATTTTCATCAACATTAACATCATTCATCAACATTTTCATCAACATTATCATCATTCATCAACATTTTCATCAACATTAACATCATTCATCCACATTTTCATCAACATTAACATCATTCATCCACATTTTCATCAACATTATCATCATTCATCAACATTTTCATCAACATTATCATCATTCATCAACATTTTCATCAACATTAACATCATTCATCAACATTTTCATCAGCATTATCATCATTCATCAACATTTTAATCAACATTAACATCATTCATCAACATTTTAATCAGCATTATCATCATTCATCAACATTTTAATCAACATTAACATCATTCATCAACATTTTCATCAGCATTATCATCATTCATCAACATTTTAATCAACATTAACATCATTCCTCAACATTTTAATCAACATTAACATCATTCACCAACATTTTAATCAACATTAACATCATTCATCAACATTTTAATCAACATTAACATCATTCATCAACATTTTAATCAACATTAACATCATTCATCAACATTTTAATCAACATTAACATCATTCATCAACATTTTAATCAACATTAACATCATTCACCAACATTTTCATCAACATTAACATCATTCACCAACATTTTCATCAACATTATCGTCATTCATCAACATTTTCATCAACATTATCATCATTCATCAACATTTTAATCAACATTAACATCATTCATCAACATTTTAATCAACATTAACATCATTCATCAACATTTTAATCAACATTAACATCATTCATCAACATTTTAATCAACATTAACATCATTCATCAACATTTTAATCAACATTAACATCATTCATCAACATTTTAATCAACATTAACATCATTCACCAACATTTTAATCAACATTAACATCATTCATCAACATTTTAATCAACATTAACATCATTCATCAACATTTTAATCAACATTAACATCATTCACCAACATTTTCATCAACATTATCGTCATTCATCAACATTTTCATCAACATTATCATCATTCATCAACATTTTCATCAACATTAACATCATTCATCAACATTTTCATCAACATTATCATCATTCATCAACATTTTCATCAACATTAACATCATTCATCCACATTTTCATCAACATTAACATCATTCATCCACATTTTCATCAACATTATCATCATTCATCAACATTTTCATCAACATTATCATCATTCATCAACATTTTCATCAACATTAACATCATTCATCAACATTTTCATCAGCATTATCATCATTCATCAACATTTTAATCAACATTAACATCATTCATCAACATTTTAATCAGCATTATCATCATTCATCAACATTTTAATCAACATTAACATCATTCATCAACATTTTCATCAGCATTATCATCATTCATCAACATTTTAATCAACATTAACATCATTCCTCAACATTTTAATCAACATTAACATCATTCACCAACATTTTAATCAACATTAACATCATTCATCAACATTTTAATCAACATTATCATCATTCACCAACATTTTCATCAACATTATCGTCATTCATCAACATTTTAATCAACATTAACATCATTCATCAACATTTTAATCAACATTAACATCATTCACCAACATTTTAATCAGCATTAACATCATTCATCAACATTTTAATCAACATTAACATCATTCATCAACATTTTAATCAACATTAACATCATTCATCAACATTTTAATCAACATTAACATCATTCACCAACATTTTCATCAACATTATTGTCATTCATCAACATTTTCATCAACATTATCATCATTCATCAACATTTTCATCAACATTAACATCATTCATAAACATTTTCATCAGCATTATCATCATTCATCAACATTTTCATCAACATTAACATCATTCATCCACATTTTAATCAACATTAACATCATTCATCAACATTTTAATCAGCATTATCATCATTCATCAACATTTTAATCAACATTAACATCATTCACCAACATTTTAATCAACATTAACATCATTCATCAACATTTTAATCAACATTAACATCATTCATCAACATTTTAATCAACATTAACATCATTCACCAACATTTTCATCAACATTATCGTCATTCATCAACATTTTCATCAACATTATCATCATTCATCAACATTTTAATCAACATTAACATCATTCATCAACATTTTAATCAACATTAACATCATTCATCAACATTTTAATCAACATTAACATCATTCATCAACATTTTAATCAACATTAACATCATTCATCAACATTTTAATCAACATTAACATCATTCATCAACATTTTAATCAACATTAACATCATTCACCAACATTTTAATCAACATTAACATCATTCATCAACATTTTAAGCAACATTAACATCATTCATCAACATTTTAATCAACATTAACATCATTCACCAACATTTTCATCAACATTATCGTCATTCATCAACATTTTCATCAACATTATCATCATTCATCAACATTTTCATCAACATTAACATCATTCATCAACATTTTCATCAACATTATCATCATTCATCAACATTTTCATCAACATTAACATCATTCATCCACATTTTCATCAACATTAACATCATTCATCCACATTTTCATCAACATTATCATCATTCATCAACATTTTCATCAACATTATCATCATTCATCAACATTTTCATCAACATTAACATCATTCATCAACATTTTCATCAGCATTATCATCATTCATCAACATTTTAATCAACATTAACATCATTCATCAACATTTTAATCAGCATTATCATCATTCATCAACATTTTAATCAACATTAACATCATTCATCAACATTTTCATCAGCATTATCATCATTCATCAACATTTTAATCAACATTAACATCATTCCTCAACATTTTAATCAACATTAACATCATTCACCAACATTTTAATCAACATTAACATCATTCATCAACATTTTAATCAACATTAACATCATTCATCAACATTTTAATCAACATTAACATCATTCATCAACATTTTAATCAACATTAACATCATTCATCAACATTTTAATCAACATTAACATCATTCACCAACATTTTCATCAACATTAACATCATTCACCAACATTTTCATCAACATTATCGTCATTCATCAACATTTTCATCAACATTATCATCATTCATCAACATTTTAATCAACATTAACATCATTCATCAACATTTTAATCAACATTAACATCATTCATCAACATTTTAATCAACATTAACATCATTCATCAACATTTTAATCAACATTAACATCATTCATCAACATTTTAATCAACATTAACATCATTCATCAACATTTTAATCAACATTAACATCATTCACCAACATTTTAATCAACATTAACATCATTCATCAACATTTTAATCAACATTAACATCATTCATCAACATTTTAATCAACATTAACATCATTCACCAACATTTTCATCAACATTATCGTCATTCATCAACATTTTCATCAACATTATCATCATTCATCAACATTTTCATCAACATTAACATCATTCATCAACATTTTCATCAACATTATCATCATTCATCAACATTTTCATCAACATTAACATCATTCATCCACATTTTCATCAACATTAACATCATTCATCCACATTTTCATCAACATTATCATCATTCATCAACATTTTCATCAACATTATCATCATTCATCAACATTTTCATCAACATTAACATCATTCATCAACATTTTCATCAGCATTATCATCATTCATCAACATTTTAATCAACATTAACATCATTCATCAACATTTTAATCAGCATTATCATCATTCATCAACATTTTAATCAACATTAACATCATTCATCAACATTTTCATCAGCATTATCATCATTCATCAACATTTTAATCAACATTAACATCATTCCTCAACATTTTAATCAACATTAACATCATTCACCAACATTTTAATCAACATTAACATCATTCATCAACATTTTAATCAACATTATCATCATTCACCAACATTTTCATCAACATTATCGTCATTCATCAACATTTTAATCAACATTAACATCATTCATCAACATTTTAATCAACATTAACATCATTCACCAACATTTTAATCAGCATTAACATCATTCATCAACATTTTAATCAACATTAACATCATTCATCAACATTTTAATCAACATTAACATCATTCATCAACATTTTAATCAACATTAACATCATTCACCAACATTTTCATCAACATTATTGTCATTCATCAACATTTTCATCAACATTATCATCATTCATCAACATTTTCATCAACATTAACATCATTCATAAACATTTTCATCCGCATTATCATCATTCATCAACATTTTCATCAACATTAACATCATTCATCCACATTTTAATCAACATTAACATCATTCATCAACATTTTAATCAGCATTATCATCATTCATCAACATTTTAATCAACATTAACATCATTCACCAACATTTTCATCAACATTATCATCATTCATCAACATTTTCATCAACATTATCATCATTCATCAACATTTTCATCAACATTAACATCATTCATCAACATTTTCATCAGCATTATCATCATTCATCAACATTTTCATCAACATTATCATCATTCATCAACATTTTCATCAACATTATCATCATTCATCAACATTTTCATCAACATTAACATCATTCATCAACATTTTCATCAACATTATCATCATTCATCAACATTTTCATCAACATTAACATCATTCATCAACATTTTAATCAACATTAACATCATTCATCAACATTTTAATCAACATTAACATCATTCACCAACATTTTCATCAACATTATCATCATTCATCAACATTTTCATCAACATTATCATCATTCATCAACATTTTCATCAACATTAACATCATTCATCAACATTTTCATCAACATTAACATCATTCATCAACATTTTAATCAACATTAACATCATTCATCAACATTTTAATCAACATTAACCTCATTCATCAACATTTTAATCAACATTAACCTCATTCACCAACATTTTAATCAACATTAACATCATTCATCAACATTTTAATCAACATTAACATCATTCATCAACATTTTAATCAACATTAACATCATTCACCAACATTTTAATCAACATTAACATCATTCATCAACATTTTAATCAACATTAACATCATTCACCAACATTTTCATCAGCATTAACACCATTCATCAACATCATCATCAGCATTATCATCATTCATCAACATTTTCATCAACATTAACATCATTCATCAACATTTTAATCAACATTAACATGATTCATCAACATTTTAATCAACATTAACATCATTCATCAACATTTTAATCAACATTAACATCATTCATCAACATTTTAATCAACATTAACATCATTCATCAACATTTTCATCGACATTAACATCATTCACCAACATTTTCATCAACATTATCATCATTCATCAACATTTTCATCAACATTAACATCATTCATCAACATTTTCATCAGCATTATCATCATTCATCAACATTTTCATCAACATTAACATCATTCACCAACATTTTAATCAACATTAACATCATTCATCAACATTTTAATCAACATTAACATCATTCACCAACATTTTCATCAGCATTAACACCATTCATCAACATCATCATCAGCATTATCATCATTCATCAACATTTTCATCAACATCAGCATCATTCATAAACATTTTCATCAACATTAACATCATTCATCAACATCATTCATCAACATTATCATCATTCATCAACATTTTCATCAACATCAGCATCATTCATCAACATTTTCATCAACATCAGCATCATTCATAAACATTTTCATCAACATTAACACCATTCATCAACATCATCATCAACATTATCATCAACAGCACTCATCATTCATCAACATCATTCATCAACATTATCATCATCATCATCAACAACATCATTCATCACCATTCAGCAACATCAATAACACATAGCGGGATTTGAACCTGCGATTTAAAGAGTAATTCAACATAAAATAACACGTGTTAGTTAACTTGGCTATGAATGCGTAAATATAAAAAATAACCTAGATTTAGTTGTTAAGTGCTATCTATGATATAAATATCATAAGAAAAAATCTATTGACTAGGTCTATATCTTTTGTAGCAGTAAAGAGCTGTGTAATTTTGTATGCGATTGAAAGTAATATTGCACTGTTTACATCATCATAATACAAGGCGAGATTTAACATATAATATAACCAATTAACTATCTCGGATGCATTATTCACGAATTCACGGTTTCACAGGGCAGAGGGAATAAGCCTACAGATTACCGTCAGTAAGTATACATATATTATAGACTGGTGTCAATAATTTTGTAGTTATCAGTGTGTTATCAGTCCAATTGATCTGTTTGCTATTATTGCACAACAGTTCATATAAGATAAATATCATTATTTGTAATAATATATTAATAGCCCGTTGGATCAATTGATAACAGCGCTGAATTCTAATAAAAAAAACCATGGTTCAAATCTCTCAAAAGACCTCAGCTAGATGGTTACTAGTTAGAAACAGTACGCACTAGTGTAGGGGTACAATGACAAAAATAGGAGCAACGGGAACCACATAAAAAACCCGCAGAAAGAGAGGAGCCAGAGCCTGGCAATAAGGTAGGGGTTCTCCCGGAGGGGTGGGGCGCAAGAGTTTTATAGTTTTTATAGTTTTTTGTTTGCTGCAACGTTATAGTATCCTAACCCGTTAGGGGCATCATCATACCTTCGATCTCTGGTTCATGACAGTCCACAAATTCCCTATAATAATCAATATAGTTCGTCATTGATCCATTTTCTGAAATCCCTGTGGAAGGCACAGTCGACTTTGTCATAGTCCCTATGAGTATAGCGCAGCTCTAACTTTCAACAGGTATTCGACGATCTCTTTCATTAACATCTGCACATAAAATTAGCTTGGTTTCTGATTGGCAGCCATGGATTCTGGGTAGCCCAAAGTCACGTGTTTTAATGTAAAAAAATGTGTCTATATATTCTTTAACACACACCCCCCCCCCCCCTCTTGTGTCAACTTACCTTTTAATGGTCAAACTGACCAAAACACCTCTACAGCGGTCTTGAGGCATGTCTATTAGGAGGTCAAGAGAAGAGTATTTTTGAAAATTAACCACTGAAATGACTGGCTCATTCTTTCATCTTCAGAACATTCGCGTAATAAACTAAGCATGTTATTCCTCCCACTATAGAGGGTAGATGTAGGCTTGATAGGGGTAGATAAATTAGACTAATCAATAAATTGCACACTCAATATATCAGAACAAAATTAGGTAGACACAAAATCTCAATCTCTGTAACCAAGCTCTGGAATGAAACTGAACCAGATGTCCAAACTCAAATACTCACACAGAAATCTTACAGGAAAACTATAAAGCAATACTTCATAGACAAATATTAACACTTACAAACACAATATAAACTGCCACCACCACCGCCACCACCACCACCACCATCATCACCGCCACCACCACCACCGCTATCACCATCACCGCCACCGCCACCACCACCACCGCCGCAGCCGCCACCGCTGCCGCTACCAATGCCGCTACTACTACTACTACTACTACTACTACTACTACTACTACTACTACTACTACTAGTGCTGCTGCTGCTACTGTTACTGTTACTGCTACTGCTACTGCTACTGCTACTGCTACTGCGACTACTACTACTACTACTACTACTACTACTACTACTACTACTACTACTAGTGCTGCTGCTGCTACTGTTACTGCTACTGTTACTGCTACTGCTACTGCTACTGCTACTGCGACTACTACTACTACTACTACTACTACTACTACTACTACTACTACTACATGGCCACTTATATAGTTTAATATAAACCATTATACCCCTGGCAAAAAAAATATTATTGTTGCGAGAGGAAAGTACCTCGCGCGGGCCTCCGTCACAGGAAATGCCTTCAACGCCGAAGCGGAGGAAGAGAGCTGGCAAAAAGGGCCACTCTCTTGTTCAAACCTATGCTAAGTGTAGTGTGAGTCAACCTAGTGAAATTATAATTAATGTGATGCATGCTGTATTACGTGAAGGTGGGGTGGGCGATTTCTGTAGAATTCAACACCATCATCTTATGTAAGTCCAAGATACTGTATTGGTAGTTGCCGCTTTTATTTATGCGGTCCTTCTGCTAAATCCTAAACTACCAGTTAGTTGTTAGATGTATATCGAAGCTTTGGCCGCAAGTGGCAGGAATTTCTACCTATCGTTGATACATGAGCCTGACTGGCGAAGATGCACGGTTTCCCTAAGGTCACCCTCTGGAGCATGTCCCTCAGAAAGGCAGTGAGCGGACATGTTACGGAGTGACAGCTTCAGAATCACATAACGATCCGGCTACATATCACACCGCAACTACATACAACATCACTAGGAAAAGCGCATAAAAGTTTATGGCGGGGAGTGAGAGGCAGATATCAATCTCTAGTCACCTTCCCGTGAGGGTGTTGTGGGTTCCAAGACCGCACCAGTCACTGTACGGAGTTAGATGGAGATCTGCATCCTATCGGTCACCCAGTGTGTCGGCGGGCGGGGCAGACCATATGGGATCAAGCTCCGGGGACTACCGTTTACCTGGCATTAGGGTTAAGTTTCAGGATGCCCAGAAATGCATTGCTAGCCGGTTAAAATAAATATATTTTCGCAGTCTTTCCTACTTTGGAGTGGTTATCTGTGCTAACTGGTATACGACGATACAGAGAAGGTGTATGCGAAATCAATACTTTGGTTTTCACTGCTTGGAAACCCCAATAGTTTCCCACGTCGGATCATGCCAACGTGGCAATGGGAGTTCCAGAAAATTAATAAGCCTTGCGGCCGGAGGAGCGTAGAAAGAGACAATCACTCAATATAATAAGAGGCCCTAAGGTAACTGGCCAATTTTACACAATCTAGCCAGTGTGCAGTGTTACATATCCGATACATCTGGAAAAGAGGCTTACACAAATGACTCCAAAGGAGTAGTCGTCCCTAACTACATTTTAAACCTATCCTATCGAGCTAGAATAGCCAGGTTTAGTCGATCACATGTCAAGTTCGCGCAATGAGAACATGAACAGTGACTCAGTGTAAAATTGATGCTGGGGGAAAGGTGATGCAGATTTGTTGTTGCTGTATAGTGTAGCCTAGTGTACTGCAGTCCTAGTATTTTATATAAAATAAAAAAAACAAGTAACTAGGATGTCTGCTGCCATATATATATATATATATATATAACCAACTATCACAGTATCGACAATAAATCAGGTCATAGGACTTTGCGGTGCTCGTTAGTCATAAGCACAAAAATAAGGATGATATTTACATCAGATATAAATTATAAAATGCGGTCTCAGACGACCGGTTGGTACCTATTAGTCATCAGTACCTGTTAAGAAATGAATAAATACAATAATACAAAAATATAGCTAAATGAGTACGTATTAGTCATCGGTACGGGAAAAAATTGTTAAGTCACCATGGATGAGGCGTTACAGATGAGTAACACGAGATGACACGATTCTGAAGTTGCTGGGAAATCTCCGCAGACGAACTGGTGATGCGGCTCACCATACTGTATCGGAAGTTTGAAAGTTGCCCATAACATAGAGCACTACAGTAGAATGTTGTAATTATACAATGCATGTACAGTCATGGGTACACCATACATGGTACACCGCTCAGATCTTGCTGCATACTGGAGACATCACAGCGGGGCCGCGAGGCCCATCCACAGGAAGGCTCCTCTAAAGCATTGGAAGTGAGGGACTCTTCTATTCAATCAGTTGCCCTCGGATGACCATCCGAGGGCTTACAAAAACTAGATGCAGATGTTCGATTGTGCCAGAGACTAAGAACTGAAATATGAAAGGCACTGCTGCGGTTATAGGGGAACCACAGTCAGTAAGCAGTTGCCCACGTCTTGCACTGCCCTGGCCACACAACCTGTACTTGTTCTCTCTCCACGAAGTGTGGTCTCGATTCATGGTTTTGCGCTCCTTTTATACTACTCGTGACATCATAGGCAGGACGCCCAGCCAAACAGCGGGCGATCTGTAGCCAATCAGCGTGCAGATAAGAAGGGTGAGGACGCCATCACCCCATTCACTTAGTACATACACGTGTTTACGACGTCCTTGTAATATTTTGAAAATAATTTCAACGAGCTAAATTATTATAACTCGGTCATTTCTGGTCCGATTTTAAAGAGGTAAATAGTTTTAGACTCCTCGTCTCATTCCGGTCCTGATAGGTACCAGGAACGACGAGAATAGAATTTAAAGAAATTACGTGCAACAACCCGGTACACTTTAGTATGCATTCTCTCCCAACGCTGTCACGTGTTGTCAGGGAAGCTCTGATACGCGCGCATGCGGGCAAGCGATCTCACAGACTTAGACGTTTCACAGAAACCTCTCGCATATGGCTTTATACATACATACTATCCTACTCAGGGGGACGTGCTTAGGACGTACCCGGAGCGGTCGTCCTGTACACAGCTGAGCTGGGATGGTCCGTACCTGTCCGGCCAATCCACACTACACCACCCCCTCCTAGTTTGACACCCATGGCAAACGACACCGCATCACGGATCGAAAGCATGTGAGCACGCTAGGCAGGAATTATAGACTTCTGGAGTAGTTGTGTAACCAAGAGGAGTAGTGACGCAAGAGACGTGTAGTTTATCAGAGAAGAGCACATAGAGGCGCGAAAGCGTTCTGGAGGGAGGCATACTTTGGTTTTGATTTTTGGCCTGGTATTTATTTTTCCAAGCCTTTTCTTTTTTTGTTTTTTATATTGCGGTGCATGCTTTTTATTAATTTAATACCACGATTAGACTAAACAATAGCTCGCATGGGCGTTCTCTTGGTGACGGATAATTACATTTCTGCAGAGAACGCCCAAGCTCCAACCTAACTGAATTAAGATATATAAAAATATATATTGCATATAAAGTATAAAGTTATGGTAATGACATATCACAGTATAAGTAATATGCATACCAATTATATGAGGATATGCATACAGTGCGTGCCCATTTTTGGCAGGTCTATCCGGATAGTTCATGCTAACATGAGAAGAAAAATAATAAGAAAAATAGTATATATAATAATAATAACTGGTTTATCAGGCAGCCCCAGCCATAGCTGGGATGGCATTATATACACCTGTGCAAAAGTTAAGCACCACCCTATTTTTACGCACATGCGAGGGTATATTCATGTGCTATGAAGAAAGCAATAGCATAAACATTTATGTACCCATCCATCTTAGTGCAAGAGGTAATAATGCAACTAGAGGAATGCTGATTATGATGGTGGGGAAACACTGTATGTTTTTGTTTGAACTTGAAAACGAGGCCTGAATATGATTACGTTGACACAACTGACAACTATTGCCCTACAGTTGACACACGTGGCTAGATTGTCATTAATGGTGTCTGAAAACGAAGTTTAACATCTGTGCACGAGTTTGAGACTGTCATTATTAATACCGGGTATATCCACCTTGTGCCTGGATGACAGCCTGAACACGAGGTCTCATGCTGGTCACCAACCGACTGATACGCCATTGTGGTATTCGTTGCCATTCAAGATGGAGTGCGTCTGTTAATTCATGTAGGTTCTGCACAGGAGGATCCCTCCTTCTCACCATGTTTCCCAGAATGTCCCAGATATGCTCAATAGGGTTCATGTCAGGGCTCCTTGCTGGCCATGGTAGGGTTTCGATGGCATTCTGGCGGAGGTATTCATGCACAGCTCTAGCACGATGTGGTCGCGCGTTGTCATCCATGAATATAGGGTGGGTTCCAGGTGCATGGTTTACAAAATGAGGGACCACAACTCTATCCAGTATGGAATCTTGATATCTTTGTCCATTTAGTGTTCCAGGTACAGTCAACAGATCCAGCTTACAATCAAATGAGATGCACCCCCATATCATAACGGAACCTCCACCAAATGGAACTTCTTCCATGATGTTACGTTGGTCGTACGCCGTGCGTCTGGACCTCCATACACGAGTTCGACCATCTGTGGCATGAAGCAGGAACCGACTTTCATCGGACCAGTGTACCCGTCTCCAGGATCTCATGTTCCAGTGTCTTCTTTCGTTGCACCACCTCAGACGCTCCTCTTTGTGGTGTGCAGTGAGGAGAGGACGTCTGACAGGTCTCCTAGCTTTCATGCCAGCAGCATACAGTCTCCTTTTGACGGTAGACATTGACACTCTATTGCGCGTTTCCCATTGCTGGCTGAGCACTCTGCTGTTGGTGAATGGAGATCTCCTAACAAGGCGTACTAGGGCTCGATCATCACGGGCAGTAGTCTTCTTCGGTCTTCCAGATCTAGGCCTGTCCTTCACCTCGTTAGTTTGCCCATGTTTTGCAATCAAACGACTGATTACAGTATGGTTAATGTTCAGCTGTCTGCCAATCTCTCTGCATGACATGCCAGTGGTATGCATGCCTATGATTTGCCATTTCACACGATCACTTAACCTTCGTCTTGCCATAGCGGTTCACAATCAAGAGCTAATTCTCTCTGTACAAATAAACCACGGTCATGAACACAAAATTCCTAATCTTGTCGCCTAAATCTGTATGTAATGTTCTACACCTCAAACTGGACTTTTACATAACTGAACACGTGTGCTGTTTCCCGCCACGCACGGACATCAAGCGGCGTGAAGTCATGCATGCATGTGCATTTCGTACTTGGAATTATGTCAGCTAACGCGGGGACAAAAAGTATGGCAGCCTAGTTGTACCATCATGTTTCTACGTTCTATTGTTTTTGCTGGTGCTTAACTTTTGCACAGGTGTATAGTAATAAAGACATATTCGCTGTGGTGTGTTGCGTACCTGTCATCACTGAGGTGGTGGCTGTGGTGGTAGTGGTGCCTTCGTGTGGTCTGCTGGATGTGGCGGAAATGCTTCACGGAGGTGTTACCTCAGTGGGTGCGGAGAGTTTTCTAATTTTTAAAGCCTGAATAAGTCTACTTGTGGATCTTTTAGGTACCGCTTGGATGTCAGGTTGGTAAGCTAAGCAACATTTCCCTGAGTATGGTCTGTCCGGCGTGGTAGCTTTTCGGAAGGCAGGATCTACTGACATGATAGTATTGCGCGTGGATGTCGGAGTGCTGGCATGCGGTGTGGAAGTGGTGATGGTGGTTTCCGTGAGACTTATCTCCTCGTTGATAACTAAACTGAAAGGAGAAATAGAACTGTCCGAAATGTCCTGTAGCACTGGATCATGAATTGTCACAGGGGTGGAAATTGGCTGTCCGATCACGGATGCGGATGTTGTTGCGGTGATAAATGTTGCCGGTGTGGTTACTGCGGGTGCTGCCAGTGCAGATGTTGCAGGTGGTGTTGACGCTGATGCTGCAGGTGGTGTTGCTCTTACGGGTGCTGCCGGTTTTGTGGTGATGGTTGCTGGAGTGCTGGTGCTGGCTGACTGTGTTGCGGATGCGGATGCTGAAGCTATTTGCAGAGTCAGGTTGTCATCTCTTCGTGTGTTTAGTTTTGGCCATCTTCCCGGTTGGAATTAATACAATTGGAAGACTACTTTCGAAGCGTGGTGCGAGGACGTCTATATCCTCACTCTGTTCACCAGGTTTTAAAGTGATGACCAACACACGATGTTTGTATGATAACGCGTGTGTAACACCGTACCGCATGGCCGAATATAAGTATTTACAGTCCGCACAGTATGCCCTCTGAAGTAGATGGTCACGATTGACGTGACGTTTCAAGTCCGAATTTCTGGAAAATGCACACTTGCACAGCTGTCCGTCGTACGAAGTTGAGGTACACGGATATTTCTTGACAGTGTTCACCGGTGCCGATTCTTCTGAGCTGTCGGACAACGCAAGATCTTCTGCAAGCAACATACTACTACCACATAATTGTTATATGTGGAACTGCATGCACCTAACTAAACTTTTCCTAACTGTCCTATCTCTTCATAACACTTTCCTGGTCAATTATAACATGAAATTAATAATAATAAGAACAGCAGAATTTGGTTTGCGACACGAAAATGGCCTAATGCCTGATCTTCCCCAGTGTCGAAGTTGAAGGGAAGATGATGTTTCAGTGCGCGCTTTCCTCATTTTATACTTTTTGGTGATGTCACAAGAGGGTGGAGGCCCACGCCCGAAAGTTCCAGAGTGGCTCGGTCACTCCATGTATGGGCTTATTTAACTTTCGTTCTCCTGGCGTCCAATTACATATTCCCTTCGTAAAAAGAAGGTAAATATATATATAAGAAGGTAGGATAGCCACTTTCATCCCCACTCGACGGAAAATCAGGTCTCCGATCAACATTAAAATCTGGAACTATTTATTCCTGTGGACGCTCACTTTTTAATTAGCATGATGCGGTTTTTTCAAGTTGGATGCTTATAAACTCGCCTGCTCGAATTTCAGGCTGGGATGCCCTATGGGGTGTGGGAGAGCGTGATGATGTCAGCGGCCATGACCCCGACTCACCACCTCCCGCCTCCTACATCACGTTGTGGTAGCATCGTGGGAGGGCGCTTCTTTTGTTTATAGCCTTTGATCCAATTTACCGGAAAATAGAAGTGATGATCGCGTGATTCTTGTTTTGAAAGCACATGGTTGATCGGAAACTTAGGCCATTTGTATCTATGTGGAGATTGATGCTGTTGACTGTATGTATTTGATGCGAAAAATATAAACATATGTTTTCATTTCTCTGTTCCTTAGAACAGCGTCCCTTTTATGCGCGTGATCTTGAACATGCGCCTCCTGTGTATGGTGTATATATTCCAGCTCGTGTTGATTGTTGGCTGGAATTTGTAGGTAAGAGAATATTTGAAATTCTCTATGGTGTTATACTGTCTAAGTTTTGATGCTGCTTCATCAGCCCGCACGCTAATGATTTGTATACACGGTAGAACAGTCGTGTTCTTAATCAAAATTAGGACTATAAAGCTGACGGTAATTTATTGTTTGGTTTAAACAGATCCATGTCTTGCGGTTTCCAAGTCTACTGACTCCATCAAGCTGGACTGCATTTTCCGGGTGGGCGGACTGCCAAGCATCCTCCTCTATGGGTAGGACTTGTCTCACCTCACCTAGACCAAACTTAATCATTACGGTACAGCTCGGAAAGTGCGTGCAACAGTTTACAATTTACACTACCGTCGCACGGAGATTGGGAAACAGTCATCCTGGGTGTCTGTGTCTCTGTTATGTTGGTGAATTTGATTGATATGCGTGGCTGCTTATCTACGGATGAATCTTGCGCTGTCGTTAAGTGTCAAGGTTTTTATTGCAGGTGGGGGAGGGGCACTGTGGTGCTTATGGTGTCAACTTTATCGGGCATGATGTATTTAACTCTGTAATGGCCGAGTCCTTTTTAGAATGGGACAGAGTTACGTCACGGATGACCATGATCGGTGCTGTCGTACTTGAATCAATCCATTATCGAATTTCCTATCTGTGCCTATCCCGTACCAGTTACCGATGACAGACTGCGGTCATTATGCTCTCTTAATAATGTTGGCTGTTATTACGTGTGATTGAGGTGTCTTTGTTTAGCTGTTTAGACGTTTCGAAGGGAACTGGGGGAATCCTTGTAGTGTATACAGCAGATGGCTGCGATGCTTTTCCTCCTTACTGTATGATCAGTTTTCCGCATTACCAGATAAGGAGGTGCTTACGGAAAATGTTGACGTGCTGATGATGGTAGTGTTCTGTTGTAGGGAAGTTGGGGTTGCTGTATGATGCTGGCGTAGTGTGCAGTGGGAAGATCCAGTTTTCCAAGCTGGGGAATGCCGATTCTGTTGCTTTTGCGGAAAAAGTCATGCTGCAGTGGGTTATGAACTCATGGCATTCGTGCGGTAGGGAATGTTGCGGGAAAAGGTGTCTCTAACTTTTTCTGTTACAAAAGTTAGGTGCGTGCTATCTATGCTGTTGGTGGTGTTGAATGTTTCTGTTATACTCGCTATATAATCAGGTATGTATGTAGTATTTGCGCGACGAAGAATTGACGTATCCAGCCTTGAGGGCAAGTGTGTACTGTATGCTCCTGGCTTTCTGTGTCTTGATGTGAAGTTCTGACCGCTCACGGTGGGGGGGGGGGGTGTTGTGCTTGGTAGGGCGACTTTGGTCAGGGATGCCTTTTGGATGGGAATGGACATCTCCCGTTACACGACGGTTGGTACTCTGTCATAGTTTTTAAGTGCCAGGAATATTCGAGCCGAGAGTCTGCTGAACAGGCTGCTTCCCTGTCCACTACCAGTCACGGGGTGACTGTGGTATGGGATGCCACCTCCTCTGAAACAGCCGACTCTCTCGTATCTGAAGATTGACAGTCACCAGACGATGAGTGGAGTGTGAAATGGATAGGATGTGTGATATGTCTGAACTCGGTGCGGAGATTAAAGACGCAAGTTGGAATGGTGGTGGTGTTGTGGGCACAACTTGGAGTGGGATGGTCTTGCGACTTTAGGAGTTGGAGTTGGGGTGAACTGAGTTGTTCGTTTTTCCTGTTGAGTGGAACAGGCCAAGGCCTCATCAAGCCTCGTCACTTCCATGCTATTTATTAGACGTTCCATCCCGCAAGAAGCATGCCCTGGGGCAGCCTCAGCTTCTGCCTATGGTAACTCTATACTTGGGGTAATAGCATGAAGTGGGTGGGAATTGGAAGAGGTCGGCGGAACAACTTTTCCGTCCTTCCCTTTGGACAGTACAAACGAGAAATTCTTCAGATACAACTTCCCAGATCGTGTAGACCCGCTCTGAGGAGGGAGAGGGCGAGTACATAGCTCGTCATCGTCCTCAGCATTAGTCATATGTTCGCCGGACTCCTGGATTGGTAGGAGAGGGTCAAACTGGCACCGCAGTGCACTGGACTAACATCGGGAATACATGTCTCGATAGAGACATCTGTTTGGGTACCTGAGCTCTGGCACTGGGTCGTCACTAACACAAGGTTTACATCGATCGAAGTGGATGACTGAGGTCAGGCCATCCGAGGCATGGATCCGGTAGGTCACGTCAGACTTCTTACCTACTACCACATAGGGGCCTTTCCACTGGTAACTCAGTTTACTCAGCACATTTGCAGAACGTCACGAATCGTGAACCCAAACCATTTTTCCCACCTCATACGGGTATCCATGCACTCGGCGGTCATGCCACGTTTTCTGACGCCAGTGTGTAGTGGATAATGTGTCTCTTACTAGATCATGGGCCTGTTCTATCCATTGCCGCATGAGCTCTACATAGAGATGGTGAATTTTTCTCTCCTGGAATCCTGGGCATGGCCAGGTCCAAGGGTAAGGCTAATTCATGGCCTAACATTAACCGAGCAGGGGGTATAACCTGTGCTGGAATGTGTCAATGTGTGGTATGCCAGGAGCATGTGTGGGAGTCATAAATCCCAATCGCGACAAAGTGTTTTTCCCTAGTCAACATCTCCGTGAGAGTTCTATTGATTCTCTCTACCATCCTGTCACTGCGCAGATGGTATGGAGTTGTTCTTGTTTTAACTATGTGGAACAATTTGCAGAGTGTGGAGATCAGCCGGCTCTCAAAATTACTTCCTTGGTCGGAGTGTAGTTCATAGGGCATACCGAAGTGGCAGAACACATTGCTAGACAGGATCTCCAACACTGTGGATGCCTCTTGGTCTGGCAAAGCGAATGCTTCCACCAACTTCATAAAATAATCTTGCAATACGAGGATGTACTTGTTTCCTTCATCCCTCGTATTCAAGGGTCCAAGCACATCAATAGCCACTCGCTCCCACAATGCACCAACAATTTTAACTTGTAGGGGTGCGTAATGGTGCTGGTCAACAGCGCGTCTTTGGCATGGGACACATTTGGTGACCCATGCCTTTACACTATCGCATATCTTGATCCAATGGAACCTCTGTTTGATGCGACCCACTGTTCTTTCCATGGCTAAATGTCCAGCGTTGTCGTGCAGCTGCTGGAGGATAATAACACGATAACGCTCAGGAATTACTTTCCAGTTATTAATGTAGAGAACGCCACCATGTATATGACATTCTCCAAACCTTTGATAGCAATATTTAGCCATTGCGGAAAGTGAGGTAACAGATTCCTTAGGAGGACGTACACCCTTCTGGATCCACTTGTATATATTCTGTGTTTGCGCATCTGTTGCTTGTTCATGAGCGACTGTCTCCGGATCCCATTCTGTGCACCGCAGCTCAGGGAAAATGGGAGATGGCTGTGTTACATGTGTCACAGTGGTGGCCACTTCTTGTTCATCCTCGAGCCCAATTCTGTTCAAGGCATCGACATTTCCATGCAGCTTGCCGGGTCTATGAACAACATTGAAGTTAAAGGCCTGCAGGGATTCCTGCCACCTCGCTAACTGGCCCTCTGGATTTGCTAAGTTTCTGAGTCAGCATAGTGAGGCATGATCGGTACGGAGTGTAAATGGGCGCCCATACAGAAAGTGCTTGTAATATTTGTAATACACTGCAGCTAACAATTCCCTCTTAGTGGTCGCGTAACGTTTCTCTGTTTTATTCAGAGTACGCAAATCATAGCCCAGTACCTGCCCTGTTCCATCTCCTGTGACCTGAGACAGAACTGCACCTATTGCACAAGCAGATGCATCAGTGTGTAAGATGAAATCGAGGTTATGGTTAGGATGAGCAAGAATTGGTGCGGTTGTCAAATGTCACACTCACTCATCTCCTCGATTGGTCGATCTTTTTCGGTGATCTGGAATAACGGGGATGCAATCTCAATAAAGTGATGGCTGTATCGACGATAGTACTGGCAGAGACTGAGGAAACTCTGGGTGTCGGTGACTAAAGTGGGGGGTTTACCACTCTGCTACTGTTTTGGTTTTTGAAGGCTGAGTAGCTACTCCATCGGCAGATATGACGTGTCCCAGGAACTCGACACTCTGTCTGAAAAGATGACACTTCTTTGGTTTGGCCTTGAGGTTTGCGGCATGAAACCGCATAGACCCTTGTCCAAATTGGACAGGGTCTGCTCAAACGAAGAGCCAAAGACGATTACGTCGTCGATCTAACAGAGGCCAGATCTCCCATTGTAGGGTAGTGAGTACCTGCTCAATGAGACATTCAAACGTTCCAGGAGTGCTGCACAAGCCGCAGGGCATCTTGCGGAATTGGAAACGACCCTCTCTACATATGAATGCGGTCTTCTCCTGGTCAGGCTCATCCACGGCTACCTGCCAGTACCCACTAGCTAAGTCAAGGGTACAAAACCACTTGGCTCTGGACAAGGAATCTAAGGCCTGATCGATCTGTGGTAGCGGATATGCGTCTTTGATGCTAAGATCGTTTAGGCCGTGGTAGTTGATGCAAATCTGCAAAGATCCGTCCTTCTTGCCTGCTAGTACAAAGGGACTGGCCCAGGGGATGCTGAGGGCTCTATGATGCCTGTCCGCAACATGTTATTCCCTTGTTGATGTGCTTCCACCTCCTTGTGAATGGGAAGGTGTCATATGGGTTGTTGAACGGGTTGATTATTTCCGGTGTCGTTCACGATACTTATGTAATATACGTCGTATGTCACATTTGTGAGATTGAGTTAAACCAACTGTGCTGCACAAATAATTGTCATGCAGGTGTTCGGGTAAATCATTCTCAGAAGTTGTTGCTGGTGTAGGTGTAGTAGGGGGTGTCTCCAGTGATACCACATCCACCAGATGGCCACAGCAAACTCTCAGTACTAGCGTTATCGGGTCCACTGTGCCATTGAATACCATATATGATATATGATCCTTATTGGTGGTGTCCACGATCATCCGGGGACTGGCGCATTTTCAGGCAATCGTGTAATCGGGGTCGGGTTCCAACATGGCTGTGTGCGTTGCTTCCTAACTGTGGTGCGGTGGCCCATAATATTTCCTCTTGTCCCGGCTCAACTGTGGCCGTAGATGCCAAAATCACCACATAAGTGTCATACAGTGATGAATCTGGTCCAAGGGGTATGCGGCAGCTGTGTATGTCTAATTCCTATTGTCTGCAATGTATGACGGCTTCACTGGCACTGAGGAAGTCAGAACCTAGCAGGGCATCGTTTTGAATAGAGGCAATTACAATTATCGGCTCCGGTAGCTGTTTGTAAAAATATGTTTGTAGGCCTATGGGTGGCTTGTTTTTAGGTGGGATGCTCTCATACAAGCACTTGTTAAAAACGGTGATGGAAGCTCCAGTGTTTATGGTGGCACTGGTCGAAACATAACTAAACAGGCAAGCAGGCTTGTATATTACTTTGTGGTGTCCTTGTGGAAGAGTTTCCAATGATACTGCCTGAAGGATTTCTTTTGGTGCAGTATCATCCTGTATGTAGTCAGTTTGCTTTTGGATAGCTTCCATGAGTACAATCAGTGGCTGAGTGAGGAAGGGACCAACTCATCGTCGCCGCTGCTGTGAGTGCTTAGGCGATGACAGAGCTGGGGGTAGCAATGACAGTGTTGTTGATGCTGGTGTGCTGTATCATGAATTGGTCTAGACAGCAGTCTGGACAGGACTGGTGTGATCGTGGATAAGGGCCAGCTGTGTTAGCCACTTCTGACAATGCATCATGGGATGTTTAGTGGATGCGCAAAAGAAGCAGTGACGCCGCGGTGTGGTTTGTCGCTCTTTGGATGATGTTCCTTCTTGCGGATCCATGATGCTGAAGGCTGACCGCTGTCCATATCTCTGTTACTGCTGCTAGATGCGGTGAGTGATATTGTTAGGACCTGTGAGTTGCATACCACCAAGGGGCACCGGGTGTTAAGTGCTTTGGCAGCGGGTCATGGTGCGTGTATAAACGTTGTTTCAGTGGAGGTGCTACAACCAACCACTGCCGTTTTACATAGGAAAGAAGGTTTGCGGAGGTTGGAGGGTCGCAGAGGGAGATGTTGGTGGTGCCGCGGATGCAGTGCACATGGTTGGTACCGACTTAGGTGAAGCCTGGTGGGTGTGGTAGTGTACTGTTACGTAAGTAGTATTTTGAGTTGTAGTGTTAGTCACCTTACGTTGTTGTCTGGAGGCCTTAGTGCGTGATGCGCGGCTCTGTTGCTGATGTGGATGTAGGTGCAGATGTGGTGTCGGCAGCAATTAGGAGGTGTGCATCGTTTACCTCATTAATCGGATGCAATTGGCGGCGATTGACTTTTTCCCACTCCAAGAAATTTTCAATTCTGACAGCAATTGCTGTCAATGATTATAAATTATACTGAGCCAAAAAAGTTTAGCAATTTCACATTTTTGCTTGCTGTATTAAAACTATGCGCCCTATTGTTATCAAATTTGCAGGTAATTTTCTTTAACACAATGTCTCGCTGTCTGTAATGAAATCAAAATCATTTCTGGCTTTTCACGTAGGTGCGCTTACTGCATGTGAAAATGCATTTTGCACGCACTGGTTAAAATTTACGCGTCGCATAGGTGAAATGACACCACATTCCGTGAACTGAAAACGTTACTAAAGTTTACACCTGCTAAGATGGGCCGCCGCCCAGGGTTATCCGAAAGTCAGCACCATGAAGCAACGGGATGACTTACTGCTGGTGTACAGCAGTCGTCAATACGCATGGAGGCCACCCCTGCTATTGACACCTCTAGAAAAATTTCTGCCTGGACCCCTACACTGAATGACGTCATGTTAGAGGCGCGATACTTACATTAGGGCGACAATGAACTGTTTTTCAAATTGGAAATTGGCCCACCAATTAAATAAAATTTTCGAATGAAATCATTCTCTTTACAAAATTATATTTATTTAGTGTTTTATGAGAATTGCTAAACCTTTTTGGTTCAGTTTATTATGTTCCATAAGAAACAGTTTTTCTTTGAGGGTGGGCTCACCACTCAACGGGTCGATGAAGGTGTCGAGATGAAGATGTAAAACTCCCTCATGATTGGTGCTGGGGTATGCGCATGTAACAAGTCGCCAGATATGACTTGCTAACTCTGGCAAGGTCTCCCCAGCTCATCTACGCATGTTTTTAAGCTGAAGACAACTTGTGTCTCCAAATCTTTCCAACAGCACGTTTTCGAGTTCCATGTACGTTGGTGTGGAGCCTGATACTCTCCCATTTGTTGATACGTCCATCGGTTTGTGCGGCTAATTATCTCGAACTGGCACTTGAATTAGCCCAGTCACTCTCCCCACTGAATTTTGGAGGAAGAATGACTTGGCCATGCCCATGATATGGTACTATAGGCACGAATCCAGGTGGCTGTGCTAGGGAGAATGGTGTGAACGCGGATGCTGGTCTTCGTGTTGGTGATGGTGTTGGTGGTTGTTCCCGCTGTTGGTCTCGCTGATACAGTACCCGTGAAGGTGATTCCCGATGATGATGGTGTGTGCGATATGTGGGTTCCGCCGAATACCGGCCTGATGCGGGTCTACAGATCAGTGTTGGTGTATAGACTGGTTGAGGCGTTCCGTGTATGTGATGTGGAAGTTCCATAGGTTGCTGTGATGGGCGTTCTTCATATGGAGGTTGTCCAGGAGATTGACGGGGGTGGTGCATGTTGTGTGATGATGTGCTCTTTCTGGTATAATATTGAAATGGATGTTCTGCATCCCCCGGTTCGTATCACGGTACAGATGGATAATATCGTGACGACGAGATGTGGGACATGGTGCATGAGTGGCAGGCCATTGGTCACCTTCCGATGATACGGGTGAATGTAATGGTCGTGAAGAATTGATGTGCCCTCGTAGGGATCTTTGTCATGGTCGACCGCGATCTGGCAAAGGTGTTGGGTACCTATCGCTGTGATGTGTTGAGTACCTACCTGCGAGGCATCGCAGAAGGTCCCCTCGCTGATCGGCGAATACTCGTGTTAATTCTGTGCTTGTAGTTCAGCACCGGGGAAATTTCTGGCATAGTCGGTGAGCATGCGGGAGCCTGCATGTACAGGATGCGTGGGGGGGGGGGGGCTGGTTAGCTGCGGTTCTCAGGGTTACGTGACTCTCCGAAAAGTACAAAGACCGACTTCTAGAGCCAGTGAAATGATAACATTCCTCAGGGTTATGGATCCTGTATCGCGGCTCTCCGAAAAGTACAAAGACCGACTTCTAGATCCGGTGAAACGATAACGTTCCAGTGGGGCCATGTGACCATTGCCACCGAGATTGAACCTCACTGTCTCGTCCTAACCATTTGTGTCACCAGTATAACGTTCCATAACTCAATTTAGGAGGCTAGACATGATAATTAAAAATAAACTATACAAACAATTCTACTCATTTGTTAGCACGAGAGAAAATATACAGTACGTAGAACTAAGTTGGTGTCTTGTTAACGTGGATTCGTCAGAGGCACCTCACCGATCCCTCCGTGAGGTATCCCTACAAGGGAGCGTCCTAACGAGGCCACTTATATAGGTCAATATAAACCATTATACCCCTGACAAAGAAAATATTATTGTTGCGAGAGGAAAGTTCCTCGCGCGGGCCTCTGTCACAGGTCTCCGGCAAAAAGTCCCACTCTCTTGTTCAAACCTATGCTAAGTGTAGCGTGTGTCAACCTACTGAAATTATAATTAATGTGATGCATGCTGTATTACATGAAGATGGGGTGTATGATTTCCTTAGAACTCAACACCGTCATCTTATGTAAGTCCAAGATACTGTATTGGTAGTTGCCGCTTTTATTTATGCGGTCCTTCTGCTAAATCCTAAACTACCAGTTAGTTGTTAGATTTATATCCAAGCTTTGGCCGCAAGTGGCAGGAAATCTACCTATCTTTGATACATGAGCCTGACTGGCGAAGATGCTCGGTTTCCCTAAGGTCGCCCTCCGGAGCATCTCCCTCAGAAATGCAGCAAGTGGACATGTTACGGAGTGACAGCTTCAGAATCACATAACGATCCGGTTACATATCACACTGCAACCACATACAACATCACTAGGACAAGTCAATATTACACAAGCAATTTTAAGAGCGTAAAAGTTTATGGCGGGGAGTGAGAGGCAGATATCAATCCTTCCCGTGAGGGCGTGGTGGGTTCCAAGACCGCACCCAGTCACTGTACGGAGTTAGATGGAGATCTGCATCCTATCCATCACCCAGTGTGTCGGGGGAGGACCATATGAGATCCAGCTCCGGGGACAACCATTTGCCTGTCATTAGGGTTAAGTTTCAGGATGCCCAGAGATGCACTGCTGGCTGGTTAAAATAATTATATTTTCGCAGTGCTTCCTACTTTGGCGGGGTTATCTATGCTAACTGGTATCCGAAGATACAGAGGAGGTGTATGCGAAATTGATACTTTGGTCTTCACTGTTTGGAAACCCCAATAGTTTCCCAAGTCGGATCATGCCAACGTGGTGATGGGAGTTCCAGACAATTAATAAGCCTTGCGGCTGGAGGAGCGTAGAAAGAGACAATCACTCAATATAATAAGAGGTCCGAAGGTAACTGGTCAATTTTACTCAATCGAGCTGGTGTGGGGTGTTACATATCTGCTACATCTGGAAAAGAGGCTTACACAAATGACTCCTAAGGAGCTGTTGTCCCCAACTACTTTTTAAACCCATCCTATCGAGCTAGAATAGCCAGGTCTAGTCGATCACATGTCAGGTTCACGCAATGAGAACATGAACAGTGACTCAGTGTAAAATTGATGCTGGGGGATAAGTGATGCAGATTTATTGTTGCTGTATAGTATAGCCTAGCGTACTGTGGTCCTAGTATTTTATATAAAATAAACAAAACAAGTAACTAGGATCGCTGCTGCCATATATATATATATATATATATATATATATATATATATATATATATATATATATATATATATATATATATATATATATATATATATATATATATATATATATATATATATATATAAATAACAAACAATCACAGTATTGACAATAAATCAGGTCATGGAACCTCGCGGTGCTCGTTAGTCATAAGCACAAAAATAAGGATAATATTTACATTAAAGATATAAATTATAAAATGCGGTCTCAGACGACCGGTTGGTACCTATTAGTCATCAGTACATGTAAAGAAATGAATAAATACAATAATACAAAAATATAGCTAAATGAGTACGTATTAGTCATCGGTACGGGAAAAAATTGTTACGTCAGCGTGGATGATGCGTTACAGATGAGGAACGCGAGATGGCACGATTCTGAAGTTGCTGGGAAATCTCCGCAGGCGAACTGGTGATGCGGCTCACTCTCAAAGATGGTGAAAAAGAACGATTATAGTTGCGGGTGCCCACTAGATAGTCAGAATAGCTTATACAACTAATTTAAACAGAATATTGGAAAGATCTGTGCTGTATCGGAAGTTTGAAAGTTGCCCATAACATAGAGGGCTACAGTAGAAAGTTGTAATTATACAATGCATGTACATTCATGGGTACACCATACATGGTACATCGCATAGCTCTTGCGGCATACCAGGCAGAGTTCCACCAGACTGCAGCCTAAAAGTTAATTGAAACACGACATGCTGCGCGGAAGTTTGCACTCCACTTTTCAGCGTGGTTCGGCAGATCTGACGAGTTGTCCACCAAGATTCACCACTCGCTCTACATACTGGAGAAGTTACATCGGGAGCCACGAAGCCCATCCGCAGGAAGGCTCCTCTAAAGTGTTGGAAGCGAGAGACTCTTCTATTCAATTAGTTGCCCCCGGATGCCCGTCCGAGGGCTTACAAAATCTAGATGCGGATGTTCGATTGCGGGATAGAGATTAAGAACTGAAATCTGAAAGGCACCACTGCCGTTATAGGGGAACCACAGTCAGTAAGCAATTGCCCACCTCTTGCACTGCTCTGGCCACACAACCTGCCACTTGTTCTCTCTCCACGAAGTGTGGTCTCGATTCTTGGTTTTGCGCTACTTTTATAGTACTCGTGACGTCATAGGCAGGACGCCCAGCCAATCAGCGGGTGATCTGTAGCCAATCAGCATGCAGATAGGAAGGGTGAGGACGCTATCACGTGATAGACATCCTCCCCATTCACTTAGTACATACCCGTCTTTGTAATATTTTGAAAATAATTTCAACGAATCTAAATTATTATAACTCGGCCATTTCTGGTCTGATTTTAAGAATGTAAATAGTTTTGGAATCCTCGTCTCATTCCGGTCCTGATACGTACCAGAAACGACGAGAATAATGGAATTTAAAGAAATTACGTGCACAAATCCGGTACACTTTAGTATGCATTCTCTCCCAACGCTGACATGTTTTCAGGGAAGCTGACGCGCGCGCATGCACGCTACGCGATTTCACTGACTTAGACGTTTCACAGAAACCTCTCTCATATGGCTTTATATGCAGTACTATCCTACTTATGGGGGAGTGCTGGAACATACCCGGAGCGGTCGTCCTGTACCCAGCTCCTATATCACCTAAATACAACTGTTGCCAAAAAGCATAAATTTCATGTTACCCATCTGATGGCATTTGCCTATTACTCAAACAATATTGTATAAATGTCGCCTTTGACTATATGTTGGCCCCGTGTGCCTGTGAAATGTTAATTCTGTAAAAGTAATCATATATAAATAATACATGCTACTATTAACCCCTCTTATGTCAACTTAGCATTAAAACGGAACCTTCAGTGATCTCTCGGAATACCCATTTGTAGGCTAAGAGTACTTTTTTTATATTTATCACTGGAATAACTGGCTCGGTAACCAATGACTAAGGAAAATTTTAGATTTTTTAAAACATATCGGAATTAATGTCATGTAAACTCTGGCAAGGAATTTCGTTTAAAATCCTCATTTTGTATTCGCGTTCAGTAAAGTGAAATCAACACGAATTCCCGCAAAAAACTCAATTTCATATCTCAGTGTAGCCGCTTCCTGTGTAACGCTTCTTGTGTAACGGTAATATGCATATCAATGGGTGGATCATTTACCTCTTCTTACCCCAACCACATTACCATCGGCATACATATACTGGAGTTTGCGCTTTGTCTGATTTATTACACTGAACAATCTCCTCAACAATGTTTCCAGGAAAGAGTCAACAGAAATCCATCTGCAGTTATCTGGAATTCAGACCGACTTGTCTTTCTATGACACATGAGTCATTAGGCCAGTCAGTGTACATTTCAGCTGGTAGTTTGGAAGCTTCCCAGTAGCGAGCACAGGCAGTGTTCGTTGCAGCTCGAAGCTTGGAAGCTTCCCAGTAGCGGGCGCAGCCAGTGTTCATTGCAGCTGGAAGTTTGGAAGCTTCCCAGTAGCAAGCGCAGCCAGTGTTCATTGTAGCTGGAAGTTTGGAAGCTTCCCAGTAGCGAGCGCAGCCAGTGTTCATTGCAGCTGGAAGTTTGGAAGCTTCCCAGTAGCGAGCGCAGCCAGTGTTCATTGCAGCTTGATGTTTGGAAGCTTCCCAGTAGCGAGCACAGTCAGTGTTCATTTCAGCTGGAGGTTTGGAAGCTTCCCAGTAGCGAGCAGTCAGTGTTCATTTCAGCTGGAAGTTTGGAAGCTTCCCAGTAGCAAGCACAGTCAGTGTTTATTTCAGCTGGAAGTTTGGAAGCTTCCCAGTAGCGAGCACAGCCAGCGTTCATTTCAGCTGGAAGTTTGGAAGCTTCCCAGTAGCGAGCACAGTCAGCGTTCATTTCAGCTGGAAGTTTGGAAGCTTCCAAGTAGCGAGCACAGTCAGCCTTCATTTCAGCTGGAAGTTTGGAAGCTTCCAAGTAGCGAGCACAGTCAGCATTCATTTCAGCTGGAAGTTTGGAAGCTTCACAGTAGCGAGCACAGCCAGTATACATTTCAGCTGGAAGTTTGGAAGCTTCCCAGTAGCGAGCACAGCCAGTGTTTATTTCAGCTGGAAGTTTGGAAGCTTCCCAGTAGCGAGCACAGTCAGTGTTCATTTCAGCTGGAAGTTTGGAAACTTCCCAGTAGCGAGCACAGTCAGTGTTCATTTCAGCTGGAAGTTTGGAAGCTTCCCAGTAGCGAGCACAGTCAGTGTTCATTTCAGCTGGAAGTTTGGAAGCTTCCCAGTAGCGAGCACAGCCGGTGTTCATTTCAGCTGGAAGTTTGGAAGCTTCACAGTAGCGAGCACAGCCAGTAAACATTTCAGCTGGAAGTTTGGAAGCTTCCCAGTAGTGAGCACAGCCAGTGTTCATTTCAGCTGGAAGTTTGGAAGCTTCACAGTAACGAGCACAGCCAGTATACATTTCAGCTGGAAGTTTGGAAGCTTCACAGTAGTGAGCACAGCCAGTGTACATTTCAGCTGGAAGTTTCACAGTAGTGAACACTCATTATTAATACCTATATTTAACCCCTCTTGTGCTAACTTAACTCTTTAATGGTCAAGAGCGCCAAAAACTGACCATGTAGTGGTACTGAGGAATGCCCATTTTTTCATCCAAAAGAATATGATTTTGAAAATTTACCGCTGTAATGACCGGCTCGATAACCGAGTCACACGTGGTAAATTTTCAAAAAGACTTCTCAACCGACAAATAGACACTAGCTAAGAAAATACTGGATTTTCGGCCAAAAAAACAGCAATTGTAGTGGTCTTGAGCAATGTCTATTCGCACAAGTTATTTTTGTAAATTTTAGTATAAAAATTATTATTTCATTGAAATGTTGACCATTAAAGGCTTAATTGATATAAGTAGAATTTTGAGCGCTTTGAGGTGCTGTTGACACAACAGGGGTTAAGATCAGAATGACTTCTTGTCCAACACTGTATATATTTTGACGATATTCCAAATATTACTAGCCTTTCCAAATCAGATCCAACTTATAAATGCTTCTCCACTCTTTTCTATGTTTATTAGATTGAGAGAATACGCTACAGACTCGAAGGCAGAGCCCGAGTATGAATGATTGCTTCATCACATTATCAAGATTTGGCTCATCTTTTGGAGTTTCCAACTTCTTAAAATAAGGCAACAAAGAAGACTGATGATCCTTCAGAGGGTTTCATGTTTCACAGTTTTCTTTATAACACTATGGTATGGCCATGGTATATTTCTTTTGCTACAAGCTCTGGCGGTGACATTCCCCCGAGCCTTTTTGTTAGTTCATAGCACACTCACCTTCCTCTGATCATTCCAAATCATGTAAGCCAAATTTGTTTCACACACCATGGCTCCCTAATAAAATAGGTGAGTGTTAATGTTAGGTTTGGTGTATTCTATAACTCGGCTACCCACAGAGCATGGGAATTTGAGTCTTAATATCAAAATTTTTGGGTGCACTAATTTTGCCATATTAATGAGATGAGAAACTATTTATTGAATTAACCCTTTCAGGGACAAATTCTTGAGTAAGTAAATTCTTTCCCATGTATAATATATTTTGTTGAATATTTTGAAATTAAGGCAGCAATGGCTTCCAGTCGTATTAATTTCAAAATATTCAACAGCTTTCCTGTTTGTTTGCCAAGAAATTGAAATACAGGGAACTTACCAATGAAATGGTTAATGGAATGGCCCGTCGTATGAATAGAAATCAGTACCTGCATATTTTTGGGCATAGAATTACTAATTCAGCATTATATGGTGTTGTCTATCTTGCAGAGTTCATATTACGGGGTGGGTGGGTGGGGGGGGGGGTTGGGGGTGTTCTCAGACGAAGATTATTTCAGACTTTTAAACATATATAACCAGGTTATCATGCCGTGCCCTCTCCTTATAAGGAAGTATGTGTACAAGTTTGGATCCAGGAGGATTAAGACGACGAGATATGAACTGCTAATTTGAGCCAAACACAAAATGTTAATGTTGAAAAAAACCGAGTTTTTACCAATGTCACAATCACCTTGATATTTTGACCCCAACATCTGTTGTATGATGCCCTCCAATCATAAGGAAGTATGTGTCCAAGGTTGGGTCCAGTATACTTAACCAAAGATAGGATATGAACTGCTAAGTTGAGCCAAATGCAAAATGTTAATATTGAAAAAGTTTTTAGCAACATCACATTGACCATGACCTTTTGACCGCTAGGTCATTATGTTATTA
Organism: Chaetoderma sp. LZ-2023a; assembly: GCA_034401795.1. Taxonomy (NCBI): domain Eukaryota; kingdom Metazoa; phylum Mollusca; class Caudofoveata; order Chaetodermatida; family Chaetodermatidae; genus Chaetoderma; species Chaetoderma sp. LZ-2023a. The sequence continues at coordinate 45,606,108 of CM067359.1, forward strand.
CCTCTTATTTATAAAGAAGCATGTGTCCAAGTTTGGGTCCAGTATGATTAACCAAAGATGAGATATAAACTGATAAGTTAAGATAAGCAGAAAATGTTAATGTTGAAAATACAAGGTATTTACCAAGGTCACTGTGAGCTGGACCCCTTGACCCCAAGGTTACTGTGTGATGTCGTGTAATAAAAAGGAAGCATGTGTCCAAGGTTGGATCTAGTATCATTAACCAAACATGCAGGGTTCACAGTTTCCCAGGAAATGTTAGTATTTCCCAGGGCAGTGGGAAATACTGGGAAATGTCGGGAAATATTGGGAAATACTGGAAACTATTGGAAAATACTGAGAAATACGCAGATATCAGGTGGCAAGTTTATATATTTAACGCAACGGGTGTTTATCATGCTTAGGAAAGCACTGTTAGCCATTAATAAAAAATGATCTAAATGTATTACAGTATAGAATGAAATAGGTTAAGCCGTATTAACAGTGTAAAAACTGAACATCCACTGAAATACCATTACAATTTGGATGAGGTATGACTGGATATTTGACAGTAAATCACCTATCTGTTTTGAACAGTACCGGTAGACACAACCTACCCAATAATAAAAGACTACTATGTACACAGGCTTTGACTAATCTCACATGTAACATAAACTTACTCCCGAGGTCTTTTCACATGGCTGTGTACTTTCTTAACGCCTTAGCACTAAAGTCAGCCAAAATGTCTTCTACAGTGGTCTTGATAAATAGCCATTTGCAGAACAAGAATATTTTTTGAAAATTTATCATTGGAATGACTGACTCAATAACCGAGGCAGTCTTTCCAATGGTAAATTTTCAAAAATAGTCTTCTCTTGGTTAATTAAGATTTGATTGAATAAATTTGAGAATTAGACGTTTAAATAACTAATGCTAGTGCTTCACTCTCTGGGATGTCATTATCTCCAGGTGATAACTGATGACTGAACTTTTCATTCTGAACTCACAGAAATTAACAATTCGTATTACTACATGTATTTAAAACTGAAATCTACAGAATTTGTTGAAAATAATTTGAAATGGATTGTTTTCTATCAATTATGTTGTGGCATTAATAGTATATTACATAATATTCGTAGATATTTGCATATAATAGTGAAATGTGTTGTCATCTCAATCATTTAATCCCCAATTACACACGTTCCTGTCTTTCCATCGGGAGATAAATCCCACACCAGAATATGAGCTGACTGTGGGAGACTCAGACAGCTGAGCTCAGAGCGTTGTATATCAGTTTAATTAAACCATTCAGAAAATTAAAATATTTTGAAACTATTTTTACTAATGATGTTGCAGCCTGTAGTGAAAAATACTGGAAACGGTTTCAAAAAAACCTAAATAGTTTATGCAATAAATGTGTTGTATCTGTTATAGCGAGTTTAAAGGGTTATAGATATGCTATGGTGTAACTATTTGGCTTATTTAATCTCATATCTAAACCTGTATTATATATTGGCTTCTACATTAGCCTCTCTGATATCTAGGATATTTAGTTTAAAATTTACCATTTCTGATGAGGATTGTCCACCTATTGGAGTATTTCCCAGTATTTATGGGGTGGTATTTTCCAGTATTTCCAGGGGTGGTATTTTCCAGTATTTCATGATTTTTGGAGTATTTCCCCCCGAGGCAGTAATTATTGGTAGTTCCCGACCAGGGAAATTGCTGTCAACCCTGCAAACATCAGATATAAAAAGAAAGGTTGAGCTAAACAAAAAATGTTCATGTTAAAAAAATAAGGTTTTTACCAGTGATGTCATGTCATTATAAGGAAGCATGTGTCCAAGTTTGGGTTCAGGATGATTAACGGTTATGAATGAGATAAACAGAAAATTTGAACTAAAGGCAAATTGGATGATGACGATGACGCCACCACAGCCACCGCCCGCCGGACGACGTGCAAGGTATCACAATAGCTCGTTTTACTTCCTAGTCGAGCTAAAAATAAGCATCTGTAGTAAACAAATGAAATCAGAAGCAGCAGTTCTGAAATGGAGGTATTCTGATGTTCCATGATTTTTGCCTCAACCCACCAAATACGTTATGCATAATCGATGCAAAATCTTTTACCACTACACACATCTTTGGGTGGTGTGCACAATCATCCTGTCAAGTTTCATCAAATTCTTTCCAAACCATAGGAATTGCGACAAGTGTTTTATTGCACTGACATACATACGTATGTACCTATGGATACACAGGATGGACTGATAATAAAATATCTTCGGGTGGTGTACAATCATCCTATTAAGTTTCATTCAATTCTCTCTCAATCTGTAGGAGCTGAATTGACAAGATTTTCGGGGACGGATTGGATGGTGTGCCAGTGCCAAGCTTGAAACAATTATATCTCAAAATGTAGGAGTTGCAGCGGCATGATTTTCAGGAGGGATGGACGTATAGTACAGGTGGTGGGGGTGGGGTGGTGCTGGTATGGATGGGGGGGGGGGGGGGGGGGGGAATATATATGTCACATATGTTAGCTGACATCGCTTCCACAGGCACCAGCCCAGAGGCAAATTAGTTTCAAGTTCTCAGCAACACACATGTATAGTTACCTTGAATTCAACTGACAAAGTATAAAACCAATTACATTAAGCGTAAAAGGTGGGCGGGGCTTAGTGCAGAATAATGCAGAAGAATATTTTCTTTCCCATGTTGTGAAATATAGGGATGCGTGGCAACTGGAGTCTTGTCTTCTGGTTGAGGTAAGGGTTGTATTTTCATTGTTGATGGAAGTCCTTCATCCATGTCCTGCTGTACGCCTTTCATGTGATAAATTCTCAATTACAAGTCTAACATAATGGAAAAACAGTTGAATACCTCGAGATCAATATGACTGGAAGGTGTTACTGCCTGATCCTTAGATAGCAACAGTTTCCAGTCGTATTAAGCTCAAATTATCTTACATCATATGCTTTACTTCACAAAGACTATTTTAACTAACTAGAAATGCAGATGCCATTTTAGATTTAGATTCCAAATACTATTTTATTTTAATCTTTTGTCTGGACTGAAAGAAAATTCTCGTATAAAAGCAGTGTCCACTTCTGTCTCAATCATTCACCAGCGAGATTCTGAATACTAAACACATTCTGACTTTGTCAATCTGTTAGCCTGGGCTGAAAGTATTTATAAATTACAATTCAAAACAATGAGACAGTAGGTCTAGTTTTATGAGTGATTTGCAAAAGGCGCTATTTTTAAAATTAAATTTCAAATCAAATGTGATTGTTATATTACATGTGTAAATATATATATATATATATATATACACACATACATACATACATACATACATACATATATATATATATATATATATATATATATATATATATATATATATATATATATATATATATATACTGTAATAAACAGCTCAGGTTCATATTGAAACCTATCCAATGTGTCTATTTCATGCATGTCGATGTTATGACTGATTGTTCCGCAGCAGCATGTAGCCGAAGTCAGCCAGACAATCGGTGCATTACTCAGTATTGCTCTTTGCAGATGCCTAAATAAGCTCACCTGTGACTTTGGAACGCAAGAAATAGACTTATGTAATAACGAATGTGATCTATTTATTACAAGATAAATTTACATTTGATTTTAAACTTTACATGACTAATGCTTATTTAAAAAAACTAAAATAAAACATTACACATACTGTCATGTAGTTTTGAATTGTAATTTTAAAATACACAGCCAATGCTAACAGATTCCCGGCACGCCCACCCGTCCCACTTGCTATGCCGATAGAGGGCTCATGCACACGCTGAGTAAATAAAATTGACCCTTTTGCCATGACTTCGGCTTGAAAACACCCTTTTTCCTGAAAAAACCACTGACATTTTGACATTTAAATTGCACCCTTTTTCAAAATGTACCCTTTTCTCATAACCATCAAAGTTACAACCTGAGTGACAATAAAGTTAATGGCGCAATTAATAAATTGTACACCAAATATGCTTAAAAGTAGATTATTGACCACTAGGATCCGGTGACCACTCTGTATTGAATTTTACTTTTAAATGCTACAGAAATGGATACAGTCAAAAATCAAGGGAAACTACACAATACAGTCGAGCATGCAGTCAGTTTTTTATGGCAAGGGAAACTACACATGGATGAGAGCGGCTTTAGAATAGACTGGGAAGAGAAATTGTCAATATATGATGATGTCAAGCAGCAATGGGGAGCATTTACCAATTTCTTGCAACCCACAGGGGAAGATTTCTTACCAAACAAGACAGTCACTACACTATAACAAGTGAATATAGCCAGCTTAACTTTGGACAAGACAACCATTGCCAGCTCTACATTGAAACACAAGACGTACCGAGCATACACAAGGGAATATAATTTAATGGCCAAGATTTTTTTAAAAAGAAAATTGAGAATTTTGAATGTCCATTTGCAGACCATGATTTGATTGTTTTCATAAATTTACCACTCAAATTTTGGGAAATCGCTTTCACTTGATCTGCAAAAGCATATTTCCCAAGACCGAATTGATGATTGACACTTGGTCACGAGTATCAAAATATTAGGTTAGTGAATGTCCATTTGCAGGCTAAGAGAAGACTATTTTAGAAAATTCACCACTGGAATGACTGGCTCGATAACAGAGGCAGTCATTTCAGTGGTAAATTTTCAAAACGTCTCTTGACCTGCAAATGGGCATTCATCAAGACGCGGGCAGAGGCTGATTTCAGAATCAGCGGGTTAATGGTTAAGAAGACACAAATTTCTGCTTAGTGTCCATTTGCAGACAAAGATATGACAATTGTTTTACATTTTGCAAAGCAATGACGGGCTTGTTTACAGAGCCAGACATTCCTGTGGTTAATTTTCAAAATAGTCTTCTTTCAGCCCGGAAATTGCCATACCTCATGACCACTGCAGAGGTTGTTCGGCTGGTTTGACCATTAAAAGGTTGTTGACATAAGAGGGGTTAAGTATTGAAAAATGAAATTCCAAGATGTTTTATTCCTTGCATAAGTTTTATTAGCATGGTAAGAGAGATTTGAAACAATACATGAATCCAATCATTATCAGTTGCTCAAGTATTTACGTCACAATCAATGGACCTTTCCATTTTTAGCTATGCCCCGCCCATCACTAGCTAAGCTCCACCAACACCTCGCCATGTTGGGATTGATCGATCCCCAAATGCCCTAGCTATCAATTTCCTGAACACTATACAGGGAAGTTGTTGAATATTTTGTAACTAATTTGACTGGGTGCTGTTGCTGCCTATGGCAGCAACAGCGCCCAGTCAAATTAGTTTCAAAATATTCAACAGAATATTTATTAAATAGTAAACGCAAACAATTTGTACAACAACGCGTAGACCGTCTTCAAATATGCGTTCGTGACGGACTTATAGACGTCATTCATCATGATGTCATTGTACACATCACGCAGTTCATTATGACGTCATATGATGGGTGGGTACTCTGGAAAGGTGAATTACGTTACATGTAGGCTGATGTCATAATCATAACTAACAGAAAGTCTGTCATGCACCTGGAATAGTCCGTCAGGTGTACGACTTGTATGTCTTCACCATTTAATAAACATTCTGTTGAATATTATGAAACTAACCTGACTGAGTGCTGTTGCTGCCTATAACAGTCCCAGTAAAATTAGTTTCAAAATATTCAACAGGTGAGCTGTATAGTTACACTGAAATTGGTATTCTAGGTATTCCGGGTTCAAGGCATATAAATCGATCCTAACATGTGCAATGCATGGGTGAAGTTTAGTTACAGATGGGCGGGGCATAGCTAAAATTGGATTCATCCATTGAAAAAAATAATGATATATAATGATAAAAATGTTAATAATACATAAAGTACTGTAGCATGATTAAATTAAATAAACTATAGAATGATGACATGTATTTTAAATTAATCATAATTCTTTATTGAATAAGAAAAAATAGCTAAATTTATAGTTAGTGAATGTATATTTGCAGGTAAGAGAGCTTTTTTAGAATTTACCACTGGAATGACTGGAGCGGTTATCGAACCAGTCACTCAAATGGTAAAACCTAAAAAATAGTCTTCTCTTGGCCAGCAAATTTTAGAGTTAATTTTCTTGCTGCTGCAAGCCATCAGACAATAATTTCAATGTGCAAAAACACTTGACTTGCTGAATATTTTGAACATAATTTTACTGAGTTCTTTCAGTCAAATTGTTTTCAAAATATTTAGCAGGTAGAGATAAAACCACTGGAATGTTTGTCTGCAAAAAACTCAGCAGGCAGAATGAGAATGTTCAGGATGTTTAACCATTTAACGCTTAGGCACGCCAAAAATGGCTTCTGCAGTGGTCTTGAAAAATGTTCATTTGCAGATCAAGAGATGACTTTTTTAGAATGCCTGTGTTTGCTAAGTCATCCCAGTGAACTGAATACATTACTACGTTATTACTGAATAAGCATAAAAATGTCATTTTATGGTTTTAAATGTCTGGCTGCTGAATTTCTGCAGACTATTTTATACAAGGCTTAACTCTGGTCATGTTGAATATTTTGAAAACAATTTGACTACGCCACCAACAACTTTCAGTTAAATTGTTTTCAATATATTCATCAGGGCCAGAGTTATTGCCCATTGAAATTGTCTAGTGACTTGCAACAGCCAGACAGTTAAAGAAATATATCTGAATATCTACTATTAAATTCTCACTAGAGATGATTGATTTTATTTTAAGCGTCAGTAGGAATATGGTCGACGTTTCAGTTTTCAGACGTGAAGAACTTTTCTAGTGATTCCGTGTTTCGTGCCAGGAAGTCGATGTTTAATTGAATGTTTTCGAGTGACTGCTGGATCGTTCTGTCCGTGGATGGACTAGGGTTCTTTCGAAAGAATTCCTACAAAAATAGAGGACAATATTAAGTTATTGTAGTATATACGATTTTGTAAATTTAAATATCTCACAGCGGTCATAACACGACACCAATACTATCTTAACCCTTTAATCTTCAAAATTTGGTCATGAAAATTAAAATATTTGCTTATTGAATGTCGATTTGTAGGCCAAGAGCACAATTTTTTTTTTATTTACCACTGGAATGACTGGCTTGGTTAGCCAAACGAACCATCAAGCCAGGAACCAAGTTTTAACCCTGGTTCATTGCTACCCATGTTCACCAATTTATAAATTTCAAGATGGTGGTGGCCAGCTAAATTTTGGAACTTATTTGAATGACGAAATCATGTCAATATTAAAGTGGATGCGGTCGTCCTTTATTTATTCAGACTGATTTTAAAGTATAAATCGAAATACGATTAAATTAATTGAAATTACGTTCATCAAACAAAGCCAATTCTCATAAATCTAGTGGACATTTGGTCATGATCATGCTATGTTGCTAATGCAAATGCATGTGATCGTTTAGTCACGATCATACCATGTTTTGTCATGATGATGTCATGCTGTTTATGTGTACATTGGCATTCGATCATGATGATGCCATGTTGTTTATGTGTACATTGCCATTCAATCATGATGTCATGCTGTTTATGTGTACATTGGCATTCAATCATGATGATGCCATGTTGTTTATGTGTACATTGGCATTCAATCATGATAATGTCATGCTGTTTATGTGTACATTAGCATTCAATCACGATGATGCCATTCTGTTTATGTGTACATTGGCATTCAATCATGATAATGTCATGCTGTTTATGTGTACATTGGCATTCAATCATGATGATGGCATGTTGTTTGTGTACATTGACATTCAATCATGTTATGTTGTTTATGTGTACATTGGCATTTAATCATGATGTTATGCTGTTTATGTGTACATTGGCATTCAATCATGTCATGTTGTTTGTGTACATTGGCATTGGATCATGATGTCATGTTGTTTGTGTACATTGGCATTCAATCATGATAATGCTATGTTGTTTATGTGTACATTGGCATTCAATCATGATGATGTCATGCTGTTTATGTGTACATTAGCATTCAATCACGATGATGCCATTCTGTTTATGTGTACATTGACATTCAATCATGATAATGTCATGCTGTTTATGTGTACATTGAGTCAATCATGATGATGGCATGTTGTTTGTGTACATTGACATTCAATCATGTTATGTTGTTTATGTGTACATTGGCATTTAATCATGATGATGTTATGCTGTTTATGTGTACATTGGCATTCAATCATGTCATGTTGTTTGTGTACATTGGCCTTGGATCATGATGTCATTTTGTTTGTGTACATTGACATTCAATCATGATAATGCCATGCTATTTGTGTACATTGGCATTCGATCATGATGTCATGTTGTTTATGCGTACACTTGCATTGGATTATGATAATGCCAGCAACAGCGCCCAGTCAAATTAGTTTCCAGAACATTTATTAAAAAACATATATACAACTTGTCAGACTACAGCGAAATCATGTGATTCATGACGTAATTCATTATGACGTCAGCCTACATGTGACGTAGTTGATTATGACAAATGATTGACTGGGAGACCAAGCGGGGACGGCTAAAATTAGATTCCTCTGATTCTTGAATACAAATGATCAATCCCATAATACATCTGTAAAAAGAAACTCAATAAATACATACCTCAACTTCCTTGAGTTTATCCTCGGAGGCAAAGTTCTCTGTTGTATACTAAAACAGAAAATAAAACATTTTACAAATAATCGTTAATAACTTCAAAGTGAGAACATCATTACATACAATTAACCATTTTACTCACTGAAACATCAGTGTCACAATTTCAAAAATCTATAGACGAATATTGTTGTTAAATATTTTTATACTAATTTAGCTGGAACCTGTCGATACCATGCAGTCAAAGTAATTTCAAAATATTCAACTAAATATATTCTTTACATCATAAAGAAGCTGTTATGTTAGATCTATAAGGATTAAAGGGTTAACAATTTATTTATTCACTTGGTCATAAATGGGAAAATTGTCGAATGTTTTTAAAACAATTTGGGTGAAAATCATTGCTGTCTAAGGCAACAACGTATTTCAGTTAAATCATGTTTAAAACTAGAATTTTGGAGATGCAGAATATTACAGTGGATACCCCCATCCCACCCGACCATAATTTGATAATCATCAAAGGTATACCACATAACCCATTAACCTAAATGGACCTTTCCAGTTTTAGCCTTTCCCGGCTATAGAGCCATAGTTCCGCTCCACCTACGCTTCGCTCATGTTAGGATCAATCGATCCCTGAACTCGCTGACTATCAATTTTTAGAAAACTACACAGGTAAGCTGTTGGATATTTTGAAACTAATTTGACTGGGTGCTGCTGCTGCCAATGGCAGCAACAGTGCCCAGTCAAATTAGTTTACAAAGTCAACAGAATGTTTGTTAAATGGTAGACACACAATTTGTACAACATGTCGGACTATTAAGCATTAAAGACAGACTATATAGTAATTCATGATGTCATGATTATGACATCATCCTACACACCACATCGTTGATTATAACGTTTTATGATGAATGGATAAACTTGGAAAGGTCCATTGCGCCCATAAGACAATGATGTTCAGATGATCTGATGTTCATTGACATGTAAAAAGTAGGTCACAATGACATACTTTTGATACACAGCATACCTTACCCTAGGAAACATCTCAAATATTCCCTACACCGAGGCCTAAAACTACAGCTGTTTTGAGACAAGAATGGAGAAATCCAGTTTATAGGTCAACCATATAACGTCATAATCAACTACCTCACATATAGGTTGATGTCACAATTGAGTGCTACAACCTCCACCCATGGTTTACCTTTGTTGGGATCCCTACTCTCTCTGAATCTCAATTTCCAGAAAACTACACAGGTAAGTTGTTTAATATTTTGAAACTAATTTGACTGTGAGCTGTTGCTTCCTAAGGTCTTGAAGTAGGCTTGTGCGATTATTGCTTTGCCTGATCACGATCGGTTATTTAAGAATAATCGTGATTACTCCATTAATCTGGCTGGGTTCAAATTACACAGGCATAACAACAACGGCATATTTAATGATGAAAGCGGTAATGGGGTTTTAAAATGTCCATTTTGAGGCCAATGGAAGACCAGTTTTAAAAATCTATCACTGGATGCATGGCTCAATGTTCGAACCAGCTATTCCAGTGACACATTTTCAAAAATAGTCTTCTCTTTCTGACCAGGTGAGCTAATAATACAGTAAACCATTTAATGGTCAGCCATTATCAGCCTTTTCAATGATCTTGAGAAATGTCCATTTGCAAGTCAAGGAAAGGCATTTTTTTTACACATTTTAACGCTGGAATGGCTGGTTTAATAACCAAGCCAATCATTTCAGTGGGAAATTGTCAAAAAAATCTTCTCTTGGCTTGCAAATGGATATTTATCGGTAACATAGGAAAACTTTCAATTTATCTTTTTTTTGGCCTGCTAATGGACATTAACATAGGAAAACGTTCAATTTTCTTGACAAATCCTGACTATTACAGGTGATTATATTTGAATTACGACTTTGTACCTTCAGCAACATGATTATCTATGAAGATTAGGAGATAAATGGTCTTGACAGCTAGATGGATGGACAAATGGATGGACAACCCCTGACTATAATACAATGTAACATGATCTTCAAACAGGCAGATTTCATTAACCCTTATCATAATGAGGTCTGAGACATTTATATGTTTGATGTACAATCCCTCCTAACTTTACTTTTCCATAGCTAGAAAAACAATATTGCTGGAATTTTCTAGTACTCTTTCCAGATTTCCAAAATTCTTTCCATCTTTGCCAGCCAAATCCTTATCACTCAGAACTCATCAGAATTTTCCATATCTCTATTCTCTGTAGCTTGGTTAATCATCTTACGGTCAAGACAGCCAAATATGGCAATGGACAATGTTAAGGCCATATTTTTTTTTTAATTCACACTGGAATTCCTGACTCGCCAATCGAAAAATAGTCTCCGTATAGCCCACAAACTGACTTGAAATTGTACATTGTTTTGTGTTCCCGATCTGTGATCTTGTGTCTTGGGCGAGAACTTTCACAAAACAAAAGATTAAATTGGACTGGCCAGATGTTGAGTTGGAATGTTTTAATGATATTTTTGAAATGATGTTTCTGAAACCTACGTTAGACAGGAACAACATTGTTTACGCAATTAACACTTTAATGGCCATATTCAGTCGAGAAAATTCAAATATCTGCCAGTCATTCCAGTGGTAAATTTTCTAAAATTCTATTTGCTTGGCCTGTAAATGGACAATCCACAAGACAATAACACACGTCGCTTTTGGCCGGCATGACCATTAAAGAGTTAACCCATTCACCGACAAATCCCTGAAAAAGTAAATTTTTTATGATATAAAACAGTCAAATTAATTTCAAAATATTCAGTTTTCCAGCATGGTTACGATGAAAGTGAGATATCTGGAAACCAAAATTTGAATCATCATTTTCCATTGTAGAGGTTAACTAATATATGTGAATGACTTGGTCAAAAGAGAAGACAAATGAAAATTAGATTTCAATAAAAAATAAGTTTTCCTAATTTTATGAGTCAAAAAGAATTTTCAGACACATTTTCACAAACTATCACCATTAAGATTTTGTTTAAATTCATGAATGTTGACACGTCATAGAATAATGGTATGACATCATCACGTGAATTATCAACCAAGTGGATTCAGATTATGCCACACGTGTTTTCTGAAAAGATAAAACTAATAAACCAACATTATGAAGCTGTACATAAGCTTAAATTCAATAACCCTTCAGCCCTTAAATTTGTCCAAGAAAATTTGAAATTTCTCAATAGACAATATCCAGTTGCAGACCAAGAGAAGAATGTTTTTGAAAATTTACCAAGACCACTGCAAAATCCATTTCTGGCCGGCTTGATGATTAAAGGTTAATATAGTGGTGTACAAATGAGCTTTTGTGAGCTATCAATCATCAACAACACAATATTATTCATGCGATGATGTCATACCACAACAATCATTCACACGAAGATGACACTTCGTCATTCTTATGGAAAATTTAAGAAGATGACTCCGTTGCAAAATTTTGTATTTACGAATTCAAAAACGCGGACGAAATTTATTTTTAATTTTAATTTAAATTATACAAAAGCATATTTTGATGTGCTTTGACTCTTCTTGTCTGTTTGTGTTTCTCTTTAATGCCATTAACTGTCAGGCTACTACAACCCAGCAGACAATAATTTCAATGGCTGCTAACTCTGGACCAGCTGTATATTTTGAAAACAATTTGATTGAAAGCTGTTGGTGGCTTAGTCACCAACAACTTTCAGTCAAATTGTTTTCAGGTCCAGAGATATAACCCTTGGAATAGGTTGTCCGCAAAACTTGGCAGGCAGACGGTTAAACAAAGCAAATAAACTTGCCTGAACAAGCCACGGCATTAAAAACAGTCCTGAAGCAAAATGTTCTGCGTAGAGCATCTAATTGTCATGCAAAAAATTGCCAAGCAACCAGATGACCCTTCAAACTTGTCATAGCGACAGTTGTTATTACATCAACAATGTCTTGTCGACGAACTTGACCCTAAAAAATTAGGCTGTAAATTAAATTTCTTTTTTACCCTCACCCAGTAAGGGGGAAGAGGGTTTTGTGATTGGGTTCTGTCTGTGTGTCCGGAGATCCTTATCCAATTTGGCTCAAATTTTAACACAACGAAGAACCTTGCCATTCAAGAGAATTTCCAGACTATGGCCGTGTTCTGGATAAGAGAACACGGATCTAGATCAGATCAAATTCAGGATCTGTGGATATCTCAGAAACAACTGGTCACATTTGCCTTAAGTTTTAACACAGGAAAGGACGAAACATGCACTGGGATTCCACGACTTTGGGCGTGATCTGGAAAGAGTTCAGAAAACTGATTTCTCTTGTTAATTATTATATTTACATTGCAGGTGCAATGATAGTCAATGTTTATTTGAAAAGTTGCTAGAAGCTGTTGCTGTCCATGACAACAGTAAGTTATAAGTACAACTTCACAAAATAAACAGCAGTATCAGGCTTCAGTTAGCCCTTACCACTCTGATGTCTGTATTCTATCTTTTACTGTCTCAATACTCAATAGCAAAGAAACTTGTGTACATTTTCTCACAATTTTGGTGGACGATGTTGCTGTCGTACGACAGACAGCAACATCTTCCACTAAATTTGTTGGAAAATGAACACAAGTTTATCTTTTAATTCAATTTGAAAATTTTAAATATTGACCATAAGGGTTAGGTCGATTCCAATAAATTTATAGAATCTAGACAAAGCACAATGGAATAGGGATCTTGATAATGTTCTGGACAGCAGACGTAGACTCAATCAAAATAGAAGTGACCATGCGTTCGTGTGAAGAATTAACACTTTCAATGACAAATCCCTCAAGAAGTTAATTCTTTACGTTGCATAAAATATTCTGATTAATATTTTGAAATTAATAGGACTGGAAGTTGTTGCTGCTGCCTAAGGTACCAATGGCTTCCAGTCACATATTAATTTTTAAATATTCAACAGCTTCATGTTAAGAGAAAATTTATTTAATTTATAGTTGAAAGCGTTAAAGCAAAAATACAACAATGAAATCAGAATGTGAATATGAAGATCATCTGTAAATAAAATAAAAACATTAAGCACACAAAAAATAAAAACAAAATGAGTCAACTTCATTCCACGAATGTTACCTTTGCAACACGCGCCAATAAGAACCCGCCCTTATACTGATCACAGAAATATTTCCAGTGTTGTTTCGTAAACTCCCAGCATTTCTCGCGGCCATTCTTGCTCCGGGTAACGCCGCCAAGCACAAACACGGTGTCTTGTGGTCGAACCTTTTCTTGCTGTGATGCAGTTACAGAAAATTAGGATATAGGGAAATGTAGATCAAAATAGCAATAACAAGATTTCTGTCCTCGGCTACTACGCGGGTCCTGTCATAGCTTTATAATACAGGTTTAAACTTTTAACCTTTTAACCCTTTAACACTCAAGACATGCAAGAGAGATAAAAACGGCTTCTACAGTGGCCGTCAGAAATGTCTATTTGCTACCCAAGAGAAGACTACTTTTAAAATTTTATCACTGGATGACTGGCTCAATAATCGAGCCAGTCATTCCTATGGTAAATTTTCAAAACTAGTCTTCTCACGGTCTACAAATGGACATTTTTTTCTAAGAAAACTCATATTTTCTTGAAAAAATTTGAGGGTTGAATGGTTTAATGTTCAAGCTGGCAAAAACCAACTCTTACATTCTTGAGATATGTATATATGTAAGCCACCAAGAAAACGCTCTTTGAAATTTTACCACTGGAGTGACTGGTTCAATAACTGAGCCAGTCACTTCACTGATAAATTTTCAAAGAATAATCTTATCTTGGCTTGCAAATGGACATTTACTAAGCAAAATTTAGCATATTCTTACCAAGTCATGTCCATTAGTGTTAATATCACAATTGTGAACTGAGCAGACATTACGAGTTTATGTAACATGTTATGAATGTCAGACCTTATAGCATAAACCAAATGACATGGCTTATAGACCCTCAATATCTTCAACTTGCTGGGCAGGGCAGGGAGGGGCAGGGCAGGCCATGAAATGGAACGCCAGCATATGGCAGGCCATGGTATGGAATGGCAGTGTATGATATGGCAGTGAAGGGAATGCTATGGTATGGAATGGCAGCATATGGTATTGTTGGGTTGGGCAGGGCATGACATGGTATGGAATGGAATGGCAGCGTATGGTATGACAAGTCAGGGCATGACATGGTATGGAATGGCAGGGAAGGGCATGCCATGGTATGGAATGGCAGTGTTATGGTATGCCAGGGCAGAGCATGCCATGGTATGGAATGGCAGCATATTGTATGACAGGGAAGGGTATGGAATGGCAGCATATGGTATTGTTGGGCAGGGCATGACATGGTATGTAATGGCAGTGTATTGTATGGCAGGGAAGGGCATGCCATTGTATGGAATGGCAGTGTATGGTATGACAAGGCAGGGCATGCCGTGGTATGGAATGGCAGGGAAGGGCATGCCATTGCATGGAATGGCAATGTATGGTATGGTATGGCAGGGCATGGTATGCCATGGTATGGAATGGCAATGTATGGTATGGCAGGGCAGGACCTGCCATGGCATAGTAGGGAAAGGCAGGGTATGCCATTGTATGGAATGGCAATGTATGGTATGGCAGGGCAGGGTATGCCATGGTATGGAATGGCAGTGTATGGTATGGCAAGTCGGGCATGGAATGGCAGCATATGGTATTGTTGGGCAGGGCATAACATGGAATGGCAGCATATGGTATTGTTGGGCAGGGGATGCCATGGTATGGAATGGCAGTGTATGGTATGGCAGGGCAGGGTATGCATGGTATGGCCTGCCATGGTATAGTAGGGAAAGGCAGGGCATGCCATGGTATGGAATGGCAGTGTATGGTATGGCAGGGCAGGGTATGCCATGGTATGGCCTGCCATGGTATAGTAGGGAAAGGTAGGGCATGCCATGGTATGGAATGGCAGTGTATGGTATGCCAGGGCAGGGCATGCCATGGTATGGAATGGCAGTGTATGGTATGGCAAGTCGGGCATGGAATGGCAGCATATGGTATTGTTGGGCAGGGCATGACATGGTATGGAATGGCAGTGTATGGTATGGCAGGGCAGTATAGTATAGTATAGTAGGGAAAGGCAGGGGCTGTCATGGTATGGAATGGCAGTGTATGGTATGGTATGGTGTGGTAGAATGTTAGTATTGTCAGAGAAAAACGATTATTCCTATAAACTATGATCTCCCATTGCTGGTCATGATACAGAAGAGATAGAGAGAAACACAATCATAATCCATGTCACATCCAGGATCTATAGTACAGCTCATAAATATGTTAGATTGGTTCCAAAACAAAAAAAGAAACATGTTAGTTAGTAGGCAGCATTGTTTTCCAATCCAATTATGTTCAAACTATTCAAACGTACACTTTATTTTGCTTTGGAAATATTTTAGATTATTTCTGATCTGTATTGTATAGGTGCAGAAGTGGGCAGTCTCAGATTGCTTGCTATTGTTCCAATCATCACATTGTTAGTATGGTCTGTCTGGTTGTGACTGTCTCTCATGTGACACTGATACAATTTAATCCAAAGCTTAACACCAGGGGTCACCTTCACAATGGCGTGCAAACTACACCTGCTTGTAAAGTAGGAAACAGACCAATCAGAATGCTGTATTTGACATTTACGCCGTACTCAGGTACCATAGTGTACTTAACTGTCTGTCTGCTGCAAACCCACCACACAATAATTTCAATGAGCGATAACTCTGGAACTGCTGAATATTTTGAAAACAATTTGACTGTTAAGTCATTGGATATCCAGCCTTATATCCAATGGAAAATGTAGTGTGCATAAATTGAGCAGGTAAACAGTTAAATACCTTTTGTGAAACTAGTCCTAGTGCGTGCGTGCGTGTGTTGTGCGCGCGCACGCACACGCGTATGTCCATGCGTGCGTGCATACATGTGTGAGTGCATGCGTGCATGCGTCTGTCTGTCTGGAGATAAAACTACTGATACGATTTGGCCCAAATTTTAACACAACGAAGGAACTGGTCATCAGTATTTCCAGACTTTGGCCATGATCCCCATAAGAGAACCAGTGTCTGGATCGGATCAAACTCTTGACCTATGAATCCGACTGGTCATATTTTGCTCAAATTTTAGCACAAGAAATTGTGCGACCATGCACTAGGATTCCTGTAAAATCTAAAAACTTTACAATGTCACAGAAGTGTGAGGGCGAGGGTCTGCAATCTCTGGTGGTGGTGGTGGTGGTTGTTGGTGTTGCTGTTGTTGTTGTTGTGATATAGTAACGTACCGAGATCGAGAAGTCCAATGTTCTCTTCAGAAGATCGTCTTGCTTGACTGCACCAAGTGACCTCTGAATCCTCACACGCTCTTCCTGCATATCTGCTTTGCCATACAACTAAATATTAACAAGAATTCCGCTGAATTAAAAGTCTCATCTGTCTCTTGTTTGTCACACTGACCTTTGACCTTGTGACCTCGATGTTATCATACTGCTTCCTACCATTGTAGGTACCCATGTATCCAATCATGTGTACAAGATTAGTTCTGGTAGAATTAAGTAATTCTGAAGTATAAATGCAAATGATTTGCTAAACGGAATACTGTACATATATAGAACCAAAATTATCACAATATAGCAAATAGCCAACCTATATATATACTTTACAACCAGCACCCAGTTACCTGTACAATTTTCATGAAATTGATAGTTAGGGCATTCGGGGATCGATCAATCCCAACACGGCGAAGTGTGGGTGGAGCTTAGCTAGAGATGGGTGGGGCAAAAGTAAAACTGGAAAGGTCCATTGATATCTAACAGAGATAGCATTATAAGATTACTTACATCCATCAGTTTGTCGAACGTTTCTTCATTACCATTAGCCAGTACTGTAGTATACACCTGTGGGTTAAACAAATACGTCACATGTTAGTTGTTCACAATCAAAGTGATGTAGCTCCGCCCAGCATTTTACATTTTACTTGGTGTCTAAATTTTAGAGGTCCCGGGTGAGGAGGGGGGGACATAGCCATACACGTAAACATATATTAAGCAATTTTTGCCACCAAAATCAATATAATAAAAAATCAATATGGCCACCAAACGTTACATTTTGATTGGTCTGCAGCTGCCAAGTTTTTTTATTATCAACTTCTCTTGAACATCCTTGAATGGCCTTTAGTCGCTAATCATTTTTGCCAAACTTTTTCCCAATCCGCTCATAGTTCTGGAGACATTATTTTTGTGAAAACTACATTATCCGAGGACGGCCATAAAAGAAATCGCCCAATCAGATTCTCTCGAACAAAATTTTCTCAGCACTTGGCTTAGGATGCATATTGTTCAGTTTCAAATAAAGCTGCCCCGAGTAGTCTTGGAGACATTTACCAGTAGTCTTGGTGATGTTTAAAGACCTGTGTTTCTAAAAAATAGTTCAAAATGAAAGGTGGCTGCAGTGCAAATCAACCAATTAACTCCATTTGAACAATCTTGGATCTCTATGACACAAGGATGCTTTCTAACAAATTTGGTTGAAATCGCTCTCGTGGTTCTTGGTAAGTAGTTTTAATCTTCCATTTCCTTTTCCCAAATTATGACCCAATCCATTCAGTAGCTCCAGAGAAGTCATTTTTGCCAAAAAAAATAGGCCATTCAAGATTGCCACCAGACAATTCAACCAATCAGGTTCTCTCGAACAACCTCGTTCCAGCCCTTGACCTAGATGAAGGGTCTTGAGTTTTAAATCAATTGGCAATGTGGCTTCGAAGACTATGTACACAGATTGGTCGCATAAGCTCACTTGGCCTTTCAGGCCAGCGGAGATAATAAACAACTGGATTTCAATATCTTTAACTGTCACACTCCTGCAAGCCACCCGACAGTAATGAGTAAAAATTCTTGACTTGTTCAATATTTTGAAAACAATTTGACTGAAAGTTGTTGGTGGCTTACCCACCAACAACTTTCAATCAAACAGAATACGCTTGTATTGGTACCAAACCTTTCCATGTCTCTGGTTCAAATACAGGTACTCCTTGAATGTTCAAGGATCATAGCTGTCATTATGGATGCATATGGCATTAGTATACTCATCTTACTTACATAGGTAACTATCTGAGTGCTGAGTTTTTGCAGACATTCCAATGGCTATATCTCTGGGCCCGCTTAATATTTTGAACACTATTTGATTAATCATTTACAGGCCAAGAGATTATTTTTAAAACTTTACAACTAGAATGACTGGCTTGTTATCGAGACAGTCAATCCAATGATGAATTTTCAAAAAGAATCTCTGGCCTGGATATGGCCAATCAAAAAGCAAATATTTTGACTTTCCAGACCAAATTTATCCACTAACGGGTTAGAGTTATATATGGAACTTACAGCTGTGTGTATATCAGCACACAGGTCACCCATCACTGCATGATAATCATTGTCCTAGCTAAGAACTTACAGCTGTGCATATATCAGCACACAGGTCACCCATCAGTGCATGATAATCATTGTCCTAGCTAAGAACTTACAGCTGTGCATATATCAGCACACAGGTCACCAGTCCCAGCATGATAAAAATTGTCCTGGCTAAGAACTTACAGCTGTGTGTATATCAGCACACAGGTCATATCAGCACACAGGTCACCAGTCCATGCATGATAATCATTGTCCTGGATAAGAACTTACAGCTGTGCGTATATCAGCACACAGGTCACCCATCCCTGCATGATAATCATTGTCCTGGATAAGAACTTACAGCTGTGCGTATATCAGCACACAGGTCACCGGTCCATGCATAATCTTTGACCTGGCTAAGAACTTACAGCTGTGCGTATATGAGCACACAGGGCACCAGTCCATGAATGATAATCATTGTCCTGGATAAGAACTTACAGCTGTGCATATATTAGCGCACAGGTCAGCAGTCCCAGCATGATAATCATTGTCTTGGCTAAGAACTTACAGTTGTGCATATATCAGCAAACAGGTCACCCATCCATGCATGATAATCATTGTCCTAGCTAAGAACTTACAACTGTGCGTATATCAGCACACAGGTCACCCATCCCAGCATGATAATCATTGTCTTTGCTAAGAACTTACAGCTGTGCGTATATCAGCGCACAGGTCACCAGTCCATGCACGATAATCATTGTCCTGGATAAGAACTTACAGCTGTGCGTATATCAGCACACAGGTCACCCATCCCCGCATGATAATCCTTGTCCTGGATGAGAACTTACAGCTGTGCGTATATCAGCGCACAGGTCACCAGTACCTGCATGATAATCATTGTCCTGGATAAGAACTTACAGCTGTGCGTATATCAGCACACAGGTCACCCATCCCAGCATGATAATCATTGTCTTTGCTAAGAACTTACAGCTGTGCATATATCAGCGCACAGGTCACCAGTCCATGCACGATAATCATTGTCCTGGATAAGAACTTACAGCTGTGCGTATATCAGCACACAGGTCACCCATCGCCACATGATAATCCTTGTCCTGGATGAGAACTTACAGCTGTGCGTATATCAGCACACAGGTCACCAGTACCTGCATGATAATCATTGTCCTGGATAAGAACTTACAGCTGTGCGTATATCAGCACACAGGTCACCCATTCCAGCATGATAATCATTGTCTTTGCTAAGAACTTACAGCTGTGCGTATATCAGCGCACAGGTCACCAGTCCATGCACGATAATCATTGTCCTGGATAAGAACTTACAGCTGTGCGTATATCAGCACACAGGTCACCAGTACCTGCATGATAATCATTGTCCTGGATAAGAACTTACAGCTGTGCGTATATCAGCACACAGGTCACCCATCCCCGCATGATAATCCTTGTGCTGGATAAGAACTTACAGCTGTGCGTATATCAGCACACAGGTCACCCATCCCTGCATGATAATCATTGTCCTGGATAAGAACTTACAGCTGTGCATATATCAGCACACAGGTCACCCATCCCCGCATGATAATCATTGTCCTGGATGAGAACTTACAGCTGTGCGTATATCAGCACACAGGTCACCCATCCCTGCATGATAATCATTGTCCTGGATAAGAACTTACAGCTGTGCGTATATCAGCACACAGGTCACCAGTACCTGCATGATAATCATTGCCCTGGATAAGAACTTACAGCTGTGCGTATATCAGCACACAGGTCACCCATCCCTGCATGATAATCACTGTCCTGGATAAGAACTTACAGCTGTGCGTATATCAGCAAACAGGTCACCCATCTCTGCATGATAATCATTGTCCTGGATAAGAACTTACAGCTGTGCGTATATCAGCACACAGGTCACCCATCCCTGCATGATAATCATTGACCTGGCTAAGAACCTACAGCTGTGCGTATATTAGCACACAGGTCACCCATCCCTGCATGATAATCATTGCCCTGGATAAGAACTTACAGCTGTGCGTATATCAGCAGCACACAGGTCACCCATCCCTGCACGATAACCATTGTCCTGGATAAGAACTTACAGCTGTGCGTATATCAGCACACAGGTCACCCATCTCTGCATGATAATCATTGTCCTGGATAAGAACTTACAGCTGTGCGTATATCAGCACACAGGTCACCCATCCCTGTATGATAATCATTGACCTGGCTAAGAACTTACAGCTGTGCGTATATCAGCACACAGGTCACCAGTACCTGCATGATAGTCATTGTACTGGCTAAGAACTTACACCTGTGCGTATATTAGAGCTGGGCGGTATTGCCATTGGGATGACGATAACGGTATCTGTGAAAAATACCGCGATAACTACTAATATCGCGGTATTTGGAATAATGTTGGCTATGATTGGGTTAATATGGCCAATCTATGAATAGGCATCAATGGACAATCCAGGTCTGAAGACGCGATCAGCTGCGCGCGTGCATGTGTGTATAAAGATAACATTATGACCTGAATATTTGTTAGCAATAAAATTTTATTCAGAGACTAGTAGATTAGGCCTATATATGATCAGTCATTCATTCATCCCCCGCCCAGCCACCCATTCCACCCTGTTAGAACATTGTCGACCTATTGACTGCTGCATGAACAAAGTCAATCACACACTTTATCCTATAATGTGGACTTACCGGAGTGTGTGAAAATAAATAATCATCAGCTATTTACACAGATTATTTCAAAACAATTTGACTCAAAGATGTTGCTGTCGATGTCAGTTACACCTTTTGGGTCAAAAAGTGTTCAAACTAATCAGCTCTTTATTTATTATTTCCTTTAAATTATATTTCCATAAAGCCTCTGCATTCATTTTGAAAGTGGTTAAATCATAGCCCTATAGATCTATGGCGCAATAGTCGCCTGAACCAATGACCCAGAACGCGTGAAATTAGTGAATACAACACATTTCACCCTATAAGATCTGTCTTCTAGAAAAGATGATCTAAGAGGTTATTAGTTATTAATAACTTGCCCGATTTTAGCTGAATATTTTGGAGATAATTTGATTGGAAATTATTGACATGGCGCAATAAGTTTTAATAAAATCATTTTCAATATAATCAGCCGGGCTTGTGTCATTCATATTTTGGCTGCCTTTAGCGCATTCAGCATATCAATGGTATTACTTGTAAAGACTGATCAATACTCACCCAAGCATACATTTATACACACGTGTGGGGTGAATTATTCTTGAACAAGCGAAGAATAGAGGGATTACAGTTATGGCTTCACCGGTTTAGTTGGATCGCTTGAATTTATCGTCATAGTTAGCGAGTGAATTTATCCCGCTAGGATATTTGGATGGTCATTGTTTTATTTATTCCCTTGTAATGACGTCAATCGCGTCATCAGCTATGGAAAGCGAAGGTGGTATTCCAATAATATAATCAAAACGAGGCTGAGTTGAGTTTGTTTTTGTTTTACAAATGGCTGCTATTTTGCGTAATTCAACGTTGTCAGCAACTACGATTTTCGGATTTACCTTGTCTTCATTGGAACAACATTTAATTGAGCATGGAAGGATAACTATACTAAGAACAGTAGGGGTATGTATATAACACATAGACATATATTTATGCCAATAATAGTGCCGAAAATGATTGCTTTTGACTACCATGAATACGGAAATGAAGAGACCAGACTCGTCAAATTCGCATGAAATGTTTTATTATCAAATTATTACAATATATAAATTGTCAATACCGTCACTGAGGGTATTTGACGATATTAGCGGTTTTTAGAAATGAGACGATAACGATAACAATATCGCGATTTTCCCGGTTTTATCGGGAAACCGCCCAGCTCTAGCGTATATCAGCACACAGGTCACCCATCCCTGCATGATAATCATTGACCTGGATAAGAACTTACAGCTGTGCTTATATCAGCACAGTGGTCACCAGTCCATGCATGATAATCATTGTCCTGGCTAAGAACTTACAGCTGTGCGTATATCAGCAAACAGGTCACCAGTACCTGCATGATAATCATTGTACTGGCTAAGAACTTACACCTGTGCGTATATCAGCACACAGGTCACCCATCCCTGCATGATAATCATTGACCTGGATAAGAACTTACAGCTGTGCGTATATCAGCACAGTGGTCACCAGTCCATGCATGATAATCAGTCCTGGCTAAGAACTTACAGCTGTGCGTATATCAGCACACAGGTCACCCATCTCTGCATGATAATCATTGACCTGGCTAAGAACTTACAGCTGTGCGTATATCAGCACACAGGTCACCAGTACCTGCATGATAATCATTGTACTGGCTAAGAACTTACACCTGTGCGTATATCAGCACACAGGTCACCCATCCCTGCATGATAAACATTGACCTGGATAAGAACTTACAACTGTGCGTATATCAGCACAGTGGTCACCAGTCCATGCATGATAATCATTGTCCTGGCTAAGAACTTACAGCTGTGCGTATATCAGCACACACGTCACCAGTCCATGCATGATAATCATTGTCCTGGATAAGAACTTACAGCTGTGCGTATATCAGCACACACGTCACCCATCCCTGCATGATAATCATTGACCTGGCTAAGAACTTACAGCTGTGCGTATATCAGCACACACGTCACCAGTCCATGCATGATAATCATTGTCCTGGATAAGAACTTACAGCTGTGCGTATATCAGCACACACGTCACCAGTCCCAGCATGAAAATCATTGTCCTGGATAAGAACTTACAGCTGTGCGTATATCAGCACACAGGTCACCAGTTCCTGCATGATAATCATTGAATCTTTTCTGTGCCTCTTCAATCGTCTCTTTGTCACCATAAGCACCAAGCTTGGCTAGCGCCAGCTCTCGCAACAAGGAATCCAGGGGACCTGGTATGAAATAAACAACAACACGTTATACATTGGTTATCTTTACTCATGCATGATAAAGCCCTAGGAAATATTGTGTGTTTTATTGTTGTAAATTTACCAACAGAATGACTGGCTCAGTAACATTTCACTGGTAAATTTTCAAAAATACTCTTCTCTTTACCCGCAGATGGATATTCCTCAAGGCTACTGCAGAGACCGGTTTTGGAAAGGGTTGAGCCTCAGCGTTAAGACTCAAAATAGTAGGATGTTGAGTTTGTAACTATATTTTGTTGTGTATTTATCAGAACTCATAGTAGTGAAGCATTACAGTGATTAGCATGAAAATTCGAAATAACAGCTTATGTGATAACTACAATCTCACACTCATTGTCATTTCATTTCAAATTTATCCCACTCGTTTAGTTAGATCCCATTTGGTACTTGTTTAAAAGCTCGTTCCAATTGAGATCTTAATAAACAAGTGTGAACAATTTTAGGGCTGTAACGAACATTCGTTGGTTCGGTTCGGAAAATCACAAACCAAGGGAAGACAAGCCATGGTTCGGTTCGCTTGCATGGGATTCGTGTGGTTCATGGACCATACATAACTTAATAACCAAGCAATCGCTGAATGTCCTCTTACCCATCTGAGCATGAATGGAACTTAGATGGCTATTAATCTTCTATTTACTTCTAACAATTTGTTGTCAGAACTCGACGACATGCGTATCGTACCGGTTCGTGAAAATCTACACAAACACCCGCCCTAATAAATTTGATATGAAATGGCATCGATTGTGAGATTCTATTTATGCGATAAATATAATTTCAATCCCATGAGATCCTCTGTACTCACTTTCCTTCTCTTTAGCATCCCAGCCAAGTCGCTCAGCCACAGGTTTGAACAGCCTCTTCCCATATTCTTTGAACTGATCATAGTAACTGGTGTATTGTATTAGCGAGCCTATTTGTGCCAAATTAGAGTTCAAATCACTCCATACTGTGAAGTTGTCTTCAGTAGAATACGCTTCGACAACCTTTAGAACGTCTGTACACGGGATAAGACCTGCTCTCGACTGAAATACAGTAAAGATCAGAAATAATGTAACAGGTTTTAAAAAACAAAAGTAAAATGTACTATTGAATATTCTGAACATAATTTGATTGCAATTTCTTATTAACTACCATGTTTCTGTTTTTGTTTGGGAAACATCTTATCATGTTTATGAGCTGTAGTGTAAATGTGAAAATAATCATTTTATTTAATTATCAAGAAAAGCACACATTTTTATCAATTTTCAAATTTTTTTTTAATTTTAGATTTGTATCTAGGCAATGTACATTTGCAGAACAAGACATTTTAAAAAGTTACCACCAAAACGAATGGCTTAATAAGGGCACTAGCCATTTGAATGGTAAATTCTAAAAAAATAGTCCCTGTCATGAAAATGGATATTTCCTAAGACCAAGAAAAAGCGATTTTTGGCCAAGACCAGCAGATGGTTATACATGTTCCAGCGACTGCCTGCCTCGTGGTAGTGACGAGATTCCATAAGAGAATAGTTGAAAAGCCTATCAGAGGGTCTAACAGAATGACCAATGGTCAAATGTTATGTAGCAGATAACTTTTCTTTAACTAATTAACCCTTCAATGGTCAAGATACATCATGAAAATTGAAATTTTCACTCAGTAAAACTAACTTTTCAAACTTTACCACTCGAATGACAGGCTCAGTCATCGAGCCAGTCATTCCAGTGGTAAATTTTCAAAAACAGTCTTCTCTTGGTCTGCAAATGGACATTTTCCCAGACCACTTCAGAAGCCATTTTTGGCTGATATGAGTGCTAAAGGGTTAAAAGATACCAACCATGGCCGAGTTGGCAAAATGTGTAACAACTGCTAGTAGTGTGTAGCAGAGGAGCATTGGAGTTAAAGGGTTGCTACACTCAAAGTGTAGGTGTTTGGGTGTAGCTGTTGCCATCTCTGACAAAGTCATTCCTTGGCCTACAAGACCACAGCAGATATCATTTTGACGGGATTGACCATGAAAGGGTTAAGCTGTACAGACCATAAATGACAAATTCGTTACGGAGCAAGGAATATTCTGATGAATATCCCTATGGCAGCAAGTTTCCAGTCAAATTAGTTTCAAAATATTCAACAGCTTTCCTGTGTATCTGTCCTGGAACCGAGACATTGTATTTCCGAAAATGTTGGTCCCGATCCCAGGATGATTCGTAATAAAGAAATATTAGTTGCCTTTCCAGCGACCATCAGTTATTGTTGAAGAAGTGACCGAGATGGTCACGAAAGCTACACTCAAACAATTTCTACATCCTGGAGAGGTAACTAATATTTCTTTATTATGAGACATTGTAGTTTCAATGGTTAATCCTTAAATAACATACAAGCCAGCTAAAAACGGCCTCTGCAGTGGTCTAATCGAGCCAGTCATACCAGTGGTAAATTCTCAAAATATAGTCTTCTCTTGGTCTGCAAGTGGACATTTTCTATGAGAAAATTAAAATTTCCTGGAACAAATTTGAGTGTTAACTTGTTACCCCGTGCTAATTCAGTTATCATTGTATCAGACACTTCAACATACCAATGCAAAAAGATCTGACTGAAGGCCCAGGCGATCACGAGGTGGTAGCACCTTGTTCTTGATGGCGGGAATAAGAACGTCCAACATCTCAGATGTATATTGAGCACGATAGAAACCGACTGAGCCAGGATTAAGCTGAAGAAAAGAAACAAAACTGACAATGTCAAAGAGTCACTATAAATCCCGTCACTGGGATAAAGTTTATTATCATCATTCTTCTGCTTGCAATAGAGTGATCCAATTCAAGCTATGCCCCGCCCATTCCTAGCTAAGCTCCGCCCACTCTTATCCTTGTTGGAATCAATTCATATATTCTGAATATTCAACATGTTTATTAAATAGTAAAGATATACAATTCGTACAACAACGCTTAGTCCATCATCAATTAAGCGTTCATGATTAACTTAGCTATGTCATTTACGACGTAATTGATTATGACATCATTCTACACATTACATAGTTGATTACCACGTCATACGATTGACCGAGAAACTGGATTCCTCCATTGAATGTTGATGGGATCACTAAGTGCAGACCATACTAAAGTTAACATATTTGGCAATAACTCTGGATTGCTAGAATATATAATCCACAAATTTGGCACATCTACAAGTATTCGAATTGTAGCTGGATAGAAGCGCTTTAAGTTTCATGTCAAATATCTACGTCGCAGTGTTACTAAGTACAACAAAACAGAGCACAACAGTGTTAATCAGCACCTCCTATCTCATTTTTTCACAAAATGATGCCCACAGACTACTGGTCGTTTTTAGTTCGAACTTGAAACTAGGTCAATTCGGTCGATCTATTAAATTTTTTTAGATGTTTGTTAAAGTTGCTATAGAGCACATGCATGTGCTGATCTGTTACACGTATTAAGATGTATGAGTCGACCCACAATGAGTTACACAGGCTGCTCCTTCCCAGCCATGCCAGGCCTACTTCATATCCTCATGATCACACGTCAAAAACCATATCTGCCAAATTTCGGTCCGATCCATTCAGCGGTTCCGGGGAGTCATTTTCGCGAAAACTAGGTCATCCAAGATGGTCGCTGAACTATTTGGCCAATCAGGTTCCCTTGAACAAACTTGGTTCAGCTCTTCCACTAAATCATATTTCATAATTCTTGACTCGCTGCTCCAAGCGGTTTCGTGGATTTTTAACGATATTTCTAAAAATAGGACAAAATCCAAGATGGCCACCGGCCAAAGTGGCCGATCGAGTTCGTTCTAACAAACTTGAATCCCTATGCCCTAAGGATGGTTCTTGCCAAATATAATTGAAATCGGTCCAGTGGTTCTCGAGAAGACAATTTCCCATTGCTTTAGTATGGGTGATTTGGGCAGGAAATTGATCTAAGATGGCCACCAAATCGTTTATCTGACAGTTTGGAAAATGGCAAATATGAAATCAGAACATCATTAAAAATATATAAAACCAATTTCAGCTTCAAAATCCATCAAATAAAAAACATGCTACATTTTAATTAGCCCACGGCAGCCATGTTTTTTGATGGCCCAACTTCCCTTGAACAAACTTTAATGGCCCTTAGTCTCTAATCATATCTCCTCAATTTCGGCCTGATCCCTTCAGTGGTAGAGAAGACGTTTTTGCGAAAAGTAGATCATCCAAGATGGCTCCTGAACCAGTTAGTCAACCAAGTTCTCTTGAACAAACTTGGCTTAGCTCTTGCCCTAGATGATTAGTTTTGAATCAATACCCCGAAGTGGTTTCAGAAAAGATTTTTAAGGATCAGAATACACAAAAACATAAAAACCAATTTCGGCATCAAAATCCATCAAATAAAAAAATCCAATATGGCCGTCAAACACGCTACATTTTGATTGGCTCATGGCGACCATGTTTTTTAACAGATTAACTTCCGCTGAACAAACTTCAATGGTCCTTATCTCCCAAATTTGGGCCTGATCCCTACAGAAGTTCTGGAGGTCATTTTCACAAAAACTAGGTCATCCAAGATGGCAACCAAATCATTTGGTCAATCAAATTCTCTTGAACAAACTTGGCTTACCTCTTTAGCTAGATGATGTTTCATGAGGTTTGAATAGATTCCTCAAGTTTCGGAGATTTTTAAACATTTCTAAATATCGCCCAAATCCAAGATGGACAAATTGGACGATTGGCTTCGTTTGCACAAAATTGGATCTGTATGCCCTAAGGATTCTACTTGCCAAATATAATTGAAATCGACCCAGTGGTTCTTGAGAATAGGTCATTTAAAAAAGGTTGACAGACAACAGACGGATGGTCGCCACGGCATAAGCTCACTTGGTCATTCTGCAGATGCCTCTATTCAATACATACCTTAATCCAATCCTCAGGAGGGACATTGTCCAGCGTGATGGACATGGACTGGTCACTCAGGAGAACCTGCTTGATGGGTTTGTCCACACAGCTGGCTGAACAAATACTGATTGGTACCATCCACGTGGGACTTGCACCTTCAAACATAGCCATCAACATTTGTTTGTAAATAATAATGATCAAGAATGGTAAAGAACATCCTTACACTTAGTGAATGTTACTGGACATTTCCAGCTTATTCATCAATCATATGATGTCATCATCAACTACGTGACGTGTTGTATGATGTCATAATCAATTACGTCATGAATGACGTAAGCGTCACGAACGCTTAATTGATGACGGACTAAGCATTATTGTACGAATTGCATGGCTTTACTATTTAATAAATATGCTGTTGAATATTTTGAATCTAATTTGACTGGGTGCTGTTGCTGCCTACTACCTATAGTTTTCTGGAAATTCATAGTCAGGGATTGATCGATCCTAGCTAGAGATGGATGGGGAAAAGCAAAACCTGGATTCCTCCATTTGCAGGCACAGATAAGACTATTTTTTTTAAATTGACCACTCAATAAATAATCAGGTCATTCTCGTGGTGAATTTTCAAAAATAGCATTTCGCATGACCATTACAGAGGCCGGTTTGATCAGAATTGAAGGATATTTATCAACATTTGTAGACACTAGGCAGACAATCGCAGAAACATCCTTCCCGATACACACATCATCGATAGTACATGTACCCTTGTCAAAGAAGATTGGCAATGTTATTGAAAGGAAATCTCACCTTATCTTATACTAACCATTCAGGGGAGAGAATTTGCCACCCATAATCCATCCCTGACATTTTAGCTTTTTATCATACCGACAACTAAAGATATTCAGGAGTTAGTAGCTCAATGTTGATACATTTTTACAGCCTACGATGATTTACTTTGTAACCAGTCAGGAAAAAAACTAGCACCTCAACCCGTTGGTTGAGTATGACATAACAATGTCAAGCATTGGCACTTACATGACATCCCACACTGTTGTTTTGAGGAGACAAAATGGTGGCGCTCACTGTTCAACATTAATGTGATAATACAAAGCAGATAATTGTGAAGGTGTGTGCATGCGTGTATTGCATGCGAGCGGGTGGCGGGTGTGTGTAATATTTATAACCTTTCGTACTAAGCCCATAGAACCCTGAAAATTCAAATTCATAAATTAAATTCCCTTATAATATATATAGAGTAGCCATTGTTCATTTTGGAACCAATGCTGCAGTAAGCTGTTGCCGATTAAGACCACTTTCAGCAGCAATTTTAGCTTACCATTTTACTACTGACTAGGCTGTAACAAATAACCTTTTGACCTCAGCATGATAACAATATTTAAAGGTGCATATTCACAGCAGAATGGTTCAAAATAAAATTGTTGAAATTATACACTGTTAGAGGCTTAAATTGTGTGCCTAGATGTAATGAAATGACATAAATCTCAGTATATGAGGATTTCATTATGCATAAATTAATATACCTCTTTAAGTCGTCAAATTGAATTAGAGACACGAGTCCCTAATTCACAGTCACAACTAAACCTACGAAACTTATTTAAATGGAATGAAATCATCATATGTTAAGATTTATTTCGTTTCATTACATAGAGGTACACATTTTAAGCCTCTAAAGGTACATAATTTCAACAATTTTATCTTCAAGCATTTGGTGTGAATATGTACCTTTAAGGTTTGTGGATAATGATTGTCTGTTTCGTACCTTTAAGCTTTCCATCAGCACAGAACTTCTCCTGGGTAAGGGTTAATACTCGGTTATTACCATCCTGCTTCTGTGACACCTGCAACCAATCAATCTATAGGTAAATCACTGCGAAAATAACACCTGTCCTTGGGGGAAAGGAAATGGATGGAGGGTCTGGTGATATCTATTCATTCTTGCCATGTCTGATCCAATATATATATATTAGTTTTATTATTATAATATATATATTAGCCCTTTAACCCTCCAATTTGTTCCAAAGAATTTTAATTTTCTCATAGAAAATGTCAATTTGCAGACCAATAGACCATTTTTGAAAATTTACCACTAGAATGATTGGCTTGGTTATCGAGCCAGTCATTCCAGTGGTATAGTTGCAAAAATGATCTTCTTTTGGTCTGCAAATTGGACATTTCTCAAGCCCACTGGCAGAAGCCGTTTTTGGCTGATATGAGTGTTAAAGGACTAAGCGTGCTATGAGGTAACCTCAAGAAAACAGAACTCGGTACACTCAAGTCAAGAATGGACCGGAAGAAAACAAGGATTTTGGTCGAGGACACGACTCAGGGGGCAAAAGCGAAGGACTGATTGCAGCTGTAGGATATTTCTACTATGACAGCCGCAGAATACAGTACTATTACATACATAGCAACTAGAAAGCATGTTATTTATTATAGTAACCAATCACTAGTTCATATTTTCTACATGCCAATGATGCCATACATACCCATCCATGTTGATCAATTTGGAGCCAATTTGACTGAAAATAAACTGCCTAAAACACAGCTTTCCGTCAAATTATTTTCAAAATATTCATTGATCAGTAGCTCAGGGGTTGACAGGAATACAACAGGCCCGAAAGTTTCACCTGCAATTACTTGCAATGCTAACATAAACAAGTAGTGCATGCGTGGTGCGCGCGTGCGGGCGGGCATGCGTGCATGCGTGCATGCGTGCGTGTGTGCGTGCGTGTGTCAGAATTTACCAAATATTGCTCCATGATTAATTCACTGATAATGATCACAATTAGTTAGGACTTTTATTACGCAATATATCGAGATCAAAAATGTGCCGTACTTGTCTATTTAGTCAATGAAGTAACCTGTATAACGCTACAATTTTGAACGTGGTCTACCGTTATTTGTGATGTGTGATCGGTCAGAAATGCCACCGCCAGTCGTTTGTTTAGGCCTATATTGCCAAAGCAGTACCACAAAAATACAATCGCTCTGAATGCATATATAAGCCCATGCGTGGCTCGCTTACAAAATTTACTGTAAACAGCTTATCGTAATTTATGTTCATGCAATATGTAGCACGGCAAAATGAGGAATTCATTCATATGTTACTTGTAAAACACACTTTAATGTCGCTATACCCCAATGTACAGCCTATCCACTTTAATTTGCAAGATTTATACGATTGCATTCTCCATTTTAGAAAAAACTCTCATTCACGACATCGGCTAACATAGATTCAGATTGCGAGTGCATAGCTATGCATTGACTACCTATGCAAAACGTGCCGAGGTAACATATGCGGCGAATTGAATTTTGAATCAATGTCAAATTTAACAATCGTTAGTCCGAGTAAAGCATTACATGACACATAATGGCGGATAGTTTGAAGGTATTTTTATGCTAATGTTCAATTGCTGGATTACACAGTACCGTTGTTAGGTGTGGGACATAAATCTAAGTCATTTAGGTGAAAACTTAACTGGCCTGCCGGACTGGTTACTTGAATTTTTAGCTGGCCCGTTGTGGAAACGACTGGTCTCGGGCCAGTGCTTACGTCGAATCCCTGGTAGCTCCATATAAACTACAGTTCTCACAATAGACTAATAAATGGGACATTGAGCAGTTATCTTGCACGCGCACACATGCATGTATGTACCTATATCATAGATGCACGTACGCACAAACATATACACACTCACTACCTTGATGACAGGAAAGCCCATCTGACTGGTCCATGTGTTCATAACTTTGGCCACAGGTTTCTTGCTCGCCTCTTCCAGCGCTGCCCAGAGATCCTCAGTGAAGGTATTTTTGTGCTCAAACCGTTTCAAGTAGATGTTTAAACCAGATCGAAAATGCTGAACATAGAGAAATATTATGAAACTGTAAGACTATCGGTTGATTGTAGGAAAGTAAGAATTCTCTGGTAAAAGCACATAAAGCCATGTGCATGCATTCACATGCATGCACACATTCATATCGCATGCTTCCTACACCACATATCCATCTCTACATTATCAATCGGTCCTGGATATATTCAATGTTGATTACTTGTCTGCCAATCAATCAATCAATCAATCAATCACTAATTAGTCAAACAATCCATCCATTTAAACTACTCAGTATTCAATCAGTCCATGAGCCATTCATGTATCTATAAATACACATGTCCATCCACATTATCATACAATCAGGCTTCATTGTTTGTCGCTACAGTTCTCAATCAATGGACTATTTGTCTTAAGCAAATTCATCCTACATTCAGATTCCGAATTATTCAACTTTTTCTTTCTGATTGTCTTGAAAGAGATACTGGGAATTTGAACTAGAAAATAAATTGAATTTGAATGGATGGCGCGCTGCTGCTTTAAGCAGCATGGCCCTCCCGCCAAATTATTTTCAACGATTTTCTAAATATTCCACAGCTTTCCTGTTTCATGATTTGAAATGGAGTGATTTGGACTTAAGAGCTGATTTGCCATGCTAAAAGTAGGAGTGTTTAACCCATACCAGCAACATTGTGCTATCAATAAATTTCCATTTTCGGTAACTCGATTATGAGTCTGGGTATTGATACTTTAAACAAGAGCCGTCTAATATTCCTCAGGCAATATAAAAGAATTAGCCTCAGTACTTAGAGCTGGAAGCCAACTGGTAGATTTTACCGCGAGCGCTTGCCAGCTACATGTAACCAATACACAGATGGCAGCTCTACATATCACTGCACTGTATAGTGCATACCTCTCAAATGTTTGCGTAACACACCTGCTGGTCAACTGTTAACTCACTATACTGAGTAAATCTTTTTATCGGGGCTCAGAACTGTTGCCCGGGTTTTGATTAATGAATTGATGCCACGACTCAAAATAGAGAATGAAAATGTAAATTTATTGATAGCACTATGTTACTGGCAGGGGCTAACCATTAATTATTTCAGCATGGCTGTTCAGCTTTCACCCTTTACTGGTCAAATTTGATATTATAAAAATCGAAATATCTGCTTTTCGAATGTCTAAACTGCAGGCTGAGAGGATTATTTTTAAAAATTGGCCACTTGAATGACTGGCTCGTTTATCGAGCCAGGCATTCTAGTGGTAAGTTTTCAAAAATAGTCTTCTCTTGGCCTGCAAATGGACATTCCACAAGACCATTGCAGAGGCCAGTTTTGGCCAGCTTGTTAAAATCGTTAGCACAATGATAACATCAGACACACTATATACACATACATCATCTCCGATATACTGATGCAGCATTCGGATGACTGCGGCCCCTTTGCTGTACGATATGCTGTCAAATATCTCATCAATCTCAGAGGGATGACCCACGGGAACCTGAAAATAACCAGAGTCACTTTAACACTTTAGCACATATATCAGCCAAAAATGGCTTCTGCAGTGGTCTTGAGAAATGTCCATTTGCAGACCAAAAGAAGACTATTTTTGAAAATTTACCACTGGAATGACTGGGTCGGTAACCAAGCCAGTCATTTCAGTGGTAAATTTTTTTTAATAGTCTTCTCTTGGTCTGCAAATGGATATTTTCCATGAGAAATTGAAATTTTCTTGAACAAATTCAAGTGTTAAAGGTTTAAAGTGTTAATCTTAGCCTCAAACTCATCTTATCGAGCCAGTCATTCTAGTGGTAAATTTTAAAAAATTGTTTTCTTTTGGTCTGCAAATGGACATTTTCTTTGAGAAAATTGAAGTTTTCTTGAACAAATTCAGGGATAAATGGTTAACATGTTTGAACAAAACACACTATGCTGCACGAAGGAAGCATTTATCCAAGCTAGCGTATGTTTCTATCCCATCAATGCATTTCAAACAAATGTGCAACTTAAACGCTGTTTAATCAATCACTCTTGGCGAGAAAGCACATATAGGCCTATAGGCTAACAATTCGGCGTGGTTGTTGGTGCTTTACTAATCAAC
The DNA here is from genome assembly GCA_034401795.1 of Chaetoderma sp. LZ-2023a. NCBI lineage: Eukaryota > Metazoa > Mollusca > Caudofoveata > Chaetodermatida > Chaetodermatidae > Chaetoderma > Chaetoderma sp. LZ-2023a. The sequence continues at coordinate 45,640,952 of CM067359.1, forward strand.
AACTTAGTCAAATTGCTCATCAAATACGTAGCTAGTGTCGACTGAAAATTATGATTATTATTTTAGTATATTTTAACTGAAAGCTGTTGCAGCAACACTGTTCTTTCAAAGTAGTATCAAATTTTAGCAGGTAGTAATTACATTACCTAATAATTATATTTACAATAATTTGACTGAAAGTTGTTGCTGTTATTGATAGCAACAACTTTCATGCAAATTATTGTCAAAGCATTTAAAACATTTCGCCTATTTTCTCCTGGAAATTGACACTGGCGCTGAACAGTATTGAAATACACACTGTCGAATGTATTACAGTGAAAATGTTGCATGTGCATACTTATGCTCTTAGAGCTGACTGACATTTGATGGGACATGAGAACTTTAATTTGATTGTAACTTGGAAGCCATTGCTGCCTTATGGCTTCCAATCAAATGAAGTCCAAAATATTTAACAGAGCATTTCTTAGAACGTGTTCAAAATTGTACTAACATGTTTATATTTTATTTTGAAAATTTGTTAACTTATTTCAGTACTGTAGGTGAGGAGATGGAATCACATGAAGGAATAAGTGATAAGTGTGTGGGGGTGGGGGGTGGTAGTTTCGCTAATATATATCTTGAAAATATTACAATATGGTATTAGAAAAAATCCTCACCTCTATGGGATGACTGGTATGCAGAGCATCGAGCATAAGGGCTTGAGAGAAGTCCATACTAACGAACATGGTCCAGATATCAAACTCCGGGAAGCAGTTGTCCACACACAGGTACTCAATCCATGAAGCAAAGCCCTCATTCAGCCACAGGTGTGTCCACCATTCCTGAGTGAAAAAAGGTCAACGGTCAGTTTAGTTTCCAGTCCAATGAGGCTATTTTTTTTTAATTTACCACTTGAATGACCTAAAAATGCACATTCCTCAAGATAAGTACCGAGACCGGCTATGGCCGCCATCACCTGTAAAGGGTTAATGGTCAAGCCATTGTAGTGGTCTTGAGAATTGTCTATTTGCAGCCAGATCATGAGAGTACTATTTTTATGTATCACTGGCCGAGACATTTCAGTGATAAATTTTCAAAATACATGTCTCTTTCTCTGCAAAATGATATTTAGTACAGGAACATTTTAATTTTATTCACCAAAATTCGACAATTAAAGGGATAGAATGACACCGAGTAAGGGTTAGAATGACACCGAGTAAGGGTTAGAATGACACCGAGTAAGGGTTAGAATGACACCGAGTAAGGGTTAGAATGACACCGAGTAAGGGTTAGAATGACACCGAGTAAGGGTTAGAATGACACCGAGTAAGGGTTAGAATGACACCGAGTAAGGGTTAGAATGACACCGAGTAAGGGATAGAATGACACCGAGTAAGGGTTAGAATGACACCGAGTAAGGGTTAGAATGACACCGAGTAAGGGTTAGAATGACACCGAGTAAGGGTTAGAATGACACCGAGTAAGGGTTAGAATGACACCGAGTAAGGGATAGAATGACACCGAGTAAGGGTTAGAATGACACCGAGTAAGGGTTAGAATGACACCGAGTAAGGGTTAGAATGACACCGAGTAAGGGTTAGAATGACACCGAGTAAGGGTTAGAATGACACCGAGTAAGGGTTAGAATGACACCGAGTAAGGGTTAGAATGACACCGAGTAAGGGATCGACTACACTTCAGCTAAGAAATAACATAACATGTTTCCAAAACTAAAATATAGCCAGAAACAGTTAGCACAATTTTGAACACAATCTAACAAATGTTCTGTTGACTATTTTGGATATAATTTTATTGGAAGCCATGCCTATTTCTGCCTAAGGCAGCAATGGCTTCCAAGCAAATTAAGTCCAAAACATTCCAACATCACCCTCATTTAGTTTGGAAGTGTTATTTTTTTTTGCTCTACTCTACACTTTACCACAGGACTTTCTGCTTCGCCGGCGAAACAAAATTACTGCTTCATTCACATATTAGCCAACATACAATGTGACATATATGTCAGCGAATTACCATAGTAACGAGGTTGCCGAACCACATGTGAGCTATTTCATGACCGACGACGATAGCCACCCTCATTTTAGCCGCCGTAGATGAGCAGCTGGGATCAAACAACAATGCAGTCTCACGATATGTGATGAGACCCCAATTCTCCATTGCACCTGAAAAAAAGGATCATTATTTTAAATAGAAGGATGACAACGTCGACGACGGCAGTGCCGATGACCACCATCAATACAACCACCACAACGACGATGAAAAAAATCAGACAATGCAAACTCTTGCTCTCAGTTTTTGTTGCATTTGATAAAAGAAATTGACCGAAGTTGTGGAATGCTATGTATGGTCAGTCACACCCATGCTGCGTTAAGATGTGTCTATAAAGTTATTTTCATAATCTTATCCCTCTAACCCTTTTCTCATTGACAAAACATTTATTTGATGCAACAAAGTGGTGTGTGTGTTGGGGGGGTGTGTGTGTCATAACTGTGATTATCATTCCCAGTGATGGAAGTATACATAAATATTTCAATGTTGTGAACAAGCAAAACTGCAGCAGGTGAACAAAATCATAAATAGGATGTTCAGAGCTGACGATCTGGTCGTCTCTGCGCAGTTTAACGAACATTTGTACGCGACCTTTCAACTCATCTGGATGTTAATGAAAGCCTAGATACGAATGTGTTAAAGTGGTAACAAACAGTGTGTTCACATTATATCGATAAAACTTTACATAGATTGTATAGGCCTAAATAGTAGGGTAGCCTATCCCTGAATCCCTCACAGCGTAGTCGCCAACCAACCATACACCCCATGATCTACACCCATATCTGTCCATGTAGCTTACACAGACACAGTACACTGTGCGCTTAGAACAGCATGTAAAGCACATGAAATGAGTGAAAATCTGGACCAGTGGTATTTTTTACATAGGCCTATTTTTGCAATTCTAACCAATGTTATATTATGTCATATAATTCACCCAATGTACATGAAACCCACTGTTACCTTCACCCCCAACCTATGTTAGCATTATGATGTCAGTCATCATACAGGTCTGTCATTTAATCGACGAATATATCTATTTTCGATATTACTGAATCTTTGGGCAGCTCGAACAATCTAGTGTCTGTGTGTGAACACCACATTTCCATACAGCATCAATTCATAGCCAGTTATTCCAGCGGTAAATTTTCAAAAATTAATTTTAGTTGGCATGAAAATGGACAGGTCATTCCAGTTTTAAATTTCCAGTGTTAAATTTTCATTTTTAGTTGGCATGAAAATTGACAGGTATTCCAGGGTTAAATTTTCAAAAATAGACATTTCATTAGCTACGAAATATTCTTATATTCTTGACCAGTCTTTACTATTAACCCTTTAGTGATGAAATTTATTCCTCAAAATTTAAATATTTGCTTTTTGAATGCCAATTTGCAGGCCAAGAGAACACTAACTTTGAAAATTTACAACTGGAATGACTGGCCCGGTTATCGGGCCAGTCATTCTAGTTGTAAATTTTCTAAAATTTGTCTTTTCATGGTCTGCAAATGGGCATTCATCTAGACCACTAAGGAGGCCGGTTTTGGCCGGTATCGTCACCAAAGGGTTAACCCTTTAATAGTCAAATTTGGTCATGAAAATTAAAATATTTTCTTATTTAATGTCCATTTGCAGGCCAAGAGAATACAATTTTTGGAAAATTTATCACTGGAATGACTGGCTCGGTTATCGAGCCAGTTATTTCAGTGGTAAATTTTCAACAAATTTATTCTCTTGGTCTGTAAATGGCCATTCCACAAGACCATAGCACGGGTCGGTTTTGGCCGATATGACCATTAAAGAACTAAAGGCGTCAGCATATTTCTTGCAATGATTGCCATACAATGGATACAATAAGATAATACTCATATTTCAGAGTTATCACTTATTTAAAAACCTTGAAGCTTTGAAGTGTGCTGGCTTAATTTCTACAGACCACATTTTCATACAGCAGCAGCGCTCCAGATAAGCCGCGTACAAGCGTACTGTACGCATAGAAATCATCCATGTACACAAACATTTAAATATGCATGCGTACCATGTATGCTTCATGTAAATACAGTCCGCATCAGTGTATTAAACTGCCTGTACTGGCCTGTTGTCATTATTAAATATAGCCTACTAATTCTGTGCCTACACTACCATCACTAAACGGTATGATCTCAATCTCCGCAGGAGGGTATTTTTTTCTTCATTACAAGACCTTTGCGTTACATATGTGCACCTATGAAGTCAATAAAAAATATTCAATGGACATTATTTTCGCACATATTGCCAAATGAGCTAAAATATCACCGGAACTTAGTTGTTCAAGACATATTTTAGTTGGAAATAGGGTACATGCATAATTTTTACAGCAGCCATCATAACCTCATAACCGTGAATAGTGGTGAGTTCGACTCAGACCATAATCAGACCCAGACCATAATCTACTGCAACAACATATTCTGAGTTTGTCTTTCACAAACTCTGAATCTCCAAGAAGGCATATCTTATATGGCATTTGTAATTAAGGATAACATATGAGTATAGATGGAAGATTTTTCAATTGTGAATATTTCATTAGATACGGCAAAATATATAGATATATTTGTAAAAGTTTGTTCTTTCACACTTATTTTAATTGGAGAGGTAATTATAGCAATAACTTTTAATATGAAATTTACAACAATTTCGGTTGGTAAGCTAAAGATTTAATCTGCCAATAACAACTCCATGTTCTCTTCACCTGATTTAGTTTACCGGCATATATTAAAAAATCCGGGCCCATGTTCCCGAAGCTATCGTTAGCTAGCAATATCGTTGCACCCATTGCTTTAGTATGGTGTAATGATATCGCTAACATAATGAGCTTCGGGAACATGGGCCATTTGCCAAGATTAAATGAACAATCTTCTAATTGCAATAACCTGTCTTATCAGCGCTTCTATACCTTTGTCCCATCTTAATAAAATAGGAAGCAAAAAACTGGAATTTCCCTTCTAAATAAAGAAATACTCTGAAAATGTGGAGTGTTAGCACTTTTCCTTCTATTTTATATATATCAATGATACTTGTATGTTATAGTTGAAGCTCTGCTAATTATTTTGAAAACAATTGGACTGTAACTCCTGTAAGTGATTAATTGCTGTCTGTAATTTCTTTCAGTCAAACTAGCTTCTAAATTTACCTCCTTTAAAACAAATTTCAGAATTCAGAATGACAAGTATTATTATATCAATAATATTTATTCATTTGCCAGTATGCCAGTCTTCAGAATGCTAGTGCATCTCTATATAGGCTAATCTTGTCCCACCATAACACAGCTATAGATTTAAATCAAACACTTTTGATATAAAAATATATTTTCCTTCAGAATTAAAATCTGGTTGGCATGACTGACTACTTCGTTGATCAATAGCAAAGAGTGCCAAACAGCCTGCCCTAACCAGGACATCTAACTGTAATGAGGACATGTAACTGTATTGGTTAATCTTGAAAGTTTGCTGGCCTCAGGAAATAACATGGAGGGTGGGTGAGTGGTGGGGATGACTAGTTTATCCCGTTAATGCTAGTCGGCCAAAAATGGCTTTTGCAGTGGTCTTGAGAAATGTCTATTTGCAGACCAAGAGAAGACTAATTTTTGGAAATTTACCACTGGAATGACTGGCTCGATAATCAAGCCAGTCATTCCAGTGATAAATTTTCAAAAATAATTTTCTCTTGGTTTGAAACTGGACATTTTCTCTGAGAAAGTAGAAATTTTCTTGAACAAATTTGAGGATTAAAGATGACACAGTGGTCACAAGAGATAAACGACATATATATATATATATATATATATATATATATATATATATATATATTGTTGGGTGAGGGGAAGATAATTGTTCAGTATTCAGTAACAACAAGTCTTGTACTCCTGCTGAATTTGTTGTACACGTCAGTTGAAAGGCTAAGGAGTACCATACTCCCAACTAAAGAAAGTTATCTAAAGCGGTATGATAAATATTTTGAAAATAATTTGACTGAAGCAGGCCTGTGTTGTTATGGTAACCTGTTAAAAACGTTCTCCATGACGTTGCCTTAATTTATTTTAGGGGATCTGAAACAGGTTACCTTAATCTGTTGATATTAGTATGGACATCAATGAGCTTTCTAAGGTCCAGGTTACCATGTCTCCTTAAAACATATAAGGCAACCTATTATGGGTTACCATTGGAAATATTACAGCACAGGCCTGTGAAGCCACCAACAACTTTTAGTCAAATTGCTTTCAAAATATTCAGCAGGTCCAGAGTTATTGCCCATTGAAATTATTGTGTGATGGCTTGCAGCAGTCAAACAATTAATTATGCCATCTCAATTCAGGGGAAATAATTCACAATTATTACCCTGAGGATATAATGTAACCCAAGGGAGGTAACTCAAAAAATCAAATAGTAAAATTAATTAAATATTATTTTAAGATAAAAGAGTAATCTTTAAAAAGACAGGTATAAATGATGAGCAGATATGCTGCTGTGTAGAACAGTTTTCTTTGTACTTTATATGATAATTAACTTCATATATTCATGTAGATTTAAATTTTTTATTTCTTCAGAAGACTAAACCATACCAAGAATTATATAGCAATGTTTATGGAGTCTAAAGCACGATTTTTAAGCACTTACCAGTTTTTTTATTTGTGGCTGGCTTTACATTTTAAAGCTAATAGTAATATGATGTTAATTTCATTTTTGTGTGTTTGTCAAATTTTTTTTTTATTTGTATTAATCGGTGTTACTGTCTCCATCCAAACATGGTTACATTTATGTCTCAGCCCGAATCTACTCATCATTGATGTAGTGCTTAACATTAGATTTATGGTCTCAAAAGTAATTTTCTATCTAATTGCTTTTATTTTGTTGTTACAAAGGAGTTACTTCCCTTGAAGTATTTTATACATATAAGGTTTGATGCACCACTAATTGCAACAATATTGAAACCACTCTTTTGTGTGTATTTAGGTCTTAGAAATCATGTATAATCTCCTTAACATCTTTTGAGTAGAACAATCTCTACATCCCGGAGGGCTAACTAATTTTTGCTTCATATGAATAATCCTGGGATCGGGACCAACATTTTTGCTGTTATGAAAATTTGTCAAATTGTATTTAATTCATAAAATATGATTAAAAAATGTTTTTTTGCTGGTTTTGATTGAAATATAATTCTGGTTTGAGATCACCTTTAACCCTGAAACCATCAAAATGGGGAAAACCCCAGCTTTTGTAGTGGTCTTCGGAAGTGTCCATTTGCAGACCAAGAGAAGACTATTTTTGAAAATTTACCACTGGAATGACTGGCTCGATAACTGGTCCTGTCATTCCAATGGTAAAACTTTCAAACATAATTATTAATAGTCTTCCTTTGGCCTACAAATGGACACTTTCTTTGAGGAGATTGGAATTTTCCTGAAGAAATTTGTGGGTCAAAGGGCTAAGTATGGTAACTGGCTATGAAAGTTCTTGACCAATATAATTCATATCTTAGTTTTAAAAGAATTATAACTAATGTGGCAGACATAACGGTTTAATCCTCAAATTTGTTAGAAAATGTCCATCTGCATTTTTGTAAATTTTTCCCTGGAATGACTGGCTCGGTTATCCAGCCAATTTACACTTGTGGTAAATTTTCAAAAATTGTCTTCAGGGTTTACAGAATAAATATTAGTTTAAATTCACAATTATTTCATAAATCATAGTATATAGACCCACAATCAAGTTATGAGTATAGAAATGTTGTCAATTTTAAACCTTAACCCTTTAACACTCATATCAGCTAAAACAAAAACAGTGTCTGCAGTGGTCTTCAGAAATGTCCATTTGCAGACCAAAAGAAGACTATTTTTGAAAATTTACCACTGGAATGACTGGATAACCGAGCCAGTTATTCCAGTGGTAAATTTTCAAAAATAGTCTTCTGTTGGTCTGAAAATGGACATTGTTTATGAGACAATTGAAATTTTCTTGAATAAATTTGAGGGTTAAAGGGTTAATGTCAAGTCAGCCGGAACAGCATCTACTGTGATCTTGAGAAATAGCCTTTTGCAGACAAAGAGAAGACTATTTTTGAAAATTCACCACTGGAATGACTAGCTTGATAAGCAAGACAGTCATTCCAGTGGTACAATTCTAAAACAGCCCTCTGATGGACTGCAAATAAGCATTGAATAAAATCTGAAATTTTTACAGATCATTATTTAGAGTTAACACTCACCAACAAATCCAGGAAACAGTGTTTATGTTGTTATTATTGAACTGTATTCGGACGATATATTTAGCTAATCCACAATGTAATTGTGGACTAAACTTCTAATTATTTAGACTGCGTTAATAAATCGAACTGTATAGGTAACCCCATCTGTGGGTGCTCCTATCAAGGAGGGATATACGAAGAGCAATCAAACAATCAATCTACTGACAAATGATGTCTTCTGCTCCACATAACCGCTCTATGACATCCCAACCTAACAGTTGAGACTAAAGTTTGATGCTTATTTCTACATTCAATGGCAGTGTTTAGTTCCCATTATCATCTGACATGTTGTTTTGAGAAATGCCTCTGCATCCAGAACAAGCAGACAAACAGTCAAGTCCATGATGATGGCCAGGGGTCAACATAAGATCCTTTTACAAGCACAATGCAGGTAAAAAATGGCTGGTGCAGGTAAATTTGTAATACTTGGTGCACAGGGTGCATGCACATTTCTGGCTGGTATTCTATGTTAACCCTCTCACAGACAAACCCCTGAAAAAAGGAAATTCTTTACGATATAAAACTTATTCTGTTGAATATTTTGAAATTAATTTGACTGGAAGACGTTGCTGCCTAAAGCAGCAATGACTTCCAGTCAAATTGATTTCAAAATATTCAATAGTTTTCCTGTATGGTTGTGTTGAAACTGAGATATAGAGAATTCATGTGTCAGATGAAAGGTTTAATTGATGTGCATGTAGATTTTTTGCTGTGCAGGCAAAAATCCAAATATTAGATGCACTTTGCCCATGTAGAACGAAATTCTTATTTCTACCCATGACGATGGCACGCGATATGCAGCTAATGGGAAAACTTAACCTGAAATGAATCACCAAGCTGAAGAGCTAACAGCAGTATAACTGCATAGTAGTATCGGTAGTCACGCAGCAATAAAGCTACTATGACATTATCAAGTTTGGTTACAAAAGGCTTAACAGTTTAGACATAGCAGAGATTAAACGAAATCTAGGATTTCTTTTTCCACGAGAGAGTTGATACTTACCTCCCTAATACTTTTGATATTGCTAAATATTGGCTTTCACTCAATAAACACTCAGATTTAAAACAGTTAGGTGCCCCTACTGGGCAGGGAGTCAGAGCGTAGTCTGGCGGATGCCAGCCCCACCACCGCGCATGCGCAGACTAGCACTTCCTCTGACTAGATTATTGGCTGACACACATGCAACTATTAAGAGCCTGAAGACCGAGCCTCTGTGGGGTGGAGAGGCCGGGTCCGTATCTAGGGAGGTAAGTATCAACTCTCTCGTGAAAAAAGAAATCCTAGATTTCGTTTATTTCACTTCAAGAGTATACTTACCTCCCTAATACTTTTGATATTGCCAGAATTCGAAAGTGAATCTGGCGGGAGGGAGGCGAGGTCAAAAGACCAGCTCATCCCAATACGCTTTTCTGCGTTTAAGGCACTTAAACTTCTGAAACTGTAAGAAAAAACAGTCAGGATTTGACTAACCATCGGATAACACGACCGATGTATGAGAGATGACCGAATGTCATATGCGCTCCCCCCCCCTCCTTCCTGGGAGGAAGAGTCGACTGACCTCAATGTCCTATACGCTCTCTACGTACAAGTGCCATGTACTACAGGACAGAGACGAAAAAGCTCCATTTTCGTAACTCTCAACAATGAACCACACAAATACACAAACCATCACCATATCAATAACGGGTAATCGTGACAATACAATCAACAACGGACAACACATGAACAAGACTGACCTTGTTGAAAATGGCTGCTGACATCATCTTCCCATCGGTAAAGACTGATGCAGGCCCAAAAAAGTGGGTGTTTCCATAAATTAATTGTGATATATATAAGTAATGAGGAAATCACCTCAAAAAATATAAACCGATTTATTTTTTCAAAACCGACAAGGCGAGAGGATTAGAGGTGTCACGGAGATAATGGTCTGTAAAACTTGACTCACAGTGCCACTGAGCCACCGACATAATATCATCCACAGGGACCCCATTAAATAGGGCCGTGGATGTCACTACGCCGCGGACACTGTGAGCCTTGGCCACGTCAACCTGCTTCCCGGTGGCGGATTTATGGCAAAACTGAATGCATTCCACAATCCACCTGGAAATGGTGTCCTTAGAAGCCCTCCCATGGGGTTCAATATATGACAACCATAACGCTGACTGGTCGGTGCGCCATGCCGCCGTACGTTGTTTGTACCGGCGCAGCGCCCGGACGGGACACCATGCTTTAGAATTAGGATCATATCTAGTTAAAGCAGGCAAAATAATAGGTTGACCTGGATATTTCAACGACTGATTTTTAGCCAAGAAATTAATCCTAGGTAGCAGCTTAAGGCCTTCCCCTGAAACCACAAAACGGTCATCCTCGGCTGATAAGGCATGAATCTCACTCCTACGCCTAGCCGAGGCCGCAGCAATTAAAAACACAGTCTTCAGTGTTAATAGTTTCATAGAAATGGAACTAAGTGGTTCAAAAGGCTTATCACCTAGCACTTGAAGCACTAGCGATAAACTCCAAGACGGAATCACAGGAGGATTCCTTGGTCTTAGATTGCCCATGCCTTTAATTAATACATTCAATGTATTTACTTCATCACTTCCCCTCTTAGCCAAGCAAGGAATAACAGACATTAATGCTGACTTATAACCAGCAATAGAGTTAGGCTTGAGGCTATAGGCATCATAGAGGTGACAGAGGAAATCAGCCACTACTTGAATAGATGAATCCATTGGATCAATACATCTTTTTGAGCACCATTCTGCAAATCTGTTGATTTTATAATTATATGCTCTGGAGGTTGACCCCCTCCTGGCTTTGGCCATAAACATGGCTGCTTGCTCAGAAAAGCCCTCCTTAATTCTAGATTCCTTGACAACATCCACGCAGTCAATCTGAACATTGACGGATTGTTGTGAAGGGCCTTGCCCTGGAAGATAATATCGTCCATCAGAGGCAGAGGAACCGGATTGCAGACCAGAAGGTCCAGCAGATCCGTATACCATGATCGGCTTGGCCAATCCGGGGCGATCAGAAGCACTTGGCATTCCTCCTGTCTGATTTTCTGAAGAATTTTTGGAATCAGGATTGCTGGAGGGAATGCGTATGCATACATTCTCCCCCAGCTGATAGCTAACGCATCTGTTGCGAAAGCGCTTGGATCCGGAATCGGAGAGACGTACGTCGTCATCTTCGCATTCTTCTTCGTTGCGAACAAATCGATGTTGGGTTTCCCCCAATGGTCGAACAGACGATCCGCCACACATTGATTTAGTTGCCATTCCGTGGGTAAAACACTCATCCTTCGGCTCAATGAGTCTGCAAGCAGGTTTAACCTTCCCGGAATATGAACTGCTTTCAAGGTAATCTGGTGATCCAGACACCAACATAGCAGTTTCCATGTCATCATACAGAGACTGGGCGACTTCGTTCCGCCCTGGCGGTTTATGTAAGTCACAACTGTTGAGTTGTCTGAACGAATAAGAACAATCTTGCCCTGAACTTTCTGTAAGAAATGTTCCAGGCCCAGGACTACTGCTCTTAGCTCCAGTAGATTTATATGTTCCTGTGACTGTTCCAGATTCCAAAGCCCTGATATCGTGGATTCTTCCAGGCAAGCTCCCCAGCCCTCCATCGATGCATCTGTATACACAGTCACCTGAGGGTGGGGAGGGGTTAGCAAAACCCCCGGTAAGAGATTCTCTGTATTCAACCACCATTGCAGGTGGTGAATCAGAGGCGCCAACACTGACACATTCGAGTCCAGCGAACCTGTACTCTGGGTCCATTGTGTCATGAGAAACAACTGGATCGGCCGCCTGCGTAAGGCGGCCTGAGGAATGACTGGTTCCAACGAAACCATCAACCCCAGCATTCTCAAGTAAACCCGTGCCAGGACATGACGACTGTCGCACACTGACTGAATCAACGAGATGAGTATTTGAACTCTCTCCTGAGTAGGATAAACATATCCTGTCTCCAGATCGAAGAACATCCCCAGGTAAACAAACTTCTGGGATGGAGTCAGCTCTGATTTTGGGAAATTGATCATCCAGCCCAAGTCTGTGAGAATTTTCAAAACAATCTCCAGATTGGCGGACAAACTTTCCCGGGTGTGCGCTTTCAACAGCCAGTCGTCTATGTACGTGTGGACTGCTATGCTTCTCCTGCGGAGGTATGCTGTGATCGCAAGAACCACACGGGTGAAAACCCGAGGAGCCGTGGAAATTCCGATGGGCAACACCCTGAATTCCCACTGTCTGCCCTGGAATGCAAATCTCAGGAAGCGACAGAAACTCCTGTGGATGGGGATGTGGAAATAAGCGTCCTTCAAATCTATCGATGCCGTCCACATCCCCCTCTCCAACCCCGCCAACACCGAGCGCACCGTTTCCATCTTGAAACTGGGCGTCCCGATGAACTTGTTCAATGGCTTGAGGTTGAGAATCGGTCTCCACCCACCGGTGCGTTTTGTTACCAAGAACAGGGTCGAATAGAAGCCCGGACACCTTTGTGCCGGCTGAATAGCTCCTTTTTGTACGAGGGAATTTATCTCCTCCTCGATACACAACCTTTGATCTGGATCTCTCGGAATGGGAGTCCAGACTGGCACCAGAGACAGTCGCGACGGCGGGCCTGTCATCCACTCTGGATGATACCCCACGGAAAGCCATCGCAAGACTAAACGGTCCTGAGTTAACCGTTCCCACTCTTGCATGTGGTCGGCTAGCCGGCCTCCCACCGGTCCACCTAGGGACCGCGGTGGACACAAGGCATGCAAGAGCGGCACTGTCTCCGTCGCCATACACACCGGCGTGGTCCTTACCGCGGTAAGCGCCCTGTCAGGAACGATAACCACGCCCAGATCCTCGCGCGACCCGCCCCGCCCCGCGCGCACCTCGGTGCACGGGCGGCTGCCTGGCTGACGGCGGCTGAGGAGCCTGCGCCCCCCTCACTGCTGGCCGAATCGCACGCGGCCGAGGCCGGCGCTGCGACGGCGGCTGGCCTCTGACTTGGCCAACACCACCTCGAGCCTGCAGGGGACGATACGCAGGGGCCGCGGCGCGAACGTTAGCACGACGCAGTACCTCAAACTGTTCGCGCAGCGCCCTCTGGTTATTCACCAGGGTGACCGTCTCCTGGAGGTGGCGACATCCCTCACCTCCAAAAAGACCAGGACCCGTCATAGGCGTACGGAGTAGCCTATTATACAGGTCCTGAGACGGGCACAGATTGTCCAGGGCAAATGTGCGTCTTGCCCTGACACTCCTGGTCACCGCCCGCGTCATACAGTCCAGCGCCAGGTTAATACCATCCTGGATGGTTCGCTGGACCGCGAGCGGGCCTGGCTGGCGCGATGCGGATGCCGTTACTACCCCCTGTAACAGCTGGGAGACGTGGGACAGAGCGGCAATCGAAGCCCTCCCACTCTCCTCCGCATCACGCAACGCGGTATTCGCCGAACGCAACGCGTTCGCGCACAAGACCCCCGCGTCAGAACGGGAGCCTGGCCGCGTATCCTCACCCAAAGCCGCGCGGTCATCCACGCTGGGCTTGGGTACCACACCGTACCGCTGGTAGTCCAGGGGCACGATGCGACAACGCCTGGCCACCTCGCGAGGGGCCTTCGCGAGACGTCCACTCGTGATAATGGACGCCTCCGCCGCCTTGAACATGTCAACGACATGCTCCGCCAGCGGCAGAGAAGGCATAGCGTTAGCAGTTGGTTTCCCAGCTAACCACGGCGTGTGAACACGGTGGCTAGCCGACTGCTCCACGGGCAGATCAGGCCTAACGCTCACCAACCACTGGCAAGCGTCATACCAATCCTCCTCCGTGGCTAACTGCGAGCGCTCTACAAGACGGGGTCCTTCGTCTTCCTCCTGAGCGCAAGCAGTAGAGCTTGACGGCGGGTACGCTGATACACCTGGCAAGCCAGGGAAAACATGCGGGCCTGACAGCACCGGCATGAGAATATCACTGGTTTGACCAGGAGCAGGCACCGCGGTAGAGCGCGGGGTATATATAGCCCTACCACGGGCCCGGCCAGCACCAGCTACACTCTCGGCAAGCCGAGGTATGCGGTACCGCTGGCCATCAGCAGCGCCCTGGGCCACCACCTGAACCGCGGACCTTACTCCAGGGTGAGTAATACCGTGGAAAAAAGCGCCTGTATTCCCCGCGAGGGGTGCACAAACGTCTTCATCCATGTCCACGTCGTCAGACGGCGACCCTAGCAGGTAATCCTCATCACCCTGGTCAGAAAGATTAGACCCCGGGTCAGCAAAGAGAGCTAACCCGGGCTGACCAGGAACGGTGCCATAGGAGGTACTGGCCACCGCGGCGTGCGGATACCCCTGGACTGATAAGCAGCCAGCGGGTTCCAGCGACAACCGTCCACGGTCCCCTATCGGCGCGGCAATAAGCCTGCTGCCAGGGCCGTGGAACGCCCCCTCTAATGGGGCCACCTCTGAATCGTCGGACAACGGAAGCGGACTAAGGAAAATCGATCCAGAGGCGGGGATTACCTGCTCCGAAGCCGATGATGAGGACAATAAAGGATCCGGTCCAGGAAGCATGCCACGAAGCAACCCTGGAACCAAATCTTTTATTGTCCTCTTCATCTCTCCCAACATCTCGGTCCGGAAGGTCTCCATATCCACCGCGGACGAGACCTTCCCCTTACCCTTCCTACTTACAACCTCTCGTTTCCGCTTCTTCTTCCTCTCCTCCACTACCACCTTGTCCGTCGCCTGTAAGCAGCACAAGAATTCGGACATTAACTCGCCCCCCCAGTGCTTACATATGTCACAATTAATCAATGGACCACAAGGGCTACATCGATAACACAGATGCGGCCAGAACTTCACATGCATAAAACGTCCACAGGACGCGCAACCCGGTCCCTGAAACAGGGCAAAGGACAAGGAGTATGAGCAACTAGTTAAGCTTAGAAACTCAATCCAACTCAAGGAGAAGGAAAACGATCATAAAGATCAATATACATCAAAAACCAGCATAGCGCTTGAATTGCTAATAAATACATAGCCAGCTGATTATGACGTCATTAATCCCGTGACAGGAAAAATTCGATCCCAACAAAACATCCAAGTGCAAAGACGAATTGTATGCTGAATGGATAAGTTGACTACACAACCATCAGATACATATAGATAACTCTTGACTGGCAAAAATGTTAATTATCTCCCTTTGATTGTTTACAATAATTAACATCACCACATTATCAATAACTAGATACCTGACACTTTGTATAGACAAACCATCCAACGTGACGAACCGGAAACTCCACCATCTGCACGCCTCTCAACTCTCTCCACCTCATGGGGAAGGAATTGGATCAAGAGGGCAAAGTGAGAAGACCTTTATACCAGGCCTCCAACTCACTGGACATAATTTTTCATTTGGTTAGATAACCTAACAGTGTTAGTAGGAAATGGAACCATGGTGGAGAGAATACTAATTCTCTGGTACTGTGACGTCACAACCTAGCGTCATACAGACCTGTGGACAGAAACAGAAAGAGAAATTAGTCCTAGGTAGCACCGAGTTGACCTAAACCAACTAACTAAGGCGCTTATCACGGTAAACGCGAGTCCCGGAAACACAATACACCGGGAAGAAAACTCGCTAATTTTACTAGAAGTCACCTGATTTAAAGGTCCAACGTCCTCCGGTGGCGAAGTGTATCCTCCCGCCATCCAAATCAGGTCTTATCACTTCCAAAATAACACCAATAAAAACGTTAATGAGCAAGAAAAGCTTATGACTGAAAAACATGTGTGTTCTCTTTGCCAATAATCTAGCAAAGAGGAAGTGCTAGTCTGCGCATGCGCGGTGGTGGGGCTGGCATCCGCCAGACTACGCTCTGACTCCCTGCCCAGTAGGGGCACCTAACTGTTTTAAATCTGAGTGTTTATTGAGTGAAAGCCAATATTTAGCAATATCAAAAGTATTAGGGAGGTAAGTATACTCTTGAAGTGAAAAAACAAGAACCGTAATCAAGATTGGATGCTAATGTCACCATGCTCAGCATATAACGCAGGGCTCGATTTTAACACCAACCCGTTAACCCGAGGATAGTAGAATTTCAAATGAGTTAGTAAAGCTACACCTGCACTAACCCGTCTGGGTTAGTAACCCTCTAAAAAGAGGAAATACAAAAAAACATGTCATTATGTTCAGTCACCTCCAAAAATTTACAAAAGAACATTTTCTGCTACCTTCGATGCTTTACTGAATATTTTGAAATTAATTTGTCCGGGAGCAACGGCATTCCGGACAAATTAATTTCAAAATATTCAACAGTTTCTCTGTATGGTTGCCTTGGAAATGAGTTTTATAGGGATCCATCGGTGAATGGATTAAAGAAGTGATCAGCTTTGAGCTTACAAACATTGTGTTAGACGTGAAATTTGCTGCAGGATAGTAAAATCAATGATGCACTAAGTAGCAAAAATCCGTAAAATCTACCCCTGTAACGCTCAGGGTACATGTACCGAGGGGTCGATCTCTAGTTATGTCCGCTAGTCCGAGACTACCTGATTCTCATACGGACTACTTATAGTCTGCTGGTCACAAGTCCGGTGGACTAGCACAAAATATCTGTCAACATTATCCGTTAGACTCGCAAAAACAAAATATTCCATGACGTTGAGAAAACCAATGCATAAGTTTCTTGCAAACACGCAAGCTTACCCGCTTAAAATTACCGAAAAAGCTATATATGTTAAAATTTATGATAGTACCTGTTCATAGTCGGCAACCATTCCGGAGCATTTGCATTTCATTCACGCTCGGCTTTTTTTGGTTTCTATATGATAGGACATAAAAGATCCGAAAACAACCGAATTGCGAAATCGCTTAATGTGTGCAAAAGTGCTGACATCGTAAAACGAATTACTTGGTCAATTCATCCTAGAGGGATACAAGAATTGCTCATTGACTCGTAGCCGAGTTGCATGGCTTATGAATTGATCAGTAATTATGTAGAAATCATAAAATTCATTTTGACCGATACTGACATATCTGGCATATGTATATGGCTTGGAAACTACATATAATATAGTATAACGATCAAACCAACGTGAATACCTGTATACTCTACATTTAATAATTAAACAAGTATACCGATGACAGATTTTGCCGAGGAACATATACACTCCCAACATTCCCGACGAATTGAAACTTCCGGTTCATTTGTAACATTGTCGTGTTGAATTTAGTAAAGTCTATATCAACCGATTTTGGGACAAATGTTATGATAAAATGTATTAAATTATCACTAAGGTACTATTAGAACATTGTGAGCACGCTTTCTAGACAATAGAATTTGATATTTAATTATTTCACGGCTTGAATTGACGACTTTTTAAAGACAAAATGGTAGTATGATAGCGATAGTCAGAACTGAGAAAATTATGCCATTACACATACTCCAATTCAGTGACTGACCGTCTAAGAGTCTGTTTTAGATAAAATATCACAGCGCATAGTAGCTACATGGCGTATGATACCATGCGTATGACACCATGTAGCCTGGTTCCCAAATAAATGCCCCAGGGAACCATGCTACCGCAACGGGTATGGTGTACTGCAG
This sequence comes from Chaetoderma sp. LZ-2023a, assembly GCA_034401795.1. Lineage (NCBI taxonomy): Eukaryota > Metazoa > Mollusca > Caudofoveata > Chaetodermatida > Chaetodermatidae > Chaetoderma > Chaetoderma sp. LZ-2023a. The sequence goes on from CM067359.1 coordinate 45,658,888, forward strand.
TTCTGAATGCATTAACTTCAAGGTTAGTGTGCTATAAAAATATGTGCATGCGTGTCAAGATATTAACACAATTTGGACACGTAATATGTTAATTCTTCTTAGATGCATGAAAATTTACGATCATGGCACGTATTATTTAAGCTGTGCAATACGTTAATCCTGTATTTCGCTCAGAAATTTAAAGAAAAAATCTTATTTAACATGACTGCACATATATATTCATACGCGTGATTTGCCGAGTACTGGAACTACACAACAAATTACATGTGGTGCCTGGTTCCCTGTACAATATAATTTCATAGCGCTAAAAGAATTGACAGCGGTTCCAAACTAATTATGCAATATCAAATCAAGCGATAAGGGTACTAAAAACCTTGGCGGGAAATGCGAGTACCATAAGATATGTATTGTGTGGTATGTAAGATTTTCCGAAACCCCTTTAACAGGACTAGTGCTTTTATCTGCGGACTAGTCTATTTTAAAAATCACTAGTCCGACAGACTAGTGACATAAAAAGTTAAGATCGACCCCTGTGTACCGCATTAAGCTTTTTACTTTCTAAAGAGTGAACTAAAATGGATGGTGGAGGTTATTAGGACAACATGATGAGAAAATTAGATTGTCACATCCCTCCACTCCCTATTTTTCCACTCCTTAAATCTGGTGCCATACGCATTGCCTAATTTACCTATGCTTTGAGCCGGCAAAAACCAGTTTTGTGGCATATGCAACTGTTTCTTAATGCTACACAATGAACCTAGTCTTTCACCCATTCATGGCCAAGTCAGCCACAAATTTAGAGAAATGTCCATTTGTAGACAGACAACTTATTGATAATTTGGCCAGCAAATGAGCATTTACTCATCAAAAAATTTAGACCTTGTCTAACTCTGAGCATTAAATAATGATTCTTAACAAACCTGCAGCAAAATCTGGAATAGCAATGAGATCCATTTTTGGCAGAGGATACGCAATCTTGAAGTACTTTTTATAAAATGGGAGTGTCTTCACAGAAACCTGGAACATATCAACAACATATAAATTATTGGTGTGCATTAGGAACAATACCAGTAAACGTGTACATGTTACCTTTGGTGTTGGCAATTTCCTGGACAGTGGAAAGTACTGGCAAATACAGGGTAATACTCAGACAACAGGTGGCAAGTTTATATGATTAACCTCATGGTTGTATATCATGCTTAAGAAAGCAAAGCCAGGCATTAGAAAATATCATCTAAATGTCTCAAACACAATAGGTTATGAACAGTGAGTGTTGACAACAGTAAAATAACAAAGTGGCGTGTGCATAAGTTGCAAAAACCTATGCTAAAGAAACATAGTCTTCTAACAGCTAAAGCAAAACTTCATCAGATAAACCTGAATATTCAATGCAATACCAATACAATTTTGATGAGGTTGGACTGGATATTTGACAATAAATCACCGTCCATATATTTAAGACAGTAAACCCAATTATGTCCACATTAACAAGACTTATGTATGCAAGCTTTGACTAGTATAACAACATGCAATGTAAACTCACCCCTGAGGTCTTTACCCCTTGCTCTGTACTTACTTACTTAACCAGGTTTATCTTCGGACCAAGAAGACTTTTAAACATTTACCACAGGATTAACTGGCCCAAGCCAATCATTCCAGTGGTAAATTTTCAATAAGAGGCTCAAGGGGCCTGTATAGCTCAGCTGGAACAGGCTTTTCAACTAGAAAGGCTATTGATTATAAGTAGAACCCGAAGGTTTTGACGAGAATTGCAACAAGAACAGGTATGCATCCTACTAAATTTGGCCAAAATCGGTTCAGTGATTCTCGAGATATTTTTAATTTCCAATTGCTTTATTATGCGAGTTTTTGGCAGGAAATATTCAATTTTTCAGCAGTAAAAGTGTGAATTGAGACTCAATTCAGCAGTAAAAGGGTTAGCTGTGCTTCGCAATTCAGCAGTAAAAGGGTTAATGGTGATTTGAAAGATTGTTCCTTGCAATTCTGCAGTAAAAACAGTTAATTGTGACATGCATCTCCATAGTGGTCTTGAATAATGTCGCTTGCAGACCAAGAGGACTATTTTTGACAATTTACCACTGGAATGACTGGCTCGATAACCGAGCCAGTCATTCCAGTGGTAAATTGTCAAAGACAGTCTTCCCTTCAGCGGCAAATCGCCATTTTGTGAGAAAGAAAATTTCTTGAATAAATTTGAGGGTTAACGAGTTAGTAGCCTGACAGCCTATTGTATACTTACATCAAGTGCAAATTGTCCCTGGGTTTTTTTACCCAGCGGTGTGTAAACTCTCACCAAAACACCGTCTTCATCCTTCGCCTCAACGTAATCAAAATCTCCAACAACGAAAGCCAACAAGTATGTCGACATAATCGGTGACTTCTCGTATACGACGACCTTCAAATTGGGATCAGATTCTAATGCTTCTTCAGACTTAATTGGCTGAAACATTAAATTTGAACATATATAATTAAGAATTCCAGAGAAATGTTAGAATGATATTATAAGAGCGAGCTGGAGGCTGGCATACCATCCCCATTCCCCTAAACCCAGACCACCCCCCACCCCCCACATACATGCACACCCATACCCCAACCCCACCGTAAATACACCCCAGCATGACTGTTTCCTAACAACAATAATATCATGAAAGTGAATGCATATATAGTATCGCTCGAGAGTTACAGCAAATAAAATTATTTAAATTGCATACATTTAGAAGCTTAATTTGTATACCTCAATGCAATGGCACGAAATGAATTTTAACAAGAGGCCCAAGGGGCCTGTATCGCTCACCTGCATCATAGGCATTTCAACCAGAAAGGACATCAACAATAAGTAGAACCCTACAGAGTTGAGCAGAATTATAACAAGAAAATAGAAGCCATGTTTCTTTATGTATCAACTACTTTTGAACAAAACTTAACGGCCCTTAATCCCTTATCACATCTCCCAAATTTTGGCCCAATCCGTTCAACGATTCTGGATACGAAGTTGTTTTCGCGAAAACTAGGTCATCCAAGATAGCCGCCAAGCCAATGGACCAATCAGGTTCTCTTGAACAAATTGGTTCTCCTCCTACATTAGATGATGTTTCATGAGTTTTGAATCAACCCCCAAGACGTTTCTGGGATTTTTAAAGACATTTCTAAAAATTGGCTGGTTTAGCCGGTGGCCATCTTGGATTTTGGCCGATCAGCTTCGTTTGAACAAACTTAGACTTCTATGCCCTAAGGCTGCATTCTGCCAAATACAATTGAAATCGGGCCAATGGTTCTTGAGAAGTCGTTTAAAGAATTCCCCATTGCTTTACTATGGGAGTCTATGGCAGGAAAGAAAACTAAGATGGCAGTCAAACCTTTTTTCCAACAGTCTCGAAAGTGGCATATTTGAACTCGCCACTCCGATAAGCATATATACAGCAATCTTCGCTATCAAAATACATCAAATACAAAAAAGCCAATATGGCAAAAAGCTAAATTTTGATTGGTTGATGCCGGCCATGTTTTTTAACGTACGAACTTCCTTTGAACAAATTTGAATGGTCCTTGGTCCCTAAGCATATTTACCAAATTTCAGCGCTATTCCTTCAGCGGTTCGGGAGTTGTTTTCGCGAAAACTACATCATCCAAGATGGCCGCCAAGCAAATAGACCAATCAGGTTGCCTTGAATAAACTTGGGTCTAATGTTGCCATAGATGATGTGTTATGAGTTTTGAATCAATTCCGCCAGCGGTTTCGGAGATTTTTTAGTGGTTCTAAAAATCGGCCATTTTGGCCAGTGGCCATCTTGGATTTTGACTGATCCACTTCGTTTGAACAAAATTATATCTCTATGCCCTATGGATGTTTCCTGCCAAATACAAGAGGCCCAAGGGGCCTGTATCGCTCACCTGGACCATAGGCATTTCAACTAGAATGCTCTTTATTAACAAGATGGCCACCAAACCGTTTATCCGAGTTTCAAAAATTGCAAATTTGAGATCAGAATACCTAAAAACACATAAAACCAATTTCGGCCTCAAAATCCATCAAATAAAAAAATCCAATATGGATGCCAAACATGCTATATTTTGATTGGCCCATGGTGTCCAGGTTTTTTTATGGATCAACTTCCCTTGAACAAACTTTAATGGCCCTTGGTCCCTAATCATATCTGCCAAATTTTGGCCCAATCCATTCAGCGGTTCTGGAGAAGTCGTTTTCGCTACAACTAGGTCAACCAAGATGGCCGCCAAACCATTTGACAAACCAAGTTCTCTTGAACAAACTTGGTTCAGCTCATGCCATAAATTATATTTCATCTGGTTTGCATCAAACCCATAAGCGGTTTCGGAGAAGATTTTAAGACATTTCTAAAAATCGGCCAAAATCCAAGATGGCCACCAGCCCAATTGGCCGATCGGCTTCGTTTGAACAAACTTGAATCTCTACACGCTAAGGATGCTTCCTACTACATATAATTGAAATCGGCCAGGTAGTTCTCCAGAAGAAAACATTTTAAATTTCCCATTGCTTTAGTACGTGTATAGGAGCTTTTGGCGGAAAAATGATCCAAGATGGCCGCCAAACCGTTTATCCGACAGTTTAAATGATGTTGTTGAAATTGATCTTGCTGAAATCCTTTTCTAACTTGCGCCCATTTAGACAGCATCTTCATGCTCCCAGAATGCTATTAAATTTGAAAATGGCAGCGCTGAGAGCTGTTCTTGTTATAGATAGTAACGGCAGCAACGCTGGTTCGAAAATAAACACCAGATATTTTTATCGTATCAATGTGCAAATTTTAACACTAGCGTGCAGTCTGGACAATGGATGGATCTGATCTATCACTCAAGGATATGATGTCATAATCAATTATGTGACATGTAGGCTGATGTCACAATACATCTATGTCTTCAATATTGAAGAAAACAGTCTATTGGATATTTTGAAACTAATTTGACTGGGCGCTGTTGCTGCCGTAACAATACGGCAGCAATGGTACCCAGTCAAATTAGTTTCAAAATGTTCAACAGCTTACCTGTAAAATTAACATCAAAATGAGATTCTGAGAAATTCAAGGTTCAAAGTACCATACATGTATATAAATTGATCGCAACACACAGACGAAAATACGGCTAGAAATGGGCGGGGCCCAGCTGGACATGAATCCCTCTCTTGTATTGGCAATGTAAAGTTTATTAATGAAAAGATTTGTATTTTACCAGCAGTTATATTCTGTTACATTATGCTTACAGCTATTATTCAAGGTTAAGACTGTCACCCAAGTGTTTAACCACTGTCATCCAAGTGTTTAACCACTGTCATCCAAGTGTTTAACCACTGTCATCCTAGTGTTTAACCACTGTCACCCAAGTGTTTAACCACTGTCACCCAAGTGTTTAACCACTGTCACCCAAGTGTTTAACCACTGTCACCCAAGTGTTTAACCACTGTCACCCAAGTGTTTAACCACTGTCACAACCACTGTCACCCAAGTGTTTAACCACTGTCACCCAAGTGTTTAACCACTGTCACCCAAGTGTTTAACCACTGTCACCCAAGTGTTTAACCACTGTCACCCAAGTGTTTAACCACTGTCACCCAAGTGTTTAACCACTGTCACCCAAGTGTTTAACCACTGTCACCCACGTGTTTAACAGTCTGACAGCTGAGTGTTTGCAGACGACATATTCCAGGGGTTATATCGCTGGACCTGCTAAATATTTTGAAAACAATTTGAGTTTTTTCTCAATGAAGTTATTGTCTGATGGCTTGCAGGAGCGAGACAGTTAATTACTAAATTTAGCAGAGATGCAATACAATGAGTGTTTGCAACAAAAAATCCATTGTCGACCTATTTCAAGTCCGATTACAAATGTAGTAATTTCAAACCAAACTGAATTTATACCTCTAAACTAGCAGTATATTCCACCTACATGTAGATTTCAGTTTTTTGAGTGAGAAGTTTATGAAGACCTGAATCCTCATACAGGATAATGGACCATTCCACTTTATCCATCCATCATATGACATCATAATCAACTACGTGACATGTAGGACGACGGCATAATCAAATCACGCCATGAATGACGTACGTAGGTCACGAACACATAATTGAAGACGGACTAAGCATTGATGTACGACTTGTACATCTTTACTATTTAATAAACATTGTTGAATATTTTGAAACTAATTTGACTGGGTGCTGTTGCTGCCATTGGCAGCAGCAGCACCCAATCAAATTAGTTTCAAAATATCAAGAAGCTTACCTGTATAGTTTACTGGTAACTGATAGATCGATCGATCCCAACATGGGCAAAGCGCGAGTGGAACTTAACTAGGGATGGGTGGGGCATAGCTAAAACTGGACAGGTCCATTGTCTCCTAGATGATATAGTACAGCTCAGAAATAACTCATCTTGTTTCCAAAACAAAATGAAACGTACTGTTGACTATTATGAACATAATAGAATTTCAGAGACGTTGCTGCGGCAATGTCTTCCAATCCAATTATATTCAAAATATTCAAAAGAGCATTTCTTACATGGTATTCAAAACTTCTAACATGTTTCCGTTTCTATTTTGGAAACATTTCTGCGGTTTACTGCAGGATACTGGTGTAATTATTTGTCATTAAAAAAGAGACCGTATTATCATTGATGTTTTCAAATATACATTTTCACGAGTTAGCTTCCTTAAGTGATAATTGATACGTCATAGGAGCTGGTTATTAAAGCACAGTTGACTGAAATTACATCAAATAACAAAATTAACCATTTTACCTTTAATTTGAAAATGTTCATTTGAAGATTATTTTTGAAAATTTACCACTGGAATCACTGGCTCGGTTATCCAGTGGTAAATTTTCAAAAATAGTCTTCTCTTGGTCTGCAAATGGACATTTCTCAGGACGACTAGAGTATTACGGGTTTACACACACAGATTTGCTTACCATATTGGAGAGTGCCACTTTATTCTTAGGCACCACCAATGTGACGTCAAATGTTGCTTTGTGTGCAGGCTCATCCCAGCAGGGAAACGCACGTCGGGCATCGACAGGCTAAAAATACATAGAAACAAGTAGACATAATCACATGATCCCCATTACGTCAGCTATATTCAACATACCCATCGGAGAAGAGAAATTATGAAACCAAAACAAAATATCTGCACTTGCCTACAAATGGTCGTTAAGACGAATTCACAGACGTACTGGCACAAAAGTAATAGGCGTCCTCTTAGACCCATGGCCCACCTATCATGGATGAAGTTTCGATGAAGTTATCGAACGAAAAAAACCACCTCATTGATGGATGATCAATCTGTATGTCAATCAGTCGGTATGTCAATCAGTCAGTATATGTCAATCAGTCGGTATGTCAATCAGTCGGTATGTCAATCAGTCGCCCGGTATGTCAATCAGTCTCCCGGTATGTCAATCAGTCTCCCGGTATATCAATCAGTCGGCATGTCAATAAGTCTCCCGGTATGTCAATCAGTCGCCCGGTATGTTAATCAGTCACCCGGTATGTCAATCAGTCGGTATGAGAAATGTTTTACATATTTGACAATGTGGCCAAGTTGTAGCTATAGCATGTCACACCTCTGCAACCCCTTAACCCTCATGTCAGCCAAAAATCGCTTCTGCATCGGTACTCAGAAATGTCCATTTGCTCACCAAGAGAAGACTATTTTTGAAATTTATCATTGGAATGACTGGTTTGATAACCGAGTCAGCCATTCCAAAGGTAAATTTTAAACACGATGCCGCCAGAAATATTGACCAATCCGAATTGCTGTTATAAGTGTTGAAGCCTATATATCAGGATAGAATTAGTCCACTCAAGTTTCGTTGAAGTCTGGCTATTTATATTGGAGTAGCATTTTAAATTTCTGGGAAATTTTTGGAAAATCCAAGACGGCCACCAGAGAAATTGACCAATCAAGTTTCTGTAGAAAAGCCCTCACATCTAGCACAATAGGATACTTCCAAGCACATTTGGTTGAAATCGGTCAAAGCATAAATGAGAAAATGCGATTTGACGGATGACCCCATGCCATGAAAATGTCACTTTTCTTGAACAAATTTGATACAATCCTGGTTAAATAAAGGCTTATCATGCTAAAAAAGTTAGCCGTACAACAAAAATCTAATTTTTAATTATGTCCCACAACTAGAATAAGTCGGCTTGCCTCTGTCAAATTGTAGACATTGCATTTTTGACATTGCAATTTTTGACAAAGTCACAACTGTAGCTCACCCTTAGGCTTGCACGATTAGGTGATTAAATCGAAAATCGCGATGTTTTAAATCGCGAATCTATATGATTAAAAATTAAATAATCGAATAATCGGGAATAATCAGGAATAATCGGGAATATTTTCTATTGCATAAAATATTTCAAAACCTAACTTTCAATTACTTTTTAATGCGATCGGTCATGAGTAATGACATTTTGCTTAGTGAATGTATGTCCATTTGCAGGCCAAAGCATTCCAGTGATACATTTTCAAAAACAGTCTTCTCTTGCCCTGCAAATGGACTTTTCTAAACACAATTGCAGTTTCCTTCATTGATATTCTTTTGTTGTTATGTCTTGTAATTTGTATCCAAGCTAATTAATCGAGTAATAAGGATTATTTTTTAATAATCGATCGCGATCACTCAACACAATAATCACACAAGTCTACTCACCCTTGTTAGTTGCGACTCAGTATAAGTCTGTCTGTCAGTCAAATTTCTGCCACAACAACTTATGCCATAACTCTAACCTGTTTCTCTTATTTAAGTCTTTAATGACTAAATTTGGTCATCAAGAGAATTAAAATGTTTACATATTGAATGTCCAATTGCAGGCCAAGAAGACTATTTTTGAAAATATACCACTGGAATGACTGGCTCCGTTATCAAGTTAGTCATTCCAGTCGTAAATATTAAAAAAACACAATTTTTTCGCCTGCAAATGGATATTCCACAAAGACCACTGCATAGGGCAGTTTTGGCCGGCTTCGTCATGAAAGGGTTAAGGATCAAATATAAGAAATATAAATTCTTTAACCCTTGAAAACACTTATCAGCCTAAAACGGCTTCTGCCGTGGTCTTGAGAAATGTCTATTTGCTGACCAAGAGAAGACTATTTTTGAAGATTTACCACTTGAATGCCTGGCTTGATAACAAAGCCAGTCATTCCAATGGTAAATTTTCTAAAATTTTCTTCTCTTGGTCAGCAAACGGACCTTTTCTATGAGAAATTTGAAATTTTCTGAACAAATTTGAGGTTAAAGGGTTAAACTAGATTGGATGGTCCAAGCCCCGCCATCGCAAATCCACAGCTTTGACATTTTAGCCGATCTACCACACCCACCTTGAGTGCGGGGGGGGGGGGGGGGGGGGGGGGGGGGGACTGTCAAGCCAGTCATTCCAGTGGTAAGTATTCAAAAATAATTTTCTCTTGGTCTGCAAATTTACATTTTTCCAGCTACTGCCGAAGCTGTTTTTGCGTGTTAAAGTGCGTGTTAAAGGGTTATGGACGAGCGCCCTGCTAATACTGCATAGAATACCATTCTCAAGTTTTATCACGATTTGTGCATCAATAATTGAGGAATAGAGGTTTCTAAATTTAACAATGGGCAATCCTTCTAAAGCCTATAATGAGGTGAGAAATTAAATTTGCAGACCAAGAGAAAATTATTTTTGAATACTTACCACTGGAATGACTGGCTTGACAACCGAGCCAGTCATTCCAGTAGTACATTTTCAAAAACAGTCTTCCCTTGGTCTGCAAATGGACAATTTCTATGAAAAAAATTGAAATTTTCTCGACCAAATTTGAATGTTAAAGGGTTAAATTTTAGAATCTCTATACAGGTTGCTGAATGTTCCAGATCTTTAGAGCTCTATTGAATGCACATATCCTGTACAAACCTCGAACTGTGTGACAGCTGCATATCTCTCCTCACCGTCCGGCATGCTGTACTTGCTTCTGTAGAACCCCTTCATGTTGTCATTCAGGTTACCCTTGTATGACAAACACAGCTTTCCTTCACCCACCTACAAAGCAAATATTGCTTAAACATATATAAAGCGATTGCTTCTACATCATTCCCACGATTCGAAAAATGCCAAACAAAAAATGGTTATTTTAACTTATTTATTAGTAGGAGAGAATAATGATGGATTTGTGAAATGTTTCTGATGGCATCCCAGTAGTAGAGAATACATGTATTACATCAGGGCATAATTTAAACTTTGGCATTTGCATAGCATGTATTGCTACAGATGCAAATTATAAATTGCATAGTTTCCTGCACAATTGTATAGTGATTATTACTAAAGTAATGGAAATCAAAGATTAAAATTACAACTGCACAAATATTTTACAGAATGCATAGCAACTGCCAGATTTTGTGTAGCACATTGAGATACGATACCAGATGAATTATGACCTGTAAGCGTAAATACATATACCTCCGATACATTCCTGAAATCAAACCAATAACTTCTTCCTGAAATCTGTAAGCCTGGTTCCGAAAGGACTCACACCATTGCACATGCGTTTTACTTAAGAAGCACATCATCATTTAAGCACTATGCTAGGTACATGTAAGTGTGAAGAAACTCCTTCCTCAGGTGTTCATTCAGGTACGCAGGCAATTAAAGATCACGATAATTACTTCAGATGAATACGACGATATTGCTCAGAAATGTATCTGTATTAGCACGTAGCCAATAGCAAATGTTAAATGTATCTGTATTAGTAAATAACCAATAGGAAATTTTAAATGAGCACAAGTACGATTTGCGGTCAAAAGACGATGGTCACTCCTAGAAAATATCTTGTCGAAAAGGTGATGTCTCAGTGGGTGAGAAAATCACCTGCCTTTTGCCATTTTGGTCACAAAATGTATCCTCTGGGAAGTTAATTGAATTGTATGATGAAATGACCTGTCATTAGTGACCACATTTTGGCACTAACTAATGGTTATCATTCATACATGTATATAACATGTTTATCTGACACGCAATTATACATACCTGTAAAGGTGCAGGGAATTTAAACGTGACTTTCTCATCATCTTTGTCATATGTAATTTCTGCCGCGACCTGTCTATCAGATCCTGTACATAACAAATCACAAATTTTAGTGAGTCACAATTTGTACACATCTAACCAGGGTTCGTACACCTTTCTGTGTTTGAGATTCCATGACTTTTCATCACAAAAATTAACATTCCATGACCTCCAAGAATTAATATTTAGGAAATTTGTATTTATATCATAGCTCCAAAAGTATGATTCAAGTTATTCTGCAAAATGTTTGAATATTCATTGCCTCTTGCAACAACCAACTTAAGCCACAGCCCTGTTTTGATAAGCTGTTGCCATAGTTTTTATTGCATAGAGGTGATTTATGCCAACTGATTTCTTTTTACTTTTGCATGATTATCATTTTCCATGACTTTTCCATGAACTATGATAAAAAAAATGTTGATTTTTGATGACTTTCCATGGCCAAAAATGATGCCGCTCAAAACCCTGAAAACGGGTTCAGAATCACTCTTGATCCGGCCCTGAAAATATGACAATTTTGAAAGGAAACGCGCACATTTTGTTAAGAATTGAAAGAATTTTTGTCCAAGAATGCCAGAAACCTGATCGACCAATAAGATTCAATATTGGCAAATTAATTATATGTATGCATGCATATTCAACAGGGCACAAAAAACTATAATCTCTATTTTACTCAACAGCTATCAACCACATGTATTGTACACCCTTTCATGGTCAAATTTGGTTAAAAAAATCAAAATAATTGCTTATTAAATGTCCATTTGCAGGTCAAGAGAGGACTATTTTTGAAAATTGTCCACTTGAAATGACTGGCTCGGTTAACGAGCCAGTCATTCCAGTAGTAAATTTTCAAAAATTATCTTCGCTTGGTCTGCAAATAGACATTCCACAAGACCACTACATAGACTTGTTCATTAAAGGGTTAATCTAAGTTTCCTAAAAAGTTCAATTTTGATTGGTCGATCCAGGGCTTGATTTTCCACAAGTTTTGGTCTCTTTCGGTCACCCGCAACATCTTCAATATTTAAACCAGGAACATGAAGTATATGAAAATTCTGACTGGAAATACAATCATTAGTAATAAACATACATGTAAGTTCAAACTAAGAGTTTTAGTGATGCAGGGCATTACAAAGGATAGAGACACCCACACACCCACCCACCCTCCGGGGGGGGGGGGGGGGGGGGGGGGGGGGGGAGGGTCAAAAAGTCATATCACTCGTAACGCAACTCCTCTGAAATCGATAGACGGAACTCAACCAAATTTGATATCCGAGTTACCCATATGATTGCTGACTGCAAGAGGCCATTTAGATTTGGCTCCGCCCCCAGAAGGTGAGGGAGGGTCAAAGGGCCAAATCTTAACCTGCGGAAATTTATTGTAATGCATCTCCTCCGAAACCATTGGATGAATTCAAACAAATTTGGTATCGTCCCCCTCCCCCCTCCCCAGGGGCAGGGGATGGTGTCAAAAGGTCATGAAATTGATTGTAATGCAACTCCTCTGACACTGTTGGACGAAATTCAACCAAACTTAGTATGTCAGTTACCCATATCAATGTGAAGTGGATGAGCACATTTACATTTGGCCCCGCCCCCAGGGTGTGTGGAATGGGGTCATAAGGTCATGAAATTGATTGCAATGCAACTCCTCTGACACTATTGGGCGAAATTCAACCAAATTCGGTACATGAGTTACCCATATGACTGCGGAGTGCAAAAAGACGTTTACATACGTGTATGTCTCCTTATTAGGCAACCTATTATGGGTTAGCATTGGAAATATGACAGCACAGGTCAGATACTTAAATGCTGATGTCATAAAACAGATAAGAAAGCGCTCTATAATTTATAACCCTATCACTTGTACTTTGATCTATAATAAAGATTACTAATCACACAGTGACCAGTTGGTCAAAATTTTATAACTGATAAATTGTACTACAGTGTATGAACACCAAGCCTCTTCTGATACTGATCGTTATATATCATGGTGACACAAAGGTTAAACACTCTTATGTCAATATTCTATCTTTTACTGTGTCAATAGGAATGAAACTGGTGTACATTTTCCAACAATTTTGGTGGATGTAATTTTGACATCGGAGTGGTATGGGTTAAATAATAAACATGAGCACTAAATTTTTAAAAACAATTTGAGTACGTCACAGGGCTTTAGATTAACCCTTATAGACTGTGAATGGATTTCACGCAGATTAGTGAGCCCTAATTACAATCTTTGGGGCTGATATAGTAATTAACTGAGTCAATTAAATACTCAGACGGATTCTGTGACATTTTATGGTCATTCAGAGATCTTATGGCACTATTAAGACCTGAAAAAATAATTAACAGTTTTTTCTGTATGGTAGTGTTGAAAATGAGCGATGGGGAATTCCTCAGTGAAAGAGTTTAAAACTACAATGGATCAAAATCCATCTATCAATTTTCAAAATTCTCTGGTTTCTAGGAGCATTGATGGATCCCGGGCCTGATGAGTGGTGAACCCATATAATGTAAATCTAAAGCCCTGAGTCATTGAGACAACTCAAGTGTAATTTAATCATTTAACACTTAAATTTGATCCAAAAAAATTTGATTTTTCTCATAAAATGTCCATTTGCAGACCAAGAGAATATTTTTGAAAATTTACAAGTGGAATGACTGGCTCAATAACCGAGCCAGTCATTCTAGTGGTAAATTTTCAAAAATACTCTTCTCTTGGTCTGCAAATGGACATTTCTCAAGCCCACTGCACAGGCCGTTTTTGTCTGATATGAGGGTTAATATCATTACTCCCAAGTATTAACACTTTAACCCTCAAATTTCTTCAAGAAAATTTCTATGCGTTGAAAATGAGAAGACTATCTTTGAAAATTTACCACAGGAATGACCACAGCCATCGAGCCAGTCATTCCAGCGGTAAATTTTCAAAACGTCTTCTCTTGGTCTGCAAATTGAGCGTATTCAAGATGACTGCAGAAGCTGCTCTCGCCGGCTTGAGTGTTCTGAAAAGGGATATCTCTCAAGACCACTGCAGAAGCCGTTTTGGGTCACCAATGTGTTAAACGGTTAATACTCTGTAGTCAAATTTGGGTTTCAATTGTCTCAGAAGAAATGTCTATCGATAGACTATTAGCATTTTTTGGAAATTCACCACTGGAATGAACATCGAGCCAGTCACTCCAGTTGTAAATTTTCAGACTCCCTAGACAATTGGAGAAGCCACTTTTGGCATGTCTGACAAATTTCAAAGAGTCAATTTAAGTCCTATCTTGACTTAAATAGAATGAATTACATATATGTACATATCCACAAGTGACAGCATGTATACATTAAGTAGATCTACCTGTTGATTGGTAGTGTGCTTTTGAGACCTCGATGTCATTATAATTTAATATCACCTTATCTGTACTGCTCTTCACCTGTGGAGTAAAAGTCAGCACAAGTATCTAATCATAAATCTAATGAATTAACCATCATAATCTTATAACACTGTTGCAACCCTCAAATTTGTTCAAGAAAATTTCAATTTTCTCATAGAAAATGCCCATTTGCAGACCAAGAAAAGACTATTTTTGAAAATTTATCACTGCAATTGGCTCCATAACTGAGCCAGTTATTCCAGTGGTAAATTTTCGAAAATAGTCTTCTCTTGGTCTTTAAAATGGAGATTTCTCAAGACAGTAGCCGTTTTTTGGGCTGATATGAGGGTTAAAGGGTTAACTGTCTGTCTGCTGAATTTCTGCAGACTACATTTTCCATGGAGTTTAACTCTGGATATGCTGAATATCTTCAAAACAATTTGACTGAATGTTCTTTGTGGGTAAGGCACCAAGAACTTTCAGTCAAATTGTTTTCAAAATATTCAGCATGTCAGGAGTTATTGCTCATTGAAATTATTGTTTGGTGGCTTGCAGCAGTCAGTCAGTTAAAGTTCCCCTGTTCAGTTAACTAGTGAAACATTTGAACAAGATATGAGATGGCTGGTGATTTCCGCACAATTTACCCAGCATGCAGTGTCTTGACTCCATATTCAGGCCTGCCCAAATTGCGCGAACGAAACGGTCGTTTGCGTGGCGGTTACGAAAATGTTTTTTGCATAACCCATTTTAGTTCACGCATTCTAGTCACTCGAAACATTGAATTTACATTAGTCTATGTCCTAATAGAAGCCGTCCCCAACACCAACCCCTAGAATTCCATAGCACTTTCTGAAAGCAGAAACTCCCTTATAGAAGCTAACCTCCAAACTCAAAATATTGGTTTGATAAAAAAAGTTTCACACTGACTCAATAAGAAGGGAAAAGATAATGTCAACGTCATTTTGAACAGGCCTATAGAATTTTGATGGGAAGTTACTACCGGGTTAGTTGTACCAAAAAATTTTGATTTTCACAACAAAATCGGATAAATCTTCCATATCAAATGGTGGAACAATGAATCTGATCACTCTAGATTTAAATCATGGAGCAACAAAGGTTAATTCGGCAATAATATATGTCCATAAATGTTCGAAAATAGCCCTGACAGGCGTATCTTTTCGTCACGTAGCGGGAAGAAAAATAGGTGTGTGTCTTGAAAGAGCCAATCAGTGAACGGCTGGCCTCCACTTTGTAGAGAACTAATAAATATTCATTACCGAGAAATATTATAATGTTCAAAATAGATGCCACAAAAGAACTTTGGTTGTCATTTTCCCAGGGGCATTTCCCGTTATTTGTGTCCGTAAATCTTGCAAAATTATTTAATCTGGCTGCTAACATCTTGTATAATAAAGGAGGCGATGCGTTTTTAAAAATCAGACTGATTTAATAAAGATTGAAATGGATAGAACCTGGTATGTTGAGATGATTTGTGATGTAAATAGTGCCCTATCGGAGACTAGTTCCCTGTCCGTCTTTCTATGCTAATACATGAATCGGCTATTTTCGCATTCGCCATTGCCGTAACGTATGAAAACGAACGAAGCAGATTTCAATTTTTAAGACTTCTGTGTCCGTATCTGCCAAACACATTTTCATTGGATGAATGGATTAGATACAATTCGGTTCCTGTGTCAAAGTTCAAATTTGAGATAACATTTATTAATATCAATTGCAGGCAGAGACTATTTTTTATAATTTCCCACTGGAATGTCTGGCTCGATGATTGAGCCAGTCATTTCGGTGGTAAATTTTCAAATATAGTCCTCTTATGGCCAGTAAATGGATATTTAATGTGAGAATACATTGATCTTGACCATTAAATGGTTAATACTGACATGTCATTTCCATTATGTAACCGAGATGAATTTTACCTTCAAATAGTATCATATTTAAAATGGGTTACGCGAACTCAAATGGGTTGCGCCAAAGAAATTCTCAATTTGGGCAGGCCTGCATATTGGTTGTAACTATTGGCTGCCATATTACTTGAGTCTATTGTCTGAACAGAGGTGGTTTTCTAAAGTTACACACAACTGAGTTGTCAGCCAGCTCTTAACCCTTTATCCCTTGAATTTGGTTTTAAGAAATTCAATTTTTGCATAAAAAATGTCCAATTGCAGACCAAGAAGACTATTTTTTCTAATCTACCACTGGAATGAGCAGATAGAAATTAATGCTCGCCCGATGGCCCGTGGCTAGTAGTTTTATGTATGGGCTACCATGAACTCCTAACTGGCCCGATGGGCTACCCCTTTTTCCAAAATGAAACTTGGTAAAAGCGTACATAAATTTTATATTTTGTGTTGCCGGGAATTGTAATTCTTCCAAAGGCCATTTTCTCGGCCGTTTTCTCTTTAGCCATATTACCGCCTGTAGCACAGTCCCATAATTTCCACCATTGGATCAATATCAATACCAGAGGATACAATATCATTAGAAACTACTAATCACAAATAAACTCAAAATCTGGAATTTAAAACGGGATAATCAATATATTTAAGAAGAATCTCAACTTATAGAGAATGCTTTTCGCATTTAAAAAACAACCAGTTTGCAGAGAATGACAAATCCATAGATCTATAAACCTTAGGTAGCATACAACAGGGCCACTACAGTGATGACTGTATACCTACTAGGGGTGTGTTCAGTGCTCGCGATATCGATATCGTATCAAACTTTGCGTATGATATCGATATCGAATGGAAATTAAAAATCTTATCAAAATTGTATCTGTTGGTTTATTTTCCATCAATTTCGCCATGTCTGATAACAACTAAGACAAAATCTTTGAAAAGCTGTTTTACAGGTTGAAATAAACAAATTTGATCGTGTTATAATCATTTTGTTTTCTAATAATAGCAAAATTCGTAGTGGTAATGGTTACGATATCGTGATATCGTGAGCAATAGAAAAACAATATCATGAGCAGCTCAACTCATTTGAGCACACCCCTAATAACTATCATTAGCATTGCATATTTTTTTTAAATATCTAACAAAGTTGTTGCTGTCTAACCTTATGTTAAATAGTTTCCAAAATATTTAAGTGATCCTTTGATGTAAATCAATGACATAGAACAGTGACAGTTACTGGAGTCAGGTTTGGGGTCAATTTCGATTGGAATTAGAATTGATCAGTCAATTCTAATTCAATTCCGGAATTGGAATTGATAAATCTGGGGGATTCAGGAATTAGAATTGGAATTGATACATTTTAAGACACCGGAATTGGAATTGGATTTAGAATTGATAATTTGAATTGACAGAATTGATAAATTCCAATTCAATTCCAATCAATTCCAGTCATATTTGTCATAGATTTACTGAATATTGTTGGCTATAAAATGTACATGTAATATCTGTAAATTATACACTGCTCTTTATATGCCCTAAATGAATTTCATCCTAAATCATCTATATGATACCATTTACCACATTTCATTCTATATGCAGGTTGATGATATTTATTATGCCAGCTGTAATTAGATGCTTTATCGAATAGTTTAAAATTAATTTGACTGAATACTTTTGTCTCCTATGGCTGCAACAGTTTCTATTAAAATTAATTTTAACAAGTTAGTTATATGTTTGGTTTGAAGACTTAGAATTTGAGATACTGATAATTCAGTGATGAGCAAGTTAGCCCTTAATCCTTTAACACCTAAGCTGGCCAAAACACCTACTGCAATGAGTTGGTGAAATGTCCATTGGCAGGCCAATGGCAGACTTTTAGAAAATTTACCACTGGAGCGGCTAGCTAGATAAGTGAGCCAGTAACTCCACTGGTAAATTTTCAAAAATAATCTCTTGCTCTCTGAATTGACAAAATAAAGATCTGATAAATGCTATGAACTTTAATACATTATTGAATTAACTCAATTCAGGGAGAATGCAGGAAATGTCAATTTCCCTTTCTCCGAGATCTAACAATACTCACCATTCTGTTACTTCTGATATACAGCTGGCCTTGACAGCGGCTCTAGGATTATAGACTTAGAAAGCTTTACCGACTCCTGGGAACCGGGTACTCGGCTCCCAACTGCCGAGTACCCGTTTACCATAGAGCTCATATTGTTTGCATAGCCACCAAACAAGAGAAAACTATGGCTTGCCTCCGTGGGGCTGGGAGGCTGGGTCCGTAACAGAATGGTGAGTATTGTTAGATCTCGGAGAAAGGGAAATTGACATTTCCTGCATTCTCCTTCGATCAATACTCACCATTCTGTTACTTCTGATATACACCAGATTTGATCAGTAACCTGGTGGGAAGGGGCAAGCCATACATGCTAATTTTGCCCCTTGGAGAAAGATTTTAGACTTCAAACTTGACAAACGGAGACCTAAAAGGACCGTCAAGTTCACGGAACAGAATCACATTCGCGTCACAGCCCCACCCCTTTTTCCTCCTAAGAAAAGGGAGAGAACTAACGAACATGTATCTCGCCTGAAAACACCAATATGCCAAGAGGGTTAACTACTCCCTGCATATCGCTTGTATTAGCCTGGGAATGAGCATGAATATATAAGATGAATGAACATGATACATATACATAATACAAAAAACTCTCACTTGTTGAATTACCTTATGATAACAGGACTTCAGACGTACCGCCTACAACCATTCACCGGTTCGGCCATCAGTGACACAATCTGGTTGACATCCTCTCGCTTGACCATGCCTGCTTTAGGTTCTTTTCTTACCAAAGTGAAAAAAGGGGAAAAGCAGTGTGGTCACTAACTATCGTTTCAAAACAGCTAAAGCGAGTGGATTGGCTGAGTCTGACACATCCCTCATATAGTAATCCGTAAATGAGGACTCACAGTGCCATTGTGCAACGGCCATGATGTCCTCTAACGGAACACCATTGTAAAGGGCGGTCGAGGCGGCTATTCCTCTAACATTGTGTGCCCTTACGCCCTGCACCTGGTGCCCAGTCGCCATCTCGTGAGTAGTCTGAATGCATTCGACCACCCAACGAGAGATAGTATCCATGGATGCGGCGCCATAAGGCTTCTTATGGCAGATCCACAGATGTCTATCGTTCGACCGTAACGAGTCAGTCCGTTTCTTGCACTTAGTCAAAGCACGGACCGGGCACCAGACACTGGCATCACGATCAAACCTGGTTAACTTCGGTATAATGATCGGTTTGCCGGGATATCTCAAAGATTGGTTCTTTGACATAAATTCTGCTCTTGGCAGAAGACGCAGACCTTCTCCAGAAACAATAAATCGGTTCCTCTCTGCCGAAAGCGCATGGATCTCACTGCGCCTTCTAGCTGAGGAAGCTGCCAATAGAAAGACCGCCTTTAGAGTCAAATGCTTTAGACTAGCCGAACGCAACGGTTCGAATGGGTGCTTGGCCAGTACATTAAGCACTAAAGATAGACTCCAGGCTGGAATGACTACCGGTTGTCTCGGGCGGAGATTGCTCATTCCCTTCAACATCACGTTTAACTGGGCCACCTCTGGACTATCCCTGTTGGCTAGACAAGGGATAACTGATGCCAAAGCTGACTTGTATCCAGCAATTGTGACGGGAGCTAGTCCTGTAAAGAACAGCTCACAGAGAAAGTCTGCTATTTGCTGAATAGTGGATTGAAAGGTATCAATACCCTTTTCTTCACACCAGTCTGCAAATCTGTTAACCTTGTTGTTATATGACTTGAAGGTTGACCTCCTTCTCGCAGCCGCGATTAAATCAGCAGCCTGTCGAGAAAAGCCTTCCGACGTGGAACGTTGTTTGACAACATCCACGCAGTCAATTTGAACATTTCGGGACGCTCGTGTAGGAAGCGTCCCTTGGCCTGGGAGATTATGTTCGGAATCTCGGGCAACTGCACAGGATTTTCCACCAGCAGATCTAGAAGATCCGTGAACCACGCCCTGCTCGGCCAATACGGCGCTATTAGCAGGACCAGACACGGCTCCTCCCTGACCTTCACCAATACCTTCGGTAGAAGAATGGTGGGTGGGTACGCGTACGCGTGCATCCCTCTCCAGCTTATCGCCAGAGCGTCTGTATCGACGGCATTTGGATCTGGAATCGGCGAGACATATGTCATGATTTGAGCATTTTCCTTTGTGGCGAACAAGTCCACGTTGGGTTTGCCCCAATGCTCGAAGATCCGTCGTAGAACTGGAGGGTTGAGGGACCATTCTGTTGGCAAGATTCTCTGTCTGCGAGACAAAGCATCCGCCAGAATGTTCAATCGGCCAGGAATATGAGCTGCTTTCAAAACAACCGAGTAATTCCTGCACCATTGAATCAAGTGCCACACCCTGATGCACAGGGTGGGCGACCTGGTCCCGCCTTGGCGATTTATATATGATACTACTGTCGAATTGTCCGACCGTATCAATATCACCGTGCCCCTGATCATCGGAAGGAACTCTTCCAACGCCAGTTCCACTGCCATCATTTCCAACAGATTGATATGCAGCTGACTCTCCGGGAGAGTCCATGTGCCCAAGACCTGGTGTTCTCCCAGGCAGGCACCCCCCCCCCCTCCAGCGATGCATCCGTGTAAACGGACAGCTGGGGGTGGGGTAGGTGCAGCGAAACCCCTATTAGGAGATTCTGACGCTGTTTCCACCATAGAAGATGCGATATTATCGGCTCCAAAACTGGCACCAGTTTTGACAGGGGTTCTGTTCTCTGTTTCCACAGAGACATCAGATACAACTGGATAGGTCTTCGCATTAGAGCAGCGTACGGGATAACCTGCTCCATGGAGACCATCATGCCCAGCATCTGAAGGAACCGCCTCGCGTGAATGTGGTTTCCCACTCGAAAACTCCTGAGGATGGCTAACAGAGACACCACTCTGGGCTCTGATGGGTAAACCCTGCCCTCCTCGAGGTCGAATCGCATCCCCAAATAAACGAAATGTTGAGTGGGCGTCAACTCGGATTTCTCCTCGTTGACTATCCAGCCTAGATCTGAAAGTAACTTCAGAGTCAGAGCAGTATCCACGTTCAACCTGGCTGCCGAGTCTGCCTTGAGCAGCCAGTCGTCTATGTAGGTGTGTAGCGCCACGTTCTCTTTTCTGAGAAACGCTGTCACCGCAAGGACCACTCTTGTGAAAACCCTCGGAGCTGTCGACAGGCCAAACGGGAGAACTGTAAACTCCCATACTTGATTCTGAAACGCAAATCTCAGAAACCTGTGCCAACTCCGATTCATCGGAATGTGGAAATATGCATCTTTCAGATCGATCGATACACACCACATTCCTTTCCTCAATCCCGCCATTACCGACCTCGGCATTTCCATCTGGAACCGAGGCGTATGGATAAACCAATTTAATGGCCTGAGATTGAGTATGGGTCTCCATCCCCCTGTGCTCTTGGGGACAAGGAACATGTTTGAATAGAAGCCTGGAGTATTCCGGTTTGCTGGTTTTATTGCTCCCTTCAGAAGCAAACCCGACCCTTCCTTTTGAACGGCTTCTAACTTGTCTGGCTCCCTTGGTACGGGTGTCCAGACAGGTGCCAAAGACAGATTTTGTGGCGGAAAGTCCCACCACTCCGGCATGTAACCCTGGGATAACCATCCCAGGACCAGACTGTCTGACATCACACCTCGCCAGGCGTCGACGAAACGCATGAGCCTTCCACCCACCATAGACGCCTCAACGTCTAACGGGGTTGTCCGGCTCGCAGTCCACCCCCCCCTCCCCACTCTTTCTTAACGAGAGAGAGTGAGAACCATTTCGTTCTAGGCACGACGGGTATAACTGGCACCGCTGTTCCTGTCGCACAGGTGCGGTCCAGGCGGATATGAAGGGAGCTTGCGTACCCTCAGGTACGCTTCGGCCCCTTCTGTCCGCCCTTTGAGGCCTTACCCTTACCCTTCCCCTTGCCCTTCCCACCTCTAGGGCGGTCAGGAGCAACATTGGGGAGGGTAGGCGCCTCTACAACCTTCCTGGGTTTCTTCGCCGGCGGCGGCTCCGAGAACCCAGCCGAAACAGACGTCGCAATAGGCCTGGCTTTCGCCTTGCTCTTATGCTTTTTCTGTTTCTTTGAAGGCTGTCCCGTTAGCGGTTTGCCCACAGCCCCTAGTGCGTGCGCTTGCCGCACTAGCTCTAGCTGTAGATTTACCGCTAACCGATTCTGCGCAATACTGGCGGTGTCCTCTAAGATGGCCCGCGCTTGGCCACCAAAGATGCTAGGCCCTGTCAAGGGCGTCCCAAGAAGACGTTCCCTGACTGCCGTAGCCGGACGCATATGGTCAATGACCATTTGCCTCCTGAACTTCGTCACTCGCGCTTGCACCCTTGCCAATGCGTCCATTGACAGCACCAAGCCGTCATTAACACACGATAGCGCCACAGGTGGCACAGGGTGGCCTGCCCCCGCTTCAGCCCACACCGACTGAAGTAGACGATAAGAGTGATTGACAGCGCTCATCGCTGCCCTCACACCCTCATCGCATAGGGCCAGGACTTCTCCCTGGTGTACCTGGGACTTATCCACTAGTGCCGGACCGGGACCACCCGACCCGGCACTCTGGACGCCCAGTACCCATCGGTCATCCTCCGTGACCGACAGGACTACACCATGCCTGTCGTATTCAGCCCGCGGAATACGACATCTTGCCTGCACCTCCCTAGAGGCCGCAGGGAGCTGACCCTTGGTCATTAGTTGTTTACTATAAATAGCATCCAACAAATCAATGAACCGTGGATCCAGTCCCACTGACTGGATCCGGGCCGCGGGAAAAATCCCCGTCCTAATCGACGCAACCGACGGAAGGGGCGCATCTTCATCGGCCGTGGCCGAAACCACAGACGGGTCCACTCTGGCTAGCCACGCCAGAGCATCAGACCAATCTACCTCCGAAGAAGATACCCCCGCAAACACGTCACCCGTTGACGTGCTCACGGGTCTGCCAGCCACGGCCTCCCGGCAAGGAGCCACGGCTGACACGCCAGGCACTCCGCTACCACACGGTTCCGCCGCCACCCCATGAAACACTCCGGTCCATGGGGTAGGTCCGCACGGAAAACCGTACGGACCCGTAACCGTCGCGGAACCATAGCCGGAAACGGGCGCCAACGGCACCCCATGTCCGGCTGCCGGACCAGGCGAGATAGGTGAGTACCACGCCTGGCCCGGCACACCCGTTCCCCTGACGGCTGGTGACAAACCAAGCCGCGCGGAACCAGTGCACGGTAACGGATTGGCCTCAGCCGCAGGTGGAGCCGCTGACCTGGCTTGCGCCAAACCAGACAAATGGAGGCCGGTTCCGTCCAGGACGGAATCAACCTCCATATTCTCCACCTGCGGCTTCACGGGCCGCAGCAACCTCTCCTCCTCGGCCTCCTCGTCTTCAGACTCCGAAGAGCCGTCACTAGACGAGTCAACCGTGGAGCCGTCCTGGCGGACGGCTCCCACACCTGACGGACCGGCCACCGCTACTGGACCACCCGGAGGTGGCCGCAGAGAGACAGAACCCGTCTGGCCGAAGCCAGACGGGACCGCCAGGGGGCCGTATGAGACGGCCCCCTCGGTAACCAGTCCAGAATCCTGTCCGAGGACAGGATCCGTACCAGGCATGGGGAGAAACTGCCCCCCCAACCTTTGGTAGCAGGGACGACACCAGCGTGGGCAGAACGCTATGCAGAAAACCCTGCATAGCCGGACCAAACCACGCCGGCGGTGCCATCTCCGCCACCTCCAGCTGGGGACGTGAAGCACCCCCACCGGCCGAACCGGGCGCTCCACGATTTCCTCTCGGACCGCCTGACCCCGCGTCAGACCCAGCCAAGTCCTTCTGGGCAAGGAACGTAACCATCGTTTCGACGGACCACACTGCACAAACATTACACCTATGATCTATATTACACAGGGCACACCTAAAACAGACATGGTCCTTGAACATTACACGGACAAACTTATGGCAGTCGTCACATGATGGCGGGGCTGGCTTGGCCTATAAAATAAGCACAAACCTACAATAAACAAGCGGAACGAGACACGGATGGAAGGCAGACAATTAATTTTCAAATATTTTGACTCATAAATTAACCGTAACCTCCCCGCACCCCACCCCGCCACGTTACAACGATCGCATTGATTATGACGACAAGTACGCGGCGGGCACAACACACCCATAATAGATCCTACAGGATGTGTAACGGCTCCAGGAATCATATCGCATAGCATTCAGGGTATATTTACTAATCAATATAAATTATACTCCTAACGAACGCAGCACGATATGTGAAGAAAACAACAAAATGTATAACAAAACCGCTGTCTCACACGGTAAAACCGCAGACCACACATCTACTCAAGAATTTTGAAACCACCGATCATTGCAAACCGATCGTGATCGCACGTAAACTTGATCATTCTAAAGTTTCCGGTACCATTTTTAGTACGCAGCACCCAGAATAAGATGCGCGAATTAATGAAAAATTTTTCTTCACATAAACATCCGAGCGACCGGGTGTGACGTCACCCGCTCGGATTCTACGGAGAACGACGTCAGCCGATATTCGTGTTAGAAATACCGTAGCAAACACCTATTTTCATATCTGCCGATCGCCTGTTGGGGTTTAAAGAAGGCGATCGTCTGGCATTGCAGGAAATGTCAATTTCCCTTTCTCCGAGATCTAACAATACTCACCATTCTGTTACTTCTGATATACAGCTGGCCCTGACAGCGGCTCTAGGATTATAGACTTAGAAAGCTTTACCGACTCCTGGGAACCGGGTACCCGGCTCCCCACTGCCGAGTACCCGTTTACCATAGAGCTCATATTGTTTGCATAGCCACCAAACAAGAGAAAACTATGGCTTGCCTCCGTGGGGCTGGGAGGCTGGGTCCGTAACAGAATGGTGAGTATTGTTAGATCTCGGAGAAAGGGAAATTGACATTTCCTGCATTCTCCTTCGATCAATACTCACCATTCTGTTACTTCTGATATACACCAGATTTGATCAGTAACCTGGTGGGAAGGGGCAAGCCATACATGCTAATTTTGCCCCTTGGAGAAAGATTTTAGACTTCAAACTTGACTAACGGAGACCTAAAAGGACCGTCAAGTTCACGGAACCGAATCACATTCGCGTCACAGCCCCCCCCCCCTTTTTTCTCCTAAGAAAAGGGAGAGAACTAACGAACATGTATCTCGCCTGAAACACCAATATGCCAAGAGGGTTAACTACTCCCTGCATATTGCTTGTATTAGCCTGGGAATGAGCATGAATATATAAGATGAATGAACATGATACATATACATAATACAAAAAACTCTCACTTGTTGAATTACCTTATGATAACAGGACTTCAGACGTACCGCCTACAATCATACACCGGTTCGGCCATCAGTGACACAATCTGGTTGACATCCTCTCGCTTGACCATGCCTGCTTTAGGTTCTTTTCTTACCAAAGTGAAAAAAGGGGAAAAGCAGTGTGGTCACTAACTATCGTTTCAAAACAGCTAAAGCGAGTGGATTGGCTGAGTCTGACACATCCCTCATATAGTAATCCGTAAATGAGGACTCACAGTGCCATTGTGCAACGGCCATGATGTCCTCTAACGGAACACCATTGTAAAGGGCGGTCGAGGCGGCTATTCCTCTAACATCGTGTGCCCTTACGCCCTGCACCTGGTGCCCAGTCGCCATCTCATGAGTAGTCTGAATGCATTCGACCACCCAACGAGAGATAGTATCCATGGATGCGGCGCCATAAGGCTTTTTATGGCAGATCCACAAATGTCTATCGTTCGACCGTAACGAGTCGCTTTTTATGGCAGATCCACAAATGTCTATCGTTCGACCGTAACGAGTCAGTCCGTTTCTTGTACTTAGTCAAAGCACGGACCGGGCACCAGACACTGGCATCACGATCAAACCTGGTTAACTTCGGTATAATGATCGGTTTGCCGGGATATCTCAAAGACTGGTTCTTTGACATAAATTCTGCTCTTGGCAGAAGACGCAGACCTTCTTCAGAAACAATAAATCGGTTCCTCTCTGCCGAAAGCGCATGGATCTCACTGCGCCTTCTAGCTGAGGAAGCTGCCAATAGAAAGACCGCCTTTAGAGTCAAATGCTTTAGACTAGCCGAACGCAACGGTTCGAATGGGTGCTTGGCCAGTACATTAAGCACTAAAGATAGACTCCAGGCTGGAATGACTACCGGTTGTCTCGGGCGGAGATTGCTCATTCCCTTCAACATCACGTTTAACTGGGCCACCTCTGGACTATCCCTGTTGGCTAGACAAGGGATAACTGATGCCAAAGCTGACTTGTATCCAGCAATTGTGACGGGAGCTAGTCCTGTAAAGAACAGCTCACAGAGAAAGTCTGCTATTTGCTGAATAGTGGATTGAAAGGTATCAATACCCTTTTCTTCACACCAGTCTGCAAATCTGTTAACCTTGTTGTTATATGACTTGAAGGTTGACCTCCTCGCAGCCGCGATGAAATCAGCAGCCTGTCGAGAAAAGCCTTCCGACGTGGAACGTTGTTTGACAACATCCACGCAGTCAATTTGAACATTTCGGGACGCTCGTGTAGGAAGCGTCCCTTGGCCTGGGAGATTATGTTCGGAATCTCGGGCAACTGCACAGGATTTTCCACCAGCAGATCTAGAAGATCCGTGAACCACGCCCTGCTCGGCCAATACGGCGCTATTAGCAGGACCAGACACGGTTCCTCCCTGACCTTCACCAATACCTTCGGTAGAAGAATGGTGGGTGGATACGCGTAAGCGTGCATCCCTCTCCAGCTTATCGCCAGAGCGTCTGTATCGACGGCATTTGGATCTGGAATCGGCGAGACATATGTCATGATTTGAGCATTTTCCTTTGTGGCGAACAAGTCCACGTTGGGTTTGCCCCAATGCTCGAAGATCCGTCGTAGAACTGGAGGGTTGAGGGACCATTCTGTTGGCAGGATTCTCTGTCTGCGAGACAAAGCATCCGCCAGAATGTTCAATCGGCCAGGAATATGAGCTGCTTTCAAAACAACCGAGTAATTCCTGCACCATTGAATCAAGTGCCACACCCTGATGCACAGGGTGGGCGACCTGGTCCCTCCTTGGCGATTTATATATGATACTACTGTCGAATTGTCCGACCGTATCAATATCACCTTGCCCCTGATCATCGGAAGGAACTCTTCCAACGCCAGTTCCACTGCCATCATTTCCAACAGATTGATATGCAGCTGACTCTCCGGGAGAGTCCATGTGCCCGAGACCTGGTGTTCTCCCAGGCAGGCACCCCACCCTTCCAGCGATGCATCCGTGTAAACGGACAGCTGGGGGTGGGGTAGGTGCAGCGAAACCCCTATTAGGAGATTCTGACGCTGTTTCCACCATAGAAGATGCGATATTATCGGCTCCAAAACTGGCACCAGTTTTGACAGGGGTTCTGTTCTCTGTTTCCACAGAGACATCAGATACAACTGGATAGGTCTTCGCATTAGAGCAGCGTACGGGATAACCTGCTCCATGGAGACCATCATGCCCAGCATCTGAAGGAACCGCCTCGCCTGAATGTGGTTTCCCACTCGAAAACTCCCGAGGATGGCTAACAGACACCACTCTGGGCTCTGACGGGTAAACCCTGCCCTCCTCTAGGTCGAATCGCATCCCCAAATAAACGAAATGTTGAGTGGGTGTCAACTCGGATTTCTCCTCGTTGACTATCCAGCCTAGATCTGAAAGTAACTTCAGAGTCAGAGCAGTATCCACGTTCAACCTGGCTGCCGAGTCTGCCTTGAGCAGCCAGTCGTCTATGTAGGTGTGTAGCACCACGTTCTCTTTTCTGAGAAACGCTGTCACCGCAAGGACCACTCTTGTGAAAACCCTCGGAGCTGTCGACAGGCCAAACGGGAGAACTGTAAACTCCCATACTTGATTCTGAAACGCAAATCTCAGAAACCTGTGCCAACTCCGATTGATCGGAATGTGGAAATATGCATCTTTCAGATCGATCGATACACACCACATTCCTTTCCTCAATCCCGCCATTACCGACCTCGGTGTTTCCATCTGGAACCGAGGCGTATGGATAAACCAATTTAATGGCCTGAGATTGAGTATGGGTCTCCATCACCCCGTGCTCTTGGGGACAAGGAACATGTTTGAATAGAAGCCTGGAGTGTTCCGGTTTGCTGGTTTTATTGCTCCCTTCAGAAGCAAACCCGACACTTCCTTTTGAACGGCTTCTAACTTGTCTGGCTCCCTTGGTAC
The DNA here is from genome assembly GCA_034401795.1 of Chaetoderma sp. LZ-2023a. NCBI lineage: Eukaryota > Metazoa > Mollusca > Caudofoveata > Chaetodermatida > Chaetodermatidae > Chaetoderma > Chaetoderma sp. LZ-2023a. Next base: position 45,687,612 of record CM067359.1, read on the forward strand.
GGGTGTCCAGACAGGTGCCAAAGACAGATTTTGTGGTGGAAAGTCCCACCACTCCGGCATGTAACCCTGGGATAACCATCCCAGGACCAGACTGTCTGACGTCACACCTCGCCAAACCTCGACGAAACGCATGAGCCTTCCACCCACCATAGACGCCTCGACGTCTAACGGGGTTGTCCGGCTCGCAGTCCGCCACCCCCCCCCTCCCTTTCTTAACGAGAGAGAGTGAGAACCATTTCGTTCTAGGTACGACGGGTATAACTGGCACCGCTGTTCCTGTCGCACAGGTGCGGTCCAGGCGGATATGAAGGGAGCTTGCGTACCCTCAGGTACGCTTCGGCCCCTTCTGTCCGCCCTTTGAGGCCTTACCCTTACCCTTCCCCTTACCACCTCTAGGGCGGTCAGGAGCAACATTGGGGAGGGTAGGCGCCTCTACAGCCTTCCTGGGTTTCTTCGCCGCCGGCGGCTCCGAGAACCCAGCCGAAACAGACGTCGCAATAGGCCTGGCTTTCGCCTTGCCCTTATGCTTTTTCTGTTTCTTTGAAGGCTGTCCGGTTAGCGGCTTGCCCACAGCCCCTAGTGCGTGCGCTTGCCGCACCAGCTCTAGCTGGAGATTTACCGCTAACCGATTCTGCGCAATACTGGCGGTGTCCTCTAAGATGGCCCGCGCTTGGCCACCAAAGATGCTAGGCCCTGTCAGGGGCGTCCCAAGAAGACGCTCCCTGACTGCCGTAGCCGGACGCATATGGTCAATGACCATTTGCCTCCTGGACTTCGTCACACGCGCTTGCACCCTTGCCAATGCGTCCATTGACAGCACCAAGCCGTCATTAACGCACGATAGCGCCACAGGTGGCACAGGGTGGCCTGCCCCCGCTTCAGCCCACACCGACTGAAGTAGACGATAGGAGTGATTGACAGCGCTCATGGCTGCCCTCACACCCTCATCGCATAGGGCCAGGACTTCTTCCTGGTGTACCTGGGCCTTATCCACTAGTGCCGGACCGGGACCACCCGACCCGGCACTCTGGACGCCCAGTACCCATCGGTCATCCTCCGTGACCGACGGGACTACACCATACCTGTCGTATTCACCCCGCGGAATACGACACCTTGCCCGCACCTCCCTGGAGGCCGCAGGGAGCTGACCCTTGGTCATTAGTTGTTTACTATAAATAGCATCCAACAAATCAATGAACTGTGGATCCAGTCCCACTGACTGGATCCGGGCCGCGGGCAAAATCCCCGTCCTAATCGACGCAACCGACGGACGGGGCGCATCTTCATCGGCCGTGGCCGAAACCACAGACGGGTCAACTCTGGCTAGCCACGCCAGAGCATCAGACCAATCTAACTCCGAAGAAGATACCCCCGCAAACACGTCACCCGTTGACATGCTTACGGGTCTGCCAGCCATGGCCTCCCGGCCAGGAGCCACGGCTGACACGCCAGGCACTCCGCTACCACATGGTTCCGCCGCCACCCCATGAAACACTCCGGTCCATGGGGTAGGTCCGCACGGAAAACCGTACGGACCCGTAACGGTCGCGGAACCATAGCCGGCCACGGGCGCCAACGGCACCCCATGTCCGGCTGCCGGACCAGGCGAGATAGGTGAGTACCACGCCTGGCCCGGCACACCGGTTCCCCTGACGGCTGGTGACAAACCAAGCCGCGCGGAACCGGTGCACGGTAACGGATTGGCCTCAGCCGCAGGCGGAGCCGCTGACCTGGCTTGCGCCAAACCAGACAAATGGAGGCCGGTTCCGTCCAGGACGGAATCAACCTCCATATTCTCCACCTGCGGCTTCACTGGCCGCAGCAACCTCTCCTCCTCGGCCTCATCGTCTTCAGACTCCGAAGAGCCGTCACTAGACGAATAAACCGTGGAGCCGTCCTGGCGGACGGCTCCCACACCTGACGGACCGGCCACCGCTACTGGACCACCCGGAGGTGGCCGCAGAGACAGAACCCGTCTGGCCGAAGCCAGACGGACCCGCCAGGGGGCCGTACGAGACGGCCCCCTCGGTAACCAGTCCAGAATCCTGTCCGAAGACAGGATCCGTACCAGGCATGGGGAGAAACTGCCCCCCAACCTTTGGTAGCAGGGACGACACCAGCGTGGGCAGAACGCTATGCAGAAAACCCTGCATAGCCGGACCAAACCACGCCGGCGGTGCCATCTCCGCCACCTCCAGCTGGGGACGTGGAGCACCCCCACCGGCCGAACCGGGCGCTCCACGATTTCCTCTCGGACCGCCTGACCCCGCGTCAGACCCAGCCAAGTCCTTCTGGGCAAGGAACTTAACCATCGTTTCGACGGACCACACTGCACAAACATTACACCTATGATCTATATTACACAGGGCACACCTAAAACAGACATGGTCCTTGAACATTACACGGACAAACTTATGGCAGTCGTCACATGATGGCGGGGCTGGCTTGGCCTATAAAATAAGCACAAACCTACAATAAACAAGCGGAACGAGACACGGATGGAAGGCAGACAATTAATTTTCAAATATTTTGACTCATAAATTAACCGTAACCTCCCGCACCCCACCCCGCCACGTTACAACAACGATCGCATTGATTATGATGACAAGAACGCGGCGGGCACAACACACCCATAATAGATCCTACAGGATGTGTAACGGCTCCAGGAATCATATCGCATAGCATTCAGGGTATATTTACTAATCAATATAAATTATACTCCTAACGAACGCAGCACGATATGTGAAGAAAACAACAAAATGTATAACAACTGCTGTCTCACACGGTAAAACCGCAGACCACACATCTACTCAAGAATTTTGAAACCACCGATCATTGCAAACCGATCGTGATCGCACGTAAACTTGATCATTCTAAAGTTTCCGGTACCATTTTTTAGTACGCAGCACCCAGAACAAGATGCGCGAATTAATGAAAAAATTTTTCTTCACATAAACATCCGAGCGACCGGGTGTGACGTCACCCGCTCGGATTCTACGGAGAACGACGTCAGCCGATATTCGTGTTAGAAATACCGTAGCAAACACCTATTTTCATATCTGCCGATCGCCTGTTGGGGTTTAAAGAAGGCGATCGTCTGGCATATATCGTTGCTAGCACACGTCCCAGATTCTATGGGGTTAGAAATTGGAACATGCGACACAACGAAATTTAGAGACCTAAGTCTTTTAACTATGGATATAAAGAACAATACAACCTGGCTGTCTTGGGCGGTATTCTCCATAGTCCTTAGTTATCCTTTCAGAACACACAAACTATCACTGATTAAAGACTTAGATTCTTTTCAAAAACACTAAAATCCTTAATGCGAAAAGCATGTATTGCACTTGTTGCTATGCAAACAAGAATGAGCTCTATGGTAAACGGGTACTCGGCAGTGGGGAGCCGGGTACCCGGTTCCCAGGAGTCGGTAAAGCTTTCTAAGTCTATAATCCTAGAGCCGCTGTCAGGGCCAGCTGTATATCAGAAGTAACAGAATGGTGAGTATTGATCGAAGGAGAAATATCGTTGCTAGCACACGTCCCAGATTCTATGGGGTCAGAAATTGGAACATGCGACACAACGAAATTTAGAGACCTAAGTCTTTTAACTATGGATAATAAAGAACAATACAACCTGGTTGTCTTGGGCGGTATTCTCCATAGTCCTTAGTTAATCCTTTCAGAACACACAAACTATCACTGATTAAAGACTTAGATCATTTTAAAACACTAAAATCCTTAATCCAAAAAGCATGTATTGCTCTTGTTGCTATGCAAACAAGAATGAGCTCTATGGTAAACGGGTACTCGGCAGTTGGGAGCCGAGTACCCGGTTCCCAGGAGTCGGTAAAGCTTTCTAAGTCTATAATCATAGAGCCGCTGTCAAGGCCAGCTGTGTATCAGAAGTAACAGAATGGTGAGTATTGATCGAAGGAGAAATTACATGTGCTATATAAGCCAAATGTAGATATACACCCTACCTGGTCCAAGCCATTTGGGGACAAGATATGATAATCTTTTTAAAAATTTACATTGAAATGACTGGCATTGCAACAAAATCAGTCATTACTATGTGGAATTTTCAAAAGTAATTAATTTTATGTCATAATTCAATACATTTTAAATTTGGAATGGATAGAGTTAAAGATAGACCACCCTTCTGTCAAATAAATGCATGTTTTTATTTATTTTCAAAACTTTGGGACTTGCTGAATATTAGTTTGACTGTTTGCATCAGTCTATCTGAAGGGTGTTAGTGTGCTATGCCAAATTGTTTTCATAATATTACTGTAGTAAAGGTATTCAGGCAAGAGTATTTCTGAAAACCCTGGGTTGCAGAAAGTATAGGGTTAAGCAGATCATTGTGTGCTATTTCTAATCTTAAGCCAGCGCCCTCACAGGCCAATTATCACACCTATACCATTGAATTGTAAAGAGGCTCAGCATGTGATTGTGGTTATCAGAGCTAATCAGACCTGGCTCTATTACTAGCATGGCAAAGAGAATAATTAACTCAGGTATCTGAACTAAAGGTGAGACATCCTGTTGATAACCCCTATGCGGCCAAGACAATTACAGTGAATAGTAACCGTACCTACATTGTACATTATGACTTTTAAACACAACTTAGCACAAATTTTTGAAAATTTTTCACTGAAATGACTGGCTTAGTAAAAGCGGCAGTCATTTCACGAGTAAATTTGTTTTCCAGTTAAATTAGTTTCAAAATATTCTGCAGTTTTCCCGCATAGTGTCCTTGAAAATGATAGCTGAGGAATTCATCGGTGAAAGGGTTAAGGCATGCATTAGATATATTGGACTCCTAGCACTCCAATGTCAACAAAAAACATTTTTCAAATAAAATTAAAAGATAAACTGTTTTTTTATTTTCAACAAATTTGTCATCGCCCAACAAAATTGTTGAAAAATGAAAACCAGTTTCCTTGGTATAGTCACAATAAAATATAGAATTTTTAATTATTGACATTAGAGGGCAAGTGGTTAAGCATTAATTTTATTTACCTTCAAAATCTTGATGTCTTTGCTGATATGTGTGTCTGCACTGTCTGTATCAGCCTGTTCAACAGGACTTTTAGTAGACTTCTCATAGTGTATTTTCATCCTTGCTACCTTGTTGACAACTGTGTACTCACACTCTCTAGTCTCTACACTTAGCCATTTGTTTGCCATTAATCTTACCTTCCAAAGTGCTTCCAAATTGGATCCTTAGGCCTACCACCTTTGAAATACATATTAACTATTTCAAATACCATCAACACATAAATATGCAGGACAACAGAAGAATTCAAAGATTAATGTAGCACAAGGATATCTTTTTACTAATTGTCTAATTGATATCTAGCATTAACTGAGGATAGATGAAAACATGAAGAATCTAATTTATATTCTATCAGCTTAATGCCTTAATCCCAAATTTGCATAAGATCTTATGTAAACATAGCTAATGTGTGTACTGAGTAGTGCATTCTAAAATAGCCTTAGAGAGCAAGGGTCATCAGTTAATTGTTGAAACAACATCTTAGCAGACTATATTTTCTCTATGAGTTTAAGATTCTTCCATAGGCCATGAACATTTTGCAAGAAATAGATTTAGACACAGAGACAGTTCTCAATAATATAAACATCTAGCTGTACATAGGTAGTCTAATATGTTTACATTATTGATTAAATAGGGTTTCTGTGTGTTTAACACAACTGGTCGAAATATACAGAGTTAAAACATTTAAGAGAAACAAAAGTTGAAAAAAATTAACCCATGGATTATAGAAAGAAGCAAATAAGACTCCTAATTTATTGAAATCATATGTGTCCTTTTAGATTATTATTATTATTATTATTATTATTATATAGCAATAAAGTATCCAAAAATACATGTAGATAACCATCCATCAATATGTACATGTACCTGTATGTGTCTAAATGCTATATGGTTGTTTTAAGAAAATTACATCTCAGAAAAATATTTTTATACCAATATTTTAGGTTTTGGACAGTTTTGGACAATTTAAGGTGTCCAAAACCTATTTTGGGCGGACGGTTCAAACCATGGTTTAAACCACTAGTGTCCAAAACTTGCCAACCCTGCTCCGGCATGTATCCCTGGGATAACAATCCCAGGACCAGACTGTCTGACGTCACACCTTGCCAGGCCTCGACGAAACGCATGAGCCTTCCACCCACCATAGATGCCTCGACATCTAACGGGGTTGTCCGGCTCGCGGCCCGCTCCCCCACCCCCCCTTCTTAACGAGAGAGATAGAGAACCATTTCGGTCTTGGCTCGGCAGGTCTAACTGGCACCGCTGTTCCTGTCGCACAGGTGCGGTCCAGGCGGATACGAAGGGAGCTCTCGTACCCTCAGGTACGATCCGCTCCCTTCTTTCCGCCCTTTGAGGACTTACACTATCCCTTCCCCTTCCCGCCTCTAGGGCGATCAGGAGCAACATTGGGGAGGGTAGGGGCCTCCACAACCTTCCTGGCTTTCTTCGCCGGCTGAGAAAAACCAGACGAAGCAGAAGTCGCAACAGGCTTAGCTTTCGCCTTGCCTTTCTGCTTCTTCTGCTTCTTTGAAGGTTGAACAGCTAACGGCTTCCCTACAGCCCCTAGCACGTGCGCTTGCCGCACTAGCTCCAGCTGTAGGTTTACCGCCAACTGATTCTGCGCAATGCTAGCAGTGCCCGCGCCTGGCCACGGAAGATGCTAGGACCTGTCAGGGGTGTCCCAAGAAGACGCTCCCTGACGGCCGTAGCCGGATGCATATGGTCAAGAACCATTTGCCTCCTGGACTTTGTAACACACGCCTGCACCCTTGCCAGCGCGTCCATAGACAGCACCAAGCCGTCATTGACACACGAAAGCGCCACAGGTGGCACAGGGTGGCCTGCCCCCGCTTCAGCCCACAACGACTGAAGAAGGCGATACGATTGGTTGACAGCACTCATAGCTGCCCTCACACCCACATCGCATAGGGACAGGACTTCATCCTGGTGTGCCTGGGACTTGTCCACAAGTGCCGGACCGGGGCCACCCGCTCCAGCACTCTGGACACCCAGAACCCATCGGTCATCCTCGGTGACCGATGGTACCACACCATACCTGTCGTATTCCCCCCGTGGAATACGACACCTCGCCCGCACCTTCCTGGAGGCCGCAGGGAGCTGGCCCTTGGTCATAAGCTGCTTACTATAAATAGCCTCTAGCAACTCTATGAACCGTGGATCCAGTCCAACCGATTGGATCCGGGCTGCGGGCAAGATCCCCATCCTAATCGATGCAACCGACGGATGGGGCGCATCCTCCTCGGCCGCGGCCGAAACCAGACGGGTCGACCCTGGTTAGCCAAGCCAGAGCATCCGACCAGTCTACTTCCGAGGAAGACACACCCGTAAACACGTCACCCGTTGACGCGTTCACGGGCCTACCAGCCACGGCCTCCCGGCAAGGAGCCGTGGCTGACACGCCAGGCACTCCGGTACCATACGGTTCCGCCGCCACCCCATGAAACACACCAGTCCATGGGGTAGGTCAGCACGGAAAACCATGCGGACCCATAGCAGACGCGGAAACGTGGCCAGACACGGGCGCCAACGGCAACCCACGTCTGACCAGGCGAGATAGGTGAGTACCACGCCTGGCCCGGCACACCCGTCACCGTGTCGGCTGGCGTCAAACCAACCATCACGGGACCGGTGCCTGGTACCAGATTGGCCTCAACCACGAGCGGAGCCGCTGCCCTGGCTTGCGCCAAGACAGACAGATGGAGGATGGTTCTGTCCAGGACAGAATCGACCTCCATATTCTCCACCCGTGGCATCACAGGCCGCAGCAACCTCTCCTCCTCGTCTTCATACTCCAAGAGTCGTCACTAGATGAAGAAACCGTGGAGCCGTCCTGGCGGATGGCTCCCATGCCTGACGGACCGGCCACCGCTACTGGACCACCCGGAGGTGGCCGCAGAGAGACAGAACCCGTCAGGCCGGAGCCCGACGGGACTGCCAGGGGGTCGTACGAGACGGCTCCCTCGGTGACCAGTCCAGAACCCTGTCCAAGGACAGGGTCCGTACCAAGCATGGGGAGAAACTGCCCCCCAACCTTCGGCAGCAGTGACGACACCAGCGTGGGCAGAACGCTATGCAGAAAACCCTGCATAGCCGGACCAAACCATGCCGGCGGTGCCATCTCCGCCACCTCCAGCTGAGGACGTGGAGCGCCCCCCACCAGCCGAACCGGACGCTCCACAATTTACCTTCGGACCGCCTGACCCCACGTCAGACCCAGCCAAATCCTTCTGGGCAAGGAACTTCAACATCATATCCGCGGACCACACTGCACACACATTACACCTACTATCAAGGTTACATGGAGTACATCTAAAGCAGACATGGTCCTTAAATAGGACCCGTACGAACTTGTGGCACTCGTCACATGATGGCGGGGCTGGCTTGGCCTATAAATAAGCACAAACCTATAATAAGCAAGCGGAACGAGACACGGATGGAAGGCAGACAATTAATTTTCAAATAATTTGACCATAAATTAACTGTAACCCTCCGGCACCCCACCCCGCAACGTTACAGCAAAGATCGCATTGATTATGACGACAAGAACGAAGCGGGCATAAATACACCCATAAATTGATCCTCCAGGATGTATAACGGAACCAGGAATCATATCGCATAGCATTCAGGGTATATTTACCAATCAATATAAATTATACTCCTAACGAAAGCCAAAACGATATGTGAAGAAACACCAAAATGTAAACAGACTGCTGAAGCACACGGTAAAACCGCAGACCACACATCTATCAAGAATTTTGAAACCACCGATCATTGCAAACAGATCGTGATAACACGCAAAACTTGAACATTCCAAAGTTTTCTGGTACCATTTTTGGTACGCAGCACCCAGAACAAGATGCGCGAATTAATGGAAAAAATTTTCTTCACAAACATCCGAGCACCACGGGTGTGACGTCACCCGCTCGGATCTTACGGAGAACGACGTCAGCCGATATTCGTGTTACAAATACTGTAGCAAACACCTATTTTCATATCTGCCGATCGACTGTTGGGGTTAAAGAAGGCGACCATCCCGCATATCTCGTTGTTAACACACGTCCCAGATTCTTTGGGGTCAGAAATTGGAACATGCGCCACAACGAAATTTTAGAGACCTAAGTCTTTTAACTATGGAATAATAAGGAAATATACGACTTGGTTATCATCGGCGGTATCCATATTATCCAATTATCCTTGCAAGAGAATCACTAGCTATCACAATCACACACAAAAATTATTTCTTAATCTCTCCACTGCAAAAAGCATGTAGCTCTTGTTGCTATGCAAACAAGAATGAGCTCTATGGTAGACGGGTACTCGGCAGTTGGGAGCCGAGTACCCGGTTCCAAGGAGTCGGTAAAGCTTTCTAAGTCTATAGTCCTAGAGCCAGCTGTCAAGGCCAGCTGTGTATCAGAAGTAACAGAATGGTAAGTATTGATCGAAGGAGAACTGGAATTTTGAAATATGTCTGTAAAAAATATGGAATTTTGGGCTACCAAATCGTCTAAGTTAAATAGCCCATCTGGCTAGTACGTGTTGATACTAATTTCTACCCCTGTTATATGCTCAATAGACCTTTCCAGTTTTAGCCATGCACTGCCCATCTCTATTTAATCTCCACCCACACCTCGCTCGTGTTGGGATCGATCAATCTCTGAACTTCTTGAGTATTAGTTTCCAGAAAACTATGAAGGTAAGCTGTTGAATATTTTGAAACTAATTTGACTGGGCGCTGTTGCTGCCTATGGCAGCAACAGTGTCCAGTCAAACTAGTTTCAAAATATTCAACAGCATGTGTCTTAAATAAGCAAAACATACAATTCGGACTATTAACAGCTAAAGATGGGCTTAATTGAATCATTCATGACATCATGATTATGACATCAGCATAGACATAGCGGAGTTGACTATGACATCATATGATTGACTGATGAAATGGATTCATGAATTGCAGTGTGTTGGGTAAATATTTTGAAAATAATTTTACTAAATTATGCGGTTGTCTACTTTAATAGAGGCAGTGTCAAACTGAAACCAAGACTTAGAGACTGTATTGATTAGTTTTTTAATAAAACCTGCATAGCGTTAAATACCCCTCTATTCAACTGGCAAAAAAATCGATTATAGTAATTAATTGACAGTAATTGCCACACTTAGGCTAATTTAATTGGTTACTATGTAAGTAATACCTAGGTGTGAATTCATTTTAATTCCATAAATTTAATAAGAATAATAATTAGAGCTTTCACAAAGGAAACTGATTCATATTATTCGTGCCGAGGATCCTTATAGTTTGTATATATGTTTATTTCCCGATTTATTTCTGGTTTTTAAACAGATAAACCTACTATGTAGTGACCCCATATGAGGGGTGTCACAATACGCAATGTGTATCATGATAATAAAGCTTGGCGATAAATATATCGTATCGGGACCTCTGTATCGCAATACAGAGGTACACCATGGTTAGCCATTAGATTTTAAATTTAAACACAAACATGACTTAATAGCATGCATTATTTTCATCTTATTTTAGCACAGATTTTAGTTTATACCAAAATATCTTTACAAATACATGGAGATTGAGATTTTTGCTTGCCAGTACTTTATCACTGTTAAATACCCCTTTGTTTCACATTTTCCTTTGCAGGAAGTGATTATAGTCACAGCTTCTACTATGAAAATATTTTGTATCTATTACAAGTCCTCACTGTATCATTTTTATCAGGTCAGACAAGATGTAAGTCGTCACTACTCACTAGGCTGTGTCATTCTAGTCATTTGACGATCTGTATCGTGACATGTATTGTATCGGGATAGGTGTATTATGATATGTATTGTATCACGAGGTCCCTGGCAATACACACCCCTACCCCATATGTGGCCGATTACAAAAGTTATACTACTTAGTACTAAGTCATTTGAGTAATTTTATAAAATTTTTATTTTAAGATAAACTGTGCATTAATATATCCAATCGGAACAGGATATCCATCGAAGCCAGGTCCTATGATGTGATGGACACCTTACCACATATATTGGAATATCGTAATATTGTGTACCCTTAACTGCAATGAATCTTGTGTAGGATTATCATCACTTGTAAGTTATACATCTATGAATAAGTACATTTACATTAATTAATTCATAGCCATCACATGTGAATTCATGTTTTTAACCTATGTATTGAAAAATGCGATTTCAAATATTTCTCTATGGCATCATTGTTACTGTGAATGTTTTTTTGTATTACACACACCCATTGATGAGGAGTACTGGGATGCCTCGCTACCAATTTTATAACGTCGTTCGACTGATGCAATGAAATGCTGTACGTAAAAGTTGCAATAATACTGGCGGGTATCGCTGACAATAGGCCCAATTATTATTGCGAATATCGTGGACTGGATTTTCGGGAAGGCCCTCCATGTGTGATGAAATATTAGCCCCAATTGTACTGTACATGCGCATACGTATTTAGTACATTTTGACCGTACACAAATTCATCCTATTTATCTAAACAATACATGGTGTCTGCGTTCGCTTATAGGCAACACCTATTTTCATATTACATCTATGTATACGTACATTTACATTAATTTCTTCATAGCCATCAAATGTGAATGTCTTCAAATCAGGTTGCAATCGCAACGAATAGTTCACTGGAACGACATCTGAAGGAAGTCGCTGAAATGGTCTTTTTTCCGGCATTTTTGTGATCTGTTTATTACTAATACACGTATGAAAACTAGCACTAAACTGGATATGATTGTACAGTGAAAAAAATGATTGAAACGTTGCAGGTTTTAAGTTGAGAGATAAGCCCGAGTGAGACTCAACTACACAGGTAGAATTCAAGCTAGAACGGCTTCTGGATAAATATCTAGAACGATTATTTGAGATATTTGTAATTGGGTTATAAATTCTGCGTGTACTTGAATAAGCAGATCTGCTGCCATAAACAACACGGTGGGCTCCTGTTCTCAGTTCTTCAATGGGAGAGTTAAACCGGAAGTGATTAGGAGTTCGAAAGCGAAAGTTAAACACATGCATACAGCTGGTTTCAATCCGGTTTAATCTACTGTACAAACCACAAAATAACTGCTTCATATGCCTTCTTCCCAATGCAATCCTCCTACACTAATAGTTTCTTGTATTACTTTATCAAGAAACTGGATAAATGATCAAAAAGGGAATTCATAATTTCCTTTCTTGAAGTCGATTTCCAGTAAATAAAAAAAATTCTCGGGAAAATAGGATTGTTTCTAACGGTGCTGACCTCAGTTCCCGATTCCCGACTCCCAGTTCCCGGTTCCTTATTCGCGGCTCCCAGTTCCCGGTTCCTTATTCGAGTCGAAATGTTGAACTCGGTACTCGGTTCCCGGTTCACAGTTTCCAGTTCCTTATTCAAAAATGTTACTAACATCTTAGAGAAAGGTTGGTTTTTTTTCAAACAAAACTTAGAAGCTATGGTATTGGTGACAATTTAGTAAGATGGATAGGAAGCTACTTATGTAACAGAAGACAGAGAGTAAGAATCAATGAGGCGGCATCAGATTGGATAGAGGTGACAAGTGGCGTGCCACAAGGACGTGTCCTGGGACCCATACTTTTTCTGATACACATAAATGACCTACCAGACAGTCTGACCTGCCACTGCAAAATATTTGCAGACGACACAAAGATATATGGAAACCCAGCTACCAGTAAGATCCAGGACAACATAGACATAGTATGTAAATGGTCGCAGACATGGCAACTATCCTTCAACACAGATAAAACGCATATCCTACATTTCGGTAGAAATAACACACACACACACACACAACTAGATACTATATGACAGATACGCTCGATATGCATCCTATCTCAACACCAGATGTAGAAAAAGGCCTGTGATTGCATATTGACAGAAACCTCTCTTTTGACATACACATAGGTAAGATCATCTCCAGGCCAACAGCACAATAGGACTAATTAAGAGAACCATTACCAACATTGACACATCTACTTTCATGCTCTTGTACAAGTCTGTCGTGAGACATACTCTAGAATACTGCAACTCTCCATGGTCACCAAAATTGAAACGGCAATCACAGCTATTAGAAACAGTTCAACGACGAGCAACAAAACTTGTCCCGCAAATCAGAGAGTACAGCTACATGGAAAGACTTGAAGCCCTAAATCTAATGTCACTGAAATATAGACGGTTTCGAGGAGATCTAATTGAGACATTCAAGCTCATCAGGGATCTATATAACGTTGATAAGGCCTACTTCTTCGAACCTTCCAGTATTACACAGACCAGAGGTCATAGGTTCAAGCTCAACATAACATGCAGCAATAAAGATATTCGCAAGCACTTTTTCACCAATAGAGTGGTACCACAGAGGAATTCACTGCCAGCTACAATAACCGAAGCAACAACAGTCGAATCATTCAAGAACAAACTAGATATCTACTTCAAAGAAAGAACATTCGAATTTGACTGAACAGGCCATACATATACCAGCCCGTCACAAAGTCTTACTGCAATTCCGCAAATAAAGTTGACTGAGCTAGGCGTAGCCTATGTATAGACATGAACATGCTCGGTAGCGATTCCAATTACTAGTAGATACATCCCTGCTTCCACATCCGCACTTTGTGGTTGCATGCAGAGACACAAGGCAAGCATAGAGGAGGAGACTCGGACAGCAGAAAATGAAAACAACAGCAATAAGACAAACCACTGCCTCCACAAGTCAGCATGCAAACAAATGATAGACACATCAGGTGTAACCATGAGTGCAGGCGGCATACCGCAGCTAACATGAGGAACACCCATCTGCAACACAGCATTTCCACAAATCAATGTTAACCCTTGCCAATCTGACTTCAGAACTTTACATTTCAAAAAATAAAAGATGATCTGTGTTCATTTTCCAGCAAATTTGCTGGAGGTTGTTGCTGTTGTAGACGGCAACATCATCAACAAAATTGTTGCAAAATGTACACCAGTTTCTTTGTTTTTGACACAGCAAAAGATGGAATATTGACAGCAGAGTGGTAATGGTCAGTCTTAAACCCAATGGTTTTGAGGAGACTTAATTAAACAACAACAGTCCAATCATTCAAGAACAAATTGGAAGTCGAGTTCAAGGAAGGAAATTATGAAATGGATTGAACAAGACATACAACAACAAAAACACGAAGCAATAACAAGCCAATGGCTTATGCCTCATAAAATGATGATGATGATGATGGGGGTGGATGGCGTTGGGACTCAAGGGTCCACCGCATCATAGGCCTTGTGTCTGTATCTGTATCGGTAACTCCATCCTCGATGAGCTAACCCCTACTCCAGCAGGGTAAGTAGTGATGAATAAAGTGTGTATTTCAATATCTATTTTAAATATATATGAATATTAACTGTACAGTTCATAAAATCCGAAATTATCCCAGCCTAAACACAGCGGTACGCAAGTTGTAACGATGACGGATCCATCAAGGAAGACTAACCTGTAACAATATGTCAGTATTGCTAGCTCAAGGCGATCCGCTACACATGGAGAAAAAGTGAGTGTTTTTGCACAGCGTATATTGTGTGCAGGGTTGACACGCAGAAAACATAATACACAAAGCAGCGACAGAAGAGTCAGTGCATCTATATATACTGAGTTAGTAGCTCGGATTGCTTAAGGTGGAGGTCATAGCATAGGGAACGTGTGATTTTTGAGTCCTTGATAAAGCTCTCTGAGGACATCCTGATGTTTAAATAAATGAATGTTTTTGAGTGGTCGAGGAGTTGAGTGATGTTTTCAGGATCGGCTGTTAAGCTGTTGAATATGGGTGCTTCTGCTTCATGACGTATGACTGTGTGGTGTAGTTCAGATCGACCGGACAGGTACCGGCTGTACCAGCCAAGCTGGGTATGCACCGCCCGTCCTGGATTCGTTCCCTGAACACGCCCCCCCCCCCCAGCTGGGTAGAGCCATAAGCGTATATGAGCCTATCAGAGAGATCGTGTTATAAAAACGACTAAGTTCATTAAAGCGCATAGTGAGCATGTGCACGCTTAAATGATATTTTTGACAGAGCACATAGTTTACAACCAAGATAGGATGACGGTTTTAGTGTACCGAGACGGTACAATATAATCATTTTTAATCACCTGTTCCCACCGAATCTGGCAGTAATAAAGACCAGAATTCGACGGGCTTTCCAAATCTGTTAAGAAATGGCTGAGTTATCTACGGAAAACCCCTTTTGATTATCTTCAAAATATTGCCGTGACGTCATAACCATGTGTAAGCAGAACTTATAGAATGTTCTAGAACATTCGACTGCGTTATTATTATCATATGATTATCATATGATTGGCTGTTGCTTGACCGATGATTGGTTGGAGCCTGCCCCTGCGATGTCACGAGTAGTATAAAAGTAGACGAGATCCAGAGTTCGGGAGCATCCTCGGCCAGGGGCTGAATAGGTTGGACCTGTGTCAGCTACGATTAGCACGACAGGCATTACTTTCTGTTGGTTTCTCTCCCATAGCCAGCAGTAATCCAACCCACCGCACTAAAGCAATTTTTTAACTCCCGTTGCCTGCGGGAGCATTTTTGGAACCTTTTAATTATTGTTCACGGATATATCAAGAACTAATTCGTAACACGAACTTGCGGTGAGGTCGTTCCCGGCCTGAAAATGTGATTCTACAGATGTAGAGGCAGGATGTTCTTTGGTGGATGGCTTGCCGGATCTGCCAGCCACGCCAAAAAGTAGTTATTTAACCGTCCCCGCACTGATGTCGTGCAGGTTTATCTAAACTTTTCGACCGCAGCAAGTAAACTTTGCCCGGTACGTCTTCAAAGCTGGTTGACGTACCCCGCACCATTAAGCTTAGTTATGTACCTTCATCCGCATTTAACAACCCCCGCTTATGATCGGGTTGTTGTCAACTTCCATCCGTACCATCGGTGTATGGGAACTTTCGTCACAGCAGTAATGTTATCATATCTGCAAGATAGTAGTATAGCCGGGGTCAAAATGATACCAGGTCCCTGAATAACGGGGGAAATCGAGAAATTCGCCTCCCAGGCCCTTAACAATTGAGGGCCGCATTTTTTAGGTGTTTTTTGGCGCAGGTAGCGCAGGCCTCTAAAAAACTGCCGCCCCTAGGGGCCCGCTTCACTACGTCGCACGTAGTGCGACGCCACACACCCCATAATGAAAGTCCCCTGGAGGCGAATTTCCCGATTACCCCCGTTATTCAGGGACGTTGTATCATTTTGACCCCGGCTATACTACTTAGCACATGGTCTTAACGTCCATTTAGAGACAAGCACACTCAGCGGTATGCGAGCTGATCAAGCACGCACTACATGGCGTCCAGACAAGCATACTCAGTGGTATAGCACGCATTACATGGTCTCCATTTAGAGACTAGCATACTCAGTGGTATACGAGCTGATCAATCCCCCGCATTACAAGGTCTTAACGTCCAGACAAGCATACTCAGCGGTATACGAGCTGATCAAGCACGCTATAAAGGGGTTTAAACGAGACATATAACCAGTATACGAGCTGATCAAGCACGCATTACATGGTCTGAACGTCCATTTAGAGACAAGCATACTCAGTGGTATAGCACGCATTACATGGTCTCCATTTACAGACTAGCATACTCAGCGGTATATGAGCTGATCAAGCCCCGCATTACAGGGTCTTAACGTCCAGACAAGCATACTCAGCGGTATACGAGCTGATCAAGCATGCTATAAAGGGGTTTAAACGAGACATATAACCAGTATATGAGCTGATCAAGCACGCATTACATGGTCTGAACGCCCATTTAGAGACAAGCATACTCAGTGGTATAGCACGCATTACATGGTCTCCATTTAGAGACTATCATACTCAGCGGTATACGAGCTGATCAAGCCCAGCATTACAGGGTCTTAACACGCAGACAAGCATACTCAGCGGTATACGAGCTGATCAAGCAAGCTATAAAGGGGTTTAAACGAGACATATAACCAGTATACGAGCTGATCAAGCACGCATTACATGGTCTGAACGTCCATTTAGAGACAAGCATACTCAGTGGTATAGCACGCATTACATGGTCTCCATTTAGAGACTAGCATACTCAGTGGTATACGAGCTGATCAATCCCCCGCATTACAAGGTCTTAACGTCCAGACAAGCATACTCAGTGGTATACGAGCTGATCAAGCACGCTATAAAGGGGTTTAAACGAGACATATAACCAGTATACGAGCTGATCAAGCACGCATTACATGGTCTGAACGTCCATTTAGAGACAAGCATACTCAGTGGTATAGCACGCATTACATGGTCTCCATTTACAGACTAGCATACTCAGCGGTATATGAGCTGATCAAGCCCCGCATTACAGGGTCTTAACGTCCAGACAAGCATACTCAGCGGTATACGAGCTGATCAAGCATGCTATAAAGGGGTTTAAACGAGACATATAACCAGTATATGAGCTGATCAAGCACGCATTACATGGTCTGAACGCCCATTTAGAGACAAGCATACTCAGTGGTATAGCACGCATTACATGGTCTCCATTTAGAGACTAGCACACTCAGCGGTATACGAGCTGATCAAGCCCAGCATTACAGGGTCTTAACACGCAGACAAGCATACTCAGCGGTATACGAGCTGATCAAGCACGCTATAAAGGGGTTTAAACGAGACATATAACCAGTATACGAGCTGATCAAGCACGCATTACATGGTCTGAACGTCCATTTAGAGACAAGCATACTCAGTGGTATAGCACGCATTACATGGTCTCCATTTAGAGACAAGCCTTACTCAGTGGTATACGAGCTGATCAAGCCCCGCATTACAGGGTCTTAACGTCCAGACAAGCATACTCAGCGGTATACGAGCTGATCAAGCACGCTATAAAGGGGGTTTAAACGAGACATATAACCAGTATACGAGCTGATCAAGCACGCATTACATGGTCTGAACGTCCATTTAGAGACAAGCATACTCAGTGGTATAGCACGCATTACATGGTCTCCATTTAGAGACTGGCATACTCAGCGGTATACGAGCTGATCAAGCCCCGCATTACAGGGTCTTAACGCCCAGACAAGCATACTCAGCGGTATACGAGCTGATCAAGCATGCTATAAAGGGGTTTAAACGAGACATATAACCAGTATACGAGCTGATCAAGCACGCATTACATGGTCTGAACGTCCATTTAGAGACAAGCATACTCAGTGGTATAGCACGCATTACATGGTCTCCATTTAGAGCCAAGCCTTACTCAGTGGTATACGAGCTGATCAAGCCCCGCATTACAGGGTCTTAACGCCCAGACAAGCATACTCAGCGGTATACGAGCTGATCAAGCACGCTATAAAGGGGTTTAAACGAGACATATAACCAGTATACGAGCTGATCAAGCACGCATTACATGGTCTGAACGTCCATTTAGAGACAAGCATACTCAGTGGTATAGCACGCATTACATGGTCTCCATTTAGAGACAAGCCTTACTCAGTGGTATACGAGCTGATCAAGCCCCGCATTACAGGGTCTTAACGCCCAGACAAGCATACTCAGCGGTATGCGAGCTGATCAAGCACGCTATAAATGGGTTTAAACGAGACATATAACCAGTATACGAGCTGATCAAGCACGCATTACATGGTCTGAACGTCCATTTAGAGACAAGCATACTCAGTGGTATAGCACGCATTACATGGTCTCCATTTAGAGACAAGCCTTACTCAGTGGTATACGAGCTGATCAAGCCCCGCATTACAGGGTCTTAACGTCCAGACAAGCATACTCTGTGGTATACGAGCTGATCAAGCATGCTATAAAAGGGTTTAAGCGTGACATATAACCAGTATACGAGCTGATCAAGCACGCATTACATGGTCTGAACATCCATTTAGAGACAAGCATACTCAGTGGTATAGCACGCATTACATGGTCTCCATTTAGAGACAAGCCTTACTCAGTGGTATACACCATGATTAATGTTGCACAGCTTCGCGCTATGGCAAGGCAATTTGGCCTTAGAGGCTACTCTAAGGCCAAGAAAGCCGACCTGCTCCAGCTGATCGGACAGGCCCATGCCGTGGAATTCACTGCTCGGCTCAGTCGAGCAGTGAAGAAGGGGCGGTTTCTCGTGACCACCAGAGATGATCCTTTGAATCCCCACAAGAAAGCGCAGCGGCGGCGGGAGCTTCATCAGTTAGATGAGGAGGTGACGGCTAGCTTACGAGCCAAAGCTGTAGCGACGCGGGTGGCAGACCATCCACTGGAGCGCCTACCCACCCTACGCAGGATCGCTAGGCGAATGATGAGGGGGCCGAGGGCTGAACCCTTAGCCCGGAGCATGAGGCGAGAGGGTGAGCAGATTCTCAATGAGCGTCTGGGTGAGATGGAAGATGAGGAGAGAGGAAGACGGACAGTACGCTGGGCGTTCTTCCAAGGCCTCAATGGGGACATTACAGGGCAGATCATGGGTAAGATCCAGCAGACTGCCCAGAACGCCTTCTACCTCCGGTATACCCACACCTATCGCATCAAACAAATGGTAGGGTGATGCTCTTCCACAAGAACGCTCCAGGGAGTCCGTGGCTGAACACGATAGGAGCAGCTCAGGACTGGGTGGCGGCAAGAGAGCAAGACTGCCTCGACCCCGACAACATCGACCGCCCCAACACCAAGTGGGCTTTCGTCCGATCAATCAACGTTGTGGTCAAGGCTGTCATCGACCACCGACCTTTGCTCGGGACAGGCCCGCTCCCAAACTGGCTACGACAGAAGAAGAGTATGGCGGCACTTGACACATACAAGGATAACATGTGTCTCTGGAGGTGCCTAGCAGTGTAGCAGGGGGCGAGACCCGATATAAGTATCGCTCTTGCTCGAGAGCTCGCTAGACAGTTCTACGGTCTCGCCGCCGGCAAGCCGGTGGATTACGTGCCAAAAACCTCTCTGGATCAGCTGGATATGGTAGAGTTCTTCGCGAAGATCGGGATTCACGTGTATGAACCAACTGAAGAGGGCACCTGGCACCTGATCTGGCAAGCGGCCCACTACCACGACGCTATGACCATCGGGGTGTACGATCACCACGCCTTCTATATAAAGAAGATCTCCAAGCTGGCCCATACGCTAGTCTGCAGTCACTGCCAGCAGAGGTTCACAAAGGCATGCCATCTTCAGCGTCATGCTGACTGTTGTACAGGTGGCAAAACAACCGTAGAGTGCCCTGGGGAGAAGGTTGATGCACCGCAGTCTGCGCATGAGAAAGCCTTCTATCCACCCCAACCAGCCAGTTCAGCGGCTACTCGTTGGGTCACGTATGAGGCGAAAACCCAAGGTATCCACATACGCCATGTAGAGTGTGGGCATGGTGGCGAGCGTTGGATCGAGGAGGCTCCCGTAGATGGTTATGATCCGACTACCAACACCGTTTACTAGTTCCATGGCTGTTTCTGGCATGGATGCCCTCGGCACCAGCGAGGTGAGGCGGCCGTACAAAAATACCTCAAGACAGTCCGGAGAGAGGAGAAGCTGAGAGAAGCTGGATACACGCTTGTGGTACAGTGGGAGTGCGGGATAAAATGCTGCCCAAGCATCCCTAAATGAGTTCAGACCGTCTCATACCCGTACTTCATCGTCTATGACTTCGAGGCGCTCCTAGATGGCGTCGAGATTTATCCTACGGAGACTCTCACGATTGAGAGTAACCACATACCGATCTCTGTGTCAGTTGGGGACTCGTACGACGGCGCCGCCAGTGAGCCCACTCACCTCTGCAATCCTGACCCAGAAGCTCTGATCAAGGCTTTCATGGAGGAGATTACCAGGCGAGCACACAGAATCCGTACAGAAGTCCGGGCACAGTTCATCCCTTGAGACATGGACAAGCTCCCAAAACGCCAGCAGCGACTGATTACCGAGTGGTGTGACCAAGTCCCGGTGCTGGGCTTCAACTCTGGCCGTTATGACCTAAACCTGATAAAGAAGCACTTCGTGGATGAGCTGACCAACACTGGCACAGTGAATGTCGCCAAGCAAGCTAGTAAGACCATGTTCCTCATGACCCCCGAGCTTAGGTTTCTCGATGTGATTAACTACTTGGGGCCAGGAGTCTCCTACGAGGCATGGATCAAAGCCTATGGATGTACACAGCAGAAGAGCTGGCTCCCGTATGAATGGTTCGACACCTCCGAGAAGCTTAATTACCCCGGACTCCCCGACTACCCAGCGTGGTGGTCCAAGCTCAAAGGTGGCTACCTCCTGGGGCTATTGGAGTGGAAACAGTGCAAACAGACATTCAGAGACCAAGGCATGCGGACGTTCGCCGACTGGTTGCGATACTACAACAACCTGGATGTCAGTCCATTCATCGAAGCCCTCGAGCAGATGCGGGAGTTCTACACAGAACGAGAAATAGACATCCTCAAGGATGCTGTGTCTCTCCCAGGAGTGTCTCTGCAGTACCTCCTATGTGGAACCGCTCAGCACATGCCGGATGTTAGCCTCTACTCCCCGGGCAAGGAGGCCTACGAGATGCTGAAGGATGCGGTTGTTGGAGGGCCCAGCATCGTGTTCACCAGATACCACGAGGCAGGTGTGACCCACATCCGCCAGAGTGAGCGGGTCTGCCAACGTCTACTCGGCTATGACGCAAATGCTCTGTACTTGTCTACGATGGCTAAAGAGATGCCATGTGGTAAGGAGACAGTACGGCAGTGGTCCGGTGCTAGCGATGTAGCACGATTTAAGAAGGATCTGCTGGCCGACAACTGGGTCGGTTTCGCTGAAGTGGACATAGAGGTTCCTAAGGCCCTGTGGGCGAAGTTCGAGGAAATGCCCCCTCTCTTCTACAACAGAGAGATTCCGGCTGAGGCAGTATCTGTTGAGATGCTCGCATACCTGGAGAAAACCGGTAGGAAACGCCCCACAACCAGTAAACTAGTCGGCGCCCTCTCGGCCAAGAGGTAGCTCTTGTATGCGCCATCACTCAAATGGTACCTCGCCCATGGGCTAGAGATTACAGCGGTCTACCGCACCATAGACTACAAGCCGCAGAGACCCTTTGAGTGGTTCATGACCAATGTTACCGATGCTCGCCGTACAGGAGATGTTGATAAGAGCAAATCGCTCTTGGCAGATCTGTTCAAGCTACTAGGCAACAGTGCCTATGGGAAGCTCATCGAGGCTCTAGAGCGCCACAGCAACACGACCTTCACCAAGGATGAATGAGTGGTAGATAGAGCCCTCCACAGTGCATGGTTCGAGGATCTCGAGGAGATCAGCGAGTCCTACGAGATCCAGAGACGCAAGGCAAAAATCACCATTCGCCGGCCCTTCCAGGTGGGGATAGCCATATACGAGCTCGCGAAGCTGCGGATGCTGGAGTTCTACTACGACTTCCTGGATCACTATGTGCCTCGTGACAGCTTCGAGTACCTCCAGATGGACACAGACTCTGCGTACATCGCAATAGCTGCCTCCAGCCTCGACGAAGTCATTCGCCCTGTGATGCGAGCGGAGTATGAGGCTCATAAGCGGGAGTGGCTAGCTTGGGACAAGTGGTCTGGACGGACTCCGGGACTGTTCAAGCTCGAGTTCGAAGGCAACCGTGGTATCGCTCTCTGTTCCAAGTGCTACTACGTGGAGAGCCCCGATGGGAAGGTGAAATGCTCAGCCAAAGGTATGTCTAAACGTCAGAACGATGTCTCTTGGCAAAGGTACGTCAGTGCCCTAAACGGTAGCGTGGACAGAGCCACAAACCGAGGCCTACGCATGCACCACCAGGGCATGGTGACGTATGAACAGGAAAAACTCGGGCTCTCAGCCTACTACGATAAGCGGCATGTGTTGGCAGATGGTGTCCATACCGAACCAATCGAGTACCATATCCCTCAGGCACCTTACGACGGGGGTAGCTGTGTGTCTGGAGGGACCACCTGAAGCTCCTCCCGAACAAACGGGCGTTTGGGACAGCTCTCCGAGCGTGCCAGATAGTACAGCGTAGGCTGCCCCTCCATCTCGACATACCTGTCATCGAGTAGGTAGAAGCGAGTAGGTAGAAGCGAGTAGGGAGAAGCGAGTAGGTAGAATCGAGTAGGTAGAATCTAGTAGGTAGAAGCGAGTAGGTAGAATCGAGTAGGTAGAATCGAGTAGGTAGAAGCGAGTAGGTAGAAGCGAGTAGGTAGAAACGAGTAGGTAGAAGCGAGTAGGTAGAAGCGAGTAGGTAGAATCGAGTAGGTAGAAGCGAGTAGGTAGAATCAAGGAGGTAGAAGCGAGGAGGTAGAATCGAGTAGGTAGAATCGAGTAGGTAGAAGCGAGTAGGTAGAAGCGAGTAGGTAGAAGCAAGTAGGTAGAAGCGAGTAGGTAGAAGTGGTTCATTAGTAATAAGACATCCATACAAGGTGGGTGGAGCTAAAGGTGGATTCATAGGCCTCTGTGGTTCATTAGTAATAAGACACCCATACAAGGTGGGTGGAGCTAGAGGTGGATTCATGGAGTGCTGTGGTTCATTAGTAATAAGACATCCATACAAGGTGGGTGGACTTCTTACCAGTTAGCCGAGTTACCTCAGTATTGGATCGCTCTACCACTTCGTCATAAGCTTGAGGAACTTCTTGAGGAACTTGAGGAACTTCTTGAGGAACTTGAGGAACTTCTTGGGGAACTTGAGGGACTTCTTGAGGAACTTCTTGAGGAACTTGAGGAACTTCTTGAGGAACTTGAGGAACTTCTTGAGGAACTTGAGGAACTTCTTGAGGAACTTCTTGAGGAACTTCTTGAGGAACTTGAGTAACTTCTTGAGGAACTTGCGAAACTTCTGACGAAGTTTCGCAAGCTTCTGACGAAGTTTCGCAAGCTTCTGACGAAGTTTCGCAAGCTTGTGACGAAGTTTCGCAAGCTTCTGACGAAGTTTCGCAAGCTTCTGACGAAGTTTCGCAAGCTTCTGACGAAGTTTCGCAAGCTTCTGACGAAGTTTCGAAAACTCCTGACGAAGTTTCGCAAACTTCTGACGAAGTTTCGCAAGCTTCTGACGAAGTTTCGCAAGCTTCCGACGAAGTTTCGCAAGCTTCCGACGAAGTTTCGCAAGCATCCGACGAAGTTTCGCAAGCTTCTGACGAAGTTTCGCAAGCTTCTGACGAAGTTTCGCAAGCTTCTGACGAAGTTTCGCAAGCTTCTGACGAAGTTTCGCAAGCTTCTGACGAAGTTTCGCAAGCTTCTGACGAAGTTTCGCAAGCTTCTGACGAAGTTTCGCAAGTTCCTCAAGAAGTTCCTCAAGAAGTTCCTCAAGTTCCTCAAGAAGTTCCTCAAGTTCCTCAAGAAGTTCCTCAAGTTCCTCAAGAAGTTCCTCAAGAAGTCCCTCAAGTTCCCCAAGAAGTTCCTCAAGTTCCTCAAGAAGTTCCTCAAGTTCCTCAAGAAGTTCCTCAAGCTTATGACGAAGTGGTAGAGCGATACAATACTGAGGTAACTTGTATGGATGTCTTATTACTAATGAACCACAGCACTCCATGAATCCACCTCTAGCTCCACCCACCTTGTATGGGTGTCTTATTACTAATGAACCACAGAGGCCTATGAATCCACCTTTAGCTCCACCCACCTTGTATGGATGTCTTATTACTAATGAACCACTTCTACCTACTCGCTTCTACCTACTTGCTTCTACCTACTCGCTTCTACCTACTCGCTTCTACCTACTCGATTCTACCTACTCGATTCTACCTCCTCGCTTCTACCTCCTTGATTCTACCTACTCGCTTCTACCTACTCGATTCTACCTACTCGCTTCTACCTACTCGCTTCTACCTACTTGCTTCTACCTACTCGCTTCTACCTACTCGCTTCTACCTACTCGATTCTACCTACTCGATTCTACCTACTCGCTTCTACCTACTCGATTCTACCTACTCGATTCTACCTACTCGATTCTACCTACTCTCTTCTACCTACTCGCTTCTACCTACTCGCTTCTACCTACTCGATGACAGGTATGTCGAGATGGAGGGGCAGCCTACGCTGTAATATCTGGCACGCTCAGAGAGCTGTCCCAAATGCCCGTTTGTTCGGGAGGAGCTTCAGGTGGTCCCTCCAGACACACAGCTACCCCCGTCGTCAGGTGCCTGAGGGATATGGTACTCGATTGGTTCGGTATGGACACCATCTGGCAACACATGCCGCTTATCGTAGTAGGCTGAGAGCCCGAGTTTTTCCTGTTCATACGTCACCATGCCCTGGTGGCGCATGCGTAGGCCTTGGTTTGTAGCTCTGTCCACGCTACCGTTTAGGGCACTGACGTACCTTTGCCAAGAGACATCGTTCTGGCATTTAGACATACCTTTGGCTGAGCATTTCACCTTCCCATCGGGGCTCTCCACATAGTAGCACTTGGAACAGAGAGCGATACCACGGTTGCCTTCGAACTCGAGCTTGAACAGTCCCGGAGTCCGTCCAGACCACTTGTCCCAAGCTAGCCACTCCCGCTTATGAGCCTCATACTCCACTCGCATCTCAGGGCGAATGACTTCGTCGAGGCTGGAGGCAGCTATTGCGATGTATGCAGAGTCTGTGTCCATCTGGAGGTACTCGAAGCTGTCACGAGGCACATAGTGATCCAGGAAGTAGTAGTAGAACTCCAGCATCCGCAGCTTCGCGAGCTCGTATACGGCTATCCCCACCTGGAAGGGCCGGCGAATGGTGATTTTTGCCTTGCGTCTCTGGATCTCATAGGACTCGCCGATCTCCTCGAGATCCTCGAACCATGCACTGCGGAGGGCTCTATCTACCACTCGTTCATCCTTGGTGAAGGTCGTGTTGCTGTGGCGCTCTAGAGCCTCGATGAGCTTCCCATAGGCACTGTTGCCTAGTAGCTTGAACAGATCTGCCAAGAGCGATTTGCTCTTATCAACATCTCCTGTATGGCGAGCATCGGTAACATTGTTCACGAACCACTCAAAGGGTCTCTGCGGCTTGTAGTCTATGGTGCGGTAGACCGCTGTAATCTCTAGCCCATGGGCGAGGTACCACTTGAGTGATGGCGCATACAAGAGCTTCCTCTTGGCCGAGAGGGCGCCGACTAGTTTACTGGTTGTGGGGCGTTTCCTACCGGTTTTCTCTAGGTATGCGAGCATCTCAACAGATACTGCCTCAGCCGGAATCTCTGTGTTGTAGAAGAGAGGGGGCATTTCCTCGAACTTCGCCCACAGGGCCTTAGGAACCTCTATGTCCACTTCAGCGAAACCGAACCAGTTGTCGGCCAGCAGATCCTTCTTAAATCGTGCTACATCGCTAGCACCGGACCACTGCCGTACTGTCTCCTTACCACATGGCATCTCTTTAGCCATCGTAGACAAGTACAGAGCATTTGCGTCATAGCCGAGTAGACATTGGCAGACCCGCTCACTCTGGCGGATGTTGGTCACACCTGCCTCATGGTATCTGGTGAACACGATGCTGGGCCCTCCAACAACCGCGTCCTTCAGCATCTCGTAGGCCTCCTTGCCCGGGGAGTAGAGGCTAACATGTGCTGAGCGGTTCCACGTAGGAGGTACTGCAGAGACACTCCTGGGAGAGACACAGCATCCTTGAGGATGTCTATTTCTTGTTCTGTGTAGAACTCCCGCATCCGCTCGAGGGCTTCGATGAATGGACTGACATCCAGGTTGTTGTAGTATCGCAACCAGTCGGCGAACGTCCGCATGCCTTGGTCTCTGAATGTCTGTTTGCACTGTTTCCACTCCGATAGCCCCAGGAGGTAGCCACCTTTGAGCTTGGACCACCACGCTGGGTAGTCGGGGAGTCCGGGGTAATTAAGCTTCTCGGGGGTGTCAAACCATTCATATGGGAGCCAGCTCTTCTGCTGTGTACATCCATAGGCTTTGATCCATGCCTCGTAGGAGACTCCTGGCCCCAAGTAGTTAATCACATCGAGAAACCTAAGCTCGGGGGTCATGAGGAACATGGTCTTACTAGCTTGCTTGGCGACATTCACTGTGCCAGTGTTGGTCAGCTCATCCACGAAGTGCTTCTTGATCAGGTTTAGGTCATAATGGCCAGAGTTGAAGCCCAGCACCGGGACTTGGTCACACCACTCGGTAATCAGTTGCTGCTGGCGTTTTGGGAGCTTGTCCATGTCTGAAGGGATGAACTGTGCCCGGACTTCTGTATGGATTCTGTGTGCTCGCCTGGTAATCTCCTCCATGAAAGCCTTGATCAGAGCTTCTGGGTCAGGATTGCAGAGGTGAGTGGGCTCACTGGCGGCGCCGTCGTATGAGTCCCCGACTGACACAGAGATCGGTATGTGGTTACTCTCAATTGTGAGAGTCTCCGTAGGATGAGTCTCGATGCCATCTAGGAGCGCCTCGAAGTCATAGACGATGAAGTACGGGTATGAGACGGTCCAAACTCGTTTAGGGATGCTTGGGCAGCGTTTTATCCCGCACTCCCACTGTACCACAAGCGTGTATCCAGCTGCTCTCAGCTTCTCCTCTCTCCGGACTGTCTTGAGGTATTTTTGTACGGCCGCCTCACCTCGCTGGTGCCGAGGGCATCCATGCCAGAAACAGCCATGGAACTGGTAAACGGTGTTGGTAGTCGGATCATAACCATCTACGGGAGCCTCCTCGATCCAACGCTCGCCACCGTGCCCACACTCTACATGGTGTATGTGGATACCTTGGGTTTTCGCCTCATACGTGACCCAACGAGTAGCTGCTGAACTGGCTGGTTGGGGTGGATAGAAGGCTTTCTCATGCGCAGACTGCGGTGCATCAACCATCTCCCCAGGGCACTCTACGGTTGTTTTGCCGCCTGTACAATGGTCAGCATGACGCTGAAGATGGCATGCCTTTGTGAACCTCTGCTGGCAGTGACTGCAGACTAGCGTATGGGCCAGCTTGGAGATCTTCTTTATATAGAAGGCGTGGTGATCGTACACCCCAATGGTCATAGCGTCGTGGTAGT
This sequence comes from Chaetoderma sp. LZ-2023a, assembly GCA_034401795.1. Taxonomy (NCBI): domain Eukaryota; kingdom Metazoa; phylum Mollusca; class Caudofoveata; order Chaetodermatida; family Chaetodermatidae; genus Chaetoderma; species Chaetoderma sp. LZ-2023a. The sequence continues at coordinate 45,715,683 of CM067359.1, forward strand.
GGGCCGCTTGCCGGATCAGGTGCCAGGTGCCCTCTTCAGTTGGTTCATACACGTGAATCCCGATCTTCGCGAAGAACTCTACCTTATCCAGCTGATCCAGAGAGGTTTTTGGCACGTCATCCACCGGCTTGCCGGTGGCGAGACCATAGAACTGTCTAGCGAGCTCTCGAGCAGGAGTGGTATTTCTATCGGGTCTCGCCCCCTGATACACTGCTAGGCACCTCCAGAAACACATGTTATCCTTGTAGGTGTCAAGTGCCGCCATACTCTTCTTCTGTCGTAGCCAGTTTGGGAGCGGGCCTGTCCCGAGCAAAGGTCGGTGGTCGATGACAGCCTTGACCACAACGTTGATTGATCGGACGAAAGCCCACTTGGTGTTGGGGCGGTCGATGTTGTCGGGGTCGAGGCGGTCTTGCTCTCTTGCCACCACCCAGTCCTGAGCTGCTCCTATCGTATTCAGCCACGGACTCCCTGGAGCGTTCTTGTGGAAGAGCATCACCCTACCATCCTCGATGTGTTTGATGCGATAGGTGTGGGTATACCGGAGGTAGAAGGCGTTCTGGGCAGTCTGCTGGATCTTACCCATGATCTGCCCTGTAATGTCCCCATTGAGGCCTTGGAAGAACGCCCAGCGTACTGTCCGTCTTCCTCTCTCCTCATCTTCCATCTCACCCAGACGCTCATTGAGAATCTGCTCACCCTCTCGCCTCATTCTCCGGGCTAAAGGTTCAGCCCTCAGCCCCCTCATCATTCGCCTAGGGATCCTGCGTAGGGTGGGTAGGCACTCCAGTGGATGGTCTGCCACCCGCGTCGCTACAGCTTTGGCTCGTAAGCTAGCCGTCACCTCCTCATCCAACTGATGAAGCTCCCGCCGCCTCTGCACTTTCTTGTGGGGATTCAAAGGATCATCTCTGGTGGTCGCGGGAAACCGCCCCTTCTTCACTGCTCGACTGAGCCGAGCAGTGAATTCCACGGCACGGGCCTGTCCGATCAGCTGGAGCAGGTCGGCTTTCTTGGCCTTAGAGTAGCCTCTAAGGCCAAATTGCCTTGCCATAGCGCGAAGCTGTGCAACAGTAATCATGGTGTATACCACTGAGTAAGGCGTGTCTCTAAATGGAGACCATGTAATGCGTGCTATACCACTGAGTATGCTTGTCTCTAAATGGACGTTCAGACCGTGTAATGCGTGCTTGATCAGCTCGTATACTGGTTATATGTCTCGTTTAAACCCTTTTATAGCGTGCTTGATCAGCTCGTATACCACGGAGTATGCTTGTCTGGACGTTAAGACCCTGTAATGCGGGGCTTGATCAGCTCGTATACCACTGAGTAAGGCTTGTCTCTAAATGGAGACCATGTAATGCGTGCTATACCACTGAGTATGCTTGTCTCTAAATGGACGTTCAGACCATGTAATGCGTGCTTGATCAGCTCGTATACTGGTTATATGTCTCGTTTAAACCCATTTATAGCGTGCTTGATCAGCTCGTATACCGCTGAGTATGCTTGTCTGGGCATTAAGACCCTGTAATGCGGGGCTTGATCAGCTCGTATACCACTGAGTAAGGCTTGTCTCTAAATGGAGACCATGTAATGCGTGCTATACCACTGAGTATGCTTGTCTCTAAATGGACGTTCAGACCATGTAATGCGTGCTTGATCAGCTCGTATACTGGTTATATGTCTCGTTTAAACCCCTTTATAGCATGCTTGATCAGCTCGTATACCGCTGAGTATGCTTGTCTGGGCGTTAAGACCCTGTAATGCGGGGCTTGATCAGCTCGTATACCGCTGAGTATGCCAGTCTCTAAATGGAGACCATGTAATGCGTGCTATACCACTGAGTATGGTTGTCTCTAAATGGACGTTCAGACCATGTAATGCGTGCTTGATCAGCTCGTATACTGGTTATATGTCTCATTTAAACCCCCTTTATAGCGTGCTTGATCAGCTCGTATACCGCTGAGTATGCTTGTCTGGACGTTAAGACCCTGTAATGCGGGGCTTGATCAGCTCGTATACCACTGAGTAAGGCTTGTCTCTAAATGGAGACCATGTAATGCGTGCTATACGACTGAGTATGCTTGTCTCTAAATGGACGTTCAGACCATGTAATGCGTGCTTGATCAGCTCGTATACTGGTTATATGTCTCGTTTAAACCCCTTTATAGCGTGCTTGATCAGCTCGTATACCGCTGAGTATGCTTGTCTGCGCGTTAAGACCCTGTAATGCGGGGCTTGATCAGCTCGTATACCGCTGAGTATGCCAGTCTCTAAATGGAGACCATGTAATGCGTGCTATACCACTGAGTATGCTTGTCTCTAAATGGACGTTCAGACCATGTAATGCGTGCTTGATCAGCTCGTATACTGGTTATATGTCTCGTTTAAACCCCTTTATAGCGTGCTTGATCAGCTCGTATACCGCTGAGTATGCTTGTCTGGGCGTTAAGACCCTGTAATGCGGGGCTTGATCAGCTCGTATACCGCTGAGTATGCCAGTCTCTAAATGGAGACCATGTAATGCGTGCTATACCACTGAGTATGGTTGTCTCTAAATGGACGTTCAGACCATGTAATGCGTGCTTGATCAGCTCGTATACTGGTTATATGTCTCATTTAAACCCCCTTTATAGCGTGCTTGATCAGCTCGTATACCGCTGAGTATGCTTGTCTGGACGTTAAGACCCTGTAATGCGGGGCTTGATCAGCTCGTATACCACTGAGTAAGGCTTGTCTCTAAATGGAGACCATGTAATGCGTGCTATACCACTGAGTATGCTTGTCTCTAAATGGACGTTCAGACCATGTAATGCGTGCTTGATCAGCTCGTATACTGGTTATATGTCTCGTTTAAACCCCTTTATAGCGTGCTTGATCAGCTCGTATACCGCTGAGTATGCTTGTCTGGGCGTTAAGACCCTGTAATGCGGGGCTTGATCAGCTCGTATACCGCTGAGTATGCCAGTCTCTAAATGGAGACCATGTAATGCGTGCTATACCACTGAGTATGCTTGTCTCTAAATGGACGTTCAGACCATGTAATGCGTGCTTGATCAGCTCGTATACTGGTTATATGTCTCGTTTAAACCCCCTTTATAGCGTGCTTGATCAGCTCGTATACCGCTGAGTATGCTTGTCTGGACGTTAAGACCCTGTAATGCGGGGCTTGATCAGCTCGTATACCACTGAGTAAGGCTTGTCTCTAAATTGAGACCATGTAATGCGTGCTATACCACTGAGTATGCTTGTCTCTAAATGGACGTTCAGACCATGTAATGCGTGCTTGATCAGCTCGTATACTGGTTATATGTCTCGTTTAAACCCCTTTATAGCGTGCTTGATCAGCTCGTATACCGCTGAGTATGCTTGTCTGCGCATTAAGACCCTGTAATGCGGGGCTTGATCAGCTCGTATACCGCTGAGTATGCCAGTCTCTAAATGGAGACCATGTAAGGCGTGCTATACCACTGAGTATGCTTGTCTCTAAATGGATGTTCAGACCATGTAATGCGTGCTTGATCAGCTCGTATACTGGTTATATGTCTCGTTTAAACCCCCTTTATAGCGTGCTTGATCAGCTCGTATACCGCTGAGTATGCTTGTCTGGACGTTAAGACCCTGTAATGCGGGGCTTGATCAGCTCGTATACCACTGAGTAAGGCTTGTCTCTAAATGGAGACCATGTAATGCGTGCTATACCACTGAGTATGCTTGTCTCTAAATGGACGTTCAGACCATGTAATGCGTGCTTGATCAGCTCGTATACTGGTTATATGTCTCGTTTAAACCCCTTTATAGCGTGCTTGATCAGCTCGTATACCACTGAGTATGCTTGTCTGCGCGTTAAGACCCTGTAATGCGGGGCTTGATCAGCTCGTATACCGCTGAGTATGCTAGTCTCTAAAAGGAGACCATGTAATGCGTGCTATACCACTGAGTATGCTTGTCTCTAAATGGGCGTTCAGATCATGTAATGCGTGCTTGATCAGCTCGTATACTGGTTATATGTCTCGTTTAAACCCCTTTATAGCGTGCTTGATCAGCTCGTATACCGCTGAGTATGCTTGTCTGGACGTTAAGACCTTGTAATGCGGGGGCTTGATCAGCTAGTATACCACTGAGTATGCTAGTCTCTAAATGGAGACCATGTAATGCGTGCTATACCACTGAGTATGCTTGTCTGGACGCCATGTAATGCGTGCTTGATCAGCTCGTATACCGCTGAGTATGCTTGTCTCTAAATGGACGTTAAGACCATGTGCTAAGTACCGTAATATAGCCGGGCTCAAAATGATACAACGTCCCTGAATAATGGGGGTAATCGGGAAATTCGCCTCCGGGGGCTTTCATTATGGGGGGTGTGGCGTCGCACTACGTGCGACGTAGTGAAGGGGGCCCCTAGGGGCGGCAGTTTTTTAGAGGCCTGCGCTACCTGCGCCAAAAATCACCTAAAAAATGTGGCCCTCAATTGTTAAGGGCCTGGGAGGCGAATTTCTCGATTTCCCCCGTTATTCAGGGACGTGGTATCATTTTGACCCCGGCTATACTACTCTTGCTGACTACTCGTTAGCCATTCTATATGTTCGATCCACTCCCGTCATGAGCTGCTTGCAGGAATCCTGTTTGTGGAAACCAGCCTGCGGGAACTTTCCAGCTTCTAAGGAATGCATCAACTCACGTCAACCTAAGAGTGACGTATCAATTTCAGTAACACGATTGCCCAGGTTTAAGAATGGCTACTGATTATTCAAGTAACTATACTTGACATTTTAATTATTCCGTTAATTATATTTTTGATAATTATATCGTATCTGTATAAATGGTCCCGATGACGAAGAGGCACCGTAACGGTTTTAGGACCGCTAGTTATAATTTCTGTATCTGTTTATAGTTATTCTTATTTTCTGTAAGGTGTTTTTGCTAACCACACCGTAGTAGGTTCCTTAACCTGTACTATAGATATATTATTCTGATCATTTCACACTGTATTGATTGTGCTGGTTAGTTTATATATGGCCAGTGGCCATCAGTTCATATGTTTTGTTTATTTGTAGAAAATATAGGACTGCAGTGCACGTAGGCAACACTATACAGCAACATTTATATATGCAGCACTTTCTCCCGCCACCAACAATTTTTCACTGAGGTCGCCGTCCGTGCTATAACTCTGCCCGGCATGCTACTGACTAAAAACCTTTTCTGTTCAGCTCGATAGGATAGGTTCAAATGATTAGAGACAATTTCTTCGTTAGGACACACGTAGTGCACGCCTCTTTTCCGGTAGTAGCGATAATTTAGCCTCACACTCCGGAAAGGTTGTGTAAGATTGGCCAAAATACCTAAAGGGCCTCATATTTCTAAGTTATTGTCTCTCTTGCATGTTCCACTAAGCCATATGGCTTCTTAATTGTTTGGATGTCCCTATCTGCACCATGGACTGATCCGACCCTGGGAACCTATTGGGGTTTCCGAGCGGTGATGGCCAGGGTGTGGTGTCACACACATTTCCCATGTATCTTCGGATACTCAGTAGTTAGCACCTTTGCCAATGTAGGAAAGCACTGTGAAAACATGTCTTAATTATTATTTTCTTTAATCTGCTGAACAATCCTCCCACACCGCAGTGCATAGCTGGGTAACTTGTGTTTAAACCTAATGACAGGTTAAAAAGCTAGTTCCATAGGACCTGGTGACGGGTGAGATGCGCATCCCCACCGAATTCCGTAACAATGTCTGGGCATGATATTCAGATCTGCCACGCCCTCACGGGAAGGACATGTACGGTGGGTATTCGTCTCTCTTACCCCCACCATAACGATAGATCAGTTGCCTAAAAATGCTTTTGTGAAAATTAACCAATGTCATGTGACGTTTTATGTGGTTATGGAGCGAGATGTCTGGATTCTTATCCAGTTTGGAGATCTTACTAAGTAACATGTATGCACGCTGTCTTCAGTATTGATATCTTAGGACATCTGTTCTCAATGACAGCCGTATCTAAAAGCTAGCTAGATGCTAGCCATTTGCGGCCAAAAATAATTCTTGTCTCTAAAAACTAAATATTAGGTTACGCATAGAAGTAGGCCCGCATAAATAAAAGCGGCAACTACTAATTCAGCATACTGAGAATTACATAAGATGGTGACGTGGGAATCCTTTGGGAATCGTTCCTCCCGTCTTCACGTAAAACCGCACACATCCTTATAGTCATAATCTCACTAGGTATGATCTTTTCTTCACAGCATTTTTGTTAAATATTATAGTGGGCCCCTTTTGACCACTACTCTTCTCCCACTTTAAGCAGTGGTGACATTTTCCTGTGACGGAGACCCACGCAAGGCACTTGCCTCTCGCCTCCACGTGAAGGTAATACTCCTCACCCAATCTAGCACTAGGAGTATTGGCCGGTGTAGTTCGGATCGACCGGTCATGTACCAGCTAAGCTGGGTGCGCGCCGCCAATCTAGGATTCGTTTTCTGAACATGCCCCTCAAGGTAGAGCTATAAGCGTATATAGGTCTATGGGAGAGAGCGCGTGTCGAAAAATGACTACGTTCGTTAGAACGCATTGTGCGCATGCGTGCGCCAGGACGCTGTTTCTATGGAGCGCATAGTTGTGACCTAGATAGGATGGCGCTTATAGTGAACCGAGCTGGTACTCTGTAAATTGTATTAATTGTCTGTTCCCATTAAATGAAGCCTGCGCCTGTGACGTCATGGAGAGTATAAAAGAAGAAGCGATCCAGCGATCGAGAGCATCCTCGGCCAGGGGCCAAATAGGTTGGACCTGTACTAGCTGCGATCGACAGATATTATGCATATGTCTTCAGTTTCCATCGCGTTTCCGTAGCTACCAGTAGCCAACCCACCACAGTAAAAGCAATTTTGTAACTCGCCATCTGCGGGAGTAATTTGGAACTTTCGATAATCATTCACGAATACTACATCTACATTCGGAACACAAACTTGTGGTGAGGCCTTTGCAGCCTGAATATGTGAGTCTGCAGATGTAGAGGCAGGATGGTCTTTGATGGATGACTCGCCGGATCTGCTGGCCATGCCTAAAAGTGGTATTTCAATTGCCGGCGCACACATCGTGTCGGTTCTTTCGACTTTCGACCACAGCAAGTAAACTCTGCCCGGTGTGTCTTCAGAGTTGGTTGACGTACCCAGCACCGTGAAGCTTTGTTTTGTATCTTCATTTGCCTCTGACAACCCCCACTTGTGATGGGTTGTTTACACCTTCCATCCGTGCCATCGGTGTATGGGAACTTTCTTCACGACATAGTACTATCGTATCTTTTACTGACTGCTCGTTAGACATTCTATTAGGCCTACAGCACTAAGCGATGCACTCCCCCCCCCCACATGAGTGTTCTTGTGGAACTCATGTTTGCGGAAATAAGCTTGCGGGAACCACCCTGCAGGAACTTTCCAGCTTCCAGAGAGCGCATCATCTCATGTTGACTACAGATCTACGTCTCAATTTCAGTAACACAGTAGCCTAACTTGGGAATGACCACCGAGTATTATTCAAGTAACTATACTTCACCATTTAATTATTTCTCTATATAGGTTTTGCTTAAGTTATAGGAAATATAGGGATGCAATGCACGTAGGAAACACTATACAGCAACATTTATAAATGCAGCATTTTCTCCCGCCACCAACAATTTTTCACTGAGCTCGCTGTCCATGCTATAACTCCGTTTATCCCGGCATGCTACCGACTAAAACCTTCTTTATTCAGATCGATAGGATAGGTTCAAAATGATTAGAGACACTTTCTTCATTACATACTGTAATATATTCTTCTCTTCAGGCAGTGCGATAATCTAGCCCCGCACTCCGGTAAGACTCATAACTCCAAGATTTTGTCTCTCTTCATATTCCTCTTAGCCTTGTGGCTTCTTAATTGTTTGGACGTTCCTATCCGCACCATGGGCTGATCCGACTCTGGGAAACTATTGGGGTTTCTGAGCGGTGATGGCTAGGGTGCGGTATCACATACACATTCCCGTGTATCTTCGGATACTTAGTAGATAATACTTTAAGCCAATGTAGCAAAGCACTGCGAAAACACATGTATTAATTCTTATTTTATTTACTGACAACCCTCCCGCACCGCAGTGCAAAACTGGCAACTTGTATATAAACCTAACGACAGGTTAAACGGTTAGTTCCATAGGACTCGGTGACGGGCGAGATACGTATTCTCACTGAATTCTGTTAACATGTCTGGGCATGATATTGAAATCTGCCATGCCCTTACGGGAAGGACATTTACGGTGTGCATTTGTCTTTCTTACCCCCACCATAACGATAGGAGATACGGCCTAATAATGCTTTCGTGAAATGTGAACCATGTCTTGTAATGTTTCATGTGGTTGCAAAGCGGAATGTCCAGATTCTCACCCAGTTCGGAGATCCCGCTAAGTAACATGTATGAGCACTGTCTACAGTATTGATGTCCTCGGGCATCTGTTCTCCGTGACAGCCATGTCTAATAGCTAGGTAGATATCGGCCAGTTGCGGCCTAAACTAATTCTTGTTCTGAAAACAACTAAACGGGATTAAGCAAAGCAGAAGGCCCGCAGAAATAAAGCAGAAACTACTAATTCACCATATTAGCAATCACATAAGATGGTAATGAAGGAATCCATCGGGAATCTTCCATTCCGTCTTCACATAAAACAGTACGCACCCCTATAGACATAATCTCACTAGGTATGGTCTTTTCTCTCTACAGCATTTTTGTTTGAAATATTAGAGTGGGCCCATTTTTGCCTACTATTCTTCTCCCACTTTAAGCCATGGTGACACCTTCCCGAGATGGAGGCCAGCGCGAGGCACTTGCCTCTCGCAAGGATTCAGCGATGACGGTCCACACCAGGATAATACTTCTCACCCAAACTAGCACTAGGAGTAGTGCACACGTGAGACACATCACTTTTTTGTCTGAGATAGCCTTCTTCCTTTTAGCTTAGAGGTATAATAACTTATATTAAGTTAAAAAGCTATGTCTCGTGTATGGGAGCCTTCATTGTGGGGATACTTCTGTGGACCAACGAGTCTGTGTGGTACCTCCGGGAGCTCCATGTTTAAAAGTTCATCTACCTGCCTCTATGTCTTGTATTTTCGTATGCTCTTATTGTAGTTTTATCTGGCATATTTTTCAATTAGTTAGGTAAACTCATTGTATAGACTTATATTTTTAGGTCACCAAATCAAATCTTGTAAGTCCATAGATCACGAAATTGCTATGGACAGGCATACTGGTGACACAAACTCTTGGGATGAGACCATTGTGTTTAATGATCGCGACAACGGTCGCACGGCCCCACTGGAACGATTGAGTTCCACCGGCCTTAGGAGCCGGTTTTTGTTCCCCGCAGGGCAGTCTCGTTCAAGGTCTGTCACCCCGAGACCGGATGCTAACCAGCATCATCACTCGTCATGCACTTACGGCGCGGCAAGTTGACATGAGACATCAGAATGGCCCGACACTACCCGGCGAGCTACAATATACACCACTGATCGCCTTGTGATCAACCACACATAATAGGGTCTGAACGCCCATTTAGAGACACGCATCCACAGTGCTATACACCACTGATTGCCTTGTGATCAACCACACATAATAGGGTCTGAAGATGCATTCAGAGACAGGCATCCACAGTGATATACACCATGATTACTGTTGCACAGCTTCACGCTATTGTAAAGCAATTCGGCCTTTGAGGCTACTCTAAGGTCAAGAAAGTCGACCTGGTCCAGATGATCGGACAGGCCCATGCCGAGGAGGTGCAGAAGCAACTCTCTGGAGAAATGAAGATGGGAAGGTTTCCAGCGCTTACCAAAGATGATTCTTGGAATCCCCACAAGAAAGCGCAGTGGATACGTGAGCTTCGTCAGTTGGATGAGGAGGTGACTGCTAGCTTGCGAGCCACCACTGTAGCGAGGCGGATGGTGGACCATTCACTCGAGAACTTACCTCCCCTATGCAGGATCACTAAGCGAGTGATGAGGGGGCCGAGGGCTGAACCCATAGCCTGGAGCATGAGCCCCGAAGGCGAACACATTCTCGACCGGCGTCTCAGCGAAATGGAGACAGAGGATAGAGGATGCCGGTCAGTACACTGGACATTCTTCAGAGGTCTAGAAGGAGACGTCACAGGCCAGATCATGCAAAAGATCCAGCAGACTGTCCAGAACACCGTCTACCCCCGCTACACCCATACCCATCGCATCCGTCACATCGAAGAGGGTAGGGTGATGCTCTTCCACAAGAATGCTCCAGGGAGCCCGTGGCTGAACATGATAGGAGCAGTTCAGGACTGCAAGAGAGCAAGCCCGCCTCGACACAGACAATATCGATCGACCCAACACCAAGTGGGCTTTCGTTCAATCAATCAATGTTGAGGTCAGGGCTGTCATCGAATGCCAACCTCTGTTTAGGACAGCCCCCCCCCCTCCCAGACTGGCTATGACAGAAGAAGACTGCCCTCGCCACCTACAGGGACAACATGTGTCTCTGGAGATGTCTAGCAGTCCACCGAGGAGCGAGAACTGATAGAAGTACAGCTCCTGCACGGGAGCTTGCCACACAGTTCTATGGCAAGACAGTGACAGTACCTGATGTCCGCAAGACCTCGCTGAATCAGCTGGACACGGTAGAGCTCTTCGCCAAGATCGGGATTCGCATGTATGAACCAACTGAAGAGGGCACCTGGCACCTGATCAGGCACGCAACTCACTACCATGACACCATGACCATCAGAGTGTGATTCTGGGAAACTATTGGTGTTTCTGAGCGGTGATAACTAAAGTGTCGATTTACATACACTTCCCCAGTGTCTTCAGATACCAGTTAGTTTAAATACTCCAGCCATTGTAGGAAGCACTGTGAATAGAAATTATATTATGTAACACCAGCCTGCAGTGCATCTCTGGGCATTCTGGAACTTAACCCTAATGACAGGTGAAATGTTAATTCCGTAACACATGGGTGATGGATGAGATGCAGATCTCCATCCAACTCGGTATAGTGACTGGGTGAGGTCTTAGAACCCACCACACGCTCACGGGAAGGTCACTGGCGATGGATACCTGTCTCTTACTCCCCACCATAAATGCTATTGCACTTTCTAAATTGCTTATGTAAACTGTAAATTGTCTTAGTGATGTTATATGTGGTTGTGGTGCAATGGTGACTGGATCGTCATATGATTCGGGAGCTGTCCTGAGGAAGATGCAATGCGGGGCAACCTTTGGGAAGCTGTTCATCTTTGCCATTTAGATGTATGCATCTAAAGATAAGTAGGCATCCTTGCCACATGTGGCCAAAGCGTGGACACATATCTAATAACCAAATGGTAGGTTAGACTTTAGCAGAAGGCTTGCATAAACAAAGCGTCAACTACCAATGCAGTATCTTTGGACCTACATAAGACGGTGACCTATGAATTCTTCAGAAATCATCCATCCCGCCCTCACATAAACCAGTGTGCATCACATTAATTATAGTTTCACTAGAATTGACCACTGTACGTAGCTTTTTGTTTGAACAAAAGAGTGGACCTTTATGCCAGCTCTTTTCCTCTGCTTCGGCGTTGAAGGTATTTTCCTGTGATGGAGGCCCGCGCGAGGCACTTTCCCCTCACAACAATAATATTTTGTATGCGTTAGGGGTATAATTGGTTTATATTCAACTATTCAAGTAGCCTCGTTGCATTGTGGGTATACCTCTGCGGATTGACGAATCTGTGTGGAACCTTCGGCGAGCACATGTAAAAAGAATACCAGGTGGATCTATGTGCTGTATTATTTTTGCTCATCCACTAGCAAACGAGTACCATTGTTTGTATAGTCCTTTACTTTTACTTATTGTCATCATGTCCAGACTTTTAAACTGATATACTGGTGACACAAACAGTTGGGATGAGACCGTGGGGTTCAATCTCGGCGGCAATGGTCACACGACCCCACTGGAAAGTGATCATTCCACTGGCTTCAGAGGCCAGTTTTTGTACCTTCTGGAGAGTCATGATACAGGATCCATAAACCCGAGAACCGTAGCTAACCAGCCCTCCCACGCATCCTGTACATGCGGTGCGACGGAGTGGAGTAACATAATGGACCAGCGCGTACCTCCGCGAGCTACAATCCACCTCTAATGTAATGACCGCCCATCTTATTACATCATCACAATGACTAGACTGTTACACAGACTCCACTTCAGAGACCAGATAGATCAGGACCCAGTCTAGCTCCATAGCAGACAATGAAAGCAACACTGTGGAGCATGTAGATTTTGGTATCGTCTTAACCTCTGTAGTTTCCACTAGCTTGATACAGACATTAAAGTCGACTTGGTCCATCCAGTGGTTCATGTGATATCAGTATCTATGCAACATCAGCAAATTCCTGACCTGAATTTTACGACGAATTCAGCGCAACTATTTCTCTGTTATCTGCTTATCATACAGACTACTATAGGCTTTATATCATTTAGTTTCATGTGAAATAATATTGTCTGGTATGAAGAGAGTAGCGCTTGTGTTCTTTTATGTTTCAATTCTCTCTGCCACCAATGGCTACTCAATACATCCGAGATACTGTTCTCATCATCATCATCATCATCATTTTGTCAGGACTTAAGCCTTAGGCTTTTCGTCTAGTCCTGTCGATTTCTTAAAAACTTATAATTAGCGAATACGGAAGAGAGAGGATATGACATTGTTATGGGCTATTACTTATTAGTCATAGATATCGTACATATCTTAATATTTGCTAGTTGTTACTATGGAATATGCAAGTCCAGCAGCCACCAGCTGCGGTGTGCCACCTACAGCTGCTGGACTTGGCTTTAAACGCTGATTTATGGGATGCACCTGCCCAACAGCCGCCAGCTGCGGTGTGCCACCTACAGCTGCTAGGCACTGGTTTAAGTGTTAGCTACAGTGTGCTGCCTGCACTTTAAGTCCAGCCTGCACTTCCAATTTACATAAGAAATTTCTGTATTTGATATCCTGTATATTGACTGTATATGGAGAAACTAGTTGTGAATCATTTTTGGTATCATGTCTACATGCTACATCACATTCGAAATATTAGTCGAAATATTAGTCGAAGAGATATGTCGAGTTTGTCATATATGAGTCCAGTTTTACCTTGAATTCGTCTAAATTCTTAGCTTCCACGATGTGTGCAGGTAGGTTATTCCAGATTGGTGGGGTACGTTTTGTAAAGAAGTACTTTCTTAAGTTAGTGTTGCAGCTTTGAATTCCTAGTTTAAAGCTATGACTACGGGTGATGCTTGTGGAGGGTTCACTGAAGAGATTGGATGGATCAACATTGTAGATGTTTCTCGTCACTGTGTACACCTCAATCAGGTCTCCACGTGTCCTGGAGTACTTCACATAGAACAAATTCAATGCTCTAAGCCTCCCTTCATAACTGAGGTGATGTATGCCAGGGATCAACTTTGTTGCTCGTCATTGTACCCTCTCTAGTGTCCGTGACTGTTTCAGGTGGGGTGCCGACACTGTGTTGCAGTATTCCAGTATAGATCTGACTAGGGTTTTCTATAGCAGTATCAATATTGTGGAGTCCAGATAGGTAAATGTTCTTTTTATAACTCCTAGTATGCTGTTTACCTTATTGACGATGGTGTTTATGTGGTAGTCAAAGTTTAATTTGTTGTCGATGTGGATTCCCAGATCTGTTTCACACTCTGTTTTGGTTATTGGTTGGGGCAATTGGATTATCTGTCATGTTGTACTATATTAGTGGGTTAATTTTGCCCAGAAGGAGAACATTTTTGTCGAATTGAATCTAAGCTGCCAATCAAGTGATCACTGGCATGTCCAATCGATGTTTTTCTGTATGTCTGTTATTTCAGGATTCCCAATTAACTTTGTGTCATCAGCAAAGATTTTGCAGATACAGTCGATAACATCTGGCAGGTCATTTATAAAGAGAACAAAAAGTACCGGGCCCAGGACACTGCCCTGTGGCACCTCACTAGTTACATGCTTGTAATCAGATTTAGTTGATCCCAGTTGCACTCTTTGCTTTCTGTCGGTGAGGAAATCACGAATCCAGTTTATTATGTGGCTACCCATTCCGTACGCCTGCAATTTGTTTAGTAGTCTTACATGCGGTACCGTGTCAAATGCTTTTTCGAAATCTAGGTCGACTACGTCAATTGGCTGATGGGCATCTAAGGTTCGGGTTAGGATTTCTAGATATTCTAATAACTGTGTCTTAGATGATCTACTGGACCTAAAACGATGCTGGCATTCAGATAGAAGATGGTTTTGTTCAACGTACTCCATTATTGCATCCCGGACAAATGATTCCAATACTTTGCACAGTATACACGTGAGACTAGCAGGCCTGTAGTTTCCAGGATAATTTTTCGGGCCTTTTTTGTGGATACATGTCACATCAGCTGTTTTCCATATACTTGGTAATGTTCCTTTGTCTAGCGACTTGTTGAACAAGATGCATATTGGTGCGCTGATTTCTTTGGCTGTCTCTTTTAGAATTCTTGGTGGTATCTTGTCCGGCCATTTACTTTTGTTTGGATTAAGTTGATTCAGTCTATTTTCTACAGCAACTGGAGTTATTACGATGTTGGCTAGAAAATGTCCACCATTTCTTTGTGAAAGTTCTGGGATTTCGTTAAGGTTTTCGATGGTAAAAACATCTGAAAAAAATGTATTACGTATTCACGATTTCTCTGTATCTGTTGTTGCAATATTTCCACTGTTTAGATCCTTCAAGTTGCCAATGTTGTCTTTGTGTGCCCGCTCCATGGGCACGCTTCTATTTATTGCTGTCTAGAATTGCCTATAGGCATGGCCATTTCGCGCAGGGGAATGTAGGGCTGTGTCTCACGAGATCTCCATCGATACGAGATCTAATAATTCTCTGCGCGAAGACACGGCTCTATTTTTAGATTGCTGGATATCTCTTAATTATTATCTTCATGCGCGTGATTCATGGCGAGTTCTCTTATTTGTTCTGGTCCGGCTGTAATAGAGTTTGCGCGGCGATGACTGCTTAATTATTTTAATAAACAGCCAACGGAACTCCAAATAACTACTCTAAATAAGTACTCTTCTTTTGCTGGAGGACTGCATACAAAACATGTTTATCATTCCTTCTGCAGATGAAAGTACTCAAGAACACGCCAACTCATGGCGTCTCTTATATGTCCACTTTAGCACTCTATCAAACTGACCACAAATGGCTTCTTGCGGTGATCGTGAGAAATGTCCATTTGCATTAGCTACTCGCCGGAGAACTTGTTTTGAAAGTTTACCACTGGAATAACTGGTTGGATAACCGCTCCTATAATTCCAGTAGTAAATTCCCAAAAAAAAAACCCACAATGGTCTCTTGGATGGAAATATGATAATGGATTTTTCTGATCTGTTTCTGCAGTATATGACGTCATAATTATTTAGGTCAGATGTAGCTGGACGTCACAATCAAAATGTGTAATGAATGACGTATCTAGCTCCACCAGGAACATTGAATAGCTAGTCCAGTATGCGAATTGCACATCTTTACTATTTAATCAACATGCTGTTGAATATTTTGAAACTAATTTGACTGGGCGCTGTTGCTGCCATAGGCAACAACAGGATCCAGTCAATTTAGTGTCAAAATATTCCACAGCTTACCTGTATAGTTTTCTTGAAATTTATGGTCTAGAAAGTTCAGAAATTCATTGATCCCAACTCGAGAGTGGTATGGGTGGAGTTTAGCTAGAGATGGGCGGGGAATATCTAAACTGGAAAGGTTCATTGTATTAATAAATCACCACAGTTTTCGGTGCCCTATTGTCTGTAGCATGTTCAGCCCCATAATTTACCCCACATAGACTTCAGCTTTAATATGCTACTTATATTCCGAATCTAACAAATTCTAGATGAAGTAATTTTAATACGCAAAATTTAGCTTAAATGATGGTGTATTCGTGGGTTTCGGTGCCCTACTTTCCGTAATATGGTCGGTTCCAGAACTTCGCTCACATAGACATATAGGAGTTTGAATATGCTAGTTACATTAGGAATTTAAAAGAATTTGAACGTGAAGTATTTTCGTAGTATGCGATTTCATCGCATAAATTTGTTCCAATGTTGGCAGATCTGCAGTTCTCAATACCCTACCATCTGCAATATGTGTGGCTACATAATTTCACCCATATGGTTAGATAGGGATATGAATACGCTAATGAATCATGAGATTTCTACCACGTAGTAATTTCATAATATTCAATGTCAATTGCCAACAATTTACTATGTTCAGTATTAGAATCTCAGTTCTCGGTTGTAATCATTTCTTTACATAAAGCTGTATATAACTGAATATGTACTACTGCTTTTGTACGATTCTACCATCAAGTAATTTGGTAATATGTAGTTGCATATTCGCCATATGGCCCCGTTGTAATATGGTTGGTTCACATTCACCACATTCAGATAGGTGTCGATATGTCCTGAGATATCGTTCATAATGGGTTCGGCCCAGAATATCACCCATATGTTTAGATAGGTATAGGCATAAGCTTACGACGTAGTGGGATTGAAAAATTTTGCAACGTAAATAAGCTCAAATGTAGGCTAATTCATGGTTTTCATTGCAAATCATTCACCCCCAGAATTTCACCCACAAATACTTACAGGAAATATGCCAGTTGTATTCCGAATTTAAAAAAATTCTACAGGAACGTAATTTCATAGTACACAATTCCATACCAAAAATTGGCACAAATTCTGTCAGATCAAGTATTTTCTGTACCACACTGTTTGCAATAGGTTCGACCCCAGCAGTTCACCCATATTATTAGATACGTATATGAATACGCTAATAAAGTATCAAAGGTTTAAAGAATGTTTACTATACAGTAATTTCGCCATATGCAATTTAGTAGTGGCACACCATTGTCAAATTCCAATAATGTACTATATTCGGTACCAGAATATCTCTACATGCCTTGTAGCCAGTTTTCAAACACAAGGCCATGGTAGAACTCACTATGTTCTCGTGCTGTGCGAAATATTGTAATAATTCTATCACCAAATATTTATTATAGTAATGTGAGAATATTTCTATATATCCCATATTATTTATTACTTATCAGGCTAATAGCCTAACATTTGTAGATGGTCAACAAGATCGCCATCATTACAATGGTTGAGACCAATTTTGGCCTTTTTGTCGAGCAAAAATATTTGATTTAATAGTTTGTCACTGTTTCCAGTAAAGATATCGCTTAATAGGTGGCATAGATATGATAGCTAAATGAAACAGATCACGATGTCGTGGCTGTTTCACACTGGGTCTTCAGTCAAAATGTGTTCTACTATATCATTTTCGTTGGAGAAAACACGGTATTGGTTCTATCCTGGCCACTTAACTTTGTTGAAAAGGTTATCTGTCGGTACAGATTGGAGTCCTGTATTGCATCAAAAATATACTTGCTTTGTGGATTTCACTTGCATTGCAGTATATATTTCACCAATATATTTCCGGGTAATAAGCTCTTCACGTCTGTTTAAGAAGTTATCACGATTTAGGGTTAAAATATTCTTTACAGTCTTCTTTAATATGTTTGAATGGGTGTCAGGGTCTGTACTGCTTCTTGCGCCGATTTTCTACTGATTGGGTTGCCAGTTCTGTTGATTTCTTTATCTTTACAGGTTGTTGATACCTAATGACCCAAATTTGATTTGTTATGCTCTGTTGATGCAGTAGTGCAATTTTTTTCATCACTGGCTTCTCTTAATTTTGTCTGTTCTCCTCTCTGTTAACGAGTTTGGCCTGGAGAAAAAGGATGGATGCAAAAATTGTTGGACTGACCAAAAATATAAGCTGCTTTTCCTAGCCCATAGCGAATACTGCCCATATCTTTTTGCAACGAATATTCCTACTTTTGTGGTATTGTCCGCCTATATTTTTGTCATGAGTGGGTTGTATGCCTTTATATAACTTCATTTTTTCATGAAACAGTTGAGTTTATTCTCAGAATTATAATAACCTCCGGGCACGCTATTTACCATTGATGCCTTGCATCAATATGTGTATTGTGTATTGTTTAATTGTGTTTTGCTCTTCACGTAATTCTGGATCTCGTATCGAAGGAGATCTCGCGAGATACGATTGGAATGTAATTTCGACTGGAATAAGGAACCGGGAATTGCGATTAAGGAACCGGGAACTAGGAATTAGGAACCGTATTCTTAACAAATCGCGATATTTCGGAACCTACGTTGAAATTTCACGAAATGTTGAGAATGCACATCCGGTTAAATCCGGGAAATTTGGGTCAAAAGGTCAGAAAATGGCAGCCCTAGGAAGCGTTTTGGAAGTGTAAATAGGTGAGTTTCGTGATGCATGGTGTTTAAATAGAGGTGAATTAAATTTAAACATTGTTTCTGTTGTGACATATTGCATTGAAAAGTTTACTGGAACGTCCAAACACACTGGTTGTTGGATCTGATCATTCGGCTCTCTGGTCGTCCAAACAAAAGTCAAACGTTGAGATCTTGAGATGACAAGATGTCAGAATTTGTTAGATGAGATTATGATGTTGATTTGACAGGCTGCTGCGCTTATCATCATCATCTTTGCTTCTTGGCTACTCTGGTAGAAAGCACTTTAGGGGTCCCAACTGATTATTTCAAAATTCTGTGTTCATATTTTCTTGCTGCTAGCAGCTATGTATTGTCCAGTAAGGCGTTTTCAAGGGTCTCGTTATGATCCCCAGTGGGTTTAAACGGTTAAGTTTATTATTATTATTATTTGTGATTTGTCATTAAATAGATATATACTATGGGTACCGAAGTTTGTGAATTTAATCAAGTAATGCACTCGTGAAAGAAAACTCTTAAACAGATCTGTGCAAGAATTTAACAGAATATAAAATAACACTTCCGAATACAAATGCAAAGATTTTGGTACAAAATTCTGGTTTGTAAACAAATTTTAAACATTTGCACTGACCCACCTCGCCAGGTTATGTGTGAAGTAGCAGTACCGAATTTCGTGAACTGGTGATTATACATCTTCAGCTGTCTGTTACATGCTTGTAAATCTTTAAATATCACTGTATTAGTTTGTTGAATGTTTCAACTGCTAATTTTGGCCGTTTTAACCCATAAATTAGTCCTACAAATGAATGTATAAATTATAAAAGCAGTTGATACATTTGAAGAGAAGAAAGAAGAAAAAACCCCAAATGGATGCTGCTTTCGTTGGGTAGTGACGTCACATGAAATTCATAAATATTACTGAGCTGGAGAAATGAACTAACGCTAGGGTCTTTAAAACATGTTCAGCAGGCATAAAGGGAAGAATAAAAAAAATTTCTATCGTCAAAAAAAACATGTGTGCACTTTATGTTAATGTTGACATTTTGGTAAATCATTGATAAGCACCCACCCCTTCCTCTAGAACCTGTCCAATACAATTTAGACATGCTCCCGTCAATCAGTCTAATCCGACACGGCGGAAATATGTACACAAAGCAACTTTGGATTGTGAAAATTGCTTATTTTAAGTAATCTAAGAAAGTGCATTAAGGAATCTTGAAATTTTTATCACTACCATCAGTAATTGTATGAAAAGTTTCTTGTTTTGACCGTATCTTGCTCAAAACTTTGTCAAAAGGTTCAGAACTGTCAATCAAAAGGTGGCTACTGTGTAGATGCGTTCCATGCAATGTTACATCATAGTACGAGAGCGATAAAAACAAATTCACAAATTTCGGTACTCACGAATTTAAGCAACTCGACCATGCAGTATTTTAACACCACAAGTGTAAATTTTAAAAAGATGCGCGTAGTACAAGTAATTATTTTATGCATTTTGATGTCAGTGTAG
This sequence comes from Chaetoderma sp. LZ-2023a, assembly GCA_034401795.1. Taxonomy (NCBI): domain Eukaryota; kingdom Metazoa; phylum Mollusca; class Caudofoveata; order Chaetodermatida; family Chaetodermatidae; genus Chaetoderma; species Chaetoderma sp. LZ-2023a. The sequence goes on from CM067359.1 coordinate 45,735,584, forward strand.
TGAAAAACATGTATTTTCACTAATACTTTTTTTACCCATGATAATACTGATAACTCGTAAGGAAATTATACAAATCAAGTCATAGCAATAATTTATTTCTCCCGAAGCGTGGAACTGGCATGGGGGTGCTTATGTAGTTTTCAGATCTAGATTGATTTTTGTCTACCCACAATGACAATTCAAACAGGCCCTAGTTACCACATACGATATAAATTTCAATAATTTTTTTCCTATTTTGTGGTAGGCCAAACACTTAGGTTCATTTTCAATACATTACCAATTTCCAAACGAAAAACAAACGAAAGATTTTAACTTTTTTAATGTTTTGGCTGAAATTAGTTGCTAACCGGCTATCACGAAAAACGGAATATAACCTGATCTGGATTTACAATTATAAATTAAGTTCTGTGTTTGTATCAGACCTGTTTATGGCATTATTGTCGGTGACAGACTCCTTTGCTCAAATCATAAAAATGGCATCAATTCACCCCCTTACTAGAGTTGAAATTACGCGATTGCAAAACCCGTGTCAGTTGAAAACACATGACGCAATACTGAGATTGAATCTGTAGACCAGGTGGTGGATATTTATAAGCAGTAAGTTTACTTTAGGGTTTATTTTTATTTTTATGCATGTTTTATTTCAGTGAACGTTTGCTAGTTACGAAATTGGCAAAATTTGTTGATAAAATTCCTACTCTTATATTAAATCGGCGAAAATGTGCTTACACCCTCGAAAACCCATTATCCGATGATATCATCGGATAATGGGTTTTCGAGGGTGTAAGCAAATTTTTCCAGATTTAATATAGGGTCGGTGATCCAAACTCCGTGGTATACCAAATTCTGTGGCAAGGCTTCATTTTTGAAGCTATAGTGACATATCACACATATAATAATAATGACTTGCAGGGGTCTGCCCAGGATGAAATTAGTGCCGGACAATTTTTCGGAAATTTTACAAACTCCCTTGAAATAAAGCTTAATTTCAACAAAATATGTGAAAAGTGGTGGTTAAAAAGATAGTTTAGTTTTTAGTGCTGGTTAAAATTGTTGAGTGGTGGCTAATCCCGACCAGTGTGGGCAGAACCCTGACTTGTTTATATTTTGAAGCTTCTTATCCGACAGATCTAATTATACCAAAACCAGCTCAAATGCTAAATTTTTTTGTTTTAATTACGCAAGATTTCATAACCAGGTATGAATCTGTAGTAAAAAGTGGCCGCTTAGTCGAAATATTAGTCGAAGAGATATGTCGAGTTTGTCATATATGAGTCCAGTTTTACCTTGAATTCGTCTAAATTCTTAGCTTCCACGATGTGTGCAGGTAGGTTATTCCAGATTGGTGGGGTACGTTTTGTAAAGAAGTACTTTCTTAAGTTAGTGTTGCAGCTTTGAATTCCTAGTTTAAAGCTATGACTACGGGTGATGCTTGTGGAGGGTTCACTGAAGAGATTGGATGGATCAACATTGTAGATGTTTCTCGTCACTGTGTACACCTCAATCAGGTCTCCACGTGTCCTGGAGTACTTCACATAGAACAAATTCAATGCTCTAAGCCTCCCTTCATAACTGAGGTGATGTATGCCAGGGATCAACTTTGTTGCTCGTCATTGTACCCTCTCTAGTGTCCGTGACTGTTTCAGGTGGGGTGCCGACACTGTGTTGCAGTATTCCAGTATAGATCTGACTAGGGTTTTCTATAGCAGTATCAATATTGTGGAGTCCAGATAGGTAAATGTTCTTTTTATAACTCCTAGTATGCTGTTTACCTTATTGACGATGGTGTTTATGTGGTAGTCAAAGTTTAATTTGTTGTCGATGTGGATTCCCAGATCTGTTTCACACTCTGTTTTGGTTATTGGTTGGGGCAATTGGATTATCTGTCATGTTGTACTATATTAGTGGGTTAATTTTGCCCAGAAGGAGAACATTTTTGTCGAATTGAATCTAAGCTGCCAATCAAGTGATCACTGGCATGTCCAATCGATGTTTTTCTGTATGTCTGTTATTTCAGGATTCCCAATTAACTTTGTGTCATCAGCAAAGATTTTGCAGATACAGTCGATAACATCTGGCAGGTCATTTATAAAGAGAACAAAAAGTACCGGGCCCAGGACACTGCCCTGTGGCACCTCACTAGTTACATGCTTGTAATCAGATTTAGTTGATCCCAGTTGCACTCTTTGCTTTCTGTCGGTGAGGAAATCACGAATCCAGTTTATTATGTGGCTACCCATTCCGTACGCCTGCAATTTGTTTAGTAGTCTTACATGCGGTACCGTGTCAAATGCTTTTTCGAAATCTAGGTCGACTACGTCAATTGGCTGATGGGCATCTAAGGTTCGGGTTAGGATTTCTAGATATTCTAATAACTGTGTCTTAGATGATCTACTGGACCTAAAACGATGCTGGCATTCAGATAGAAGATGGTTTTGTTCAACGTACTCCATTATTGCATCCCGGACAAATGATTCCAATACTTTGCACAGTATACACGTGAGACTAGCAGGCCTGTAGTTTCCAGGATAATTTTTCGGGCCTTTTTTGTGGATACATGTCACATCAGCTGTTTTCCATATACTTGGTAATGTTCCTTTGTCTAGCGACTTGTTGAACAAGATGCATATTGGTGCGCTGATTTCTTTGGCTGTCTCTTTTAGAATTCTTGGTGGTATCTTGTCCGGCCATTTACTTTTGTTTGGATTAAGTTGATTCAGTCTATTTTCTACAGCAACTGGAGTTATTACGATGTTGGCTAGAAAATGTCCACCATTTCTTTGTGAAAGTTCTGGGATTTCGTTAAGGTTTTCGATGGTAAAAACATCTGAAAAAAATGTATTACGTATTCACGATTTCTCTGTATCTGTTGTTGCAATATTTCCACTGTTTAGATCCTTCAAGTTGCCAATGTTGTCTTTGTGTGCCCGCTCCATGGGCACGCTTCTATTTATTGCTGTCTAGAATTGCCTATAGGCATGGCCATTTCGCGCAGGGGAATGTAGGGCTGTGTCTCACGAGATCTCCATCGATACGAGATCTAATAATTCTCTGCGCGAAGACACGGCTCTATTTTTAGATTGCTGGATATCTCTTAATTATTATCTTCATGCGCGTGATTCATGGCGAGTTCTCTTATTTGTTCTGGTCCGGCTGTAATAGAGTTTGCGCGGCGATGACTGCTTAATTATTTTAATAAACAGCCAACGGAACTCCAAATAACTACTCTAAATAAGTACTCTTCTTTTGCTGGAGGACTGCATACAAAACATGTTTATCATTCCTTCTGCAGATGAAAGTACTCAAGAACACGCCAACTCATGGCGTCTCTTATATGTCCACTTTAGCACTCTATCAAACTGACCACAAATGGCTTCTTGCGGTGATCGTGAGAAATGTCCATTTGCATTAGCTACTCGCCGGAGAACTTGTTTTGAAAGTTTACCACTGGAATAACTGGTTGGATAACCGCTCCTATAATTCCAGTAGTAAATTCCCAAAAAAAAACCCCACAATGGTCTCTTGGATGGAAATATGATAATGGATTTTTCTGATCTGTTTCTGCAGTATATGACGTCATAATTATTTAGGTCAGATGTAGCTGGACGTCACAATCAAAATGTGTAATGAATGACGTATCTAGCTCCACCAGGAACATTGAATAGCTAGTCCAGTATGCGAATTGCACATCTTTACTATTTAATCAACATGCTGTTGAATATTTTGAAACTAATTTGACTGGGCGCTGTTGCTGCCATAGGCAACAACAGGATCCAGTCAATTTAGTGTCAAAATATTCCACAGCTTACCTGTATAGTTTTCTTGAAATTTATGGTCTAGAAAGTTCAGAAATTCATTGATCCCAACTCGAGAGTGGTATGGGTGGAGTTTAGCTAGAGATGGGCGGGGAATATCTAAACTGGAAAGGTTCATTGTATTAATAAATCACCACAGTTTTCGGTGCCCTATTGTCTGTAGCATGTTCAGCCCCATAATTTACCCCACATAGACTTCAGCTTTAATATGCTACTTATATTCCGAATCTAACAAATTCTAGATGAAGTAATTTTAATACGCAAAATTTAGCTTAAATGATGGTGTATTCGTGGGTTTCGGTGCCCTACTTTCCGTAATATGGTCGGTTCCAGAACTTCGCTCACATAGACATATAGGAGTTTGAATATGCTAGTTACATTAGGAATTTAAAAGAATTTGAACGTGAAGTATTTTCGTAGTATGCGATTTCATCGCATAAATTTGTTCCAATGTTGGCAGATCTGCAGTTCTCAATACCCTACCATCTGCAATATGTGTGGCTACATAATTTCACCCATATGGTTAGATAGGGATATGAATACGCTAATGAATCATGAGATTTCTACCACGTAGTAATTTCATAATATTCAATGTCAATTGCCAACAATTTACTATGTTCAGTATTAGAATCTCAGTTCTCGGTTGTAATCATTTCTTTACATAAAGCTGTATATAACTGAATATGTACTACTGCTTTTGTACGATTCTACCATCAAGTAATTTGGTAATATGTAGTTGCATATTCGCCATATGGCCCCGTTGTAATATGGTTGGTTCACATTCACCACATTCAGATAGGTGTCGATATGTCCTGAGATATCGTTCATAATGGGTTCGGCCCAGAATATCACCCATATGTTTAGATAGGTATAGGCATAAGCTTACGACGTAGTGGGATTGAAAAATTTTGCAACGTAAATAAGCTCAAATGTAGGCTAATTCATGGTTTTCATTGCAAATCATTCACCCCCAGAATTTCACCCACAAATACTTACAGGAAATATGCCAGTTGTATTCCGAATTTAAAAAAATTCTACAGGAACGTAATTTCATAGTACACAATTCCATACCAAAAATTGGCACAAATTCTGTCAGATCAAGTATTTTCTGTACCACACTGTTTGCAATAGGTTCGACCCCAGCAGTTCACCCATATTATTAGATACGTATATGAATACGCTAATAAAGTATCAAAGGTTTAAAGAATGTTTACTATACAGTAATTTCGCCATATGCAATTTAGTAGTGGCACACCATTGTCAAATTCCAATAATGTACTATATTCGGTACCAGAATATCTCTACATGCCTTGTAGCCAGTTTTCAAACACAAGGCCATGGTAGAACTCACTATGTTCTCGTGCTGTGCGAAATATTGTAATAATTCTATCACCAAATATTTATTATAGTAATGTGAGAATATTTCTATATATCCCATATTATTTATTACTTATCAGGCTAATAGCCTAACATTTGTAGATGGTCAACAAGATCGCCATCATTACAATGGTTGAGACCAATTTTGGCCTTTTTGTCGAGCAAAAATATTTGATTTAATAGTTTGTCACTGTTTCCAGTAAAGATATCGCTTAATAGGTGGCATAGATATGATAGCTAAATGAAACAGATCACGATGTCGTGGCTGTTTCACACTGGGTCTTCAGTCAAAATGTGTTCTACTATATCATTTTCGTTGGAGAAAACACGGTATTGGTTCTATCCTGGCCACTTAACTTTGTTGAAAAGGTTATCTGTCGGTACAGATTGGAGTCCTGTATTGCATCAAAAATATACTTGCTTTGTGGATTTCACTTGCATTGCAGTATATATTTCACCAATATATTTCCGGGTAATAAGCTCTTCACGTCTGTTTAAGAAGTTATCACGATTTAGGGTTAAAATATTCTTTACAGTCTTCTTTAATATGTTTGAATGGGTGTCAGGGTCTGTACTGCTTCTTGCGCCGATTTTCTACTGATTGGGTTGCCAGTTCTGTTGATTTCTTTATCTTTACAGGTTGTTGATACCTAATGACCCAAATTTGATTTGTTATGCTCTGTTGATGCAGTAGTGCAATTTTTTTCATCACTGGCTTCTCTTAATTTTGTCTGTTCTCCTCTCTGTTAACGAGTTTGGCCTGGAGAAAAAGGATGGATGCAAAAATTGTTGGACTGACCAAAAATATAAGCTGCTTTTCCTAGCCCATAGCGAATACTGCCCATATCTTTTTGCAACGAATATTCCTACTTTTGTGGTATTGTCCGCCTATATTTTTGTCATGAGTGGGTTGTATGCCTTTATATAACTTCATTTTTTCATGAAACAGTTGAGTTTATTCTCAGAATTATAATAACCTCCGGGCACGCTATTTACCATTGATGCCTTGCATCAATATGTGTATTGTGTATTGTTTAATTGTGTTTTGCTCTTCACGTAATTCTGGATCTCGTATCGAAGGAGATCTCGCGAGATACGATTGGAATGTAATTTCGACTGGAATAAGGAACCGGGAATTGCGATTAAGGAACCGGGAACTAGGAATTAGGAACCGTATTCTTAACAAATCGCGATATTTCGGAACCTACGTTGAAATTTCACGAAATGTTGAGAATGCACATCCGGTTAAATCCGGGAAATTTGGGTCAAAAGGTCAGAAAATGGCAGCCCTAGGAAGCGTTTTGGAAGTGTAAATAGGTGAGTTTCGTGATGCATGGTGTTTAAATAGAGGTGAATTAAATTTAAACATTGTTTCTGTTGTGACATATTGCATTGAAAAGTTTACTGGAACGTCCAAACACACTGGTTGTTGGATCTGATCATTCGGCTCTCTGGTCGTCCAAACAAAAGTCAAACGTTGAGATCTTGAGATGACAAGATGTCAGAATTTGTTAGATGAGATTATGATGTTGATTTGACAGGCTGCTGCGCTTATCATCATCATCTTTGCTTCTTGGCTACTCTGGTAGAAAGCACTTTAGGGGTCCCAACTGATTATTTCAAAATTCTGTGTTCATATTTTCTTGCTGCTAGCAGCTATGTATTGTCCAGTAAGGCGTTTTCAAGGGTCTCGTTATGATCCCCAGTGGGTTTAAACGGTTAAGTTTATTATTATTATTATTTGTGATTTGTCATTAAATAGATATATACTATGGGTACCGAAGTTTGTGAATTTAATCAAGTAATGCACTCGTGAAAGAAAACTCTTAAACAGATCTGTGCAAGAATTTAACAGAATATAAAATAACACTTCCGAATACAAATGCAAAGATTTTGGTACAAAATTCTGGTTTGTAAACAAATTTTAAACATTTGCACTGACCCACCTCGCCAGGTTATGTGTGAAGTAGCAGTACCGAATTTCGTGAACTGGTGATTATACATCTTCAGCTGTCTGTTACATGCTTGTAAATCTTTAAATATCACTGTATTAGTTTGTTGAATGTTTCAACTGCTAATTTTGGCCGTTTTAACCCATAAATTAGTCCTACAAATGAATGTATAAATTATAAAAGCAGTTGATACATTTGAAGAGAAGAAAGAAGAAAAAACCCCAAATGGATGCTGCTTTCGTTGGGTAGTGACGTCACATGAAATTCATAAATATTACTGAGCTGGAGAAATGAACTAACGCTAGGGTCTTTAAAACATGTTCAGCAGGCATAAAGGGAAGAATAAAAAAAATTTCTATCGTCAAAAAAAACATGTGTGCACTTTATGTTAATGTTGACATTTTGGTAAATCATTGATAAGCACCCACCCCTTCCTCTAGAACCTGTCCAATACAATTTAGACATGCTCCCGTCAATCAGTCTAATCCGACACGGCGGAAATATGTACACAAAGCAACTTTGGATTGTGAAAATTGCTTATTTTAAGTAATCTAAGAAAGTGCATTAAGGAATCTTGAAATTTTTATCACTACCATCAGTAATTGTATGAAAAGTTTCTTGTTTTGACCGTATCTTGCTCAAAACTTTGTCAAAAGGTTCAGAACTGTCAATCAAAAGGTGGCTACTGTGTAGATGCGTTCCATGCAATGTTACATCATAGTACGAGAGCGATAAAAACAAATTCACAAATTTCGGTACTCACGAATTTAAGCAACTCGACCATGCAGTATTTTAACACCACAAGTGTAAATTTTAAAAAGATGCGCGTAGTACAAGTAATTATTTTATGCATTTTGATGTCAGTGTAGTGAAAAACATGTATTTTCACTAATACTTTTTTTACCCATGATAATACTGATAACTCGTAAGGAAATTATACAAATCAAGTCATAGCAATAATTTATTTCTCCCGAAGCGTGGAACTGGCATGGGGGTGCTTATGTAGTTTTCAGATCTAGATTGATTTTTGTCTACCCACAATGACAATTCAAACAGGCCCTAGTTACCACATACGATATAAATTTCAATAATTTTTTTCCTATTTTGTGGTAGGCCAAACACTTAGGTTCATTTTCAATACATTACCAATTTCCAAACGAAAAACAAACGAAAGATTTTAACTTTTTTAATGTTTTGGCTGAAATTAGTTGCTAACCGGCTATCACGAAAAACGGAATATAACCTGATCTGGATTTACAATTATAAATTAAGTTCTGTGTTTGTATCAGACCTGTTTATGGCATTATTGTCGGTGACAGACTCCTTTGCTCAAATCATAAAAATGGCATCAATTCACCCCCTTACTAGAGTTGAAATTACGCGATTGCAAAACCCGTGTCAGTTGAAAACACATGACGCAATACTGAGATTGAATCTGTAGACCAGGTGGTGGATATTTATAAGCAGTAAGTTTACTTTAGGGTTTATTTTTATTTTTATGCATGTTTTATTTCAGTGAACGTTTGCTAGTTACGAAATTGGCAAAATTTGTTGATAAAATTCCTACTCTTATATTAAATCGGCGAAAATGTGCTTACACCCTCGAAAACCCATTATCCGATGATATCATCGGATAATGGGTTTTCGAGGGTGTAAGCAAATTTTTCCAGATTTAATATAGGGTCGGTGATCCAAACTCCGTGGTATACCAAATTCTGTGGCAAGGCTTCATTTTTGAAGCTATAGTGACATATCACACATATAATAATAATGACTTGCAGGGGTCTGCCCAGGATGAAATTAGTGCCGGACAATTTTTCGGAAATTTTACAAACTCCCTTGAAATAAAGCTTAATTTCAACAAAATATGTGAAAAGTGGTGGTTAAAAAGATAGTTTAGTTTTTAGTGCTGGTTAAAATTGTTGAGTGGTGGCTAATCCCGACCAGTGTGGGCAGAACCCTGACTTGTTTATATTTTGAAGCTTCTTATCCGACAGATCTAATTATACCAAAACCAGCTCAAATGCTAAATTTTTTTGTTTTAATTACGCAAGATTTCATAACCAGGTATGAATCTGTAGTAAAAAGTGGCCGCTTTTGAAAAACACTCGAAAATGTTGACCGAGTTTCCAAAGGAAATTTCCACTTTTATAGGGGGCATTCATTCCTACTATTATACTAGCATCTAGATCAGATTATCTAGTTAACAGATGGAACTTTTTTGAGTGCTGGTGCTTAGATGGCTTCTCAGCATCGTTTCAATCACGACCACCCTAATCCCAAAAATTCTATTACAATGTGACCTAAATGTAATTCTGTGCTATTGCGGATTGCCTATCATAAAATTAAATAACAGGTTTATTTTTTCTCCTAATCTTGATTTTGTAGAAGTAAATGTTAGAATCTCAATGATTTATGCATTTTGGCGAATTCCGTGAATTATTTCCATTATTTGAAGTATATTTTTATCCCCCACCCCCAGTCTGGAAGACGGGGGTATATAGCGATCAGCATATCTGTCCGTCTCCGTCTTGTCAACGCAACTCCTCCTAGAGGTCTCAATGGACTAGCTTAAAATTTCGTCCACATTATCAGTATCATGTGCGGATGTGCATGTGCTTTTTACGCGTCCAAAAAATTGTTCATTACAGAGTTATCCCCCTTTATATATCTTAAAGCCGATACATAAACTGCATTGCCAATCATTTCTTGTCAACGCAACTCCTCCTACAATTTACCTCCGATTCTTTTGAAAATTGATACATGTTATCATTACCACATGTAGGTGTGCATGTGCTATTCGTGTACCTGTACATCCATCCGTCTGTCCAAAATGTATGTATGTCCGCCTGTCAGTCCATCCCTCTCTGACAATCATTTCTTGTCAACGCAACTCCTCCTAGAGGTCTCAATGGATTAACTTTAAATTTTGTCAACATTATCAGTATCATGTGCAGATGTACCTGTGCTTTTTTCATGGCCGACAAATTGTTCATTACAGAGTTATCCATCAGTATCCTGTGCAAATGTGCATGTGCTTTTTTCGTGACCGAAAAATTGTTGATTACAGAGTTATCCCCCTTTAAATATCTTAAAGCTGATACATAAACTACATTGCCAATCATTTCTTGTCACGGCAACTCATCCTACAATTTAGCTCTGATTCTTTTGAAAATTGGTACGTGTTATCATTACCACACGAAGATGTGCATGTGCTATCCGTATACCTGTATGTCCATCCATCTGTCCAAAATGTACGTATGGCTGTCTGTCAGTCCATTCATCTCTGACAATCATTTCTTGTCAATGCAACTCCTCCTAGAGGTCTCAATGGATTAACTTTAAATTTGGTCCGCATTATCACTATCATGTGCAGATGTGCATTGTTTTTTTTCTCTGCCAAAAAAGTACTCATTACAGAGTTATCACCCTTTAAATATCTTAAAGCGATACATAAACTGCATTGCCAATCATTTGTCAATGCAACTCCTACAGTTTAGCCGCTATTCTCTTGAAACTTGGTAAGTGTTATCATTACGACATGAAGATGTGCATGTGCTATCCGTATGCTTAATAAAACATCTGTGCCCCTACTGTAAACCAAGAACACTAGACAAATGTGGAATGCATGATTTATTTCATTTATTGGCGTTTTAGGTATTTCGTATGCTATTTTGTGCATTGCCATGGAGTTTGGCAGCATTGACTTGCCAGATAGCATGTAAATTTTGATATGGGTTCCAAACTTTATTGCCAGATACTAACAAGATTTTACATAAAGTCCCTATGAAACTTATATAAGCAGCGAGAGAATACTTTAAATAATCAATCGATGCATATACTTTTTCACTGGTTGCTATGAGTTTGGTGATTGGCCTACGGAAAGTATGAGTTTTCAGGCCTGCAGATTTCGGGAAATGTCGGAACCTATTTTTACCTCCCAATTACCCAATTACCTCCCCTTCTGCTACTCTCTAGCATTCGTCAAAATATATGTCGGCCAACTTCAAAAAGTAAATATATCGATCTGGTCATGTTGGAAAATTATCGTTTAGTTCTGATTTTGTTGCCGAAAGGTTGTTCATTGAAATTACGGTATGTTTGATCAATGCATGATACAATTTTAATTTAGTAATGTTGTGATCAAAACATGCTGGGAAACGTTTTCTCGGTTCCGTGTTTTCGTAAGCTCGGAACCGACACTGAAACAGAAAAGTCATTACCGTGAAATCTGGAGGCCTGAGTTTTAGCTAAATACCATGGAGTTTGGTTGCCCCATCCTAAGAGTAGGAATTTAATTTTTTTAAATGGTGTCAAGTTTATAACTAGCATACACTCCTTGAAATAAAACATGCATCAAAATGAAAATAAACCATAAAATAAATGTACTGCTTATAAATATCCACTACCTCGTCTACAGATGTAATCTGAATACTGTGTCATGTTTTTTCGAGGGTGGCGTAATCTTTCAGTTTCCTTTTCTAAATTGCTAAATGTATTATTGAAAATGAACATAATTGTTTTTCCTAACAGAAAACCGAAAAAATATTGAAAATTTTATCATATGTGGTAACTAGAATCAGTTTGAATCGGCATTGTGGGTAAAGAAAAATCAATCTAGATCTGAAAATCACATAAACACCCCATGTCAGTTTGACGCTTCGGGAGAAATAAATTATTGCTATGGCAACATATCTGCTATGCTATTCAGGATGGCAATTGGCAGATGTCGACTGATGCGAAAATTGTTTTTTTAGTATCATTTCCTTACAAGTTATGTGCATTTTTATCATGGCTCTAAAAAGTAATAGTGGAAATACATGTTTTTCACTACATTCTTGTAAGGACCCATCATGGGTTGGATACAATAAATATTACTACTACTACGTTCCGATAATTTAAAGATAATATGAAAATAGGCAACGCCTATAAGAGAACGCAGATAAATAAGACAAATTTGTATATTGTCAAAATATTCTATATCCATGAATAGTATGGTCAGGATACCTGTTTCTAGCAGGGTTCTATTTCTAACAATTGCTCCTTTTTGCGTTCTCCCGTACTCACTGTTTTGGTGACATCTTCAAAACATGTTTTTTTCAATAGATACATCATTTTTACATACAATTTAAAGATTTGATCAAAATGTAGCAGAAATAAGTAATTATTTTATCTATGTTCTTGTTTGACGTGTGAAAAACATGTTTTCGGTATTACTTTTTTAATGGTCCCTAAAAATGTTCATAACTGGTAAAGAAATGAAACAAACTGTACCAGTTTTCGCATCAGATGACATATTCCAGTTGCTGTCAAACACGCTATGTTCATTTCACCAACATAACAATAGTTCTTTTCTACGGATGCGTCGAAGGGCATGAGGTGCTTATATTATTTTCAAATCTAAATTGATTTTTTTCACGCACATGCCCAGTCCAAACATGGCCATAGTTTCTATATATGATAAAAACTAAAATAATTTTAACGTTTTATGGTATGTATAACAATCATTATTCTCATTTTAAACACCAGATTTACTACTTTACAAAGCAAGGATACAGACTTTTGATCTTGAAAATGGGGTTGCTGCTGTCTATGTATACCGGGTATTGCGAAAAAATGGAATTTGACCAGGTGTAGATTTACTACAATAACTTAAATTGTGCTTCCTTTTTAGCGGGGTTTGTATCATTATTTTTTCTAGCAAACTCTCCTGTTGCCATATCATAGACAGTGATGTCATATCACCATCTTGTCGCTATAGAAATAATGAATTTACATCCCTGTTAGAAACTGGTACCTAAGTGCACAAAAACCCTGTGGAAACTGATAATGGGTATTTACACACAGTAAATTTATTTGGAGGAATTAAAAACTTAATGCATGTGTTATTTCACTGAACACTTGCTAATTACTAAATAGAAGTCATTTCTTGACAAAAGCTTTACATTCAGATGCAATCGGCAAAACTCTCTATACCCTGTTAGAAACTGATACTCGGACCATACATTTGTAGCTAATTATTCAACACACTTTTGGGGGAGCATTCTGGAAAATCCAGTCCACACCAGTCAAATTTCAGCTTGAATTAGAAATGAAAACAAATCAGCCTACATCGTTGCATTCGGCGATCGAAATTATTTAAAAATAGATTACAGAAGACTGAAGAGAATTATCATAGATAGATGTTGCTTAAATGTGTCATGAACGCAAAATGTCTGTACCTTTATAATTTTCGTGGTATATGAAACTGGAACCTATTTTCGTGTCACTATTCAGCCTCCTGTTCAGAAGTCTTCTCAGGTCCTCCTGGTAGGGACTGCCCTATTGCAAGTACTAAAGTGTGTAAGCCTAGCTAACTAAAATTTCTTTGGGGTACCCCTGGTAAGGGCCGCCCTATCGTAATCTGTTGCATCACTGCACATCATTATTGTTAAGCCACAATGAAATGTGCAGACTGCCACAAATCAAATGCAACCTCCAAACAAGGAGACCTCTGGTTATGCCATGCCTGTGTAAAAAAGCGATCTCCAGCGCCCACCTCTGAGGACAAACGGAAAACCAGAGGAAGTGTCGGTAAATCTAGCTCTGTTGGTGGTAAACAAAGACAAATCGAGCCTGTAGGCACGTGCCACATCTGCCCTGACTGTGACATCACAGTAACAGATGATGACATGTCTGTGGAATGTGACATATGCGGATGGTGGTATGACAAAGACTGCCACCACATTTCAGATTCTCTACACTGTGATTAACATCGATGAAAATAACCATATAAATTGGTTTTGCAACCACTGCAAAAGAGGAGCAAAAAAGATCATAAATAAGATACAGATTCTCAGTAATAGGCAAGATATGTTGGAGAACAAGTTAGATACTCTAGGGAACAAACATGACACCTTGGAATCAAAAGTAGACAAAATCAGCCTCAAAGTAGATAGGTTAGAGGAAAAGCATAGCCAAGCCCCCTCCTACCAATTCCATTGAACCTGAGGCATTGATACAGGAAATCACTGATCATCAGGAATGCTCAGAGAACCTGATGTTTTTTCATCTCCATGAGAGCACAGAAACATCAACAACAGAAATGAGAAGTGCTTATTCACTAACTGTGAAGAAAATCTGTGCCGAACAACTCCACACTAATATCAGTGAAATTAAAGATGTACAGCATCTCTGTGGTATCTCAAGGGAAGGGCCAAGAAACCGTCCCCTAGGAGTGCAGATCCCCAAAAGCTGTGAACGAAAATCAATCTTAAAGAATGGAAAGCTCCTGCGCACAGCCGGAGATAACCTTGATAATATTTTTATAGCACCTGACCTTACACCCCAACAACGGGACGGCGAAATCAGACCCTATGTCAACAAGGAGACAAAAGCCACCAATGGATTATTCATTCATGTCGCCTCATCAAGTCCACACCACAACCTATAACAGACGTGATGAATACAACTATATAACAGATACAAACAACACTGTAATAAAGAAAACTAGCTTCTGGAGATAAACATTAATTTAGCTCTGTAAATTTTGGTACATATCTTGAGATCAAACCTGGTAGGGAGTAGGGACTGCCCTATTCTGTGCGATCTTTGGTCTAAAGTTGTCTACTAATTCCTACTACAATCAGATGTCAAATCTGCTGAAATCAAACATCAATTTAGTCCTTTAAATTTCAGTACAGATAGTAATGAAAACCAGATCATGTGATCAAACCTAGTAGGGACTGACCTATTGTGTGCTATCTATGGTCAAATGTTGTCTAGTGCTACCTACTACAGATGTCAAAACTAGCTGTGTATCTGGACATAGTATACTAAATCCTGAGATGAAACCTGGTAGGGACTGCCCTATTGGGTGTGACTCATGGACATACACCAACTGTTTGATGCTGGGGACTAACCACATGAAACAAATGTACATAAACAATGTACCGTCAATGTGTAGATAAATTTCCATATACTATACATATATGTATTATATACAACTATCTTCTCATGCCCTAAACCGGAAGGGCGATATATATTTATACTTAAATCGTTTACTTTAGATCGACAAAAGGCCCTCACAAGCATCCAAAGTCGAAAATGATGAAGATGATTGAATGACGTTATAAAATGTGTAGTGATCAACGTATCCTCACATTAAGGGAAATACAAAGCCCAACGTTCATAGTAACAATGATGTCATAGCGAAATATCATCCCTTAGAATTTTCAAATCACTTTTAGCCAGGCATTATAAGCTACAAGAAAACGTGAATTAATGTATGCCTGCGAGTAAATACATATGAATTCCATCAGAGTGCAAAGGATATGGTACCCAGCCTTAAATTTTCTGTTATCAGTGCTAAATACATGCAACATTGACAAACACGACTTTCAACCACCATGAGTGTTAAAAATAATACGAAACAGTCAACCTACCCTCCCAAGAAACCTCATATTGCATTCATATGTCAGACGGTCACAGAATTCGATACTTGCTGTTTTTAGGTGTATAATAATAAGCACAGAGCATTTGGTGCCAACATGTCATGTTATGCTCTATAACATAGTGACATAATTAATATTTCTATTTTGCAGCTGAATTCAGAAAATATACATCTTTAAATTGTGAAAAAAACCTATTTTCGGGTGTCCCCTCCATCAATGAATTTCAAAACTGGATGTATTTTTATTTGCAGGAATGCTGTATATCTAGATGAACTTATATAAATACAACCAATAAAGTCTGTTAGAAACATACATGCTTATTTTGTCCCCTTTGATGTCTATCAAGGTTAACCCTTCAAGCCTTGAATTTGTTCAAGAAAATTTCAATTTTTTCAAAGAAAATGTCAATTTGCAGACTATTTTGAAAGTTTATCACTGGAATGACTGGCTCAGTTATCGAGCCCATCATTCCAGTGGTAAATCTTCACAAATATGCTTCGTGTTCCGCAAATTGACATGTCTCAAGACCACCATAGAAGCTGGTTTGGGCTTTTTAATTAGATGCACTTTGTGCATGTAGAACAAAAATCTTATTTCTACCCCTTCTTATTGATAACAACCACCTTAGTGATTGTGCCCTAAGAGTCTTGGATTTTAACAGAACTTGTGCAAGTTCCTGGAGCCGGGTACCTGGCCCTCACAACCGGGTACCCGTAACCATGAACGCCACTCTTGTTTACATAGCTGAGCAAGAGTGGCCTCCATCTTTTGTCTCTCAAAGTTTTACTTGTTTAATTTGTGAATTAGTTGTGCTGTAGATTAGTCTTTCGCCTCTTAATGGAGAACGCATCGGAAACTCAGGTCGTATATCTCCTTAAAAGTATTCTAGTTGTATTGGAGAATAGTGTCTCTTATTTCCATTGGTATCAAATGCTCCATTTTTTAGTGAACTGGGGTGTATGAGAATGCGGAAATGTCTAATATGGTCACCTCCTTTAAACCCCAATGGCGATCAAGCAGTATGGAATGTTTTTGTGGGTATTCCACCAACGAAATTCATGGTTGTTAACACTAAATCGGCTTATGTCATAGATCGTGATTAGGTGTGGGCGGGTGACATCACACCCTTTTCATCCAGGTCTTTCGTTCTTAAAATCTTTCATGTAATCACGCATCTCTTTCGTTAGTCGCTGTGTGCTTGATAGTTGCAGTAACTATCTTCTTCTTTTCGTTCGCTGATCATACCGTCAGTCCTGTAAGTGACTATCGACATGATCATGGTTTATTAGAGTGCGTCGTGTGGCCTGGAACCTCCGTCTTCAGCACTCGAGGTTTCTGTCAGGGTTACCTCACCCTTACCTCCTTTAGTCGCCTCGTACGACACGCAGAGGATACGGAAGGTGTATTCTAAGCCCCACCTACAGGGCAATTGAGGAGTTGCAGTAACTATGAATTGTATCAAGTTTTTGCGTTTTCCCCTTCTGTCCTGAGCGCTTATGGAAAATTCTTTATTAGATGGGTGCACTGCATGATTCACAGCAGTAGGGTTAAATCCGTTTAATGTTTCTATTTTATCCCGTGTCGTTTTTTAGCCAGCTTTGGTGTCTTCTTTATTTGTTTCAGAGTTAATTTTTGAAATTTCTTAAATTTACCGCGAATGTTTAACATCCTTGAGGATCAATGTATGGGTGTATCTTTGGCGTTAATGTTCTTTCATCTGTTATAGCGATATTTGTTGAACATTATCGTATTATGGGTCCTGGGGGTTATATTTAATAATTTCTTGATCAATTATTTTTTTAATTATTTGTCTGCCTTCCATTCAATTATGATCTGCCTGCTTATTGTAGCATTATACTTACCTTGCAGGCCAAGGCCGTTACTCCGTCCTGCAGTAATTGTCACAAATTTGTCAGGGTCATCTATAAGGCCCACGTTTGTTGCAAATGTTCTCTACGTAACGTTGACTCTGGTTGCGATAGTTGTTCAGTGTGGTCTGAAGAAGTAACGGTTAACTTTCTTAATCAGAATGATGTGG
Source organism: Chaetoderma sp. LZ-2023a (assembly GCA_034401795.1). Lineage (NCBI taxonomy): Eukaryota > Metazoa > Mollusca > Caudofoveata > Chaetodermatida > Chaetodermatidae > Chaetoderma > Chaetoderma sp. LZ-2023a. The sequence continues at coordinate 45,753,198 of CM067359.1, forward strand.
CTGCATCTGACGCAGGGTCAGGCAGGTCTAAAACAAAGCAGGATCCACCTGTTTCGACCCAGGTTGGTGGTTCCTGTCCGCAGTTGGACGAAGCAGGGCTGGTACCCCCAGTGTGGTTTGGACTTGCTACGTGTATGCAAGGTTTCTTTCATAGTGTCCTTCCCACAATGGTGTTTGCTCTTATTCCAAAGACTGTGGCTGTGTCATCGTGCGTCAATGATGGCCTTGTGGTGTCAATGGACGCACTGGCCCGGGTGCAAGCGGGAGTGACCCAGTCACGGAGACAAATGGTTATTGACCATATGCGTCTGGCTGTGGCTGGCTGGATCCAGTATCTTTGGTGGCCAAGAGTGGGCCATCCCTGAAGACTTGGCCAACATCGCACAGAACAGACTGGCAGTTAATATACTGTTGGAGCTAGTGCTCCAGGTGCACACGCTAGGAGCTGCATCTAAACTGGTAGCTGGATAGCCTATAAACAAACATAAGAAGAAGAGCAAGGCAAAAGCTGTTCCTTCTTCAAGTGAAACTGCTGCGCCTAAGGCTAAGGAGGCCCCACTCACCCTAGTGGCAGCCCTGAACGGTCTAGGGGCAGGAAGGGTAATGGGAAGTCCTCCAAGGGTGGAAAGAAGAGAGCAGATCATACTTGAGGGTATGATATTCCTCCCCCCCCCCCCCCCCCTTCGCATCCGTGTGGATCATGCCTGAGCCGCCACCGACCGGAACAGCGGTTCCAGTCAGATCTTGCAGGCCTAGACCAAAATGTCTATCGCCTTCATCAAGAAGGGGATGAGCGGATCGTGAACCAGCCACCACCCATAGGCATCAATGCACCTATCGTGGGTGGAAGCCTCATGCGTTTCATCGAGGCCTGGCAAGGTGTGACGTCAGACAGCCTGGTCCTGGGATGGATATCTCCGAGTTACATGCCAGAGTGGTGGAACATTCCATCACATCTGAAGGGAGCAGTAACGCCAGCAAACCAGTACACTCGGGGCTTCTACTTAAACATGTTCCTTGTCCCCAAGAGAACAGGTGGGGGTGGGGGGGGGGGTTGTTTGGTGGAGACCTGTATTCAATCTCAGACCATTGAATTGGTTCATCCATGCACCTCGTTTCAAAATGGAAACAATAGGTTACGGTCACGGCGACCTAATTAATGATGTAATATTGCATTTCCAGATGATAACTCGAGTTCGATTTAAGAGATCATTACTAATCTTGGGTGGGAGGTTGTCCTTGATGTTTCGAAGCACCCTATCAATTTTGGTGTCAACGTTTAAGGTTACGGTGACAAAATCTTGGCTGGGAGGTTGTGCTTGATGGAATGGGGTCATACTTTAGCAATCTTTGAGTGTCGTTCTTGTTACAATTACTGTGCGCAATGATCAATTAAATTACAATTACAAGTACTCTATTTTGTGAATATAATTAATTACAATTACATTTAGTCTGCAAAGTAATTAATTACAATTACTTTTTACCAATATGTGTGTGTATGAATTGGTTTCTAATCAATAACAAGTGTGCGAGTGTACCTGTGTGCGCTGAATAAATAAAAAAGAATTTTATGCAGTCATATTTTATTTGAAATAAACCGACATCCTTATTTTTAATCTACCTATAATGTCATAAAAACTAGGCAACTCCCGCAAACTTTCTGCTCTTATGTCATTCTTAGCTAAGAATGTGCCATGAATTCCAACCTTCTTATTGTTAAGAATTTCTAGGTGCTCTTACATGGCATAACAGTGTAACAAAAGCCCCATGAATAGTTGAATACAAGCCCCAGTTTAACCATTTAATGCTCAAGATTTGTCCAAAAAATTGAAAATTTAACTTTGTAAATTTCCATTTACCGGCCAAGAGAAGACTCGATAACCAAGCCAGTCATTCCAGTGGTAAATTTTCAAAAATAATTTTCTTTGCCAGTAAATGGACATTCCGCAAGACCTGCAGAGGCCGGTTTTAGCTGGCTTGACCATTAAAGATTTAAGCACTATAATTTTACAATAAAATTAAATAGAATGTTTTCAATGTTGAATGTCCGCAAAATTTTAATACGGAATATTTACTTTTATGGTTCCTGTTTCTAGCAGCGAGCCTTTGTTGTGTTTTCATGCATACATTGTTTTGGTGATGTAATCAAAACATGTGTATGTCTCTGACATCATAGTCAAATACGTCACATGTTACAAACAAAATGGTGCACATTGTCACTCTGCTACGAACATCAAAGCGTCTGTTTCGAAAGTGTATGAATTGTATTTCTTTGATGAATTTGCAATATAATAAACATTCTGTTGCATATTTTGAAACTAATTTGACTGAGAGCTGTTGCGCATACATGTATGGTAACAATTCACCTTTCCAGTTATATCTATGCCCCATCCACTTCTAGCTCAGTTCCACCCACACTTCGCCGTGTTGGAATTGATCGATCCCTGAATGCCTTAACTAGCAATTTCCCGAAAACTACCGGTAAGCTGTTAAATATGTTGCAACTAATTTGACTGGGTGTTGTTGCCTAGCACCCAGTCAAATTAGTTGCAAAATATTCACCAGAATATTTATTAAATAGTAAAGACATACAATTTGTACAACAATGCATAGTCTGTCTTAAATATGATGTCATTAATTATGATGTCATTCTACATGTCACGTAGTTGATTATGACATCATATAATGGATGGATAAAGTGGAAATTCCAATCCCTCAATCAAATTACATTCGGAGTATACAGCAGCTTTATAATATGGTTAGGATCAAAATGATGTTTTGAGAATTCATGTTTCAAAGATTTAAATCGATTCCAACACAAAAAAGTGGTCTGAGCTTATATAAAAATGGGCGTGGCATTGCCATGATAACTAGAAACCCTCTAATATCCTGGTAGTTATGATTGATCTAGAGATTACTCGCTATCTATTGTGTATAAAGGGCAAAAAGACCGAAGCGGTAAGCAGTACGCGCCAATTTGACTTCAGCGTATTTCTGATAAGCAAAATGCACTGGAGCTTAGGATCCTGACAAAAACTTATAAAAGAAAAGAGCAAGTGAAGTACAGGATACACCCACTCCACACACCAGATCCCATAGGGATCAACAATGTAGATTGGTGATCCCAAAGTCTGAGTTGTTTCCATGGAGAATGAAGTCTGCAGTAATTCAGCAGTCAGACAGTTAACCCTCTAACCCTCATATCAGCCAAAAACGGCTTTTGCACGGGTCTTGAGAAATGTCCATTTGCAGACCAAAAGAAGACTATTTTTGAAAATTTACCACTAGAATAACTGGCTTGATAACCGAGCCAGTCATTCCAGAGGGTAAATCGTCAAAAATAGTCTTCTCTTGGTCTGCAAATAGACATATTAGGGGAACTACGAGAAATTTGAAATTAACCTGACCAAATTTAAGACTTAAAGAGTTAGGCTGGATAATTGAATGTTACATGTGTGTCACTTTCAATAAACTGAAAGTCAGATTGTACTAATTTTTTATTTAAATTTCAAATTAATTTAAAAGATGGAACTGCTGTTCATTTTTAAACAAATTTGTTGAAGATGGTGCTGTCTACATGGTGCTATCGTAGACAGCAACATCGCCCACCAAAATTGTTTTAAAATGACACCAGTTTCTTTCCTATTGACAGAGTAAAAGATTGAATATAGACATCAGAGTGGTAAGGGTTAACCCTGGATTCAAATTAAATTTTTTGGAAATAAATTTGTTAAAATTGTATACTTTTAGATGCTTAAGTTGGTGGAGCTCAATGTAATAAAACGAAATAAATCTTATCATATGATGGTTTCATTCCATATAAGTTAATATAATTTGTTTAAGTTGAATTAGGGACCCGTTCTTGTCTCTAATTCAAATTCACAACTTCAAAAAATTATATTAATTTATACGCAATGAAATCATCATATGTTAAGATTTCTTTTGTTTCATTACATCTAGCCTGATTTAATTTAACCATTTGACACTCAAATCAGCCAAAAATGGCTCATTGAATCTCCATTTGCCTTCCAAGAGAGGGATATTTTTGAAAATTTACCACTGGAGTGACTGGCTTGGCCTGCAAGTGGACATTCCTCAAGACCACTGCAGAGGCTGGTTTTGGTCAGCGTGACCATTAAAGGGTTAACTCTTAGCACACCGATTTAAATGCAACCATTTAATCCTCAATTTTGTTTTAAAAAATTAAAATTTTCTCATTTAAAAGATGATCATTTGCAGACCAATGGATTATTTCTGAAAATTTACCATTGGAATGACTGGCTCGGTTATCGAGCCAAGCAGTCCAAGCTAAATTCTCAAAAATAGTCTTCTACGTCTGCAAATTTACAATTCTCAGGACTACTGCAGAAGTAATTTTTTGCAGACTTGAGTGTTATAAAATGCTTAGATTACATGTAATTGTCATAAAGTCGCTAGAAGAAATAGTCATAAATTTTGGAAATAATGTTGCTGCAGGATATTGATATCTTAGCCATCAACATTTTATCAACAAGGACAAGTTTGTCCAATACTTGTGTTGTTGATATATTTTTTCATTCGGGCTGCCATAAGAAGATCCAAAGTTTCTATTTTGGGTACAAATGCTGCTGAAGGCTTTTGCATTATAGTTTTTTAACGCAAAATTAAGATACGTCTTCAGGAACCCACAAACATCAACCCAAGTTATTGAAAGATATTGAAAAATGCTTTGATAACAATGTGATCAGAATTTGACAGCAAACCAAGAATGGTTGAAGTAAAAAACCTGACGCTTGGAATCGGTTGTGAATCCAGAAATCTGAATAGTCTGAAGCTCATTTTTCAGCCCCTTTTATACCCTCCTGGGGATTGACTTTGATTGTGGCCAAATATGGGCATGTGGGGTGGGGATTGTCGGTTGTTGGGGTCTCTTTTTTACTGGTTATGTTGTTTTTTTACTGTTTGTGTGTTTTACCAGTTCAAGTGCCCTGACGGCTCGGTGAGACATTGGGGGGGGGGGGGTAAATTTCTACCGGTTGTAGATTTTACCAGTTGGCCAGAGATAGGCGGTTGGATGGGGGGGTTAAAGGTTTTTTTTACTGGTTGTGCCTTTTTTACCGGTTGTACTTGACCTGGCGTGAGTTTTTACCGGTTTGGTGGTTGAATTTTTACCAATTATAATGTCAATGGTTGTAGCCGCCATCTTGGAATTTTGGGGTGGGGAATTTTTTATTGGTTTTTGGTTCTTGCCGGTTGTATGGTCATTTTGACAGGTTGTGGTCACTAAAAACCTGGTGCAATGTGATTTCATGGCATTTTTGTGTGACTTTGCCAAGTTTCTTGCCGATCTATGTTACTGTTACCGGCGGTGTTTTTGTGCCTCAGAAATTTGTACAGTATGTAAACCGTTTTGGTCTGTCCTGGGGAATTGTGTTGGGTAGGCAGGCCCCGAGGGTGGGGTAGGGGGGTGAGTGGAAGAAAAAGGGGGTGTTGGGGTCTGGGGGCATGTTTGGGGTGGGTGTTGGTTGGGCTGTGTGGGGATAGACTCTGTGGTCATCATTACCATGTGATTGATTCAGACTTATGGCATTTCGTTCGTTGCGCAGAACTCATCAGAGGCCCGTGGTGGTGTGTAATTTCAAGGCATATCTTTGTGTGCCTTTTTATTGAAAAATGCTTTAAAATGTATTTTTTAAAACACTGTTGCTGAAAGCTGTTGCATTTTAGCCTTTGGCCACAAACTTGGCCTACATGTATGTGTTTGGGACCACATGGGCAAGCTTCCACCAAAGTTTGGAGAAAATTGCATCGGTAGAACCAGAGTTATTGAAGAATGCATAAAAAGTCTATTTTGAAAAATGTTGCTGAAAGCTGTTGCTGTTGCTGTTGCGTTTTAGGTTTTGAGCACAAAATAGGGATAATGTTCTGTACTTCACGGGCGTACTTCCCTCCCAATATCAAAAATGATCCCGGCTCCAGTAGAACCGGAGTTATTCAAGCGTGTCTTAACGCTTTAACACTCATATCAGCCAAAAACTGAGCCAGTCATTCCAGTGGTAAATTGTCAAAAATAGTCTTCTCTTGGTCTGCAAGTTGTCATTTTCTTTGAAATGATTGAAATTTTCGTGAACAAATTCAAGGCTTAAGTGGTTAAGAACAATAACAAGAATCACGCTCGCATTTACCCTTGCATCTAGCGACACAGCGGGTAAAAGTAGACACTTGTTTATGTACAATGTATTTATGGACTATTCATGACAGGGGAAGTAATTCAATTCATGACCCTGAAATATATTTATAGGAGTTAAACTGTTTTAATTACACTGAACTGGTTGCCAATAGAAACAATCATGATAATATGTATTACATGTGTACCGCTGTATGTGGAAAGTGAGATTATTCTCCTGTAATTTAATGCGATATACTTTTAGAATAATTATGTAACTGTGAAGTCTAAAAAAAGCGTTACAGTCCTTATGAAAACTTTGCAAAAGGTAGAATATGTTGGTCAGGTAGATTATGTTGGTCAGGTTCGCAATGAAATGCGTAAATTTGTTTTTTCAATTTAATCTTGTACTGCTTTAAATTAAACATTCAGTTATTAATTAACCATTTAAATTGCCAAAAGTACGCAAAAAATGGCCTCTGCAGTGGTCTTGAGAAATGACCATTTGCAGGCCAAGAGATATTTTTGATAATTTACAACTTGCTGACTTGTTAACTGTTTCAACAACTTACCTGTCTACTTATCCTACAATCTAAGCACACATCGAATGCACGCACCCACGCACGCACGCACGCAGGCTGGCATGCACGCTTTTATATTTCTTAAAATGTTAAATCACATAAATGTGCCATTTGTTCTTTAGTCTTTTTAAATCTCTGATTGAACCTGTGTTTCTTACCTTATTATATAGCAAGAATTATTTCCCTCTCTGAACCTGTGTTTCTTAGAGGTTATCTTGGTAAAAAGCAAGAATTACTTCTCTCCCCCCCCCCCCCTCTCTAAACCTGTGTTTCTTATAGGTTATCTTGGTAAGTAGCAAGAATTACTTCCCCCTCTAAACCTGTGTTTCTTATAGGTTTGGTAAATAGCAAGAACTACTTCCCTCTCTGAACCTGTGTTTCTTATAGATTATCTTGGTAAGTAGCAAGAATTACTTCCCTCTCTGAACCTGTGTTTCTTATAGATTATCTTGGTAAGTAGCAAGAACTACTTCCCTCTCTGAACCTGTGTTTCTTATAGATTATCTTGGTAAGTAGCAAGAATTACTTCCCTCTCTGAACCTGTGTTTCTTATAGATTATCTTGGTAAGTAGCAAGAATTACTTCCCTCTCTGAACCTGTGTTTCTTATAGGTTATCTTGGTAAGTAGCAAGAATTACTTCCCTCTCTAAACCTGTGTTTCTTATAGGTTATCTTGGTAAGTAGCAAGAATTACTTCCCTCTCTAAACCTGTGTTTCTTATAGATTATCTTGGTAAGTAGCAAGAATTACTTCCCTCTCTAAACCTGTGTTTCTTATAGATTATCTTGGTAAGTAGCAAGAATTACTTCCCTCTCTAAACCTGTGTTTCTTATAGATTATCTTGGTAAGTAGCAAGAATTACTTCCCTCTCTAAACCTGTGTTTCTTATAGATTATCTTGGTAAGTAGCAAGAATTACTTCCCTCTCTAAACCTGTGTTTCTTATAGGTTATCTTGGTAAGTAGCAAGAATTACTTCCCTCTCTAAACCTGTGTTTCTTAGAGGTTATCTTAGTAAATAGCAAGAATTACTTCCCTCTCTCTGAAGTGTTGTGTCTTGGTGGTTACATACACACAAATGGCAGTCAAATAAGCCTCACCCGTCCGCTCTTTTAGATGGATTTGATCGTTTCCAGGGCTCAAAGTATGCCATTTAAATTAGGCTGCCTGAATATTTCCAGGTTGCCCCATTTCTGTAAATTATGTTGTAAAATATCTATTGTTGCTAAGCTATACAGACTACAGAATCCTTGTAAATACCAACTCAACCATTATAGTAACCCTTTATCCCTCATATCAGCCAAAAATGCCTTCTGTAGTGGTGAGAATATCCATTTGCAGACAAGAAGACTGTTTTTTGAAAATTTACCACTGAAATGACTGGCTCGATAACCGAGCCAGTCCTTTCATTGGTAAATTTTCAATAACAGTCTTCTCAATCTGTAAAATGGACGTTTTCCATGAGAAAATTGAAATTTTCTTGAAAAAATCTGAGTGTTAAAGGGTTGAGACTAACTAAAATAAATATTCACATATTTACAATCCCTGGAAATTACAAATTATCTAGCTTGTCCCCCAGGGCAACCAGTGTTAAAATTTGGTTGCCCTTCTGTAAAATGTGGTTGCCCCGGACCGCAGCAGCGTGTAATTTTTGTCGTCCGATTTCATCCCAAAAGCTGGACCTCATCTTAAGACTTTGTGCTTAGACTAATGACTTAATTATAATAAAAATAGATTTGTATTTATTTCCCTAGCTGTGCCACATACTCAAGAATTTCTTCAATTTCTTGATTTAGATTTGTCACCGGAGTGTAATTGTGACTAATTGCTTGGCTTTCATAAGGTGCTACTGTAACCATTTCCCTCAAATTTATTTAAGAAACTTCTTTTAGGTACATGTATGTCCGTTTGCAGATGACCAAGAGAAGATTATTTCTGAAAATTTACCACTGACTGCACTGACTGGCGCGGTTATCGAGGCAGTTATTGTAGTGGTAAATTGTTTTAAATAGTCTTCTCTTAATCTACAAAAGGGACATTTTCCAAGACCACTGCAGAATCCAAGAACCAGCACGACCCTTTTACACTATTAAGAGCTCAAATACCCTAGATGTACTATGCCAAGCTAGTTGCAATGAAGATGAGCTATGGCTAGTGAGACTACTACTTACGAGTCAAGTGAGTGAAGTCTGCAGAGTTTGAGACATCAATCGGCTCCCCACAGGGAGATGGTCTACCCTCTGTGCTTTTCACCTGTTACCTTGCTGCTGCATTGAAATCCATCCGAACCGCCTCCTCCTCCCTCCCTCCTCCCCCCCCCCCCCATTCTTGGTATAATATGCCGTGGACTTCATAGACGAGGAAAAGAAAGCCCTTGATGAACTTCTCCCAATAGCTGCAAGCAAACTAAAAATTGAGAATCTCTTTATGAATGAATCCTATCTACAAAGCATGAAACTAAAGAAAATGGCGATCCACTCCGTGGCGGCGAACCATGGAGGAAACGTAAAATCCTGGTCTCATTGCTCTACAGCGCTGCTGACATCGCTGCACGCTGCATCACCGGGAACATAGCTTTCCAGTCCTTTTGGAAGCTACGGATTTGTAGATCAAAGATTCCCTTGGCAAAAAAGACTACATTTATACAATGCAACCTGCGTATCCTTGATGCTGTATAACTGTAACAGCTGGGCAGCTCCAAAGGCATCTCTAGACAAACTTGATGCATGTCACCTCAAACACCTCTGCACCATCACTGGACACAGATGGCCAGATAGCATAATTTCCAACGATACACATACAAGATGTGTAACACATCGCCGCTGTCTGTAAAAGTCAGCCAGCAACGATGGTTCATGTATGTGCATGTGCTAAGGTTACCAGGAGCCTTACCAGCGCAGAGATCATTGGAATTCACTTACTGTGAGACATGAAATATAAAGCCAGGACTTGATTTTTGTCGTGCTAGCCAATGAGAAAACGGGAATGGAATGATCAGCTGAGGCGGCTTAAACGATATAGATATTTCCCAGGAAAAACATGTCTTAGTCATCAACATAACATAGCAGTCATCAACATAACCTAGCAAGTATACAGCATACTAAGACTTGCAATTATTACTCATTGCGATTTTCACAATTGTCGCTGGTTAGTATCTTTCATTTTTAACAATGATGATAAGAAAAAGCGAAAATATGTTCATATTCGTTTTTTTGATATTTATATTTTATAAGCGGTTTTGAAACCGTCAGCGCATGATATCGTTTTTAATGTGGTATCTGTATATTGACCTCGAGAGCTGGATTCGGTACACTTAGATCAAATATGTACCTGAGGAAGCTAAAGATTTTGGCTGAGGACAAGCTACAGTTATGAAAAGCGAAGAAAGGTTAATTGCAGCTTTAGGATGTTTACTGCTACTACTACTAGTACTAGTACTACTACTAGTACTACTACTACTACTACTACTACTACTACTACTACTACTACTACTACTACTACTACTACTACTACTACTACTACTACTACTACTACAGAATACAGTAATCTTTCACACACATACATATATAACCCCCATACAGTATCATGCAGCTAATTGGGATTGAGAGGGTATGTATAATGCCTGCTGAGGACAATCAACATATACATACATATACAAAGCAATCCATTCATTTTCAACAGCTGCGTTCTTTATTAACACACTTTTTAATTGATTTCAAAATGAATGTATAATATCACTGCTGTGAAAATAAACTTGAAACATACAATTCATGAAATTGCCCTGGGTTATTTAAATTAACCCTTGTGGCCACGAAATTACAAATTCCTTTTTTTTTTTTAATGAATATAATGTTGAAGGCTTTTAGACTAATTTCACCAGGAGCTGTTGCTGCCAGTCAAAGTATTTTTTAAATATTCAACCGGTCACCTGTATAGGTTATTTATCGAGACACTAGAATTTCAGGTTTTGAAGGATTGAAACTAGATTGGTTAATATAAGTTCATATCAATGAAGCATTGGTATACCATTAGATTACCGTACAATAAATGTATATTATTAACACCGCGTTATGTGAGAATCTGTCGTCTTGCTATTTTGAAACTAATTTCATTAGTACAAACTAGCAACAGTGTCCGATCAAATTACTTTTAAAAATATTCAAGATGTATAGTTGCTTTGAGATTTTAAAACATTTTAGCTGTCTGACTGAGTTTTTGCAGACTGATTATTCCAAGGGATATTCCAAGGGTTATATCTCTGAACATGCTGAATATTTTGAAAACAATTTGACCGAAACTTTCAGTCAAATTCTTTTCAAAATATTCAGCAAGTCAAGAGTTTTTGCTCATTGAAAATATCACCTAGTGGCTTGCAGCAGTGAGACAGTTAATGGTAAAACCTTCCAAAGCTGTTTTTTGCAATTGTCTTGAGAAATGTCCATTTACAGGCCAAGAGAAGACTATTTCTGAAAATTTACCACTGGAATAACTGGCTCATTTGTCGAGCCAGTCATTTCAGTGGTAAATTTTCAAAAAATCTTATAAATTGCTCGTTTTGAATGTCACAACATATAACCCTGTCAACCATGAATTCCCAATATCTCATTCTCAAAGCAACCTTACAGGAAAACCATTGAATATTTTGAAATGCAGCAATGGCCTCCAGTCAAATTAATTTCAAAATATCCAACAAGTATAAGAATAAATTTTTATTTCTTAACGAATATACTTTTTTTGTGATTTGTCATTGGAATGGTTAAATGATGTCATAGGACTTAAGTAGCAGCAGAAATTACACCTGTGCTTATGATATATTCTTACCACACATGACATTTGTCCATTTTAACGTAACTTGAGCCTTAATTGCTCTGAAATTATACCCCTATCTTCTCTCCTGATGGGTATGGTGTTGTGGGTATGTAGGACAGGCTTTTTATTAGTAACGTCATCATGATTATAGATATGTTAAGAACTGAATATGCGGGTTTATATATACGTCGTAGTCGTGTATACATTTATCAGAAATCTGTATGTGAAAAATACATCTATATATACGCTGTCTTAATGTGTAGTGTGTCTAGGGTCTGAGTAGTAAGTCCTCGAAGGAGACAGATAGGTGCTTTTGTAGTGTGTGATGGATGGATGAAGTAAAAAAAAGAGATTTGAAGTACAATATTTAAATTATGTGATGAAAGAATATCGTATATATGTGAAGAAATACACAAGTTAATCCTTTAACCGCTTTATAATCTTCAAATTTGTTCAATACAATTTCAATTTTCTCGCATAAAATATTCATTTACAGAACAAGGTATGACTATTTTTTTAAATATTATCGCTGACTCATTCAATTATCGAGTCAGTCATCCAGTTTTAAATTTTCTAAAACATTCTTCTCTTGGTCTGCAAACCAACATTTCCCTGAAGCCTACTACAGAAGCCAGGTTTTTTCCAACTTAAGCATTAGTTGTTGAAATGTCAGTGAGTCAACTTCAGGACACAACTGTGCTTGAAAGCTTTTGAATATTTTGAGACTAAATTGACTGGAACTTCTCACAGTCAAATTATTCTCAAAATATTAGATTATTTTTTGCGTCGACGAATTTGTCATTTGTGCTTTGTAATGGTTAACGGTGTAACTGATACTCTGTGGTGTAGGAGTAGTAAGTCCTCGAAGGAGACAGATAGGTGCTTTTGTAGTGTGTAAGAAGCAAGAAGGTAAATATGTGCTTATAGTATAGTACGGTGTATGCATCTGTAAATATCAGGAAATATTAAACCTTTTAATTCTCAAATTTCTACAAGAAAATTTCAAATTTGTCATCGAAAATGTCCATTTGCCAACCAAGAGATTTTTTTTAATTAACCACTAGAATGACTGGCTCGTTTCTTGAGCCAGTCATTCCAGTGGTAAATTTTCAAAGATACTCTTCTCTTGGCCAGCAGATGGACATTTCTGAAGACCACTGCAGAAGCCATTTTTGCTCGGGTTTGGTGTTAAAAGGTGAATGGTCAAGCCAGACAAAACGGGCCTTTGGAGTGGGCAATGTCCATTTGCAGATCAAGAGCATTGTTTTGGGAAATTTTACTGGAATGACTAGCTCTGTAATTGAGCCATTCATTCCCGTGGTAAATTTTAAAAATATACAGTTATTCCAGCTGTTAAAATTTCAAAAAATAGTTCTTTCTGGACCTTCAAATGGGTAACATGTTTCAGTGTATATGTATGTGTTTAATCTAATCTACTGGAGTTTAAAATTTTTTTTTACTGCATATGCATTCAAAACAGCAATTAATCTCAGTCAATTGTTTTTCAAAATATTCACATTCCTTCATGTTTTAATCTCTATTTTAAATAGATTTTTATCAAATTCACGGTGACTTGCTCTTGTAATTTATACGATGAAAGCTGATATGAATATGTCATCAGTTTTTGGCTAAGTTGAAAAAAATTTTGAAATCTGTCAAACTGACATTATTCTACATTTATTAACACTTTGATTGTCAATCCAGCCAAAAACTGGCTTCTACTATGGGCTTTTGGACTGTCCATTTGCATGGCAAGATAAGACTATTTAAACAAATTTACCGCTGTAATGACTTGCTCGATGACCGAGCCAGGCATTATAGTGATAAATTTTCAAAAATAGTGTTCTCTTGGTGTGCAAATGGATATTGACTAAGCAAAAGTGTGAATTTTCTTGACCAATCCTGATGGTCAAGGCATTACCATACTATATAGGTTAAACTGTCTTAAGAAATTCTCTTGCTACGTTCTTTTTAAAACTAAGCGTCTTGTTTAGCACAACTGCGATTATCAATTAGATGCGAAATTTACTAAAGAAATTTAGAAAATAACATGTCGCTTTAGCAATTAGCGTGGAATCTAGATATATATTGATAACATTCAACATTGAGATTCTCAGCCGTTCCGTTACTATGGTATTGAATTATGCTTGATTTGTCAATATATATATATGGTATATCACAGAAATAGCTAGCATGCTTGTGTATTTTTTGCTTTCTTAGCAAACAAAGTGAGCCAGGTGCACGTTTTAACCCATTCACCTCATATCTCAGGTAATTTTTAAACAGTATTGTTTTGGGTTAGCTGGTGAATGTTTTGTATATAATTTGAATAAAAGTTGTTGCGGCCTTAGGCAGCAACAACCTTCAGTTAAATTCTTTGAAAAAATATTTTATTATAATTCTTATATTGCTAGATATGTAATGCATCTCGGTCCTTAGTTTTGACCTGGTTACCGTTATGGAAAAGAAAATTTTTTACAATTTTGTCGAAGAAATATATATACAGACAAACCCCCACAAGTATCTCTATTGCACCAAGTCATGGTGTGTGTTAGAGATGCTATAAAAATACAAAATAATAATTTTGATAATAATTTGACTGAAAGTCATTGATGCAGCCACAACTAACTTTTCATTCAAAATTTTTATTATCAGTAAATTGTATCTTTAGCTGTCTTTCACCCTTTAACCATCGATATTTGTTCAAGAAAATTTCAAATTTCTCATAGAAAATGTAATTTTGCAGTCCAAGAGAAGACTATTTTTGAAAATTTACTACCAGAATGACTGGCTCGGTTATTGAGCCAGTCATTCCGGTGGTAAATTTTCAAAAATAGGCTTCTCTTGGCCTGCAAATTTGACATTTCTCAAGACCACTGCAGAAGCTGTTGTTTTTGCTGATATGAGTGTTTGCTGAACAAGAGAAGACTATTTTTGAAAGGTTACCATTTGTTCTGCAAATAGACATTTTCTATGAGAGAAATTGCAACTTTAAGGAGTTAAGATTAACTACCTGCTTGTTGAATTTGTGCAGACTACATTTTCCATGGATGTTACCTCTGGATATACTGAATATTTTGAAAACAATTTGACTGAAATTGGTTGGTGTGTAAAAAGAGTTACTTAGATTAACCGTCTGCCTGTTGAATTTCTGCAGACTGCCTCTGGATGTGCTGAATATTTTGTAAACGATTTTCAGTCAAATTGTTTTCAAAATATACATCTAATTCACGCTAACTCATTGTTTAAAATTATTGTGTGATAGCTTGCAGCAGTTAGACCGTTAAAAAAGAATAATTCTTTGGTTTATATTCGGATCATGGGATGACAAAAAGTTACGTAAGTTCACGATTCTTTGTTTGATGAGAGATCTGCCTGATCATTCTCTAAGCGTATCTACAGTACTAATCAGAAATTCCTTAGAATGTTTCCAAAACCAAATAAAACAGGAAAATTAATATTTTGAATATAATTGATTTGAAGACTGCTGCCTTAGGCGGAAATGGCTTCCATTCCAATGGACTTTTCCAGTTTTAGTCATGCCCCGCCCATCTCTATCTAAGCTCCACCAACACTTCGCCGTGTTGGGATTGATCGATCCCTGAATGCCCTACCTATCAATTTCAGGAAAACTAAACAGGTAAGATGTTGAATATTTTGTAACTAATTTGGCTTGGTGCTGTTGCTGCCTATTCAACAGAATATTTATTAAATAGTAGAGACATACAATTTGTACAACAAGGCATTGTCCGTCTTCAAATATGCGTTCGTGACATACTTATCGACGGCATTCATGATGTCATTCTACACATCACGTAGTTGATTATGACGTCATATGATGGAAAGGTCTGTTATGTTACAAATATTCAACAGAACATTGAAATATGGGGAATTTATGGGTGATAGTGTTGAGTAGTATCTAAATCGTACTGTGTAATAGCTGCTCCGACAGCGCTATCCGGGGATTTCAGGGTTAAAAATGTGGTATCTGTTGTAAAAAAAATCTTGGAAATCCAAGAAAATATGCTAGTTCTCTTAACCCTTACCACTCTGATATCAATATTCTATCTTTTATTGTGTCAATAGCAAAGAAACTGGTGTTCAATTTTCAACAATTTTAGTGGGAGATGGTGCTGTTGACAGCACCTGTAATCTCCCACCAAATTTGTTGAAAAATTAATACCAGTTCATCTTTACACCAATTCATCTTTTAATTTAATTTGAAAATTTTAGATTTTTTACACCAGAGTGCTAAGGGTTAACATATGTTGTTGATCTTCACCATTGTTCTTCCCTGGCTAGGCACATAAGTTGTTTGCTTTGGATTACTTTCGTTATTGGTTTGTTTTTAGTGACTGGCTCTCACTGGAGAGCTTCAAGGCGTTCTACATGATTTTGTGTAACAATGTGGTTTAGCTGTCTGAATGCTGTATACCACCAGACAATAATTTAAATGGGCAATAATTCTGGACCGGGTGAATATTTTGAAAAAGATTTGACTGAAAGTTGTTGGTGGCTAAGCCACCAACAACTTTCAGTCAAATCTTTTTCAAAATATTCAGCATATCCAGAGTTAGAACCCATGGAAAATGTAGTCAGCTGAAATTCAGCAGGAAGATAGTTAAGCAGTAGTTATGTAACTAGAGTTTGTATTAGGTCTATAGTGTTTATATTTAATTTACCGACTTCTCAGAATTTCAATCTTAGAATATTCGATGAGAAAATTTCAATATTTTTTTCCAATTTTGTCCATTCCTGGGTTAAAGCATCTGTCTCAATATATGTATTGATCCGATCTGTCACTCAAGTATCTGACGTCATAATTCATCATAATTCAGTTATGTAACTAAAATCACAAAAATTGAAAAGTCTGTCACTGGTGCAACAAATTAGTCTCTATGATGAATTTGCAATTAACCCTTTAACACTCAAATTTTTTTCAAGGAAATTTTTATTTTCTCATAGAAAATATCAATTTGTAGACCAAGAGAAGACTATTTTGGAAAATTTATCACTGGAATTGCTGGCTTGGTTATCGAGCCAGTCATTCCAGTGGTAAATTTTCCAAAATAGTCTTGGTCTGCAAATTGGTATTTCTCAAGACCACTACAGAAGCCGTTTTTGGCTGATATGAGTGTTAAAGGGTTAATAAACATTCTATTGAATAGGGCTGTATCGAACATTCGTTGCTTCGGAAAATCGCAAACCAAGGGAAGATGAACCATGGTTCGGTTTGCTTGCATGGGATTCGTGTGGTTCATGAACCATACATAAGCTAACCCTTTCACTGATGAATTCCCATGTCTAATTTTTAGGAAACCCATATCAGAAAACTGTTGAATATTTTTGAATTAATTTAACTAGAAGCGTTTGATCAACAGAGTAAGTTTTATATCGTAAAGAATTAATTTTTTCAGAGATTTGTCAATGAAAGGGAGAATAGACAAGCGATCTCTGAATGTCCTCTAAGTGTGATTTACGAATATGGCCATGAATGGAACTTAGCTGGCTATGACTCATATTATTTTCTAGCATTTGTTGTCAGAACTTGTCATTTGTGTTTTTCTATCATCTAGCTGTAAAGCCAAAACCTGCCTTTAAAGGTTATTTTCTGATAGGAGTAATTTCTCGCATACAATAGCATATTAAAAAGGTTCGTGAACCACTTCGTGGTTCGGACATCTGTATCGTGAACCGGTTCGGTTTGTGGAAATCCTCACGAACCTCAGCCCTACTATTGAATGTTTTGAAGTTGAATATTTTTAAACTAATTTGATTGGGAGCGGTTGGTTTCAAAATATTCAATATCTTAACTGTATTGTTGTAACTTTGAAATTTAGATTATGGGAATTCAGGTTTCAGAGCTTCAAATCAACTCAAGCATGCATTAAAAAATTGTGCAGAGCGTAGATAGAAATGTACCATTCTATTATGTCAGACACATACACTTGTGTTCAAAAGTGTGGAATCACTAAGTAATTTTTAAGTCCCATACACAAATTGATAATTTTATTTATCAGGGTATCATAAAATTAATATAAAATGTAGTCAATACATCAACAAAGCATCATTATTAACATTTCTGTTTAAAATAACAGTTCTATACTTCAAATTTTCTCTTCTTCAAAAACCCCCCATGTGCAACAATGACATCTGCATATCATAGGCATTCTAGCAGCCAGTTTTCTAGATAATCGGGTGTAATTTTGTGCCATGCTTCTTGTAACACTTCCCAAAGGTGTGTCTGACTTGTAGGAGACTTTGCACGACCTTGCGATCAAGCTGTTCCCAGAGAAGCTCAATGGGGTTTAGCTCAGGTGATTGAGCTGGCCAGTCCATCAGTGACAGTACTCCTGCTGCCTGCTTCTTCTGCAAATAGCTTTTACACCACTTTGAAGTGAGCTTTGGGTCATTGTCCTGCTGCATGACGAAATTGCCACCAATCAAGTGTTGTCCACAGGGGATAGCATGTCGTTGTAAAATAGAATGGTAACCTTGCTGGTTCAGTATACCTTGCACTCTGTGTAAATCTCCAACTGTGCCAGCACCAAAGCAGTCCCATATCATTACATTTTCTCCACTGCGCTTCACAGATGGTGTCAAGCACTCATCCAGCATCCTTTCATTGGTTCTTCGTCTCACATATGTTCTTCTGTTTGACCCAAACACCTCAAACTTAGACTCATCTGTCCATAATACTCTCTTCCACTCACCTATTGTCCAAACATTATGCTTCTTGGCCCATTTCAACCTTTTCATCTTGTTTTCTGGCTTCAGAAGTGGTTTTTTCTTTGCCACTCTGCCCATAAGGCCAGCATCTCGGAGTCTTCATTTTACTGTGACAGATGAAACTGATGTCTTACATGTACTGTTCAATGAAGCCGCTAGCTGAGGACCAGTGAGGCGTCTGTTTCGCAAACTAGAGACCCTGATGTACTTGTCTTCCTGTGCATTTGTGCATCTTGGCCTACCACTTCTTTTTCGGTCGTGATTTGATCCAGTTTCTTCTCTTCTTTTAAGACAATAATGTCTACCTTTGTATGAAACCTTCAGCTTTTTGGCAATCTCACGCATTGAGTAACCTTCATCTCTTAAAATGACAATAGGTTGGCGCGTTTCTAGAGAAAGTTGTTTCCTCTTGGCCATTTTGATCAATAATCAGTGTACCCTTTAAATGACTGAAATAAGACACTAATGTGTAATTTATACCCGTAGCAGTAATGTACTGATCAATAATCAGTGTACCCTTGAAATGACTGAAATAAGACACAAGTGTAATTTATGTCCTTTAGCAGTAATTTACATGTCTAGCTACAAATGACTGAAATAAGACACTAAAGTGCCATTTATAATCTTAGCAGTAATGTACATTTCTAGCACCTTCATGGTTCAGTGGTTTTCAATATGAGTATGCATTACACTATCTGTCAGACACACCTTTGGAAAGTGTTACAAGAAGCATGGCACGAAATTACACCTGATTATCTAGAAAAACTGACTGCTAGAATGCCTGTGATATGCAAAGCTGTCATTGCTGCACATAGGGGATTTTTTGAAAAAGAGAAAATTTGAAGTATAGAACTGTTATTTTAAACAGAAATGTTAATAATGATGCTTTGTTGATGTATTGACTACATTTTATATTAATTTTATGATACCCTGATAAGTAAAATTATCAATTTGTTTATGGGACTTAAAAATTTCTTAGTGATTCCAAACTTTTGAACACTAGTGTATGTATGTACTAAATATGGGGATTCAATTATGGACCATAACTGGATTTAGCGCAAATTTTGTAGATCCATTGCTTTGTTGAGACTACTGTAGTCTTCAGGTAAATTGCTTCATATTTGCTAGAGTTGTCTTCCCTTAAAAACAAACAAGCGATATAATTAATTGCTGCATAGAAAAACTTTGACCGACAAACTGACCGACTTATACTAATTGCTACTTACATCTAAAACTTTGGCCAAAACAGAGGTTGTAGCGGTCACTGCAAATGGATATTTTCTCTGAGAAACTTGAAATTATCTTGAACAAATTTCAGGCTAATAGACGGTTAAATTTCAAAGTCAGCCACTCCCAAACTGAAATCTGGTATTCCCTAGCAGTATTTCTCATCCATACTAAAATTAGAGGCTACCAATTAGAGACTCACAACTATGAATTATAATGGGTCATACGAGAATATGTAGGTATTTTTGTACAAAAAACTAATAAAACTACTTAGGATAACATAGTCATAGACAATTTTTGGGGGTCCCATGGGACCCTCTGCCACTACTGTGGGGGGGGGGGGCAAGCTAGATTTTGGGGATATATACTCTCAAAAGGACCCTTAAATGAGTTTCCCTGAGCACAGGTACTGTTTCTGACACACAAGTGAAGGAAACCGTGGGAGACCCTCAAATTTGGTACACCACCATCCCAAGGCGTTGAACACAAGCAAATGCAAGGCCAGTGACAGCGCAGAAACACCTAGAAGTTTTGGCCATGTGTAAGCGCCTCTGTTCCGAGAATGGTAGTGCGGCTAGTGCCCATATGCCAATCACGTCAAACCCAACAAAGCAGAGAAAATGGCAAGCCTGGAAATAACTTTTTCAACAGTCTACTTAGTAGCGGACATCCAAAATTTGCTACCTGGCAACACTATTCTACGTCCCAGTTTTCATTGCTTGAACTAGTGTCCACAGGATTTCTGTCAGGCTAGATCTTTACTGGCATTTTTTGTTTCACATTATCTACATTGCAAATCATAATTTAGCTCACCATTAATGTTTGATTTTGTTTAGACCCGTTAACCCTTTCACCCTCGAATTTATTGAAGAAAATTAAAATTTTCTCATAGAAAATGTCTATTTGCAGACCAAGAGACTATTTTTGAAAATTTGCCACTGGTGATGCATTTTCAAAAAATAGTCTTCATTTGGTCTGCAAATGGACATTTCTCAAGACCACTGATGAAGCCGTTTTTGGCTGATATGAAGGCTAAAGGGTTAAACATCAAATTTGTTCAAGAAAATTCAAATTTTCTTATTAAAATTTCCATTTGCTGACTAAGTTAAGATTAGATTTTAAATATTTATCACTGGAATAACTGGCTCAACTATCGAGCCAGTCATTCTAGTAGTAAATTTTCAAAAATAGTATTCTCTTGATCTGCAAATGGCTGCTTTTTGGCCGCCTTGGGTGTTAAAGGGTTAAATAATAAATATTTGTGTGTCAGTTACTGTTGCACGTTTAACCTGCTCAAACATTTATCTCAATACAAAGCGGGACTTTTGTTGAATATATTGAAAATAATTTAAATTTACCGATGATTTAAAATGTTCAACATTTTTTTCTATGCCATCAAAAGATAGTTGTATCAAACTTTGATTGATTAGATTCAATATTATGGTCGTGCCCTGGAGGGAGTCTGTCTACACTCTTAACCCTTTAACCCGAAATTTATTCAAACAAATTTATATTTTCTCATATAAAATGTCCGTTTGCAGACCTAGAGAAGACGATGTTTGAAAATTTACCACTGGAATGACTGGCTCGGATATCGAGCCAGTAATTCCAGTGGCAAATTTTCAAAAATAGTCTTCTCTTGGACTGCAAGTGAACATTTCTCAAGACCACTGCAGAAGCCATTTTGGCTGATATGAGTGTTAAAGGGTTAACTCGTATTTATGTTACATTTATTGTGTTGTGGATTTTAGATCTGAAAGCGCATGAATTATTATTGCTGCATCATTAACTTGCCCTCAGTGCAATTTTCTTTCAGACCAGTAAGAAAATTGTATAAGCAAGTATAGTTTATGACTCTGTTTAAAGAGATCCAAATGTGCCATGAAAATATATACACAATCACTCCACAGAGAAGAAATCCTTTATCTTGTAACATTGAATAGTTGGATATTTAAATTAAGCCCCCTCAAAGAAATGTAATTATTATTTTGCAAATTTCTGCTACATGTATAGTAGATTTATGCTCACGACAAATGTATTGGAACACTCATTTTTATAATCTATAATATATATGGACAACATATACCGGTATTATGAATGTGTATGTGTGTGCTTACAATGTGCCCACATCTTGTAGACATGGGTGCTTGCAATGTGCACACATCTTGTAGACATGGGTAGTTGGGTACTTGCATGTGCACATCTTGTAGACATCGGTACTTGCAATGTCCACATCTTGTAGACACGGGTGCTTGCAATGTGCACACATCTTGTAGACATGGGTACTTGTAATGTGCACATCTTGTAGACATGGGTGCTTGCAAAGTGTGCACAACTTGTAGACATGGGTGCTTGCAATGTGCACACATCTTGTAGACATGAGTACTTGCAATTTGCACATCTTGTGGACATGGGTACTTGCAATGTGCGCACATCTTGTAGACATGGGTACTTAAAATGTGCACATCTTGTAGACATGGGTACTTACAATATGCACACATCTTGTAGACATGGGTACTGGCAATGTGCACATCTTGTAGACATGGATACCTGCAATGTGCACATCTTGTAGACATGGGTACTTGCAATGGGCACATCTTGTAGACATGGGTACTTGCAATGGGCACATCTTGTAGACATGGGTACTTGCAATGTGTACATCTTGTAGACATCGTTACTTGTAATGTGCATATCTTGTAGACATGGGTGCTTGCAATGTGCACATCTTGTAGACATGGGTACTTGCAATTTGCATATCTTGTAGACATGGGTATTTGCAATGTGCACATCTTGTAGTCATGGGTACTAGCAATCAGTGTTTCTCATAGCCTTTAAATTTTGGGTGTACAAGGGACACCCCCTGAAATCTGGGGGTCCTACAGCTGAAATCTTTGGGTCACAAATCTCCAATTTGGTGCTCCCAATCAGTATTACCTCATCCATGTTAAAATTAGAGAGTACCATGGGACTCACAACTATGAATTATGGTGGTCCAATGCTAGTTTTTGTAGGTATTTTCATGCAAAAGCCTATAAGACTACTTAGTATTTAACAATCATTCAAGATGTTCAGGGGTCCCATGAGACCAACTTCCATTACTTTTGGGGGTTCCAGGCTGAGTTTTAGGGGTATATACCCTCAAAGGGACCTTTACAAGAATCACTGCATGCAATGTGTACATCTTGTAGTCATGCATACTTACCATTTACAGGTCATGTAGTCATGGGTACTTGCAATTTGCACATCTTGTATTAATGGGTACTTGCAATGTGCACATCTTGTACAAATGGGTACTTGCAATGTGCACATCTTGTAGACATGGGTACTTACAATGTGCACATCTTGTAGACATGGGTACATGCAATGTGCACATCTTGTAGTCATGGGTACTTGCAATGTTCATGTCTTGTAGTCATGGGTACTTGCAATTTGTGCACATCTTGTAGTCAACCTTGTTTATGAGTGGACCATTTTCTTGAGACAGTGGATGGTTTCGCTATTGTCATTTCAAGCCTGGAAATAAGGTGCCTGTCAAGGACATTGTCAGGCACCAAACTATCAAATGTCAGGCACAGTCTTGCTGGTTCCTGGCATTTTGCCAGATACCGATTTAAACAGTCCCAGTAGTTGCAGTGTGCAACAAAAGAGTCTGCATATAAGTGTTGATAAAGCCATAAACTATTCATCTACCTAAGGTGTATCATGATCATTATAACACATGATTAGTTGCTTTTTTACCTGTTTCTGATAAGTTCAACTAATGAAAACTGTGAAGTAGAATAGTGTTGACAGGCAGCAAATTTTGGATGTCCGCTACTAAGTAGACTGTTGAAAAAGTTATTTCCAGGCTTGCCATTTTCTTTGCCTTGTTGGGTTCGACATGATTGGCATATGGGCACTAGCCGCACTACCATTCTCGGAACAGAGGCGCTTACACATGCACAGAAGTTCTAGGTGTTTCTGCGCTGTAGCTGGCCCTGCATTTGTGTTCAACGCCCTGGGATGGTGGTGTAACAAATTTAAGGGTCTTTAGCGGTTTCCTTCACTTGTGTGTCAGAAACAGTACCTGTGCTCAGGGAAACTCATTTAAGGGTCCTTTTGAGAGTATATACCCCAAAAATCTAGCTCCCTCCCCCCCCACAGTAGTGCCAGAGGGTCCCATGGGATCCCTGAAAGTGTGTATGACTATGTTATACTAAGTAGTTTTATTAGTTTTTGTACAAAAATACCTACATATTCTAGCATGAGACCATGATAATTCATAGTTGTGAGTCTAATTGGTAGCCTCTAATTTTAGTATGGATGAGAAACACTGCTTGGGAACACCAGATTTCAGTTTGGAAATATCAAATTTCAGCTGGAGACCCTCAAATATCAGCGGGGGATCTCAAGATTTCAGGGTGGGGGTTTCCTGGAACCTCCAAAATCCAGATGTCATGAGAAACACTGCCTGTGCATTCTCCGGTGTGTATCTGGTTGGAGGTGGAGAGGGGTGAGCATTGTGAAGGATTATTCATAGCACCCGGCATGCCTAGGGCTAGACAGATGAGATGGCTAGTCCTGGTGCTTCACTGTCATTGCTTCCTCTACAGTGCTCTTGGAAGAAGATTGCTTTTACTTTAAACGCCTCTTGTTCCTCACATTTCTCAAGAACACTGCAGAAGGCATTTTTGACTGATATGAGTGTTAAAGGGTTAACACCTTTTAGACTGTCCTGATAATGAATGTATCTGATCTGTCACTCAAGTCTCTGATGTCATAGTCAAATATGTCAGGTGCTAGCTGACAGTGCAGTCAAATGTAGTTTAGTCACAAAAATCAAAAAAGCTGTCACATGTGTATGAATTATTACATGTATGTCTTTACTGAATTTACATTTTACTAAACATTCTGTTGAATATTAAGAAACTACCTTGAGTGGGAGCTGTTACTGCCATGGACAATAACAGGCTCCAGTCAAATTAGATTTAAATTATTCAATAGCTAATTACCTGTAGAGTTACCTTGAAATTTAAATTCTGAGAATTGTTTATATAATATGTTTCAAATTGATTCCAACAGACGTTAAAGTGTACAGAGCTTGGTTGGAAATGGATGAAGCTTAGCTAGAAATGGATGATGGTTAGTTAGAAATGGATGGAGCTTAGCTAGAAATGGATGGAGCTTAGCTAGAAATTGACGAAGCTTAGCTAGAAATGGATGGAGCTTAGCTAGAAATTGACGGAGCTTAGCTAGAAATGGACGGGACATAGCTAGAAATGAACAGGACATAGCTAGAAATGGGCGGAGCTTAGCTAGAAATGGACAGGGCTTAGCTAGAAATGGATGGAGCTTAGCTAGAAATGAACTGGACATAGCTAGAAATTGATGGGACATAGCTACAAATGGACAGAGCTTAGCTAGAAATGAACAGGACATAGCTAGAAATGGATGGGACATAGCTAGAAATGGACAGAGCGTAGCTAGAATAGGATGGGGGCTTGGTTAGAAATGGACATTCTTATGCGTGTTTGTAAATGCCAGTCTAAAAACCTTACTAAAGATAACCTCATAATTTTTTACCCTTTCACCGACAAATCCCTGAAAAAAGTATATTCTTTGCGATATAAAACATATTCTGTTGAATATTTTGAAATTAATTTGACTGGAAGACATTGCTGCCTAAGGCAGCAACGGCTTCAAGTCAGATACATAGAAAAAAATTAATTTGACTGGAAGACAATACTGCATAAGCCGTCAACAGTCAAAGTTTTCAACAAATTTCCTATATGGGTGCCTTGATAATGAGATATGGGGAATTCATCAGTGAAAGGGATGCAGTTGTCTTATTGTTAATTTATATGTCATGAGATTATAAATAGGTACTTTATAGTGAATCTGGCAATTACGATCTAATGTGTCATTGATAGATAACCTGTAAATTTAAATGAGGTTAGTTGTGAGTGTATGTGACTGGATAATTCATGATTAGAATGTAGAACAGATGCATAATTAATCATTCTAGTCTCTGACTTCTCAGTATATTTGTTGGCTTTGATAGACTTTAGATGGAAGACTACATGTACATCTACAATTTCATAACAGCGTTGCTGAAGAATCGCTGTAAACAACA